>JAWWEE010000158.1:5834856-6169004 GCA_035221455.1 Xenops minutus
GGGGGGGAATGTCTGAAATCAGCTATTACAGGAATGTTTGAGGAACTAAAATTGGTGTTTATCATATTTTTTGGGGGGGGGGTGGGGTCGGATGGTTTATGGGTTTTTTTACCATGTGAAAGTTGAATTTTTAAAACACTTATATAATTCCTGCTTTGTCTACTTAAATAAGCATCAGGATTTGTAAATACTGAGTTCTTCAGCTCTTGCAAGTGGGGTAACAGGGAAAAAGAAAGTGCTTTCATGACTTCTTAGAGGGTTTTTTGTTTTGTGTTTTCAAGGAATTTGTTTCCATTTCATTATTTTCCGAACCCCATTTTACATTCAGAAGTACTTCTAGGCTGTGAAAAACCATGTTTTTAGATGTTAAAGGCAAGTGAACTCTCTTAAGATATAGAGTTCTAAATGTGGAACAAACCCCCAAAAACTCAGAAAGCCTCCTGCTGCTTTTGGACTTTAAGTAGTGCTCATGTTCTAATCACTTTGACAATACTAAGAAAGATAGTTGATGACTAAATTAAAAACTGCTGAATGCATAAAGGAAATACAGTGATAGAAGAATCTCAAAACCTTTCAGTTCAGAAGCACTATTATATAATATTGAAACTTTTAGTTATTTCAAGGAGCACCCTTAAACCTCTGGCTATTAACGATATTAATTGACGTTCACTTCATATAGACCAACTGGGCAATTTATCCTCTCTATTCTTCTTATATGGCTTGAATAGGACACAATATCCTACTTTTAAAACAGATAAAGACCATGTTTTTTCCCTCCTTGATATCCTACAGAGAATGACTTGCAACTCAGTCATGTCAAACATCATTTGGACACATTTATCTACTTCTTGTCACGTTTTCATCTGGAGGTGCCCAGCCAAGGAGGAAAGTTTTCTTGTAGTAGGAACTCTCCTTACAATGAAGAAGTCTGTTTCCCAGGGCATTTTCACATGCAGTATTTGCCTCTGAATGTCTGTCCTCCTTTGTCCTCTTTCCTTTCACAGATGCATATTAGCAAAGAGAAGAAGTTGACTGCAAATTAATTGCTTTGCCTTTTCTCACTGTTTTATCCCCTTCCTAATAACTTGCACGTAAAGTCTCCAATACAGCCAGTGTTAGTTTTCCATATCTCCAGTGGAGTAAATCCCAACCTCTTTAATCAAAATATCTTTGCTTCATTGTGATCACCCTTAAAAAATACATTTCTAACATCAATTTATGAGTTACTATTTAAAAAACCCCAAGCCTCTGTTTCACAGCTTTTCCACATCCAAGTCATGCCATACAGTTGTATTCTTTTGCAGATTAGAAAAATGTAAAACAAGACAATGTTTTTCTTCAAAAAAGCATTGTCCTTTCCCTGGAATCTTCATACTAACGGTATGTTTGGAGTTTTTGAATGTTTGTAAAGTTTGCTTTGTGATAGATTTAGCTATTATATTCATATGTGTAACAGTGTTTTAGAACTAATATTTAAAAACCAAAAGCTAAAATGCAACTTTGAAGGCGGAAAGTTTGGATTTCTGTATGTGTCAGCACAGCAGGCTGACTTTATTCCAAGGAAATCTAGTTAGAATAGTGTCTTGTCAACAGGTCAAGTATGTAGCTGAAATAAGCGTTCCTTGCTTTAAAACATCTGATCTGGATTAATTATCCATTAAAACATCAAATCAAATTCAAAAGCTTTTGCTATTCTGCCAGAGTCTGTGCACAATGTAACATGATTTTTGCCCAGGGACAGCATAACCTCAAGCTGAAATACATAAACCAAAGAACTGATGATGTGCTTTATTTCTTGGGTTTGCATTTTATAGGGAATAAACTCCTGAGCACCATGTTACCTCTAAGAGAAATATTCCAAGCTTGGAGCATGATTCTGAGACTTGATGCTTTCATTGGGGTGTGATACTTTCTTTATAAAGAACTGTTTGAGAAGAATGCTTTATATTTTATGCATACTGTCATCCTAAGGAACTATACTATAGACAATTAAAATTAAATTTGAAACAGTCATGCAAGTGTTACTTTAAGAGAGTTTGCTCTCTAGTGTGGCTGACATATCTATCAGTCTGCATTGTTTAAAAAGAAAAAAAATAACAACAACAAAATCCCCCAACAACACCCCTCCCTTCCCCCCAACACTGCATTTCTAATGACTGGGAGCAAATCTACTGCTACTCAGTCACCCAGTAAATGAGAAGCAAGCCTTTTGGTTATTCCATCAGACAGGATCTTCACAGAGACTTTAGTAGGGGGAGGTAAAGGTTACATGGGCAGTCGAGTTTCAATTTACATTTTTAATAAAGGGCTTATAAAGGCTGCTGGATTAATTTTTGTTTGTTTGTTTTCTCGGAGGAATTGTCTTATTGTCTGAGTTATGTATAGTGAGGAAGGAAGGAAAAGTACTTGTCTCTTCCAGGAAGCATCCAGGTCTTCAGTCTTGCACATGTGCCTCGGTTTTAGGTACAATTTAATGTTAATAACTTTACTTTAAAATGCAATTATTGGCAGTAAAATTAACTCACTGCAAATTGTCCTTAATGGCTTTGGGAGCATGTTAAAATTGTTCCCCAAAGGAACAGCTCTGAGGACTGTCCCCCATCTGCATGTTCAGAGTTACACAGCTGGGTGAGGCATTTATACCTTCTGCCCACCTTGTTGCTGCCTTTCATAGAAGAAAGACAGTGGTCACTCTCACTGGAAGTAAATCAGGGCTCATGGAGTTATTGATTTATCCTTTAGAACAGATACTTTTATTGTCAGTTGTAGTTTCTTTACACTATGATAGAAAATTAACTTCTGGATAAGTAAGAACAGATGTTTTAAGCCCTGGCTGTTGCTGTGCTAGCTCTGCTGATGGTGGTATCAGTGGGAGTTTTATTACTGAATTCTAAAACAAGATAAATGTTAAAAGCTTTGAAATTCACATTAAAGAGTAGTTATGTACATGACAACGGTAATCTTGTGTAAAATATTGTTTAAACAATCTTAAGGAAGCTAACTGACCAAAAGGAGGTACTCAGACTTTACCCTTAACATGTCTCCCTTTTTCAGTGAGGGGAAGAAAAATCACAAACAAAACAGGATAAATAAAATGTAAACTACTCTCATGGATTCTCAGAACATCATTCTAAGTGTAGATTAAGTTTCCATTTTCAAAAGACATAGTACAGATGCTAAAATGAAGTTTGTTTGAAAGTTTTTATACTTTTCTTTATTCCTAGAAGCTATGACTTAATATTCAAAATCTGAATATGCTCTTTATCAAGAAAAAAAAAACAAAACACAAAACCAAAACCAAACCCACAAAAAACCTCCAACAAATGAAGTTTTTTGGAAGCTTGAACAGCAGCAACATTTTTAAGCAATATGTGAGATGGACACCTAAATGAGTCATGCCTGGGAGTAGTGGGCTGATAAGGTTCTTTTGGGTCACACATCTGTGCAGGTAGAGAGCTCTTCCACTGTTGTTAGCATTTAAATGCTTCTCTCCTAACTTTTTTGCCTCCTATGGATCTAAGGTTCCTTTTTCTCCAAAACATAAGTGCACTCTGTGTGTGGTGGATATCCTTGGCCACTGCACAGCACCCACCCTCCTGCTCTCTCACCCTCCACTTCAGCAGAACAGGGGAAAAATGATGGTGAAAAAGCTCCTGGGTCAAAACAAGGACAGGGAGAGAATGTACCCATTTCTAGCATGGGTAAAACAGGCTCAACGTGGGGAAATGAAGGTGTTTCCAATGACAATAGATTTGTATGGTGAGAAAAAAGGACAGATTAAAGCATTAACTTCCCTGCCAGGGAGGATGGAGAGTGGGAAACTGGTGGTTTATCTGCGCAGCTTCTCCTTCACTCTCTCCCTTGCAGCAGCCTGGTCCACAGGGGAACCCCCTGCCAAGTCTTGTCTTGTCCCTTACTCTGACTGTCAAGTCATAGAGCCATTTCTCACACTTTTCCCTCACCCCTGAGTTTCCCTTTTTAAATGTTTTTCCTGAGGTGCCTCCACTGTCTCCCCTCTCAGCCCTCCTCACCCTCCTGTGCCCAATCACTGCTTTAGTGTGGGGGGTAATTACAAAAACAAGGCTGGGAACTCATCCAAGTGATAATGGAATGATAAAAGAAAGGAGAAAAAAAAAAAGGAAAATCATGGTTTTGTATCACATATTGCTAGAAATTTCTGGAATTTCATTTTTTAGACTTTGTCCCTTAAACTGCCCAAATGTATTTCTTCTTTTTCCATGAAAGAGAGCAATTGCTTCCAGTCCTGGTTTGCTGTCCTCAGTGGAGTTGATGGAAATGAGCAGTTGTGATCCTGTGAGTTCTGGATGTGCCATATTTTGTATTGAGACAACGAGGCCTTGGTGTGCTTTATCTCTCCCTCCCTGTGACAAATCTACACTGGGACATCCACATAAACCACGACTGAATAGCCTTTTGGGAGGGTGGGGAGTGCTTCCTCTTTCATTTTAAAAAACACCAAACAATCAAATAAAAATCCCATTTAAATTTGTACTTTTTCCCCCTTACAATTCTGGGAATTCTTAACTTTTATATTTGGGGGGAGGGGAAATCCCTGTTCATCTTCCCTTTCTATGAAAATGCACTTACTTTATTCCTATTTCAATAATCATTTCCGTGTTTCTATTAAACAGGCAAGCACAGGAAAAAGATTCTGTCCCTTTTTCCAAAGCCACATTTTTTTTTTCCCAAGTCACTTACTTGATCAAAAAGTTTTTCTTCTTAGTCTCACAGAAAATTCTGTAAACAGGGTGTTTTGTGGAGCAGCAGTTACCCGTGAATTGCTCTTACATCAACACAATCAATACTTGTTCGAGATGCCTTGCAGATAGCTGCAGCAGTGTCAATCATTTCAAAGTAGGTGTCTTTTTATAGAATGCTTCTCAGGCTGTCTTCTTGAACTTTCCTTGGAATTTTTTGCATAAAATAAATTAGTTCTTCCATCAGCCAGTAAATTAGAAGATTGAAGCGAGTAGCTGTTCAAATCAACATGTTGTTATCATTAGGTGCCTCAGATCCATATTAAAATATGGATATATTAGCTGCTTTTCCTCATCGTTCCCTTACACCTAATCATAAAGCTGTCAGAGATGCATGATTTGCAGCTGAGCTGTAACAAGGGCATCAGTCTCTTCAGGCTGCTGTGAAGGCACAGCCTCACATAGTTACTCTGGCAATGATGTGATTGAACTAGAAGATAGAAAAAGGCTTAATGAAATAAAGTTCTGGTCAGGCAAAGCAGCTCAGGAAGAAAAAAAGAGCGTTTCCTTTTGTTCTGGACGGTGTTTAATCTTCTGCCACTTAGCTTACATATAGCTTTGTACAGGTAGCTTTGATCAGATTTTGAGTGAAAATCTGGCTGTTGGTTTCATGTCGCTCTCAAAGTGCCTTCCTGGTGTGCTTGAACTGAGGTGTTCACAACTTCATTTGAATCTGTTTTCCCTACATTTGAAACTACCTATTCTTAACTTTATTTTTGCTTTGATGCATTTATATCTGTGACATGAAGAACACCTTCCTGAGAGATATTGCTAAAAGAGAATTTGAGAAGCGTTTAAGGCAAGGCAAGAGTTCTGAACTTTGATTTGTACTTAACAAGATTTAACTTCTATGTTTTTGTGGCAGCTAATGTGTCCTGGTTTTGGTTAAAAAGCCATTGTCAATGGTTGACTGCTGGGTTTTTTACAAATCAATCATATATATTTATATATACATAGAGAGAAACATCATCTCTTGTCTTTGTAAATACAATATTATTAAACTATCCCTTGTGTTGTATCCTTGAGCCCAAATATGTAGGGAAAAAGACTCGTGGCTCCCATTTTCCAGTTGCTCTTAGGTAACCTGTTTTCATGCTTCCCTGTTGGCACATAGACCTTCAGCAATTCCCAGGACTAAATAACCTTTTCCTGCTGTTAAATATTCAGAGACTTTCATGGAACACCTAGGTGCTAACAGGGTTGTCAGGAGCACAAGTACAGCTAAAACAGCCTCTTGTAAAGTGTTGCATTGTAAGTGCTTTAGGAGTTGTCACATAAACACTTCTGCAAGCCTGTCTGGGCAGAGGTGCATGGAATAATAGATGCTGTTATGCCAGGCAAGACAAGAAAAATGATTTCATTCAGGCAAGGTTTGTTTTGCTTGGAGGGAGCAGTTCAGGACAAAGAGTGATTTGGGGACATTATCAAGTTCCAAAGTTGGGAGTTTGATTTAATATGTTGTCTTTCCTGTTCAAAACACAAAGGGAATATGTGCTATTAGAATGCGCAGGTTGCAAAAAAGAAACACTAAAAACTTGAACAGTAGAGCTTTAGCAGAAAAAGTTTGACCTCATCTGCAATGCCAGTTCATGGGGAGTAGAATAAAGATGACCTCCAGGTAGCCAGAAACGAGTTGGAGGCAAGATTTTAGGTTCCACATGTGATCAAACAGAAAATCCATCCATTAAGAAATCATTGATAGTAAAGCTGTTTCATAGGTAAGGTATTGATGGATTATTTATAAAAGAGAGCCTGTTTTTTTGTCAGTAAGATTTTTCTTCCAGTCCCATGAGCCCCTCAATATTGTGGACTGACTCCACTGCCTACAATAAGGGGTGAGCTTGCCAAGGACTTGAGAGTATGAGGGGTCTATGAGGGATCAGAGAAGTGAGATTTTACTGCCCAGAAGTGTAGGTTCACTTAGTCTCCTTTGTGGAATAGTTATTCTTAAACACAAAGGCTCTTGCTGTCTAGACTTACACTGAGCCTTATCTAACATGCAAGTTTTGTGATTGAGGATCTGTATAAACTTTATGCAAGAGGAGCCACAGCCCTCTTTAGTAGTAATAGTACAAGTGGTGCTGCAATTGCAAGAAGGAAGAAAAGGATGATGGGGTAGATAATTCTTAATATATAAATATGGTGAAAGAACTGTTTAGACAAGCTGCTTAATAAACAGGATACAACAGAATAAAAGGAAATTGTGTTCTTTTGTCACTGACTAGAGTCGGATTTCAAACTATCTTCATCAAGGTTGATACAAATTTATATTGGAACTGAATTGCTGATATAAAAAGCACTGAAATCAGTGTGCTTCTGAAAGAAATTAAAGTCATTGATAATGATTTAAAAAAAACCACTCTGCATTGAAAAATCCATAGTTTTGAGCAAAGCCTGTTTTTTTCAACTGTTTATAGAAGATTGAATAAAAATACTCCTCTTTTTTACGCTTCCTGGCTAGTTGGTACAACTGTGTGTGAATGAATGCTGCTTCAAACCACTTCAGCTATGGAAAGGAAAAGTCCCAGAAGGCAGCAGTATCTTTAAATGATGTAAAGCTCTGTGTCACTCTGAAAGCTATCTGTAAGGATATATGATGCTGTATGTTAGGATGTACACTGGTGAAATTACTTTTTTATCTCTGTGCCTGTAGCTCAGGGTATATTCAGAGACTTTTGGCCATGGTTTGTGGTTTTGCCTCTTAAGTAGCTATGGAATGACTGACCAAAAACTGCTGAAGTCACTGCAAAGACTTGTTTAAAATCGCACTCAAGTGGGCCAGGTCTTGTAAAATCTTGAATTGAAGGTGATGTCATGGAGCTTAGAGATAGTAAATAGTTTAGAGAAAACTTTTCAGACCTGCTTGATTTTTAGAATTGTAATTTAGCCACTAACTTTTTTCCCCCCATTTTTCTTAAGTGTTCTTCCTTCAGAAGTGTGCTCCAACAGCTGATTTTTAACATGTAAGTGGACAAATGCACTTTCTATCTGCAAGGTAATAATTAAGAAATCCCTCAAACCAACCAACCAAAAAACCCACCAAAAAACTCAACAAAAAAAATTATACCAGCTGCAATCAGAATCCAAAAGGGAAAAATATCTGCCAGTAATCACATTCATCCAGAATCTGGAAGGATTTTAAGGAGAGAATATGATTGTCCTGAGAACTGCTTATGGTTAGTAGTAAATGAGGAAATCTTTATCTAGTCTTTAGGTTTGTTTCTGTGTTACTTTTAATAAAGCTTTGTGTAGAACCTCTCAGCTTATTATAACTCAGTTCCATTACTGGGGGAGCAACTCAGGAAAGAAGTAACATGTGTGCCTGTCCCACAGCTGTATAAATGTACATCTGCCAGTGACACCTGCAATGCTTCTGGCTCTAGGACTCAGATGTGTGTGTAAATTAGCTAAAAATGACACTCAACACGTGAGGCCAAAGTACTTCAGAAGAGTACTTTGCATTTAGGATGCATTTGGGATGTCAGTAAGGAATGCTGCCTGCAGTTCTTCACATTTGGATGATTGGAGGAGCGTGCTTTGTCTTTCATAAACATCTGAGTAGGATCATATGCGTTACTGCTGCTTATCATATAAATGTTAAAGTTTGCATGTAAACTCCTGTGACCCTTCTTAGAATGAAAAGATTCCTAGAGGAGGGAAGTTTTCTGGAAAAGCAAATTTTACAGAGTTTTCTTCAGTTTTTGATAGCCCTGACTGAGAACCTGCTTTTATTTAACCTATATGAACCAGGAAATAACATTTCTTTAAAGCTACTTGGTCAAATAGATTTTGCCTTTAGGGTACAAAATGGAATAGGAACGTGCTGTTTGTTTACCATGGTAACACTTGGAATGGAAATCTAAGTTTAACTTGTGCTATTTCACAGTTGGTTGAAAGAATACATTAAGATAAACTCAAATCAGGAATTGGAGTGCTGTGCTGCTTCCTGGGCAGCAGAGGTCTAGGTGACTGTATGGACCAGCAGCAGAAACTCTTGCCAAACTTAGTAACTGTTTTCAAATTGTTATACATTATTGGCATTGTTCGGCTCATGGTGGCTGTGTCTAGTTATGTCATCAATGGTTTTGCACAAAAACCAGCTCTGATCAAGACAATAATTGAGTGGGAATTCATACTGCTCTGCTATTAGTAATTTTAAAGTGTAATATATATATATTGGTCTATGAACCTATAAAATTCTGTAAACCAAGGAAAGGAATAGATTGAAAAGACAAGTTAGAAGGTGTATCCTCAAGGGATAGATAGCCATTATAAATTAGCTAATACTGTAGAAGCATAGTAAAAGTTATCTGAACTCTGCTCCATTAGAATGAATGGAAATTCTGTGATTAAATTCAATGAGGAACATAGAGACTCCTGAAAGACCCTTTAGGCCAGTTCCTCATCTATTTGGTATTGTTTAAATCTGTAGATGTAATTCTGAACTGCCTCACTATCTGAGTCTTCTGTTTTAATCTGATACACAACTGGACTGAGGCTTTCAAAGCAGTTCATTGATTAAAATCGACAAAAAAATTGTAGCTAAATTCTCTGCATGTTTTGAAAAATCTAGCCTTTGGGTGTTAATGTGCAGTCTTTAATCAGTCCTTAAGCAAGCGGAATTCTCACAGGGACTTATGCTTGAATAAAACTGTGGAGTTTGATCTTTTGGCAGGAAGGTTTTGGAGGAAACTGCAAGGAGAATTTGCACAAGAAGGGTTCCAAAGTACATGAGAACAAGCACCTCCTCCCAGTTATAAATAGCCAATCTCCTACTGGTTGTGGTGGCAGAGTTTTGGTGAGCAGGAATATATTAACAGATAATCTAAAATGCAAAAAAAATGGAACAAGTTGCTTCAGTTGACATACTGCTTCTACTGTATTTCTAGTTGACACCCTTTGTTTCACAAAAAAACCCTTTTCCTTGCAAGTGTCATTGCAATTTTAATTTTCAGTGACTGCTTTTTATAGAATAGAGACATTATTTATAGAGTGACAAAAATAACTAGTACAGTTTCTGCTTCTGAAGAGGCATTCTTGGAGAGATGGATACCATGATCTCCTATCTCAACACCATCACTTCTCTCTCTCTCTATGTTTCTGCAAAGAAATTTGTGACAAACTAAAATGCAACTCTATTGTTATGAAAATCCAGTTTAGAGTCTTGAAAGAAAATAACATTTTGGCATTTTGTTTTTGGCAGTTCAAATGATCCCTTCTTTATTTTTATAGCTACTATTCAGATTTAAATCATTTAAAACAGTGAGAAAATTATATATATTAAGGGAAAAAGCAAGATGGGTTGCTGCAATTCAAATTCTGCTAGACAAGAATTTCCAAATGTATTATTTTTTTCAGAGGAGTTGTGATAATAAAGGGCAATATCCATGTCTTGAACTTTGGAGAAAGTGTACAGAGACACTGTCTTACATAATACAGTCCTGTACTTAAAATAGGTCTAAAGCTTTTGTCATTTAGAGCACAGGGAAATTGCAACCCTGTAAATTCCAATACCAAAGATTCCAGAGATGCATTGCCTTCCTTACAGCTCCTGTGCACCAGGTTTTCTGCATTGACACTTCTGGAGGAGAGATCTAATTTTACAAGTGCTTTGAACTATTGCTAACTACACTTTCGTGTAGAAACGTTGCTGGTGCTCAGTTAAAGGTAGTTCTGAGAAGTGTCCTCTGCCCTTTTAAATTCCATTAGGACTTTAAAGGAAGAAAATCTCATGAAAGAAAGAAAAATCCCCAAAAAGTAACAGGAGAACAGCAACCACTTGATTAAACAATTAAGCTTTTGCTTGTGTGATTTATTTCCAAAACTGTCCTTTCTAACACCAGCATATTTTCTATTTCTATAAGAGTTCTTTGTATGTGGTGTTGACTTTGAGAACTATCCAAACAATTGTATAGTAGAAGTGGAAGAACAGGTGGTATTTGTCATAAGATAGTTTTTAATTTTTCCTGCTGAAAACAGTGGGTATCGGAGTGAAAATTTCTAGGGTTCTTCTGACCTGTGGGATGATCCTGTCATCCTACTCATGCCTTTTGAGGTAAATCAATTATATAATCCTACCTCAAGAGCAGGGCTAGGTTTAGCAGAATTCATCTCCAACTTTATCAAGCACTAAGCTGAGCCTTGATCAAGAGCTGTTGAGGAAGTTCATGCATTATTTATGTATGTCTGTATAGAGAATGATTTTCACCATATATTTGTGTATGCGAGTCAAAATGATTAATGGAATAGAGCAGTCACTTTATAAGGAAGAGACAAGGCTGGAGAAAAAAGGCAGCTAGGAGATAATAAGGCTGAAAGCTGATATTATCAATGTTCACAAAATCATGAAGGTCATGGGTAAAATGAATACAGAACTGTTATTTCCCAATCCTGCAACGTTTGAGCTACAATGTTTTGATGGAACTATTAGGAGTTTGATTTAAAGCTTAAAAGAAAGCACTTCTTGGACTTTGAAATTTATTGCCAAAGGAGGATGTGGAGGCAGATTCAAATTTACAGGCAACAAGTGCATGCAGAGGTACTGAGAATACGTAGGGGTGTGCTTTCCAATGTCTTTCATCTAACAAGAAACCAGTGAAACATCCCAGCAGGGATATTCTTTTGTTCCTGTGCTTTTAATCTTCAGTATATTAAAAACTGTACCCTAGGGTTTGGAAGGAGATTTTAATTTTGGCTGGATTAATGCTTTGTCATTTGATAGGTAGAATAATAGGAAAGTCTTTCAAGAGGGGTGGTTTCAATCTGGTGTGTGCAGCAGAAATCCACTATTCAATAAATCTTCAGCATATTATGTATGGATCTATGAAGGAATGATAAAAAATTCTTAGGCAAATTGGGTGAATCTAAATATGACAGTGTGTTGGCACAGTAATCCTATACACAAGCTTGCTGCTTTACTCTTGCTGGCCACAGTGCCCCAAAACAGGGTATTTGGGATACAAGGGGCGTTACAGGTGAGCTAGGCGTGGTGTTTTGGTAGCTGGTAATATAAAATATTATTGTGGAACAGACATTTTCTGGTATTAAACGATAGCTGGGGTGTATTTGGCATGCAGCGTAACAATCCTGGAGGAGGCAACTTGGAGTGAAAGTGAGTTTGTAGCAAACACCTGCCCCTGTGGGACCATGGAGTTGTGTAATCAGTAACTGGAGAGTTTCAGTGTTCTCATCTGGCAAGTACCACCTAACATATAAAGTGTTAGTATCTGACTAATGTCTTATAATGGACATTTGTCCCTGGATGCACTGAAATGGTGACAGCTCTGAATCAAGTGTTCTGGAGAGGGTTCTCAAACTATCAAAAATTAGTTTTTCAAAAATCCCACAGGTTTTGGTACTAATTTCTGATTTTGTTAATTTTCTGTGCAATGCATCCTCAGAGTTTGACATGTCATCTCCAGGTTTCTGTGGTCTTTTCTTCTCTAACCTTAACCTCTCTATAAAAATGAGGCCCTATCCAGTCTTGGAAAAGTGTAAGTGAATCTGCCTTTCTTTGTTGTGCTGTAGTTTTATTTATCCCTCAAGCCTACTAATTTACAACTCCTTTTTACCAGGCCAGCAAAGAGCTTTTGTGCTATGGCTTTGGTTTATTATCTGGTGCCCTGAAACACTGGATCAGATAGAACAGCATCATCTAGAAATTGAATTGAGGCAGAATTTCTTGGGGATTGATATTGGTTGTGGGGTTTGGGGTGTTTTTTTCTGATTTGAAATTTATCTGATAAATTAAGGAGTCGGTTTTTGTGACCTTGCCACATGGTAAAGTGTGTTGCAGATGGGGGGAAATTGCAAGCATCCTGTGAGTCACTATAAGCCACAGATTTGGGTTTTCTTGTTGCATTCATTTTGTAACAAAAGAGATGGGTCTCAGCCATTAAAAAGTGTATTAAGGGTCAAAAATACATAATGAAAGAAAAACCTGGTTGAACTGCAATTTCAAATACATTAAAATAATTAAATTGTTAGACTTTGATTAATACGACTTACAGAGATGATTCTTTGTTGTGGGAGATTAGGATTTTAATTAACTTTATTTACGGAAAAAAAATAATCAACCTGAAGTTTTGTTTCATTTATTGACCTTCTTCTCAAAGGACATAAGATTCTTGTTTTTATAGCGGTGTTCAGGTGCACCTGGAATGTTTTTCAGCTGTGATAGAAAGATTTATGATCTTGAATCACTGCTTCTCCTTGGAAGTAAAATCTGAAAGTATTGCTGGGACCAGAGGACAACTGACACTTGATATCACATATCTGAGTTCAATGAATGTTAAATCTCTTGCAGTTAAGACCTCAGGTGGCAAAAAGCAGTCAGTCCAGCAGAAGTCTCATACTTTTTTTCCCTGGCAAAGGAGCTCTGAGAAAAAAAGTGGGAAGTTTTTTAGGAAATACTCTAACATGAACTAAATCCTGTAATCAGGTAATTGATAGGGTAATAAAGGGCTGCTTCCTTGGGTATATGGTTTCCTACAGGAAAAATTCTGGTTTCTAATAAATAATTATATAATAGAAACACAATAGAATTCATAAACTCTCTCACAAAGCAGAGAAAGGGCATAAAATACTTTCCTGGGCACTGACAAAGGCTACATGAGACATCTATAGGTCTTAGAAACACCCAAGAATTTAAGATTATGGGAAGAACTGTGTAAGGGAAGCAAACCCCAAACAGTGGCTGAAGGTCTGTTCTCAGCCCCTTGGCATTCTTGGACTCTTGTGAGATGGTATGAGCGTGTAATTTCTCTGACTATTCTGTAACGTATCTCTTAATAGCATTTTGTAGTTTTCTGTAATTATTTTGTAATTTTTCTCATCTGATACATGTCCTAACTAAACAGAGAGCTTGAACAGATAGGTCACCATAAAGGAGGAGTATTTAATGTATGGATCTTTCTAACCTGCAAAAGGGTAATAGCATGGGCACTGGACAGTGTTGGACCCAAGGGTTTAGAAATCATAACTGAGCAACAAATTATATTTGTTTGGTTAAAAAAACCTTGTACATGTCACTCAGTTCTTAAAGCAAAAACAACTGACAACTTGGATCCTTGTATGCTACAGCTATTTCCCATTAAGAAATGATGTTTCACATAACTTGGTACTTCAGACTTAGAGTGCCTTGTAAAAGCAGAAATATTTCTTGCAGCTGCACTGTGGAGGTTGAAAATTGTGTGATTCTGCTACTGCCAGTCCCATTAGAGGCTCTGTTGAGATCAATAATTATGTTTTCATGCTGGAAAACAGATGCTTTATAGGCAATTAAGAAATAAAAAAAAACAAACATGTTTTACAAATCAGAAAAGATTTATAACAAAAATTATTTTTTGTTAAATGCTTCTGAATTAAATAATTAATTTACCTCTTAAGATAAACAGTTAAGAAGTAAACTCTTACCTGTGCTCTGTAGTCAATATTCTTTTTTTGTTCTTTCTACCTTTGATGTTATTGGATTTCAGCACTCTGCTGAACTGGGTCCTGCCAGCAAGGCTTTGTATCAAACTTGCATTTCTGTTTTAAGGTAATCATTACGTGGGAGGGATTGGTGATTGAAGGAGTCAGTGGACTTGCTTTGTGTTATGTTCTGCTCTGCACAGAATAGCAGGGGTATGGAGGGGTTAGGTAAGGCTCTAGTGCTTGGTGTTTCAGCCATTGATTCCAGGAGTTCGCTTGGGGTTCCAGTTCTTGCTGCAACATCACTTTTGCATTTGATTATATTGTGATTGATTCAAACTCTCGCAGTCACTGGAAGAAAGAGGACAGCTGGGCCTGTGCTCTCCCATGTGACTGGTTTGCTTAGCCCTTTCACTAGAGCTCAGTAAACATGTAGTGATTTCATGTGTGTCAGACCCGTTTTCAAGAGGATTGGGAGCACCTCTTTGGTTTGAGGGGGGAAATGTGGGTCTGAATCTCTGTCAGGCTCAAAATTCACCAAATCTCAGAATAGTTAGAGTTGGAAGGGACCTCTGAAGATCATCTAGTCCAAACCCCAAAATTCAATGAGGCAAGGCCACAGGCAAGCTGATTTATCCTTAAAGTTATCCTTGAAGTTAGCCCTGCTCTGGGCAGGAGGTAGTGTTAAGCAAAAGCATAAATTATGCAATTATTTTTATAATTTCGTAATAATTTCAAAAATCTCATAAACATCTATGAGGTTTCTGTTTGCTGCTTTTTGGGAATCCCCTCTATAGGAATTAAAATCCTCCCAGGCTTCATGTTTTCAGACAATCCAAGCCTGGATGCTATTTTGCTATTCCTGGGACCAAGTATCAAAGTACTTTTGTGTATCCTAAAGGCTTAAACATGTGACTTTTAGACCAGAAAACAATACTTAAATCCTTTCCTGCTATTTCAGGGGAATGACTTGTATGATTAAAGAGAAATCCTGTAGCACATGAGCCTATTTTCAAAATTAAACAGATTTATGGAAAAAAAGGAAGACTTAGGACACCCAGAAAAAATAAAACCCTGAGGCAAAGCAAGCATTATGAAACCCTTCAGTAAAAGTATTCCTTTGAAGTTAATTTCTATGGAAATATTGGTTAAAGTTGCACGTAGTTTCATAGAGGTAGGATATGATTTTACGTTAGTTGTTAAACAAGTCATTAATATTCGGTGCCAAAGTCATTATTTTTCAGAAAGTAATGTAATTACATGCTGTCCAGAGAGAAGAAGTGAGTATGTAGTGCACATGCTGAGAAATGCGCGTGTTTATCAAGATATTGGGTGTTCCTCGGCACTGAAAATCCGTCATCCTGAGAATGTTCTATTCTAGTGCATTTTAATGAGCACTGCTGAAGCTGTGAATGGTCTGTCAGCACTTTTATTAGGCATCTTATTATTAGGGAGTTTATAGCTTGGCTGTAAAACCTTGCTGCAGGCTAAAAGCAGTTAAATAATACTTTCAGAGCAATGTTTTGTGCAAAATTTAATTCAGATAGCTTTAGGCATTTTTCCATGTTCGTATTAGACGCAATATTCAAGTTCTGATTGAAACCTTTTGAAGTAGGGCAAGGCAAGGTACAAATGGCCTAGACCTGCAGCTTTACTCAGAGCAGACAGTAAGCCAGCCTGGTGCTGCAGGGTGTGTGTCTCAGGGAATAACGATATACAGTGGAGGGAGCAGTGGGACTCGGTGCTTCAGGGCGGGTGAGAAAGTCCTTATTGAAACACAATCCTGTGTTTTGCCTGAGAAGGGTCTTCAGAACTGGAGCTACCCTGAGGCACGTTGTGGAAGCAGCAAATGACTAACGCTGATGGAAATAGATGACATTATTAAAATGAAAACTATTAATTTGGAATGCTGTTGAAAAGTCCTGTTGCTTTTTCTGTGTTGTACCCAATGAATAGCTCAGCAGAGAAGGGAACTCGCAGGGCTCTGTTTTCCCTTTGTTCATGGAACAAATGTTCTCCTTTCGTACATGAGCAATCACAGCTTGCTGTGGCTGTTCTGCCAACTCAAAGCAGATACTTTTCAAGAGGAGGTGGCAAAAAGTAGTTTTATCATTTCGTTGTCACTTCAAGACCTTGGACATGGAAGTGTATTAATCTTAGACTTACTAAAGATTGTTGTCAGGGAAGTTGCATAAACTAAAGAATCTAAGCTTAAAAGAAAAAATAAAAAAAAAAAAAAGAAGAAGTGTAATAAGTTCTGTGAAAACATACTGAGGGCTTGTTTTATTTCAGTACAACATGAAGGGACAGATTGCCACATGGAGTACATGTTGCTTCAGTAATTCTCACAAAGTCTTTCATCAGCTGCCAGTCACAAGCAAGTTCCTGAGGGTGAAAAAATTTTTCCCATGTTCTTTCCAGTCTGAAGAAACTTTTCTGAAATGATTGGTAGTGCCTTCCTCCTGGACAAGTATGCTGTGGAAATGCCTGCTGGCTGGATTTGTTGGTTAAAAAAGCTTTATCATGTGGCACTGCCATCCTGGCCATGAGTCCCAGGCTGTGTAGTCTGTTGGATGTTAATGGACAGTAAGTTGAATTAGAAGTTGCTAAAGGTAGACAGATTTTATGAACTTGGTGGTGGTTGGTTGGGGTCTTTTTGCATATTTTTGGTCTGGGTTTTTTTTTTTTTGCCCCTTAATGCATGGAATTCAAGGTATAAAGTCAGAGACAAAAGAATTCCTTCTTTGTACCTCTCTTTCATTTGCCTTTTGTATTCATTGCTTGACCTGCCTACCACCTAAGGCAGCTGCTACCTATCAATTCTAATTCTAATCGTTTCTGTGGGAATCCCACTTCAGTGGAATATGAAATAGAAATCCAACTAATGCAATTTTCTACCCAAAGTTTTTTTTAAAGTTTTTACAGATTAAAAATTGTTTTTAAAATTAGCAGTGAGTGACTGCTAAAGGTGAAATGCAAGCCCAGTCAGGAGGTTCATTCTGAAAATGCAGATGTGGTACTTGCATCAGGCTATTAAGTATTAGAGCTGTGTTAAATGTTGGACAATCTAAGAGTATCTTCAGTTCTTCCAGTCCTTTCCAGCAAAGAATCCTCTCTCTGGTGTTTTTTCAGTTTGAGCCACAGGTTCTTCCTGTTGTTGAATTTTCAACAGACTCACAGAAAAAGGTAGTACATAAAGATTATTTGACAGCCTTCTTCTCTAAAACAATTAAATGGTGCTCATATTTTCAGAACCCCAAATTAAAGCAAATTAGCCCTCAAATTAAAGCAATTGTCAGTTACAATTTAAAATACACATGTGCTGCTAAAAAAATTTTAGCAGTTTTTACATTCTATTGATATGTAGAAATAGGATTTTTTTATTTGTCCTGCAGAATTCAACATTTTTTCAATCCTTTTTTTTTTTTTTTCCATTTAGGGTTATTTTTGCCATGAATAAAGTTGGTTATTTCTTTTGTTTATGGTTTCATTAAATATCCAACAAAACAAATATGAAGATAGCAGAGGCACAGATAGGCTCACTCTACAAACTGCAGGTACAGACAACTAGAGCTAAAAGGTACGTGCATCTCAGGATGTAATTCACTCTACAGCAATAACTGAGGCTTTCATAAAGTTCAAACCTGGACTCCACACATTCTGAAGCTCTAAGATGTTTTGGGTTGGACATTTATTTTGCTGGACGTGCTCTCCATAGTGTTTATAAGTAGAGAAAGTTTTGCCTGAGCTGTTGAGCTAAGTGATGCTGATCTAAAGTGTGCCTTTCTAAACTAGAGCCCTGCTTACCTCTAATGCTTATAGGAAACTCTCACGTGTGGCATGTGCAGCTTTGTGAAAGCTGAATGCCTCCCCAGCTACTGATTAAACAGAGTGTATAAAGCCCAGCTTTCCATCAGCAGAGCCATCAATTTATATCTGTTCTGCACCTGGAAGACAGTTTTTCCAGCTTGAGGAAATACTGGTATTTTTGAGTCTTTCAACACTTTGCTGTCTTGGAAGGAAAGCAGTGAACACTTTTGGAAGTGTAGGGGCTGGAAGAGGTAGGCTGGCATAGACAGTGGTCATGTTTTCTGAGCTTCCTTGGACAATCAGGCTGAAAAGGGGAAGGCAGATCTATACTAACACCAAGTTTGATTGTATATTTCAAAGCCCAACTTTTTGTGGAAGTGCTTTGATGAATTTTTAAACAGATGCACAGAAATTCCGGAAAAACATTTGTACTGTCAGTTACTTCAAAAAAGTAGTTCTTAATGAGGACCTGGTACTTCTTTTTTTCAGTTAATTGTTTTTACTGGTTGTAATGTAAATCCAAATGCTAACTTTTCTTAATTAGATACTTGTTTCAGAAGTGATTGACTATAAGAAGATTAAAACAGATGTTTAAAGAATGTGTATATTCATAGAATATGTATATGAAGTCACTGGAATAAAATAATTATTGCTGTTGTTTTAGATAAGTTATTGAAGCCTAGCCTGAATTGCCTATTTACATCACTGCAGATCCTCACCATGTCTGTGTCACGTTTATGGATGTGCAGAAACAGGTTCTGTCCCTGAGACACATTGTCCACCTGGGGTGATGAGAGGAGGAAAGGTAAAAATGACACTCTGTTCAACATGTACCCCAGTGGCTGCTAAGGTGTAGTCAAAGGAAATTTGGAACACAATTGATGAGATTGCTAAAATAAATAAAAAAGGTGCCAAGGGGAGGTTTTATGTAAGTGTTGGTGAGACTGTGAGAAAGAAGACAAGACCTTGGTCAGTGAGTGATACACAAGTTTTCCTGCTTTGAGATGATGATAATCCTGCTAGTATCTGTGCTGCCTGTTTCAAAGAGCATAGTAATTCCACTTCTGAATTTATATCTGTATTGTTAGCTTATATCTTACCTTTAATACCTGTAGTTATACAGGTATACACTTTGCTAGTAGTCTGAAATAAGTCTGTGTTGTCAAATTATTGTTACATAAGCTCTGTAAACAGTGATGATTAGACTATTCCTCTTTTTCTAGTTCAGAAGCAAAAGAACCATTAGGTTAATCCATTGTGACTTTTTGCATATCACAGTCCATTACATTTCTTCCAGATAACCCATTTTAGAGATGAAGATTGCAGTAAACAAGTAAATTAAGCCAATTAATCTGGAAGATTTTACTTTGTACAACAAACTGAATAGCAGGGACGAAGATGCATTCGCTGTCAAGTATCTGCAGCAGTCAAAAAAAATGGAGTGAGATGTGCCTAGGTGGTAACAATTGCTGATATTATGTTTCTGTTGCATTCTAGTTTCCCCTTACTCTGGGATATTTATTAAAGAGGGTACCTGACAGCTGGAGCTATTATTATTTTTTTGTTAAGAATAAAGATGTCTTGGAACAGTAATGGATGTCTTCAAAGGCATTAATAGTGATAATTTTTTTACTCTTTGTACTGGTCTTATGGCTTGGAGTCTGTTCTTGTCCCTTCAAATTGTTAATCAAGACTTTTTTTAATTTAAGTGGTTCTGTACCAGTTTGTTGTGAGTCCCTTCTTCCTTAGGTCTTTAAAGCAATTGCAGCTGGTGTTTTCTCCTTGGTCCCCACTTTTACTTGTGTTTACTTCGAGTGAGATGGTGTTATAGTACTTGGCTCTTTGTCTCAAATTCTTCTCATTCTTTCAGTTTCCCTGACAGCTCCCAAAGACATATCCTGTGGTAAGGGGTTTTCTGAGGTTAGTTTTGAGGTATTGCTCTTAGAGGGAAAAAACCCTAATTCTTAAAAAAAGAAGAAAAAAATAAGAATGCTAAAAATGAATGCAAAACACATCTTAAACCTTTCCTAAAAGGTTGTAGGCATTATTTGTTAGGTCGTCAATACCATGAAATGATGCAGTGCTCTGAAGGGGAAAGTGCAGGATGTGACTATCATAATGAAGATTACCAGGAGAAAAATGTGGCCTCAAGCTGCAGGTTTACATTGACATCTCCATTTGATTGAAGTTTGGTAACAAGAAGAAGGCCTCTAGTTCAATTCTGTCTTTCAGACTTAAAATTCCATAAGTTATTCTTCATAATAGTTAAACAGAAGTTAGAACATGCTGATGTTTGTTGTTCCTGAGTGGAAGAATTAACCTACTTTGAGTGGAAGTAAGAAAGCTGAGAGAAAACAGAAAATCTCAAATAATTTGATTTAGGAGTGATTTAACTTTTCCATTTCTGCTTATTTCTGAATGCCCATAGCTTTTGAAATTCTCTTATTCACTGATTACACCAACCTCACATCTCCACGAGCTGCTCTTGGTTTTAGGGAGAAAGGGGCATACAATACATCTCTGTGGCATAATAGGCTTCATATTTCAGGAACTATGTATGTAACGTGAACAACAAAAACTTCAGTAAATAGCAGGTATTGATCCATTTCCCTGCACAATAAAAGACAATTATTTATTTTGACCATCTTTTTTTTTGCTACCGGTTCCCAAGCAGAATGTTCTCACTTTGGTGCATACTAGATTAAATTTGGGAATGCGAAACTGTCTTAAACTACCTTAGGTTCATGACTTTAAATAGTTTTAATTTTTCAAGACTTTAAAGCACTCTTGACAATTGACAGATAGCTCTACAGTTTGCAAGAAAAAAAGCCATCACACTATGAGGAGACATTAAAGTGTTTATTTTTTATGATAAAAATAAGTGCAATTATGGTTCTTTGAATTACAGCAAGCGCTTTACAGAAAACTAATTTGTGAAAACAGAGAAAAAAGCAGGCATGTCAAGGAATATGTTTTAAAAATCAGTATGGCAAGTAGACCTATATAACATTGCTGCATCTATTCTCTTTAGCCGTGTGTTTTTATGTCCCCATTCTGTCAGTCTGCAATTTCAAACAAACGCTTCCAAATGCCACTGATATTTTTGTTAAAAGACAGAGGCTGTAACCCTTCAGAGATTATATTAATAGCTGCAGCACTTTGCTATACACAGTATTTCACTGTTTTTCTTATATGCACATTTTAGGAGCACTGAAGCTGTAATCATTAACCTTTCTTTTCTTACTAAAAGGCATTGTTAAATTAAATGATGCATTATTAATAAGCATTGTTTAAAATGGAGCCTAGCAGAGATAAAGTGCTACATATTCTATTACAAAGAATAACCTGTTCTTAATTTCTCTGTCCACCTGCTCTGGCAGTGTAGTGCTTCCCTGTATATCATCCACATGATTGATTGGTTTAGCCTGATTTTTTGCTATCTGTTTGCTTATTCTTTTACCTATGTATACATATACAAATAGGAGCAAATAGGCTAAGAATTTCAAGGCCAGGTTGGATGTAGTCCTGAGCAACCTGATCCAGTCTAGTGAGTAGCATCCAGTCTCATGTCAGGGGGATTGGAACCAGATGAACTTGAAGGTCCCTTCCAACACAAACCATTCCATGATGCTGTTTATCCTGCACTGTTGCACTGAAAAGGCACTATAAGGCTCTTAGCTTTATTGCCCATTACTCTCCTAAATACCTACCTAGCTAGCTTTCATAGTTTTGCCCTCTCTTGGGGTGAAAAGAAGATAAATTTTTAATGAGATAAAAGTGGATTATGACAAAGGGAGCTGTTGCTTTTGCTTCTTTATTGAGACATCAGCTCAGGAGGTGTGCAAGGTTGTGTATCAGTGCCTCTCCAGACCTGCATGCCTGAGGTCACATGTAACCCAAGGCACACCCATTATGTTCCATGGCAGTTAACTTATCCATTTCTTTCCTCTGATGAGATTTTTAGTTGTATTTTTGTGTTAGACTGTACCAATTGCAGAGAAACTTAAACTTCAGATGTAAGATAAATGTCAATTCAAGTACTAAAGGTCAAGCAAAAAGAGCTTACTATTTGTTTTTACATGTATAACTATTTTTATTTCATTAAGAAATCCAGTATCTTTAGTTTTTGGTACACACATAATAAGCATAATAATCAAAAAAGGTTATCATATCCAGAGATACTTTTGCAATCCCCTGTCTTTCTGGGGATGGTGCATTCTGAGGAAGGAACGCTGTGTAAACTTTCCCTGTTCTTCAGTATTACCTGGATCTTTTTAAGCCACTGCTGGAACTTCATGGTGCCAAGCCAGAGGGACCCTTGGCCACTTTATGTCATAGTGTTGAAATTTGAACTCAAGTGATTTACCATCAAATCAGTGCTTTAATATGGTAGCGATTAGAGAATGTGTAAATCTGTTATGACTTTTGCATCCACTTTCTTCTTTTTATGTTACTAAAACATTGCCATGCATTGTTTTATTTTAGTTTCTTTCAGAACAGGAGTACTGTCTCTCTAGTAAGATGGTAAACAAAAGAGAATTGCTTGTAACAATAGCTATTTATACAGCTTCATGGGAATTTAGTTTGTATTTTGTAAACCAATCTGGGCAAATAAAGAAGTTGCTCACCACTGCAAATGTTGTCTGAATTACACAGCTCTCAAGAACTACAAGTTTTTTCACTTAAGACAGGTAACTGCTCTCAGTTTTGAAAAATCTGCTTACCTGGACATTAACTTCTGTGTTTAGTTCTTATTTTCCAGGATAGTTTAGCTTCCATCTTGTTGACTCAGACAATGGCCATTGCACATAGATAGGAGATCCAGGAGGTTGTAAGATAAACTGTGGAGCTGAAAAGGAATTTTCTGTTTTGACCAAAAGATGTTGATTCATTTCAAACAAACAAAGTTTGGCATAGCTACAGCCATTCATTCATTCTTGTGAGGCAGAATTTTGGATCAAAACAGGGGAAGGTATAATGCTACGTTCCTTTTCCCAAAAAAGTTGCAGTAGGCTAGGGACTAATGTTCACTGAGATTTGGATATTCCAGCACAAGAGCCTGCTTCTTCCTATTCCAAACACAAATTTGAGTCCTTAAACCTCAGTTTCCTGAGTACTCTGAATAAAATTATCTCAGTTTTGAGAATGTAAGTGGCCATAAGCTTAACAGCTTTTCAAAGTATCAACTTGGCTTAACTGTGGCATCTCAGATGTTTGCTTAAGACAGGAAAACTATTTCTCTTTCCATCTGATCCCCAGTGTTTCTGTATTATATCTAACAGCATTTTGCTCTTGATGTCCAGCTGTGTAAATTTGTTGCTTGAAAAAAAAAGAAACTTTGTATTCAGTGATTCCACAGTGAGCTTTTGAAAAGTAAATGACATGATTGTTGTAGCACTAATCTTTGCAACCTCTGTCAATCAATTCCTTTGCTTAAATGACAAGTAACTTTCTTTTGTACTAAGCTAAACAGAGAGTTTCCATTTCATACTTCCATATTTCCTTTTGGAATCTCTTGGTGCAATGATTAAGAACCTTCTTTCTTCTGCCTTTGAGTGTCATTCCTGTACTGATTTTTGATCAAGAGAATGCTTTTGAATTTCCTATTGTCCATACTCTACTGATTTTTGTTTCATAATGTGAAGCCGTCTCACAGGGCTTGACCTGGATTACTTTAGGAGGATATTAACTGGAAAATATGTTCTAGGAACAAGTCTAGTGCCCTTCAACCAGCTGCTGGGTGTGCAGCCCCAGGTCCAGACCCCAACTTGTCCAAATTAAAAGTCTCAAAATGCATAAGTGGGCATCAGGTCCTCAGCACTAATTCTTTTGTTCTGTGGTTGAGCTCCAGTTTTATTTTATTACTTGGCAGTTAAAGCATAGCTGTAGACAGACATTGGGTACGTTGCATCCTCTTATGTTTTCTCACATTCTGGAAGCTAATGTGTCCTTTAGTGACCTTTTTTAATTTCCAGTAATTGTGCTGTGCAGACAAGAGGTCATTTACAGTACAGTGCAATCTGTCAAGTATTAATACTTGGCTAGAAAACTAATGGATTTTATATGCATTTTTTTCTGCACATGGTATAAAATGCATAAGCAATTAAAAGAAATCTTGAGGGGCAATGCCATTTAAAATTCCATAGAACGGGTCACTCATGTAAAAAATGTCCCTGATGCTTTCATTTACCATCCTAAATAAAAAATTAAGACAGTTGTTAGGCAAGATTTTAAACTTAGAAAGCTCATCTGAAATGAAAAGTGAGAAATGAAAAGATGGGACCTCACAAATTCAATTTCTTTGTAGATTGAGCACAGAAAGCCTCAATCAGTTTCAGAACAGCTTGGTGACAGCAGAAAACTTATTGTAGAATCCTGGAATCATAGAATGGATTGTGTCTTATGAAGCAGGTCTCTTTCTTCCTGGGTCCCAGTCTCCAGCTGAGAGGACAGAGGAGAACACCACCTGCACTCCTGGTCACTGAAACATCTTCCCAAGGGACATGAAGTCCTTTTTGGTGTTTCACAATCTCCTTGTTGAAGCCTCCTTTGACACTATGTGAAAGAGTAGGAGTGGATGATAGTCCTCTGCTTTTGCCAGGCTTGGCAGCCTGGTTGTGTTGTGAGTACAGGGTCCCACAAGGCAGCAAACCCCTCTTGAGAGGTTGTCTGGACAGCAAGTGGGTGATTTGGTGCCTCTCAAATGTTTGTGTTGAAAGAGACCTCCAAAGGTCCAAGCCCTGCTTTCGCCTTCTTAGCTGTTCTCAGCCTTGCTGCCCCAAGGTAAGGGAAAGAAACAAATAAACCAAAGAATCAGAACCAAATAATGGTGTTTTCTCTTTCACGTAGGGGAAAAAAAAAAAGATTCCTGTCGAGTTATACATGGAAAATGAAAAGGAATATAAAGCACCAGCGATGTAAGCCTGAAAGACACAAATGAAACAGTCTGAAAGCCCAGACCCTGCTGTGCTACATCCTCCCCAGAGAGCAGAAATGTGCAGAGTGCAAGGGTGTTTTTGGAGGACAGAGCAACACCCATGATTATGAATCAGAAGCCTATAGCACATTGCATTTCAGTTATTCCACAGAAATAGGTGTTTAGAGTGAGGTGTCTCAGAATTCCCATTTTCTATTGAGAAACACTGGACTATTTAGTGAAAATGTTTTTACTTGAAATGTTTTATGACAAAACACTGTAATCATGAGCAAAACCTGTTGAAGAAAGTCATAGTATAGCTTGAGTCTTTGTTTTAAAAGGGAGTTTGAAATGCATCTATGATGTGAGTTTGGCTTTTCTTTTTGGCTGTAGTTATTGAGCCTGGTTTATTTGTGTTTAAACCCTCAGTTGATATTACAGACTGGATTTTTTAGGTTCGACACCTACATAAATGGACCAATGGCCTCCCAAACCACCTGCTTAGGTAAGATGGGCAAAAAGACAGAAAAACCTAGCATTCCTCTTTCTGTTATGAAATAAAGCACAAACCTTGCAGTTTGAATCCAGAGTTATGCAGACAGCACTGTGGGAAGACCACTTCATGTTGTTGAGCTTATTGTTCAGTCCATACCCATGGAATGATGGGTTTTGTATGGGTGTTTTGGTCAGTTTGGTGATGGCTCTTACACAGTTCTGGCAACCCTGGTACAGTGCCCAGTGCTTACTCAGATTCCCCATCACGTGTGTGGCATCTGTTTTTGAGCTATAAATTCTGGGAAGAGTATTCCTTATGGAATGGACAGAAGTCAAACTTCGAAACAATCCTCTCCAGTCAGCATTGATTTTAACAGATGTACAACCCACACTATGCCTGGAAAGTGTTTCTTACCATCCCACAGGTACCCTGCAAACCCTGGAAGTCCAAAGCAAGCACTATGCATTCAAGTGTCCATCCATTCATCCAAGGAGTGAAATTCTTTCTTAACTGCAAAGTGTAGGAAAATATATTGACACCAGTGGAAAAAGTATTCCCTACTATTCCACCTCAGAATTTTACAGTTTTGACACTTAATGTTCAGTTTAGGAATGTTTTGTCCTTGTCATTTGAAACCAATCACCAGCATTAAACATACTGAGGCCTTTTTCTCAGCTTATGTACTCTATCTTTCTTGCCAGCTTTGAATGACAGTGTAAGACTTCATTCTAAGCAAACAACTCTGCCTGCCTTCCTTATTGCTGAAGGAAACATAGTTGAGGAAGGAAACTCTTCTTCCCCTGCTTTCAAGTAAAAATGTCTGTATCCTCTTTCTGGACCATCTTCCTCTAAGTTTCTATATATTTAGTTGAGTAAAGATGTGTGACACATCCATACTCATGTTTTGCAAACATGTTTTCTGTTTCTATGGTGTTTGTAGTTCGGACTATAACAATAATGCATGATGCAAGGAAAATGGAAGAGTCAAAAGATCAAATGAAGTAATTTAGTTGTAAGCAAACAATTCTGAGAAGTTTATTCCTTTGTTTTAATCTGTCTTATTTCATTACTGGAAGACTAGTGTTTATAACAACCAACACCAAAAAGAAAAAAGGAAAATTTTTGTTAGTGGAACAGATTAAATTCAAAAGTCATGTAAAAAGTCTACTTGCAGCTAATGAAGGTTGTCCTACAGCTCTGTCCATGTGAATGTAAATGTCCCTGCATAGGACAAAGCACCCAGGCAGGGAAGGCCACTCTTGTCCCTGGTTTCCCCAGGACCCCCATGTCAGTCTCTTCTGCCTTGTGTTCTGCTATCACTTCCTTCAAGTGCTGCCTCCAGAGCCTGAACAGCTCCAAGCTGACTAAGAAAAGCACTTTGAACATATGCCATTGGATCTTTCTGTCCAGTGCCAAGTCAAGCCTTTCCAGAGTCTTCTGTCTGGTTTCCAGGTCTGCAATTTCCTGTTTATGGTTCACTACTGATCCTCCTCTTTGTCCACTCCAGGTCACTACCACTTTCTGTCCTTTTACTTTCAGAAATTTAAGCTAACAGTTTTGTTTCTCAGACATTTGTTTGTATCAGTACTTCATCTGCATCTGAGAAGACTCCCCTGGATCTCTTTCATGTCCATTTGGTTTTTTAAGCATTCCTCAAGATCTCATGAAATCTCACTGATATTTTCATATGTATTTGTGGGTATCTGTTTTAAAACGAATTCCTTCAAGTTTTCCTAGTAAAAAAAATAATTAAATAATATGGTCTAGTAAATAAAGTACACAGGTGATGCATCAAATAGAAAAATCTAAATTACTTTTTTTCTGAGATAAAAAGATATAATGATGCTAAATATATTTTTTTGAGGGGAAAGGAGTCCTGGGCATGTTTTCCTTTGTACGTGACTGCAAAGGTTAGAAGTATGCTCTCCTAAGGAGAATAAATCCCTGCCCATGGAGCAGGTGCTGACTTTTCCACGAGTTTCGGAAGCATTCAGAACCCTCCTGCTCTTCCTGAAACATCATTTTCATGTGGCTGTTTTCACTTCAGGGTATAAGAAATTATGCACCAAAGAGAAGAAATTACTTCCTCCTTATTATGCGCTGCATTGAGGAGCCCTGAAGTATTAGGAAAGCTTTAGAGCTCTCTTTTGTAATTACTTTTCTTTTACAGTTGGAGTAAAGTACAGGGAGTGCAGCAGCTTGGCAGCTAAGGCAGTGCTGCTGAAACTAGGAGAGAGAGGAGTGTTGGGAAAGGAGAAAAGTTGTACTGTTTGAAATCCTTGATCTCAGTATCTGGTTGGTTTTAACACCACAGAATTATATGTGCTCAAGGTTTAGTATCCCACTTCTTCATTTTGTATGTAACAATGTACATTTGATGACTTCTAGTAGGACATGGAACCAAACCACTGAAATTATAAAAGTCCTATGTAAAGACATTGTGCATGGGAAACAGAATCCATACCTTCCCAGTCTGACGTTATTCAGAAGTTGACTTATATGTTTTATTTGGACTGATGTCAAACTGTGAAATCTTTTGACAATTGTGAGTTTTATACATAGATTTCTAGTGGCTCATTAATGTTTTTCATCAGTTGAAGGTGAACTGGAATAGCAACCAGAAGGAAATCGTCTCTCTTTTCCGGTCTTTTCTCCAGTCTAGGTTTGTAATGATTGCTGTTGATTTCAAGAATACACAGAAATTTATTAATTGGTGGTTTTTAAAGGACTTACATTCAGAGATCAATGCATTGCCCTAATGAATGTTCCTGACTGCTGTTTGACTGTTATGAATAATCTAATTAAGTCTTCTATATTTGCTCTTTGTCTTGAGTTAGAAGAACTCATTAGTTTGTCAAGTTTTTTTGTTTTGTTTGTACACACACTTGGCATTCCAACATTTTAGCAAGTTACGTCCCATCACATATAGAAATTGTGGCATAAGCTATTAAATCTTATAAAAAAATTCTCCAGGATTAGAGTTGAGTAAAGTAGATACACACAATTTAGAAATTTCGAAGTACAGATTTGCTAATGTAGGAAAGCCTCCAGTTGATATTTCTGACAGTTTCCCTGGGAATGAGAGCTAGCTTGAAATTTTTGAAGGAACTGTTGTCAAAATTGTAATTTTATGTAGAAAAATTGTGAGGTTTTTCTGATGCTTTTGGGGAAAAAAATTATCACTGCAAAAATTTCATTAATTTCAAAATACTATTCATGATCCAAGCCCTTTGTTGATGGATACTAAAATGCAGCATGGAAAGCACATGGGCATTTTAAGGGAGTAATTAATCATATATTTGATACCAGGAAATGTTTCACCTCCCTTCAAATGTCTGTCTGCTCCCCAACCTCCAACTCAGTGAACAAAACAACTGTTCAACTGTCATCAATGAGCTTTCTGTCACTAGAGGTTAATCCAAATATCTTTTTTTTTTTTTTAACATTTTCATTCTTTTCTTGTGTGCTTCTTTTCTTTTTTCCCCTCTCATGATTGCTTTTCTGACTAAGGAACATCACTTCTTTACACTTTTTGGTGACTGTTAGAAATTGTTGTCTGCCATCAAACATCAGGCTTTAAATATTTAAAAATCTCTGAAGATGTCTGCTGTAACTATTGTGATTTATTAATTAAATCTATAGGTTGTTTATACTAGCACTTTGTAATAAATTAGAAGTTCCTTTTCCTTATGTGAGGAACAGAGAGGTAAAATCAGCATATTATCCTCCTCAAAGGCATATGATAAGTAATTACCGAGCTCTGCTAAAATCTACAAAAGAAACACCCAAAAATTTGGGGAAGATGCGTACCAGTTTCCTTTGTATCAAGGCATGACAACTGAGAGACATCGTCTTGCAGGAGGTCTTGCACATTTCTCTTGGAGATTTAAGGATCCTAAGGAGGTATTTTTGAGTTTGGAATGAGGGAAGAAACAGGCATAAAAATAAGACATTTTTTGCAGTTCCCAGTGTATCTCTCTAGTCACTATTTTCTTTATCTATGAGCCTATAGGACCCAAATGCATATTCACTCTTACCTGTGACAAACTGACAAGTGGCATATAAAGACAGATTTTTATCCCTTAGCTGGTGGTTAAGGAATCATTGATCTTCCCTAAAGTAACTTGTATCTCAGAAAGGCAGCAAGAGGCTTACAGGTCTTTCATGGAGTTTGAAGGTGGTAAATTGGAAAACAGACTCAAAAAGATTCTTTTGTCTGTATTCTTTATTGTTGGGAATATTTAATGATACCTTAGTTGCCCATTGATTATAGCTTATATTTCATTAAAGGTTTGTGCTTGGAGCATAACTATGTATTCTTTAATTAACTTAGGCAGTACTCTACAATGTAATTGATTAGAAAACTGGACTTCTTTTACTGCCTGTATCATTAAAAGAAACGTTCCAGTGGTGAACTCTTAGAAAATTTTCTGAAATATTCCATACAACACTCTCAAATTTCAAAGTTCTGACAGATGGTATCTTATTTTCTTAGTGGACTGCGTAATTTAAAAAAGCACCAAAGGAAATGGAGGCAATAATTTTTTAGTATTCTGAAATCAAAGTAGCAGGGCTTGGGAGCATGGGATGCAGACATATTGGGGTGTTTTGATTGCCATGTCATCTAAGTTCTTCCTTCTGCATTTCCCAGCTTTTAGCTCTGCAGGAAGAGTTTACATAACTTGTGATGGCTGCTTGGCTGATATGAATTAGAACCAGGATTGGTAAAACTGGTTTTGGATTCCAGCTAGGACACATTCTTTGTACCTGGGCCACTTGTCTGACTGATGTATTCAAAAGATGTTAGTATTTTTAATTGGTTGTTAATTCCCAATTATACAGTAAATGTACAGACCTTGCTTTTAGCACAAAACTCCCCTAGAACTCGGCAGCAGCAAATGCAAGAATTTTGTATGGTCTTGCCTCTACAATAAAAACAAGCCCCCCTCTCCCAGCCCCCCTGATCTATCACATGGACATAAACACACTTCAATTTTACAATTTTCTTTCTCTCTGATCAGTAAAATGTATAGGGACAAACCACTTGTTCTTGTATAACTTGAGACCAATTTCTAAACTGTCCTGTTTTTGTTTGACAGACCAATGCAGGGTCTTACTGCTATTTATCTGCAGTTTTCTGGCCTCTGATGTTCAGGATAGCTGATGCCAGTGCATGTAAAAGCGGTTCTGTACCATGTAGATGTGCTCTTTCATCATCCTGGAAGCGTTCATCAGCCATCTCACGGGCTGTCGTCTTTGCCATCAAACATAAAGTGCTCCAGAATAAAATCTGGATATGCTGGCTTTGTGTCAAAAGAGTGGAAAATGGTTAGGAGTGAATTAAATGTCTTTTACTGCTCGGCTTTGGCCCTGCTTCTTGGCACTATGTCCATTTTATTGTAGATTTACCTCCATGGCTGAAGTCTTGCTGATCCTTTATAAAAATGGGTATTTTTAGTTTCTGCAGTGTTTGAAGCTGTGGTTGAAGTGAAATAAAACGTTCACGTGGCACTTGGGGCTGTGGTTTGGTGGGATTTGGCAGTGCTGGGTTAGTGATTGGACTCGATGATCTTAGAGGTCTTTTCTAACCTTAACCATTCTTTGAGTGGCAGATAAAATTTAACTTCAGGGTTTCCAAAAGTTGAAAGCTACTGTTATTGGCTGAATTCAGTAATTAAGGAAGAATATCTATGAACAAATATATTTGATTTTTTTTTTTTGACATTTGAATTGTCCATTTTCCTAACCTCTCAGACTGTTCTGGTTATTAAATTGTTCACAATAACGAGTTTAAATTACGAGTTTAAATCAAAATAATTCACTGTTTTCATGCCTATACAGTAAATTATATCTAAAACAAAGTGTATCATGCATGTTGCAAGGCACCAAGTCATGTAATTCTAATTATGAATGTAATATGTCTAGCCATATGGTGATGACATGCTTAGATAAAGAATGAAAAGTTCATAATTACAGCATGCTTAATCAAAAATGTACAGGATCTCCAATAACTCTGGAAATGTACACTTCAATAGTTTCCACTGTTGATAGATGAACTAAATATTTTGATGCTAGAGGAATTAAATTTTTTTGATTTACTAATTTGAGAGCAACTTTTGAGAGTTGATAGTATTTTCTTTCTATTATGAAGCACATATAATGTTCCAGATATGAATGGTGACTTCTGTAGAGAAAGGAAGATGCAGAGGTTGGTTCTGTAGGGCTGAAAATATATTTGATACTAAAACTTAATGCATGAAGACATTTATAACAGTATATTTCCACATCTTTAATTCACATGCAGTTTTACCAAAGTGTTCCCATCAGCCTGCCATTTTCATTTCCCATGTATTTACACATACTTTCTCAAATAATGTGAAACCATGTGGAAAAAAAAAAAATTGCTCAATTATTTTTGAGAGGAAGAAAATGTAAGTGAAAGAAAAAAGTGACAGAAGTTATGTTCTGGTCTAAAGCATCAAATTACAAAGAAATTAAAGGTTTCTGCTTCGTGTTGCCCGTGAGTGGATTATGTAGTTTACACAGCTGCATGGTTCAAGATTGTATCAATGCAGGAAGTCATAGTGGGTCTCCACAGAGAAGGAAAATGTGTCTATGTGAGTCACTAACTTGCCTCTTATTCCTATTTAAAATAGCCCTGCATCTTAGAGATCAAACAGCTCTTTTCTGTGAGCATCAGAGAAGCCTCAGGCCTGGTGTTTTTCAACAATCTTTCAGTTTTGATTGGAAACACTTTGTCACCTCGCTTTCCATTCTGTCCTGTGCTCTGAGAATGGTATTACTGTAAACTGTGTTTATTTTTTTGCACGTGGCTGTTCACTTAGACACTGCCTTGAGTCTTCTGTTTTAGTCACTTACCTTCCACTGCCTTTGTTTTATGTAATGAAGACTATACACAGCTCCTGCTTGCAAGCATCAATCTTTCATGGAAACAGGGTTTCCTTGATGACAGATCACCTTAATACCACAATTTAGTATATTACCTTCATGGAAAACTCATATTAACTTTTTCTGCATTGCAAGAGCTTCAGCAGTGCTGTTAATCCATGAAAGTGGTTCTGGTTTATTCCTTTGTTCAGGATGGAGCAGTGTCCTGACTTGGACTGCTTGTTGCAATGAGTGCCATTTGCAGGGGAGGCTGCCAGGCTTTTGGTCTATGTTGTTCATGTCTTTTTATTTCTGGGAGCTTATCTTATATCATCCTTGATTCTCAGTCACATGAAGGGTGGAACCTCACTCCATATACCTCATTATAGACACATAGATTCCTATTTCTTATAAATATTTGACTATTTTACACTCCTAGGAACTCTCTGTTAATTAACAGACTGTACAACAAGAGTAAAGCAGCACCTCATGGTAATGCATCAGTCAAAGAAAAATAATCAATTACACACTTGGTGCTGGGAAAGGCTGTTGTCTTTTGAAAGGGAAGAGAGGCAAAGTTAATTTAATGAATAATATGCTTCAAGTGTGAGGGAACAGAACCAATCATTAAAATGAATTGCATTCACATTGTCACTGTAAGAGTGGCTGAGGAACAGTGGAGGGCAAAGCTTTACAAGCAGCTATTTGTTGTTGTGCAGGGACACAAACATACAAGACAAAGAGCAAGCAATAAAAGGAGTGATCTTTGCCTTGAGGCAAACGAGAGCACCTGCCTGTCCATTACCTGATGACTTCTGGTGGGGTAGGACAATGCTAGGTGCTCTGAAAGAGCCCTGTAAATGGTTTTCCTCTCAGAAATAAAGTGCTTCTTTTGGTTCCAAGATGAACATCTTAAGGTACTGCCTGAAGCAGAAGGAGGTGTGCAACTCTGAGGTGCTAAATAAATTTTGGACTGAGTTCTTTTGAGTTTTCTAAGTAACTGGTGAAGGACATAGGTGTTGGAGAAGTTTGACTTAATAAATGATTAACAGAGTTTAGCAAATTGCTGTATTCAAAAAGCAAGGGTGCTCTGTGAGAAAGGGTTTTTTTAAATCACCATTTTTATACCCTGGGAAGGGGGTGGAGATGGGTGGAAACGGGTGCTTTTATTAAAATAGATCTGCAATCCTATAATAAAATCATGGTCCCTTTGGGCCAGACATTCTCAGCAGAAGGTGTCTGTAGAAAAGGGTGAAACAGCTCAGTGTGCATCTATGAAACAAACTCTGTCAGATGTGCTTTCCAATGACAAACATGAATAGAATATGTATAAAGTGATGATCTTTTCTTAATATTAGCTTATAGTTTGAGTACTCCTTGTGCACCACCTTCCACTTTTTGAGGAATAAAAAAAAGTCTGATTATCAATAAGCATAAAATATTCTACTCAAATTAGGGAAAGCTTAGTGTTTTACTGGGTTAAGTATTCTGAAATTGTTCTGTTATCTGTCATTGTGTAAACCACATAGCACAATAAGAGTGAATTTTCATGCCACATGTCGATTTAATTCTCTCTTCCTGGGCTGTGGTTGGAATTTTAGACAGGTATAACCGGTTATTTTTAAACAATAATTGTCTGTTTTGGAAGGTTGGAAATCACGATTTTTCAAGGGCAAAAAGAGCTTTTTAATCATTGAAATGCAAAACAGCTTCACCTGACTTTCTTGGATGTTTTGGAAACAAATTTTTAATAATGAGAGGAATATATGAGATGGTGTATGTTGGAATTTACTGGTTGTATAGCAACGAGATCCAGAGAAGACAGAGCAGACCCCAAAGGTGACTTAGGGCCTTGCTGTGTGATAATTCTGTTCTTGTCATAGAGGAGCTGCTAAAGTAACCTTGAGCTTACTGATGTTCTTTAAATGGTCCAAGTCATTAGAGCTCAGCTGGAAGTCCCTCTGGTTTTTTGTGTCAGGTGCATTTGGTTGCTTTTATAAATAGAATTTTTTAAGGTAGATTTTAACACATTTATTTGTGGCACATTTTCTTAGCATGATATTTTCAAGGCATGCCTCTTGCAAATTGATACAAAGATAGGTCAGGTTTTGGCCTAAACTAAACTTGTCAGATTCTTTTAGCAAGACTTTAAAAAGAACAAAGTCTTTAAAATTTGCAGAAAAGCTTTCCTATATATGGTGTAGTAATTTAAAAGAAAATGAAAAGTTGATAATAATAATTTCATTGTAGCATTCTGTGGGACTTCTAATTGCAAAAGTTGATGTTAAACATTTCCAAGAAATTCATGGAATAAACTGCCCTAGTTTGTCTTGGCTTTAAGTAATATTTTTGTAGGAGATGTAGATGGTAATCAAATCCATCTCTTTGTTGTTTCAGAGAAAATAAGATTTCTCTTCTAAACAAAGCTAATAGTTTTGGGATATTTTCATAGCTGTAATGACATGTAAGCATGGGCCAGGATTGTGTTATGTGCTGTACAGACAGAACAAACTATTCCAAAAGACAGAGAACCTGAGGGTGAGTGGAAGAGAAATCCATATACATAGGCCTAATATCGCTGGGCAATTGCAAGGAGAACAGATGAGAGATCCTACTGTGTGTTAAATGGTGGGAGAAGAAAGGGGACAGAAACTGATGGAAGTGAAGGCAAAAGAGAAGGAAACATTTAATCCACTGATGTCTAGAAAAAACATGCAAAATCCTTTCCAGGGTGAGAAGTGGAAGGTACATTTCGAGCGGTGGTTTTGGAAGAGAGCTTATGGCTGTGGGGTCAGATTAAACTGATGAAGTAGAGCTACTCAGCCAGAAGTACAACAGAAAGAATGAAAAGAGAAAATGTCTAAAGGGGAAACCAGCTGAAGAGCAGGAATTGGAACAAAAGTGCTATGCTGTGTTACAGCAAAAGCAGGTCTCATCAGGGAGGGATTTTCACCAGTTCATAGATTGGATACTGAGTGCACTAGAGTGAAAAAAGGTCATGTGAACTATAAATTCACCAGGGAGTGGAACAGACTAAACTGGCTGAAAGATACACTGAACCACCTCTGATGAACAAAGGTAATGGAAAGTGACATCGAGATCAGTGCCAGTGAGAGGGAAGAATCGGATCACATGAAAATTAAGTTAGGAGCTGGTCAAAGTAGAAGTTGAAGTAATTCAAAGTGAATTCAGAAGAGTGGTATGATGAGAATAAGGTGAGCCTGACGCTCTGGTGGGATGACCACACAGTTGACATTTAGCAGAGTCAGAGATACCCTGGTGAGTACAGGGTAGGATAACCTGAGCTCAGGATTGGTCTCTTCAGGCTCTCCCTGCTAGCTTGAAGTATGAGTTTTATGAGCCACCACAGCCTGCCCAGCCCACGGAAACTCCTGTAAAAATTAGGAATGATGGAGAGAGCTGAGTACGTAGTTGATGACAGCAATATACAAGAAGAAGAAAGGATAAGAGCTATAGAACTTCAAAAAGACTAAAATGGAGAAAAGGAAGTAAAAGCTGGAAATGACACCAGATTTTATGAAGCACTACAGCCTGACCCCCTGGCATGCAGCAAGAGAAAATGACTTTAAATTATGAATTAAATGAGATAATAATGCACATCAACTAATGAACTTCGTAATGAGGGCTGAATTTATTTTAGAAATTGTTTTTAAATTAGGTGCTCTGATCTGACATGTACAGCTTTGTTTGATCAGTTATTTTATACAGCTATCATCTAGAAAGCACAGGTGTGAATTCCTTTTCTTGCTCTTTTTTTTTTTTCCTTTTAGTTGGAGAGCTGATTGCAAAGGCTTTTGAAAAATTGGCTTCCTCAATAAAGCATTTCAAGTTCATTGTAATCCTTTTGAATACAAGATTAATTATTTTCCTGCAGGAAGACATTATATTGAATATAATTTAATTCTGATCGCTTACTGCACGGCTTGCTTGTGAATGTTTACTTGTTAGCAATTGTTCCTTCTAAAAGTTCATACATAATAAAGTAATTCTGATTTCTTTGGGCTTCTAGAAGTCAGCTTGTTTGCAGGAACTGGGACAAAGATGCTCTGCCAGCCTAACAGCAAAAGCAGCAGCTGTAAGGAAAAGGCACTCAGTGGCTGAGTGGTTGAGCTCAGCTGGTCAAATAAGCACACATTGCAAGGGGTATGAAGCAGAATTTTTTAAGAGTATTAACTTCTATCTTGTCCTATGCCAATTTCCTAATTATTTTAATATATCATGTAAGTTACACTGTTAGTAATACTTTCAGTAGGAAAATCAAATTGCTCTGGTGAAGTCCAAAGACCATGTAGTCCAGCCCTCACTTTTCCTTTCTTAGCTCTTCTCAGCCTTACTGCCTCAAGGTAAGGAAAAGAAAAAAAATGAGTATTAGAACCCAATAGTAGGGTTTCTCTCTTTATCTAGGGCATAAAAAGGGTCCTGCCCATGTACAATGACCAGGAATATAAAGCACTGGCCATGTTACCATGGAAGACTTGAATGAAATGGTCTGAAGACACAGATTTGCTCTGCTACATCCTCCCCAGAGGGCAGGAATGTATGGGGTGCAGGGGTGTTTTTGGGCTACCGCTGCAAGTCCCATCAAGAAGGCTTTTCTTTATACTTACAGTTGCCTTTTGACTGAACATCTGTGGTTGATTTAAGGCTCTGTATCCAGTAGAGACCTTGTGCATGACCCTTGTTCTCCCCACATCAGAATCAAGTCTTATGTTGCATCTTCCACCCTTTGCAGAGCTCCTGCTGTCAGGAAATCAACCAGAGCATGGTCACTGCAGCCCAGGCTGCCTCCAGTGCTTATTTCTCTAATGAGTTCATCTGTCTTGGTAGGCATCAGGTCTAGTAATACTCTTACTCTTCTTGGTTTGTCTAATACTTGGACCTGAAAATGTTCTTGCACTCCAGCAGTCTCCTGGATTGCTTTCAGGCAGCTGTATTTCTTTCCCAGGTTGAAATCTCACATCAGGATGAGAACTTGTGAGCATGATGCTTCCTTGTAGCTGAAACAAGAAGGTCTCAGCAACAGGCTGCCCTTCATCAGGCAGCCTGTAGTGGACCCAAGCCACAGGGTGTCCTTTGGTGGACTGCTCCTTCATTCTTACCCACAGGCTCTCAGCCTGCTTCTGGCTGTTTCTGAGAAGCAGCTCTTCCCAATCTATCCATTCCTTAACACAGGGTGCAACACTCCTGCCCATCCTTCTCAGCCTCTCTTCTAAGAACAGGTTCAAAACCAGAGTGTCATTTCAGAGGCTCTTAAAAACAATATTATGTGAATGCACGGTAATGAGCCCACACCAGGCAAGAGAATTCAGTGTTGGGTTTTTTTCTTGATCATATGCATTGTTTAAATTTGAGCTCCAGGTTTGTTGTTGGGTTGACATGCTTTTGATAGACAGGTATTGGCACTTAATGAGCAAGAATGGACTACATAATATCACAGGATAAACATGTGAATATCAAAATGATTCTAATGGGCAGCAAAGTCTGCATCATAAATACAATATCTTACACCAAGAGTCTCTGCAGGTAGCATGATAACGCTCTTTGATGGTCTAACAGTTTCTCCTCCTCAGCAATACCTAGTAAAGGAATCTTTAAAATGTTTTGTATCAACCTATTTTCATATCCCTTGTCAATTTTAGATGTTTCTTTTAGGTTTAGTTAAATGAATTTCACTTTTGACATATACTCTAAAGTGTAGTTCTACTTCATAAAAATGACACCGTTGGGTCCTGTATTTACTTTACTTCAGCAACTAAATGTCAAGTATATTTACCAGTGAAAGTGTTACTTGATAAATCCCATATCTGAAACCTCAGGCTAAATTGTAAGAACTGTATGTTTTTTGTTCTTTTTGTCCATTTTCACTGATACAGGCAAAGTTCTGCAAGAGAAATTAAGCTGCTGGGCTTGCAGAAGTATAGCTGACCAGAACTCATTGGATAACTCTTCTGGTGAGCCCCAAAAAGGAAAATAAATCAATTTACTTTCCATTATCTGGGAACATTATACCTAGGGTGTTGTCTTTTATGCTGAGATAGGACTGGTTGTCCACAAGGAACCAATCTGTGCTGTAGTTTGCCACAGTTTGTGTTAGAAACCTTGTGGATGTGTGTTCCTTCAGCTGCAGAGCTTTGGGTGTTACTGTAGAGGCCAATTTGGTGTAGACAGAATTCAGCTCTATCTCAAGCTATGTGCTCTGAGGTATAATGCTGAGGTGCATGTCTTCTGAGTGCTCTTCCTGAAAGAACATCTGGACCCTCTAGATTATCACCATCTCACAGATACTGAAATTCAGGGCACACAGACTTTACAGACGTTTTATAAGGTGGCCACATTTTAACTGTTGTCAGAAATTATACAGAAAAGAAGGTGAAGAACAGCAAACATCCACACGTAAAACTGTCCCTTTGCTAGGCATGTCATTTGGAGAAGCCTTTAGGTTTCCACCATTCCATTTGTGGGACTATTCCTTTTGGTTGTTATATCCCCAGTCATGTGTTTAGGTTCTCATATCTTTTTAAAAACACCAGCCTCTCTAACAAGGGAAGGCCCAGGTGTAGATGTTGGGAGCCTTCTCGTTTGGCTGCAGACCCACTGTGTGTGGTTTGCTGCTTGTATCATCAGCCCACAGTTCAAACTGGGGCCAGTTGTTCCTGTTGGTCCTGGACTGAAACAGAAAAACACTTGCTCTGTGGTGACTCCCTTTGGATAAGTGACTATGAGGGTTTGTGATTCTGGATCATTGCCGTTCCTTTATTAGCCCAGAACATCCCAGTCTAATAGGGATGTCCAAAGGCAGAAGTTAAATAACATTAACATTTAAGACAGATGTTCAGAAAGCAAATTGTGGATGCAATATTAGTCCATTTTAAAGGGAGTTAAAGCAGCTCAGATTTCTGTTCTGGCAGCATTCTGTGACTTATGCATGCAACTGTGCAATTGTACAAATGCAGCTGAAGCTGCCTGGCCACAACTTTGCTGCTGTTGGTGCTTGCACTGCCTTGGTTAAAGAATGAAACTAGTCATAATAATTAGTTAGTCGCCTTTGCAGAAATCTTATGTTCCAAGAAATATTTCTAAGCATGCTACAACTGCTAATAATTAAAAAAAAATATTTTCCTTAACAGTTATTATAATGAGTTGTAATAAGAACAGATGTTTTTTAATGAACATATTGTGTTTTAAAGTGTTTGAAAACAAAGCCATCCAACAACTATTTGTACTTGGATGTTTTTTTAAAAGGCTATGCTCGTTGGGATTTTGCAGCATGCTTGCTACTAACATGGTGAGTTTTGTTTGAGTGGGATGCATGGTTTGTGATTTCCCAAATTCAATTCTCACTAACAAAGCTTGATTTCTTAAAATTCTGCAATCAAAGCATTCTTGACTGTTCTTCCTGTTTTAAAAGCCTTGTCTCAATATACAGCAACTGCTGCCATGTCAGTGTCATTCTGAATTTTAGACTGCAGCCTTTTCCAGAGAGTGTCACATTTTAACACCGTGGTCTTCATCAGTCAGATCCTTATGGTTGCTTATGACATTAAATATTCCATCAAATTAATTCACTTTATTAGAGATAATCTTTCTGTTAATGACTGGATTTTAAAAAAATGGCTCTTACCTAAGGGGGGAAAAAAAAAGGCAAACTATAAAAATGTACTTTCAAATATTTAACATATTGGAAACCTGGAAAGACTTATCTGAAAGTAGGAGAACTAAGCTGCCTGATGAAGTTTTAAATCAGCATTTCAATCTAAGATGATGATCTGAGCCTGAGATTAGCTCAGTTGGTTAGAGCTGCTAATAATGCCAAGGTTGTGGGTTCCATTCCCTTATGGACCATTTTTAAAGAGTCAGACTCAATGATCCTTGGGGGTCCCTTCCAGCTTCAAATATTCTGTGATTCTGTGACTACTTTGTGACAAAAACTGTCCTGAGGTCACTGATAGGTTTCCTGAGGACTTGCTGGCCCAGGGCTCTGCCCTCTGGTTTCTGTGTGGCTCTGTGGGATCATCAGGTGTGGCTGGGAGCCTTCTTATCCAGCCTTCCCAGCCTCTGGGGCCTCTCCAGGGTGCCCTGAATGTGTCACCTGTGCTCCCCAGGACCCTCATGGGCAGCCTGAGCCACCCTACAGGTTTCCCATGGAAATGTTCCATTTCCAGTTTGGTGCCTCTGCAACATCCCCTGCATCACCTTCTCCTGGATAATCCTGGCATTGTGAAGCATGAAAGGACTCACCTGACGGGGAGGGAAGCACAGATGGCACTAATAACCCTAATGGTCCTGGTGACCCTCACTGAGATGTTCCCCACTCTGGTGGGCCCAGGAGTCCTTTCAGCTCAGTTTTGGGGGAGCCCACAGCTCTTGTCTGTGCTTCGCTGAGCTGGACCTGCTACTCCCCAAGAAGATAGATTTCAGTTTCATGCAGGACATACAGAAGGGGTAAGTGCTGGGGTTTGCTCCATCTGACTATCTGACTAACCTTCTGATTGCAGTGCTGCTCCAGTTGGGCTGATTGTAGGGGGAGCAATGCTTCCAAAAACTAGTGTCGATGTATGATTTTCCACAGGCTCTGGAAGGTGTGCTGAAAGGCAGATTAAGCTTATCAAAAGATGAACCTTATAGAGAAAAATTATACTGCTTAGATGAAAGTCTATTTTGACCAAATATCCAGAGCTGAAGTTTGTTTTTTGAGTTCTTAATCTGCTTTAGTTATTCAAGTAAAAAGTATTAAATATGTACTGGTCTCTCTGTGATCCCCTGTACAACTGGTTATTTGATATTTTCTATATTTATCCTTGCTTGCTGTACAAGAAAGAGGAGGAAAGCTTGTTCGGTATCATGTGAAGCTCAATATATTTTTTGACCCCATATCCCCTTACCAAAAATCCTGAGAGAGCAATTTGTTTTCTGTCTAGGTATTTGAACAGACTGTTAGTTACAGATTGGTGGCGTTACCAGGGTCACGTGGAATTTATATTTTCATGTTCTGAAAGGCAACAAAGTTTGTGTTTTAGAGTGAAAAGAACTTCAGTTACATCCACCAAAAAACCGGTGTTCATTCCTAGTATCTATATAGTTCCTCCTTCTTCTTTGCTTGGGTTTCCTAGTGCTCTCCTTCCAATATGGAAGGAGATACTTGTCAAATTTGTATTAAAAATTATGCATGCTAAATTTGATAGCAAATACGCTTTGGAGAAGAATTACCATCAAAGCTGGCATGTCATAAGAGCCTTGTGACCTTACTGCTTTGTGAAAAAGGCTGTTTCACCTGGCCTTGGTGCAATGAGCCATTGGATAAAGTGGGTATTTAATACTTACAGGTGAAAACCTGTGGAATTAACTGGAGGTTTTACATTTTTTTCCTCCAAACCTTTAGACATCTCAGAGTGTAGCAACTCTGACTATGAACATTTTTGGGTGGATTTTACTGTTTAGTGAAATGTTCACACATAAATTATGCTGGATCGTTGTGTATATTTCTTTAAGGATATCTAGAGAGATGTAACACTATATGCTGTAAAGGAAGGCATGTACAGTATTTAGCAGTGTATTGTCTAATTTCTGGCTCTGTGTTCATTGAAAAATCAGTAGGGTGTCTGTTCTTTTTTTTGTTCCATGTAGAAAATGATAGTGGCCTCAAAGGGAAGGGAGTGGGAAATGCTGCTCAGTGGCAGAAGAAATGGTACCAAATGGTAGCCAGACAGACATGAAATACTTTATTTTCTGTCTTAGAAATTATTACAGAAGATTTTTAGAAACTGTAAAAGAATGGAACTCCTGTGTTAGAAACGGATACTGTTTACCACAGAACTGGAGGGATCACCAAGGTCATCAAGTAGAGGAGGGCTTTTCAGAACAGACCTTTCACTTCAATAGTTTCAACTGCTTGTCTTCAGCACCCCTTTATTTTTTCACCACCCGGTCTTGACTGATTGATTTCAGTTGAAGTGTGGAAGATGCTGCTGCTGAAAATATTCAGAAAGAGGCAGCAAAATCCTCACAGCAACTGATTTGTGTTGAACTTTAAATCTTGTGAAGGTAGAGGCTGAGCTCTGCCAGCATGGAGATGTGTTCTGAAAAGCCAGCAACTTACACAGCTTATGATCCTGGTCTTGACTTTTCTAGGTACATTTTTCTCTTCTTGTTTCTGTTGATAGTTATGAATTAAAAATGAGTGTACTTCTAAAGGCATATAATAAAATATACAAGAAATGTCTGCAATGTATCCAGCCAATGGTTTTGTGGAATCTTGAGCTTTTGAGATCTTGTAGCTTTGCATCTCAGTCCTCATCGGAGGTTTTGCACTTAATTAAAGCAGGAAGGGGCATGAAAAAGGAAATGCAGACCAGACTGTGGATTACTGTGACTATTTGTTTGCTGTGACTATTTTTTGTGTGCTTTCCCAGATTCAGTGTTGCTCACAGTAAAAGTGTTTTCTCTGCAAATTTCCTTTTGAATAAACACTTTAAAAAATTTATATTAGTACCATATCTTCCTTTAATACCATTACCTGTTTCTTTATTTAGAGTGTTTTTGATTACACTTTGGGTTTGAATTTGACCCTTAAGTTTGGATATTCCGGTGTATATGGAGACTAACCACAACAGTGATGTTTTCTCTGCATGGAGTATTTGGAAATTTTAGAGATTTTTCCTGTAAAACTGAGCTTCCCACACAGACTGTGGAAACTATTGTCCACTTGCTATATATTTGTTGCTCTACATGTGTTGTTGGAAGGAAGTCTTGATAAATCACACTCTACACAACCACTGTGTGCATAGTAAGCCTTTGAGTTTTGGATTCCATGGTTCCTTTAGGATGGTCCATTCACACAAATATTTCTCCAGGTCTGCTGTAAGTAAACAATCTGGCTTTTTTTCTTTGAATTATTTAGAATATTTTAAACTGTCTCCTGGAAAACTTTGTTCTCCTTATAGTCAGTACTTACAAACATTAAGGCTTTCTCTAAGTTTTTTGATTCAGAGAAAGCATGGATGCATGACTTCATTCCAAAATGTGAATATATGTTCATTTAATCTAAACAGGATCAGATTTAGAAGCACGAGATTGGATGAAAGAGGTTGCCCTCTAATTGAAGGATGTGAAATTAGTGAAATTATCTCTTTTTTGTTTCATGGTATTCTCTATTTCTAATTTACTGCTAGTGTTGCTGAAATGCAGAAATTAAACTGTATGTCCCATGTGAGAGATTATCTAACTTGGATATGGAAATATTTTTAGCTAAATGTTGGTGTAACTTTTATGGGAAATTTCCTTGGAAAACAGGCAAGGGGAAGCAAACTTGTTTCTCTCATTCTTAAAACTAAATCAGCTCTGCGCAGAAACCTAACTTTTTAAGTCAATATGTTCAGTGTTGCTTTTTGTACCCTTACAGAATTGCTTATTCAGTGTTAAGAATGCAAATCCTGCTGTAATTTTAATTACTTCATATTACAGCTCTTGCCCAGGAAACTTTACTGCATGTGAATTGTGTTACAGTATGGTGTTAAGCTACAGCTTGTAGTTAAATGGCACAGAGAGCAGGCATTATACCACCCATGGTTTTAATGCCACATAATAAATGACATTATAGGCCTCATGGAGCTGAGGAGGAGAGCAGCCAGTTGTTTTACAGCACCAAATCCTGATCCCATTAAAACCACTGGGAGTCTTGCCATTGACTTGGTTCATTCCAAGATCTGAATTGTGAATAGTGGTAACTATTCAACTATAGAACAATAGCAAAGTATTTTCAGATTAGAAAAAAAGGAACAAAACTCAAACCTATAAGACAATACTCCAACACCCAGTAAAACACCTCCTCCAAAGAAAAATTCACCCCAAAATACTTCAGTAATATTGTCCCATATCTATTCTGCTTCTTAACAATATAAACTTATATCACTTCCCCACCCAGATTCAGAGCTGCAAATATAGGTATTCAAAGGCATCCTAACAGATCAATGATTTTGTATTTAAGTTGTGCAGAAAACAGAACTATCCATGTCATCCTGCAAGCAAGGTGTGGATAACTTTATACAGGCAAAATACGGGCTCATCTAATAAGTTAGGGAAAAGGGGGCATAAACATTCTTTGTGGTCTACACATATGAAGATCAAAGACCCTGCCTTAATAAAAGCTTAAAGAAACAAGGTTTCAAACAAATGAACAGTATACAGGTGAAAAAAAAAAAAGAAGACCAAACACTTGCTTATGGCAACAAACGTGTTTGCATATATGTTGTTGTAGTGAATTACATTTCCCAATGAAAATGCCTCTTGAAAAATTCACTTGGTATCTCAATTCCCCTCCTGATTTTAATGCCTTTGTAATTATTTTTCTCTCACCAGTTTGCAGCAGATGTAGCTGAGCTCTGCTACTTAGCAAGTAGAGGTGGAATGGTATCAGTATGTTGGTGTCAGCTGAAAGCACTTCAAAAGCAAATGTTAAATTAATTTGAATGTGTACATCCCCCATGAGATTTGGAAAATTAATTATATTAAAGCTTGTAAGAAAACACCAGAAATCAATGAAAGAGTCGAATGTTAGTAGAACATTTGCATTCTTCACTTTGATGGAAAACTTGAGTTCTTTGTTTTTTTAGTGTAGAAATTACCTGATAGTGATTATGAAATTTTCTTCTAGTTCAGGGTTGATAAGCAGAATGCACCCATCAACCCTGTGTTATGAATTTACCAAACACAAAATATTTTATGGGAGTCAAATATTTCACAAAGCTTTGTTTTTCTTCTTTTCCAGCTGTTTGACTGGGAGAGCTCTGTAAAAATGTTTTCAAGGTTTCTAAGACTTCTCTAGTTTTCCAGGAAATTTAAGTCTTGAAAATTTCTAAACTTAAGTTCCCAGGGTTTGTTTTTTTTTTTTTTTGTCTTTTGATTATGGTACCTCTGGTGTAATGTTATGTCATTTTTAGCAATTATAAACAGATTCATGGTTTTTCTTTAATTTTTTTCTAAATGTGTGTGTGCTGTTTGCTTATGGGGATTTGTGGGTTTATTTTTTTAAACTTTGCCAAGCTTATCAAACTTATTACTTCCAGTTATGATATTTTATGTAGTGTTGTGAGGTGAAGAAGATAGTTACTGGTGTTGCTACATTATTGCACTATTATTATGACTTTCTCTCTTAAGAGTGGAGATTTCATAAACAGACACACTGGTTTGTATGGAGTAAAACCAGGATCAAATGTTTCCATGAAAAGCAAATTCCAGTCCATTTTAGAAGACTGAGATTCCCTTTTATGCAGTTTACAGAGGTTGATTACAAAAGAGGGAGTCGGGGAAAAACCATTACTTTTGAAGCTTGTATGAATTAATTTGGAACAATTAATGCAAGATATGTTTGCTGTAATATATGTGTAAAAATTTTGCTTTAGAATACTTTGATTTTTGATTACAGATAATATTTTAGAAAGCTTGCTAAAGATTGTTTTTTAGTATCAAATTATCTTAGCAGTTGGCAGGATGAAAACTGTTTATAACTTTGTTTCCAGGTAGAAGTATGCATTCCACCTATGTGGAATACATGTATGGAAATATATGATATTTATCTCTCTTAAACAATATAGTGGGTTAGTACTCATTACCATTTCTTAATTTTATGGTGAAACAATGCAACTCCTTATGCTCTAGTTGTGGTAGGGCTTAATTTAGGGTTGTTTTATTCCTCATTCTGTCGTTGGTTTGGTTCTCTATTTCTTTTTTAAAAACATTGCTGATAATTCTTTTTGCACAAAGATTAGCTAAATTAGAGAGAAATAAAAGTATTTGGGGAATCACGTGAATAGTGGGTTTATGAAAGTTAGACTAGAAGATAAAGACAACATGAGCAAAGTATGCAGACTGGTCAACAGAGCATAAAAAGTACCCTTTTTTAGCATAAAAGTATCCTTGACCTTGTAAATTGTATAATTCAGAAGCAAATGTGGAAGGTTCTAATACCAGCTGCAAAAGTGTGTTGACTGGTGGTGGAGTTTTAAAACCTCTTCTGTTTAGATGAGTACAAAAAGCAAAAACAGGCAAAAATGGGTATTTCTTGTTAAATTAATAATTTTGTCGAACTAATAAAATGTTTGTTTCATATGGATAGTTGAATAACCAGGTTGTTTGAGCTCAAGTGCTTAAGAAAAGTAATGTGAAATGTAATTCTAATCTGAAAAGATACCAAAAAATTCAAAAGGAAAGAAAATAATTATATTGGTTTTGCTCTGTAATACTCTTTTTGCATTATCTCATTTACTGCTAGAACAGCCTCTGTGAAAAGGTAAATGAGAATTCCCTGAGGGAAGGCTATGATTATTTATAAGCAAATGTCAGCAGATCTTATGAACTCTATTATTAGTTGCTTCAACTCCTGAACCATTTCCCAGCCTTTTGAGGCTTTTATCAAGCCACTGTCATGTTTGCCTGGAAATTAGGAAAATTAGAAGGCATTTTAAAAGATGCAGGGCTGAAAAGAAGAAAAGTCTTTCAAGTATAACATAACCCCACTGAACTGTGCACTCTATGTGTTAAAGCCACATCCATGGTGTACATTTGGATTATAGTACAGCAATTCCTCAAAAGATTCATAACACAGTTCTCAAGTGTTATGATATCTTACTCTTTGCTGTGTTATTTTGGGGCAATGCAGGACATGCCCTTTGAACACACCTGCAGTTCAGAACAGGCAGATAAATAAAGTGATGTGGAACACAGGCAATTCAAGTCTTTAAACTCAAATTAAGAAGTATGGCTTCAGGGTTTTTTTAGCAAAAAGTGGTATCTGAGAGTTTATAGACCACGTGTCTACACAGATGTTTTTAGGCTTTTTCCTTATGAGCATTTAGAATTTTTCCTTCTGGTGCTTCCACTAGATCTGCACTGATATTTGGAGAGCAATGAGCTGGTAAGTGGAGCTGGAGTGCACTTAGTGAGAAAAAGTAGGGGCCGGATCCCATGTTGGTGCAGCAGTGAAGCGATCACATTGAAAAGCGCTGTCTTGCTGGAGTGTTATAGTAGCAAAGATGTGTATGAGCTTCTGTGGAGCAGCCTCGGACAGAAACTTTGAGGGAAAAGGTATTGAAATGCTATCAAGAATGGGTAGTTACCTTTCCAAACACAGTCTTTTCCAATTCTTAACTACTGGAATAGAAAAATAGCCAGAGGCTTCCCCCCGGTTCTATGAGTGCTAGCTTTTTTTGTCCTTAAAAGAGTTTAATTCTGTATTTTGCAGACAAGAAATCCTGGAAAATGTATTATTTCCCTTGAAAGACCACCTTTCAAATGGCTGGAGATAACTTTTAGAGAAATGTCCATTCTTAGTCTGCAGACTTTTTACTAGATATCTTTATTCCAGGCAAAGATTACTTTGTGAAGAATATATATTTTAAAATCTTAAAGGTTTTTTTGGTAGTTAGATTTGGTTTTTCAGAAAGGACAACTATGCTTTTTCACTTGAGCTGTGTGGCAGGGTGTTCTTAGAATACAATTCTACAATGACTGTCTTTTGAAATTTCCTTTTCTGGCCTGTGTAACTTGGGCTCTTTGTGTTTATAGACCAGACTATTATGTAGAATTTCCTTGAGAGTTGTTAAATGTACTGTCTAGAGGCACTTTTTCCTTTTTACAGAATATATCAAATAAAACAAAGGTGGGGTTCTCCCACTTACATTTTAGTGCAAGCTAAAACTATACCGGTCAATTGCAATTTTAATTTTTTAATGACCAAGTGACTATAATTGGGGTTGGCTTTTACTATGATTGTTAACATAATAAGGCTATGTGAGTAAAGCTTTATTCCCTTAAAGCTGATTAAAAAAATAATAAAACCTCTCTTCTGTGTCACAGACACTATGTGTTGCTCAATGTAAATTATCTAGATGAACCTATATGGACAAAATGAGAACCAAATCAGCTCAAATTAATTCATTTTCTAAGCATATACAGGAATAAACTAATTTTAGAGCTTGTAGGCCATTTCTCATTGCATTTTATTTTTTGGTACATTTCTACTTTCAGATTTCAGCTATGGTTGTCAGGATCAAAACAAAAGGCTTATTTTAAATTTTTTCTTTTTCAATCAGAGAGATCAAGAAATATCTTAGGTGCTGTTCTTGTCAAGACATTGGAAATTTGGAAAGAATCTGGAGTGGTCTGTTCTGTTTATGTGATATCTGGAGTATATTCACCAATGAACCAGAAACCCATGAGGACCCTGTAACTATCTAGTGTTACCTTGTGTTTCCTTCTGTGTGCCTTGTCCCATCAGACCAGTCCTAACACTTAATGGTAAAACTTGCAAGATTTTGCACACCAGGTTATTCTTGTGGTCTGTTATGTCTGCAGACCTGATGTGTTAATGGATCAAAAGAACTGAGTGTGCTATGATGTTCCAAGGTCATTCATCCTACTTCTTTAGCCATTAGTCCTCTGATAGTAGGCAAGCTAAGCAAGTGGCATGGACTTGGATAGTGCATGGGGATATACTTGGATTGGCTAGAATCTCTGAAATCCTATAAATTGTTTAAGTAACTGACTTGCTACTGCATCCCAATAAGGGCTTAATCGTGGTATGTTCTTTTGTGCGTGTTTATATGCTTCAATATATTCATTAATCTCACTCATGCTACCGAAATTTTTTTTCAAGTCTAAGTGTCTTTTTGAGGTGAAAAGCAGGAATTTCTTAGGAACAGAGAGATAGTCTTGAGGGCAGAAAGGAAAGGGCTGTATTTGGAAATGGGGTGGAATTAGGAGTAGGCAGGAAGCTGCTGAGCTGCATTGGTTTGAGGTGGTATCTGCAGCACTTCAGGGCCTCTGGTTTTACCAGGCATGCAAAATGGTGCCTTCAGCATGACCCTGCCCGCTGCTGATGGAGTGACAGTCTGGTTTGGTTCAGGGAGAAAGCCATTTTCTGCAGCAATTTCGCCTTCATCTCCCTCTGATTGTTAAATCGATGTAGCCCAAGGACTGGTGGTAGAAGGTTTTGAGGGCTGCAAACCACGCACAGCAGTGGAGGAGTGACTCTGTCCTCTTCACAATCAGTGAATTTGCTTTTTGCTTGAGAGTTAGAGACACCATGGCATCTGTTAAATATTTAAATCTCACATTTCCCAAGGCGGGACAACCAGAGTCTTGAGCGGGTCTCTCCCACTTGCCCTTTTCATTCCATATTAAATAGCCTTTTCTACGAGCCGTGCTGACAGCGGGAGGCAGCCTGTCTCTGCTTTGGCCGGGTGGGAAGGCAGAAGCGCAGGGATCCGTCGAATTCCCAGATGTTCGGGAATTCGGGGCCGGTCCCGCACCGATGGGGAGCGCTGGAAAGGAGCGGCGCCATCTGCTGGCCGAGGCGCGTCATTGCAGCTCACTCAGAGTGGCACTCGCACCCTGTGAGAGTCATTGTCACTCCCCCCGGCTAATTAGCAGCAATGACAGCTTTGCTCGGGGGTTATTTTTATTGTTGAATATTCCTTCCTTTTCGTTTTATCTTGATTTGATACTGATTTAAGAGCTGGTCTTGGTGGCCAGGAGGTAAAGGGCTGCTTGTTGATGTCGTGTGTGGCTTCTGGGTTAGTGATGTCTGGAGGGGCAGGAAAAGTGCTGCAGTATATATTACATAAACAAGTGGAAAGGTACCAGGCAGGAATCTGAAGCTGTAGATCCTCAAAGGTATTTATGTTGCTAATTAATATGTTGAAAATAGATGGCTTTGGGGAATTGGCCTGGCATGGGGGAAGCTCTCTTTGACTTTAATGGAAAAATTCAGCAATAAGAACCTATTTGGTTAAACGCTATCCATTCCAAGCTTCTTGGGATTAGCCAATAAAGCTGAGATGTGAGAATAGGTTATCTCCTGTGGAAGGATTTATTCTTTTGTATGTGGGCAAACACAAGTGGAATCTTGCTGAAAATATTTTAAAGTTCTTTCTCTTTTAAGAGTTTTACAGTTGTAGTACTTGCTTCTGTAGCCCATTTCTACAAAATGTTTACCAGAGGACAAAAGTAAAGCAAAGTTTGGAATTTTCCACCAATGCTGGTAAAACTTTCTAGATCCAGGAGAGTAATAAGGATAAAGTTGATTTTCAGGGTAAGACTGATAAATATTCCTTCTAGAATACAGGCATAATATATTTTAATCTAAAATGTGACTGGAAAAAATGTGGCAAAAACAGTTTTAGGTCTTTACTACAAATCACATAAAACTTTTGTTGTCTAGTACTTCTCATCTGACCTTGGTCTTGTATAAAAGACACAAAGCACTCTCCTCTGCTGAATACTCAATTTATGTAACTTAGAAATGTAAAGAAACAAATAATTTGTTTGATGGGCATAAGTCATAAATTTTGTAGACATGGAAATTTTAAGTGCCCCAAATTAATTAGATTTAGCCATGAACTGTAATTCTGGATCTATGGGTTTTATCCAAATTGTTTTATCTGCCCCCTTAGAAATGTGTAATAACAATTAATTGGTATTTTAAAAACATCCCCAGGTGTGGAGGCAAAGGATGAAACTGGTAGTCAAACTGTTTGAAAGCAAGTTGCTTTATAAGTGGGAGTTTGAAATCATGAGCATTTTAATATCTTGCAGTTCATTCTTGAATGTTAGCATGATAGACTTGCTAAAATATTCCATTTCTAAATACTGTACCTGAGTTGTAATTCAACCATCACTGTTTCATGGGCAGATTTGTTGAAAAAGTTCCCACTGAGTTGCTTATTTATCTGATTTCCTGGTACAATATGTTAAGACATCAAAGAGGGAAAAAAACCCAAGTGCATGTAACTGATTCCTGCTTGTTACATCACTGAAATATTTTGAAGTACAGCAGATTCCTTTCATTTTTGTGTAATAGATAACTGTTTATCTCTGTTAAATGGAAAGTTGGAGCCTCTGGAGACTGTCAGGTTCTGGCACATAATTCTCTAGCCTGAAATAAAGAGTGGCTTTGGAAATCCTGAGTCCCTTAAGCATTACTGGGCTTCATCTCTGTCAACAGATTTGAGGCTGGTTGATGTATTCCCCCTTTGCAATATAATGTAGCATCTTAAAATTTGAGAATCCTTTGTGTTCTGTCAGGTCCTAAGTGATTAACCTGGGCGTCTCTAGAAAGGTAATATTTCGCTTTTCTTGGCCCATTCTGAATTTGAAAAAAAAAAGAAAAAATATTAAACATGAAGTCTGACATCAGATGGAGATCAGCTTAAAAGAAGTCGGGTTGAATAATGGTGGGTATGACTGTGGAGTTGAGGAGAACAGTTCTAGGTTGTTATCTGTGATATGCCTGAATATCTTTGTGTTGTGATTGAAATAGAAATATGTAAACATTGTGTCAGCAGTGTGTGTGTCTGTGACTTGCAGGTACATGCCTAAGTGGTGTTGTTTCCATAATATTTTTTGATCCCCACTCCTCAAATCACAATGGCATTTTTTCTAAGCCAGTCTTAAGGAAATATAAAATTTACTCCTCTCCTAAATGTCTGGATCAGAATTCCTGGATTTTCAGTACTCCCTGGAGAAGATTTAATTATTCCTGAAGGAGTCTTAATCTTCCTACCCTGGGAAAGGGTTGTAAAGAACTGTTCTGGTGTTTCATAAATCTCTCAAAAACTGCAGGCACTACCACTAACTGCTCTTAAAATGCCTTCTCTGACATTCACCTAAAAATGCAGAAGACTTCCTGCTACATCCCACTGCACAAGTTATCAGCTAAGATTGCCTTGTCTTAGGCCTTCATATTTTTTGAGGTCTAGTTGCTGAAGCTTTCATTCAGCCTAAGCAATGTTTTCATTAGAAGTTATTTTAGGGAGTTTGGTTTTGTTTGGTTGGTTTATAAATGCAATTAGAATTAGTGTATATCCCCAGAGCTGTAATATTTCTTCAGAGAATTGAATTTTCAAGTAAACAGAAATTCTTTGATTGTATTCAATATTTGCATGTTTAAATTTGAGCTTGGCTTTTGATCTCAGGAATCTAAACAAAGCCCAGCAATTGAATGCTTTATGCATTTGTGATCTAGATTTGTACTTGGTCTCTAGAATGGGCTATTTGCAAACTCAAATACTGGAAGTTGAAATCCAAACATTTTCCTTGGTTTCTCTGCTCCTTATGCTTTCCTCTTAAAGTGCTAAATAGATTCAGACGTTTCTCAGGCTGCAGCCTAGGCTTTGTTGAAAGCTTTGGGAGATTTAACACACTTTTCAACAGACCAGCCTCCAGCTTTTGGTATGGAAATAAGCTGCTGCTTAGTCCTTCTGTTTTACTGTTTTGATATAACAATTAAGGAAAAATTACTTAATCGCCTCCCGAATAAATGTCCTTCCTACAAACTGGGAAAGTCAGAGAAGTTAACTTCTAAGCCAGCAGGCAATTTATGCTAAACACTGAATCCTGAAATCACTGTAGGAGTTTAGGGGCTTCCTTGTTCCCTGATCAAAAGAAGAATAATTAGGAGTTAAATGCAATTAAAGGAGTGTTGTCTCTTGTTATTTCAGGTTTACTTGAACAATCAAATTCTAAATAATATGATTGATGACATTAAATATTGAATCACTTCATTAATAACTCTCCACAAATAATATCTGTAAGAAGTTTCTCAAAAAGTGACATAACATTGACCTGGATTTATTAAGCACCTGGTACCCATAGACTTCATAGAGATACACATGAGAAATATTGTAGACAAGGAAGAGTTGACTACTTTTGTTTAGGTTGCAATGGACCACTTGATCTTCCATTTTTGTTTGATGGGCTGGAGAACATAAATTCCCAATAGGTAGAAGTGATTATCAGGTAGAAGTGATTATCAGGTAGAAGATTGGCTATCCGTAAGAAATTACATTACTCTTGTAACAACATTAATCATTACTAGATATGATGGCAATACAACAGTGAAGGTCATTTACTGTGAAGATACTGTTAACAGTTCAGTGAATAAAAACTTGCAAAGGTGCATGAGTTAAATATGTAATTTGACATAAAATTAAAATATATATGTTTTACCCTCATTCCTTTCCTGACAGTTGGTCAAGTTCTATGGTTCAGTCTGGCAAGAGGTTTTTCTGAAAAAAAACAACAGAATTTAGTTTTTTCCCAATAACAGGATCTCATTTCTCCAGCTTAGGTTATGTGGTCTTTGGCTCTGTGAACAGAGCTCCACTTTTCTTAGGATCAACAAAAGAATCCTAATCCATTATGTTAAAAACTGTGGACAATGACAGCTCTTGAAATGGAGTCGGGTTGCATTTGCATCTAAACATTTCAGGCCAAGGCATCACAGCAATAACAAAAAAATAAAGAAGATAAATGGTCTATAGAGAGACTGTAACTTAGTGGGACAAACTGATAAAATGTTGCTTTAGTGTATTTTATAGATGAAATTATTTGATCTTTATAGCATAGGTGAATATATATGTCCTTGTTACCTTTCTTTCAAATACACAAAACACTTCAATGGGTCTGCCCATGTTTTGCTTTTAAAATGTCTGTTTTGTGATGCTTGGTTGATAATTTGAGTCCTTAGGTCCACAATCCCAGTTTCCATGTTGATGCACAAAGCAGTGGCAGTATGTAGCATGAACAGAACCTGGAAATCAGTGCAGCCTAGCATTACTCAACACTACAGCATATGTTAATGTGTTGGTCTGGGTTTTACTTGAAACCATAGAGCCTCTTATACCATTATCCAGTTAGATTTTGACGCTTACGCTTCTGATTTGCAGGAATAGTTTCTTTTAAACCTTAATCTAATTTCTAAAAATTGCTGTTAAATTCTAGATTTGAATAACTGTCACAGACATTGCCACTTCTTTCCTTGTCACAAAGCACATAAGAATTTGGGATGAACAGTGCAGAATGCTGTACAATTACGAGGGCCACAGAGTGTCTATTGCATTAAGGCAGCTTTGGAGGGAAAACACCCAATAATGGTTTGAAAGAAAAGCTGATCCCTTTACTGTCTCTAGTGTAACTTTCATCAGCTGCAGGAGGAGTAAGAGTGGCTTTTGAAGCTGGAATGAACTTGTCTAAAGATTCATCTGTATTCTGAAAATAACCATTGCCTTTTCCTGATTATTTCTGCATTGTCTACCTCTGATTAAAATCACAAATGCTAAAATGCGTTGTGCAAGGAGTTATTCTTGCAGGTGTTGTTGTCCTGAAGAAAAAATAGGATTATTTAAAAGCATATTCACACAAGGTGTGCTTAATTTTACACACCGCAGGGTGAGAGGAGCTAGAGAATTGCTCTGTATTGCATCTCACTCTCTCTCTTGGCATCCTTCCATAATGTTTTCTGTCTGCTGTTTTTATTTGGTTTTATGTTCAGAATCTCTGAACAAGCCAAGTAATGCTCTCTCCACCATCTCCCTCTGAGCACAGATACCTGAAACACCATGCTGTGAATAGCATTTCATTGAACAGATTTCTGTGATGGATGAATTCAGTAATTAATGCAAAGGGAGTCCTAGTTTTCCTTTTCATGATAAATGGAATCAGACCAAAGTAAAAACACTACGGTGACAATCTGTCAATTGAGTATTTTTGCCTTTAAGTGCTTGTGCATATTGTTAATACTCATTGTTGAAATGAGTTATGATTGTCAAATTATGTTTGATGATCAGGAAAACATAAATTATGTTGTTCTTATAACATCATAAAATTACAAATTCTGACATTGGGAATAAATACGATTAAAAGTAACAATAGAAGTACAAAAAAAAATTACTATTATAACACCTCATTTATTTTAAATTATACTCCCAGTCTTTTGTGGAAATACTGTCTTCTTAGACCAAATATGTAATAATATTGTCCTAAAGTATTCCTAAACTATGTAAACTAGCTTCTTAATATTATTTCATCCTACTGTTGAGGAACTGAAACACAAAAGTCTAAGTGACTTGTCCAAGCTTAAGGTGATATATTGGAAAAGGCTAATATTGTGTTCTGGGTAGGGGCTTAAAGTGCCTTTCTATAGCCTAAGTAATTATACAGCCAGTATGGGCTGTCACTTGGCAGAATTAATAATTTACGTAATATTGAACACCTTCAACTGGAAAGATTGAAGATTAGATCGAAAGTTAATTCTGGTGCCTTGAAATTAAAGTATTGCCTCAAACAAATCTTCTGTTTTTCACACTAACCACGAGCTCCAGCAGAGTGAGATAAAATCCCATCAAGATAGCCCAGTTTATCCCAGTACTCCTTTGAGCTGTGGAACTATAACTTGGCTTTGCCCAAAAAGTGATAATGGACTTCACCTTGTTGTATCTTACTAGGAGGCTCTCTGATATGAGGTGAACTCTGGAACTGATACACACTTTTTAAATTGTGTTTCATGAAACCTGTTTTTTCTTGAAGGGTTGTGTGTGTGTGAAATGGTTACTTTTTCTAGAGTGACTATTTGACCTCAGTCACAGAAGGTGCAAAGCTCATTGAAGCCTGGGGAATGTTAGGACCAAGATGTCATCATTGCTCTGAGCGTTTTTGCTTCTAGGATCTCCCAATTTTGCCTGGAAATGCAGTCTTGGAGCATTTCTGAAAAAGTGAAGGGGACATGAAGAAAAACACACAGATATTGTGTGTTGGTGTGGAGCATATCTTTATTCATAAATGTGAATATTTTCTTCCATTTTAAAAACAATTTGTATTATAGGCAATACACAGACAAATACCAGCCCTTTTGATTAGGAGCTTTCTTGCATTAATTCCTTTAAGCTTCTAATGGGTGGGTGATATTGGTTGGAGAGTTTAAGATTCTGTGTAATTTTGGCACCAAAGTTACCTTGTGGATTCAGCATGTTTCTGTATAGGAGCCTCAAGTTGCAGAGCCCATAAATAATGTACAAAGTTGTGCCTCCAATTAGTTTACACTGGTCTTCTATTTAGCAAATGAGACAGAGCCACCTAAAAAAGTGCAATCATGAAATCAGATTGTCTCAGAGGCAGGTGCATTTCTACTTAGATGTAATCTAATGACCTAATGTGCACCTACCAAGGGATATAATGAGATATTTTTTAAAAGTCTGATGATAAGCATAGACTTTTTTAAAGAATAGGGCAGACCTCTCTTAATCGAATGACAATATTTCCCATTGGTCTAGAGATGTTTGGGTCTAGTTCAGCTTTCTCTGGTTAATCAGACATCGCTGAAGAACTTCTCAGACCATTTCAAAAGCTCGGCCTTGATACCTTTCTCTTAAGGTGCCATGGTCACCATAACTCTCTAAGCTTTGACTAATGCCCTGTAATATTTTCCATATTCTGCAGCCACATCTTGTCAGAGTAACTATGCCTGAATGGGCTCTCTCACCCTGTGGGCAATGCTGGGCAATGGGACAGTTAACTTCTTGTTTTGTTTTTGGGTGTCTGTATGTTTAGCTGTGTTTCAATCTGTCACAAAGACAAGCAGAGACTTATTTTTTCTAACCAGAAGGGAGATGCCTTTGGCTGAAGCACTGGACAGCTCTGAGCCCAAGCGTTCCCCAGTTAGCTTTGCTAGCACAAAGGAGACTTAAAATGCTGAGAAAATCCTTTTTAGCATCACTATGCACAATACTTTTATTCTGTAGTTTAGCATAAATCATAAGTTTCTTGCACATAAATTCTGGAACAAAAATATGCAATCTTTTCCAGAACTCTGTTGACTTACTGTTTCTACAACATTCAGTGTTGTTTTCCACATTCAATATACATTAACCATTCAGTGTGCACTTCAAGTTCTCTTTGCAATAAGACTAATCAATTTAAGAAATAATTTATGTAATGTAGTATTTGCCCACCATTACAATCCAAAACACATCTTCCTCCACATTTGGCAGCACATATGTTTTGTGGGAGGGACAACGGCAAAGACTTAAAGAAATCTAAACAAGAAGTAAAACAAAGAAACAAAACTCATTAGGAGGAAACCACTTGGGGCACCAGTTAGTCTAATTCTCTTCTGCTGCAGACAATTGTAATCCCAGAGGAAGGTTTCCCTGGCAGCATTTCAGGGGAAGGCTTATATTTTCATTATGAGGGAGTTCTCTTGAAAAATAGCCTTAATTAGGTCAGGACTGAGTGAGGTTTCTTTAACATAGACTAAAATCTTTTAAATTTTATTGATTTCTTTTTTATGTTTTTTACTATTGCTTATTGCAATCAGTTACATAAAAATTAGAAGAAAGCTGATAATATAAAAGGAGTGGTGTTTTAGAGATATGTTTGTTACTTCACCATCTCAACTGAGTCATAGTCATTTTTTAGGCCCTTTAATTTTTGTCTTTCCTGAAAGAAATTATTTTATCTTAGCTTTGGGAACAGTTACTAGCATAAGATATCTTTTGTAGCTCAAAAATATGCAATTCTGCAATAGCTGAAACATCAGAATCTTTTAAAAAGTGAAGATGGAATTTCTAGTGGGCTTATTTTGATTCACAAGACTTATGTCTGCAGACTACTTACTAAATTCAAATTTGCAAATTTAGATGCTTATCCTTTTGCAAATTGACTTGTTAAGTCTTTTTCCAAAAAGCAAGCCATAACCAAAAGCCAGGAAATGCTAACCAGAGCAACAGGGTGCCTGCCCTTTAAAGGGGAGTGGTGGTGGTGTGTGTGTGGTGTGTAAGTGCTTTCACAGATCATTCCTTAGCTTTCGCTTCTCTACAACTCAGGCTCCTAAACATGATTCCTTAAAATGTTCCAAAGTTGGGTTTTTTTGGGGTGGTTTACCTTGCTTCCACTGCCATACAAGCTTCTTGGTCAAGCAAAAGACTTATGAAAAAGCCTTAAAGTCAAGATTTAAGTTACAAGAATGGAATGAGATGCCTCATATTCATATGGCCATGATCTTAGAATCACCTCTTGTTACTCCAATGTTATTCTTGATGCTCACTCTTTTCTGAGAGATTTTTATCTCCATATCTCTAATCCCTGGAACTGGATTTTGTATTCCTTTTGTATCTTTTTGGAGCAAGTTGGGTTTTTGTTACAGCAGTGCTTTCCTTTATTTTGTGTCTAACTGACCCAGAAGACTATCAGAAACACACAGTGCAAATGAGTCTTGGAACTCAATATTCAGGGCTGCTATTCTTACTGTTTGTTTTACTCACCTTGTCATTGGTTCCTCCTTTGTTCAGTCTCCATTTCATTTTGTTTGGCTTTGGCAAACAGTTTGTAGATCAGTTATAAATATGTTTCTTCAAGTTCTTGACCTCTGTGTTTACCAGCTTCACATGAGAATTTGAGAATCACATAGTATGAAGTTGTTGCTTAGGGAACGTACTTACTCAGCTTGTAAGGATTTCTAGGTTGGATTTTTTGTTTTGGTTTGGTTTTTTTTTCTAGTGTGTTTTCTGTGGCTTTTGATTTTTTAAATGTTTAATGTGCATTTGCAGTTGTATTTCCCTTTCTAAATCAGCATGTTATTTGTGGTAAAATCATAGTGTGACATTTATTTCTATTTATTAGGAAAAAACTGAAATGACAAAACCAAAAAAAAAATCAAACTCATTCTAAATACTAAATTTACTGGGTTTTTTGGTAATTAAATGAACACTTAGGCATTAATGACCAGCTACTGTGATGTCCTGTACTTGCTGTAGTAAATGTTGATGTCTTCACAAAGGGAATGTAAAATACTGTTATATACTTTCAGAAAAGAGTTAAGACTGTGCTTGTAGAAACAGCTGTATCAGATTGCACAAAGAAAACACTGAAAAATGAGATTAGAAAAAAAATACAACACAGCTAAGTTCTTAATTGTTTCAGGAGGTCCTAGTGATGTATTTGCAGCATTAGGTGCTTAAGTCTTGTCTCGATACCTTCCATGATCATGCTACTGTGAACAGTCTGTCAAAGACTATCCTCCCTAAGTATCATCTGTGATTGAGCTTCAAAAACCTGTAACTCTTTTAAAATGTAATTTTAAAGGTATTTTTGAACCCTAACTCACTTATGGCCAAAAACTCCAGCTGCACAGATGGGAGTTATTTGCTCTTGGTTTACAGTTAGTTATTTTTTACTGCCTATTCCTCTAGAAATCATAAAGTGCATATTTTTCTCTGATTCTGGCAAAATCTACATGTATTTGTCTTAGTTCAATAGTTTTAATTCAACAACCTGTCTTCTAAGTGTTTCCTATGAGCCCTCACAAGTTGCATAAATTAACTAAATTGTAAGGACCTGTATGCGATCGTAAATTCTGGCAATCAGTACAGTTAAGGAATATTGTAAGAAATTGCCACTCCAGGCTGTAATTTTAGGTCTAATTCTTTCACAGAAAAGCATTTATAAAGGACCTATTTTGTCTCCAGCTGTTCCCCATGGTACAACATACCTAGTTGTAGGAACAGAGATTTTTCTACATGTTCCACAATGATTTTTCAAAAATGTCGTCTCTCATCAAATATCATTCAGATTTTTCCTGTGCAGGAGAGAGATATTTCTGCTTCAATAATGTCATCTTTTCAAAGACCATCTTCCCTGTTAGAGTGGAAGAATATGTAAGATGCAGGAATGTCATTGTACTTTCAAGTAGAGTAAGCCAGCCCAGCCCAGGGTCCTTCTATCAATCTTTTCACTTCCCACTATTTATCAAATGATGGTATTGAATTTGCACAGTATGTGTGGCTGAGAATTTTAAGGGAATTAAGAGTGTCTAGAGAGCGAATTCAGAAAGCATTTTGACTCCCAAGTCTCTCCCATGGGATAGCATCTTGCAGGGTGTAGCTTAGCTTTTTCTTCAGAGGTATTGGGGATTTGTTATGGATAGATTCCCTACATGGTGACTTGTCCTTTGATGAAATGTCCAGTAATAATAATAATAAAAAAAAAAAAACAAAAAAAAAAAAAAAACACAAAACAGAAAAAAACCTCAAGAAGTTAGCTTATTTCATTAGAGGATTATATTTCTCTCCATTTCAATGAGCTCAGATTATGGCTTTTTTAGAAAAAACATGCTGTTTCCATAGCTGCAAGTTTAAATCACCTTTGATGCCATTATCTTTGTGCACAACATTGACAAAAATATCTTGCTATGTTTCTAGACACTTTCAATTTTCAAATAATTTCTGAGGACCAGCTAAAATATATTTTCTTTTTCAAATGCTTTATGATTTTCAAAAGCTCTTGCATGTCTGGAACTTGTATTTTTAAACAGATTGTGTGTGTTTTTTTCCTTATCAGACAAGAGAAGGCAATAATGTAACACAAGCTAGTTGGGATTTAGTTAGCAAGAAACCAACAGAGGTACTTCTGTCCATGTCATTATATACCTTAACACACTGAAATAATCTGTTGAAAGTTTTATGGCCTGTGCAGGGCATTCTTAGCTATAAAGTTTCATAGGATTGTTCCAGTGGTTAAATCAGGGTCATAAATAGCACATTTGTCAATAGGTGGATTATGAATAATTTTTCATAAATGGAGTCCACTGTGGAACTGAGTGAGCAGTAACATGCTGTATTTCATGAAGTGAAAGAACATAAAGACTTTCTTTTTTAAAAATAATCAAACCTTCTCTTTATAGGTTCTAGCTTGATTCTTTCCACTCACGATATACACAAGAAGCAGAGGAAAATGATGAGTTCTTAACAGTGAATCTAATAAGTGAACACAAAAGCAGGAAAAGATGTGTTTATGTCCCTCTATGTACTGTTAAAATAAATCTAATTAAACTCTTCAGTATGAAGAAAAAAATTACTTTTTCACACATTTTACTAATAAAAATCTATAACTGTAGATTTAATTACTCCCTAGAATAACATCATTGTGGAACTTTTAAGTTAAAGTCAACTCAGGATTTTCAAGGTCTTCGTTAAAATAATTTAGGCACGTGTTATTTTGTGAAGTTTATTTTAGTACACATTTACTTGACTGCTATGTTTGGTTCAGATTTCTAGCAATTATAAAGACTTTGAGGAATGATCTCCACAATAACAGCTTTAGGCCCATCTGTATTAGGTTTGTTCTGACTAAAATAATGAAATTAATAAATTGAACTCTTTTAGTCTTACTGCAGTCCTACTTAAAACATCCAAGTGAATCTGGTTTTGGTGGGCTGAGGTCTGGAAATCTGAACAATATTGCAATTCACTAACACAAGATAAAAAATGAATTATTTCCAAAGTACCAGCATTTTCCTGCACGTAAGAATATGAATTGATCAGGAATAGTTTTGAAAATTGTGACCCTGCTTTGAGATATTTAAAAGATCAATTCAGACCTGTTTTCTGTGCTTTACGATGTTTTATTTTTAAGTAGCCACTTTAATAAATTACCAGTTGCCTGACTGCAATAGATCAGTAAGGCAAATTGACTTCTTTTCCTTCTTACCCCATATGCCTCACTTATTTGTTCTACAAAGATTTCAAGTTGTGTGTTTGTCTTAAACATTCTGGAGTTTATTGCACTTGTCTCTGTGTTACATATTAAATTGATCAGGAAGATATATGCTCCTAGTCAAACTGATAGGAACTGCGGGGAACTCCAGTCTTAAAGTTTCTCTCAAAATATTGGAGAATGGGTTTTTTTTGTCTAAGTGATTTAATAGAATATTTTGAGCTGTTTGGGACTGAAATCATATATTGCCTTTTCACCTGAAATTAGATGGGACTGAACTTAACGATCAAGCAATTCTCACTGGTTGTATGTCCTTCTCCCAGCACAGCTCGTCAAGTTTATGACTTTGCATTATTCAGTCTGTGGCATTAATTACTTTTCATCAAAGAAATGAAGACTGATTTCCTCAAGTATTCCCGAAGTTCTTGAGTGTGTAGCCAATTTAAAAGCTTAATCAGTCATGTTTTGAGTTTTCTTGTGGGCATGTGAACTTTTCCTGGGCTGCACTTCTGTCTCCAGATACATCTGTGTTCCTGTGCTTTTTCCAGCTTGCACATTGCAGTCATCAAGCCTTCACCTCGTGTGCTTTTTCTATTTTGGATTTATGAAAATCATCACAAAATTGCTTTGTATACTATTTATCTTTTATATCACTAGGCCTGTGGAGCACATTCTGCCATTCTTACTTGCAGCAGTGAATCGTCCTCTGGAGTTCTTTCTCCAAGTTTCTCTCCCTTTAATCTCACACATGTTCTTTATCATGTGCATCTTCATCAGAACCATTTTTTTTCTTATATTTTTGGGTTTTATTTATACAATTTTAAGGTTCTCCATTGCTCTAAAAATGTCTTGACAGGCAACAATGGTCCCAATTTGGGAATATTGAGAACATAGCATGTGTGAATGCCTGCTGGCTCAGATCCTAAAGGCAATGGCTGTGAACACTTCACTTCCAAACTTTAGCTGTGTTCAGGTCTGGTTGCAGAGCCCGTGATCCTTGTGAGGATCTGTTTAGCCTTGGTGAGACTGGTGCAATATCTGGCCCTTTTGTGGGGTTCATTGGAGTGCCTATACAGGAGGTTTTAAAAAGCACAGCCAAGCAAAGTATCGAAGAAGGCAATTGTGACTGTGGAAATTTAAGCTTTTACCAGAAGTCCTGTCGTGGACAAGTAAGATTTTCATTGAATCTAGACTATTGTAGACATGTCCCTGTATTACTGATTTCATTACGATTGCAAGAAATCATCAGTCTATTAGAATCATGCTAAGGAATCAGAGGAAAAAATAAAGGTGTCATTTGGCTTAAATTTTATAGTACTATTTTGTGGTGCCACGATAGTACTTCTATAAAAAGCTATTCCTAAGATTGTCTTCACAAAAGAAAAGAAATTAGTTTTTAGCATAACTTCCACAGAAGCAGAACAGGGTCACACGCGAAATGTGTGTGTATATATGTATAGATATCATTTTCTTTAAGGAAAAGAGGAAACTTCAGAAACACTGACAAGTTAATATTTGCATTTCTATTATGTACTAGTATCTCTAGTTGATAGTGACAGCCCCATTAAAAATACAAAAAATCCCTGTCCTATATTGTCTTGCTGTCACACTAAAATATTGGGGTACATAGCTTTCATGGATGCTTACACGAAATTTTATATATAGCTGCTCTGACTGAAAGAAATATATTCATGTTGGGAGGGTGAAAGGCAGTTTGGCTCCCTGTGCTATATTGTGCAAGCAATATAATTTGAAAAATAGTGAGCTTCACAATGTTGGTCCCCAAAGAATCAAATCCAAACCCAAGAATGCTATCTGCAATGCCATCTTTTGGTATTATGATTGATATATATGTATATATTCATAAATCACATTTCTTCTCTATGTTGTTGTGCTAGCACAAGAGTGACTAATGTGTTACTCCATCAGTTGACTAAGAATAATCGTTGCAAATAATTATCTAAATTCTGCAAACTTAATATATTTTATTTTTTCTGCACCTTTATACAGCTTGAACTGTGATATATATTTCAGAAAAGATGATTTAATAAGCTAAAAATCTAGTACTAGTACTGCCTGGCTTTTCTGGTTATCTTGAGAATTTTGGTTCTTTTGCCTGTGTGACTGCAGAAATGCTGCACATAATCTAAGGCCTTTAACTTGCAGCCAATATGACAATAACTTTTAGTAATATTGAGTATTTGGTTTAAAAAAGTAGTATTTTAGTGACAGCAGAAACCGCGTTGTCTACATAGAAAAAAGTGTTTGTATAAAACATAATTTTGGGTGCTTGTAATTTATACTTGATCTGCATTTTTGGCAGTGCACATGATGATTTAAAGGAATTAATCAAATATGGTATTATGGGGCAGGAGAAGGCAGGGCACTTGGTAGTTCAAGCAATCCATGCCCCTGCACTGCTCCTGTGATTTAATTTTAAAAGGAGGGAGAAAAAAAAAGGCAGACATTTTTCATAAATGTATGAGATTCCAGGGTTTTTTTAGGGTGGGGTTAGAGTAGCATACATATTTCGGTGTCCAGAATTTATCTTCATAATTCTGATTCATTTAGAAACATTCCAAATGAGCTTCTGTCCATTTATAGAACCGAAGTCTGTGGCTGTCAGACTTCATTGTCTCCTCAGGCAAAAGATGTGACCTGGGAAACTGATACTAAAAGTAAAAATGCTGGCAGTTTTCCAGCCATCACTGTGTTTGTGGTCACTAATGGGTTGTCTCTCAGAGAAAGTGACATCCTCTCCCAGTACACCAGCTGAACCTCTTTGGGGAGACCTATAAAGCACAAAACTCCCAGCTGCTGTTTCCAAACACTCCCACAAAAAACAGGTGTCTCTGTCTCTCTCTGTCCTGATCCTTAAGGTAAACTTGTGAAATACTTTCCCAAGTTAAGCCTGCAAATTAAACTGCAGCACAATGTGGGGCACCAAATCCCAGGAGCTTGGTGGAGATGCTGGTTCACGGCACACTCTGGGATTCCTCTCCCCCATCAGCTTCCCTTTATTCTACAGGCTATAAAATGACTCCTCCACCTACTTATCCTCCTTCTCTCTCTCTGGCACCTCCCTCCTTTCTCCCCTTTAACATTCCTTTTACTTCATAGGTACCAATTACCTTTCTCCTTAGAGATACTCTAATGAATGAGTAGTTTAGCAAACTCTGAGACATTGTTGAGAAGGTTCATTGAGCTTTGTGAAATAGCTCTTTTTCAGACTTGTAGAAGGGCTGGTGTGTTTGGAAGCTTGTAGATTTTTTTTTCAGCTATACCAGCTGGTTGGGGGAAAGATATTTCCTCCTCCCACGTGCCCTGTTTTGCATTAGCAGCTTGCAGTGTTAACCTTGTATGCTGATAACAATTAAAATAAGATGACATGTCCACAGAACTCACGACGAGGTACATTGTTAGCGTAGTACCTTTGCCTGTTTGCTCTTTCATCTGCTTACCAAGCAAGAAATATTAATTTTTAATGTGTGGGAGTTTTTTTCCATGTGTATGAATATAGATATTTGAAAGTTCTTCATATATGTACTTTGTATCCGTTAGCTGTCAAATAGCTTAGATTCCTTTTTTAAATTACAGACACAAAAATTCCTTTGATATGAAAAAGATGTGGGTTTGTAAATCTTTGGAAGATTTCCCCAAGCTCCTTTAATATTTGAACTGAAAATCAGAGATTTAAAAAACTTTGACAACTATTGGTTTTCTTTTCTGATATTCCCAACTGCAGAATATCTCTGCAGGGATTCAGTAGGCAGTGACTTCATCTGAGCTCCTAGTGAGCCACAAGAATATCTAGGAATATTTGATTATGACTGTGGATTGCACAAATAATCTGAAGGACCAACTTTCTAAAAACCTTTTGTTTCCCCAAAGCTGCTTTGAAACCATGTTCTAATACTTGTAGAGCTTTAACCACTGCATGTAGTAATAATACATAGGTATTGACTGTTCTTAGGTTATGTTTTAACCTGTAGATCTCGGTGCTTTACAAAGAAGTTCTGCTACCCTGTCTGACAGGGAACTGAGCTACAAAGAGACATGGTGAGCTCAGTGGCAGAATAAATTCTGAAATCAAGTCTCTCAGCTTGGCCATGCTCTTTCATTGGTATTATGTTGTGTCAGATGAACAATTCCCCCTTAGAATTCATTGTACTTCCAAATATTTAATTTACATTGGGCTCATTTAGATTCCCAGGGACAATGGGTCTTGTAAGGGAAGTGTCAACAGTCCATAAACCACAGCAGTGCTGCAGTTGGCAGTCTGAAGTTCAAACAAACCTGCCATCTATGATGAAAGAAAATGCCATGGTCTAACATGTTACAGTAAATATTTTCTTTAAGAGGAATGGCTATTGAATCCAGCAGGAGAACATGGGCAAAATAAATTCATAACATGTAGCAGGAAGTTGTTGTAAAGAGCTTGCTTTGGGATACAATTCTATTCTGCAAATATCAATATGCTTGAGGTATAGTCCCAGTTCGCAACTGTGTCAGCAAGTTCACTGATGGCATCACCTAGTTAGGATTTATTATAGTTTTCTTCTGTCTTGATTTCATGGTCAGTGCCAGAAATCCCAAAGAATTTTTTGTTCTTCTGTCAGGCTTTGATGTTGTTTTTAGTTTCTGGGGTGTTTTTTGTTTGGTTAGGTTTGGGGGTTTTTTGTGTCTCTGAAGATGATGTGATTCTTGCTTTTGTAGGGGTGGGATGTGTTACTGTACACTTTCCTTTTCTGTAATCTCATTAAATCCTATTCTTAGCAGAGTTGACTCTAATTACTTTCTATATCACTGCAAAAATTGATTTTTGAAAAAGAGGATGGATTGATTGAATAAATAATAAGAATGTATAGAACTTGGTGACTTTTTTTAGGAGTTATTTGTCTAGACATAAACCATTCATTTTCTTAGTGTAAGTTGCTTTTCATGTTCTTCCTGAAAAAAACGTCCAGCTTGAGAATCAGTAAATAGAGATGTTCTTCTGTATGCATAATTCTATTTATATTAATATTTACCCTGAATTTTCATCCTGGCCATTATTGCAAAGCTCCTTACAACTTTGAAAGTTCAGCCACTGAAAAAAACCCAGAAACTTTATCACATATCCCATGACTCAAAGAAATAAAAATAGGGAGTGAGCAGGTGAAAGCAATGGCCAATCTACAGGTGTTGAGCAATTCAGGGACTTAAATATGGTGATAAGAAAACACTGGATATCTGACTCTAAATAGCAAAGATGCAAAATGCTGAATTCAGTTTGATTATTATTCATTAGTATTTTAGCCAGATATGGTCAAGGGTGATACAGGAGAACCAGCCAACATATAAAATCAGTGAGAGCTGATTCACTAAATTACCGAGATGGTCAATTTTGTGTTGGTCTTAAGGTTTTAAAACATTAAAAAAAAAAGTTTTAAAAGCAGTTCTGTTTATTTTACTCTTGGGAGTTTTCAGGGATTCCCAAGATATGTCTTGAGTAGTTGTGTGGGATAAAGGGAGAGATTTTTAAAGAATATATTTACTTTGCTATATTGGAAGGAATCCTGAGTTTAAATATTCCAAACAGCCTGAGTCTTTCCTTAGCAAACCTCCTCCTTAAAATAGACTGTGAGTGGAAGATGAGTTTCTGTCAACATTTGATCTTGAAAATTCCATTCAAGAGCAGCTTTACTTTAAATCCCATTCTGCCTGTGTTATCCAGGGTGCTGGGAAGGCTATTCTAGATCTTTGGCAGCCTCTGTGCTGGTTTTCCAGTTTCATTCAGTTTTGACCCCAGTTAAGCCCAAGAGGAACCTTAACAGAGCTGGTCTCTTTCCCTTTCTCTCAGCATTGCAGTGTTTCTCTAGTAATATGTATGATGCCATTCTCATCATGTCAGGAACCAAATATTTCTATAAAATGTATTGGAAATGAAAACTCTTTATTGTCAGTGTAAAAATATGCTGAAGACATGCATGACTGAACAGGCAAATGTAACAAGCTACTGGGAAGTTTAATATTGGAGGTACACTGTATTGACTGACAGTAGTATAAATGGCAAACAGACCTCTGCAAACATTCACTGTCATTACTTGTCACTGTTTAGATTCTTAAGAGAAAAAAAGCCAAGAACAGTGCTACAGAGCAGTAAGAAATCATTTTAAGTGTCTTCTAAGTTCTTCCCTTTGTCTAATAGGACAGCAGATATCTCCAGATCCCTTTCTAAATATGCTTCAAAGACAGCATGAACAAATCTGTATTAGAAAAGCCTCATTCTTTCTACAGATAGAGGGGAATTTTAATAGCAACACGATTATTATTCTATCTAAATCAAAAGAGGGAGTTTCTATCTTATTAAAGTGACTGGCTGCTGGAGGCAGTGGGAAGGGAGAAGGCATATGAGACTAATAGCTAAATATATAAAAAGACATAAAGGTCTAAAAATGAGAAAGGCATATTTGAAAGTGCAATGCCCAGATTCTCCACTTACCTTCCCAGTCTCCAAAGGTTTTATTGCAGATTGGGTGGCAGTGTTGTTTGCCAGTCACCCAGTGCACTCTTGCTTAGCCCAAACAGCAGCGTCCTCTCTTTTGGCACTTGTGAAGAACTGAATGTTTAGCTCATGAGGAAAAGATCTTTTGAGGGCTTCCCTCACTTCCCTCAATGTGTGTCTCTGATTTGGTAGAGGTATTCAGAACGCACTTACTACAAACCTTCAACGTGAAGTGATCACCTGAACCCCTGAATAGCTTTTCATCCTGATACATTCAATGCCCAAGGAGGAGGAAAAGGCCCCGTAGATCTCAGTCTCCAGAAAATCAATTTCAATTGGTACAACACCCTCAATTTCCTTGCTCTCACTTGAGCTGCAGTTCAACTTTAGAAGTCTAAAATTTCCACGAGGGACTGAGGGTGCATCCAGAAGACTTTGATTTTCATGATTAGCAGCTTCCTGAGGAGGGAGAGATGGGGATCTGAGGGCTTGCAAACCAAGCAAGAAACTGAACCCCATTTCTCTGACATTCTACAGGAATGTTTTAGTCCCTGGTTGATGAGCTGCCGACTGATGACCTTCTGTACACGACGTCACACCCCGCAGGTTGAGGGTGAAGGCACAAAAAGTGTTTATTCAACTGGGCCTCGGGCGTTTATGGGGTCCCCACGGAAGATTCTGGAACTTGGATGAGATTAGATAGGAAAGGGGGTGGAGTGTGTAACCAGGCAACCGAACAACCAATCGGGGCAACTTGCCAAAGGTGGGGAAATGAACCAATGGGGAAGCAGGGTTCAGAGCAAAGGTGGGGAAATGAACCAATGGGGAAGCAGGGTTCAGAGCAAAGGCGGGGAAATGAACCAATGGGGAAGCAGGGTTCAGAGCAAAGGTGGGGGAGCTGTGAGGGGGAAGAAGACAACATGGAGGGGCACTGGGGATAAAACAACAAGGGATCCGACACGTTGGGGAACAACATGAGGGGTGTATGTGGGGTAGTAACCATAGAAAACTGTAAGAAGTGGGGGATTACAGCTTTTTACAAACAATTGTGTACTTGTGAAATAGCCCTTCTACAAACAATGCTGGATCGAGAAGTGTCTGTGAGCTACGAGAGTCCAATACTTTCTTCAAAATTCTGCCATAAACATTCAGAGCTCCACAGTCTCTGTTCTGTCCTCTGTGTCTCCATCGTTGTAAGTCCACTTTCGAAAGTTCCTTTCCATCTCTCATAGCTATCTTGTTCTCCCACATCTAGTTCTTGTGTAAGACAGCAGATATCATTTTGCAAGTCATCTTGTGAAAGATGTGTATTCCCCTGTAATTATTGTTCTATTTATTAGTATAAGATATTAAAGCTGAGCTTGATTCCTAGTTCCTGGGTTTAGGGAGGTGAGTCCTGTAGACCAGATGTGTTATCAAGTACTTGATGTTGATGAGATTTAGGGCACTTGCCACCTTGAATGTTTCATTTTGACTAATTTTATTGACCTCTGCTTTGTGAACCAACTCTTCTAAGGAGTCTATAATTCATGCAATCAGTTTAGATATTTACCTGAGGCACTGGTATACTTTAAGGGTTAAGGTCCCTAAAATCAGGTGTAGTCAAGCCAAGTATTGCATTGCCCGTTGTTGTTTTGTAGATAATTCCCAAGACTTGAAATTACTATTTGAAATCAGAGAAGCAGAAGGAAGACAAAAATTTAAATGCCAGCTATCAGCTCTTCCAGTCCAATGCAGGGGTATATTCTGCAGTAGTTATTGCAGTCTTCTAAAGTACCACTTAAAATGGGCTCCTTGTTGGAGAAGCAAAAACTAACAAAGACTGCTGGTCTTGTGAAATGATTTTGTTAGGAAAGCCCACTTTGGGGGGATGAGGGGGGAGGGTAGAGAGTTTGCTCCAACCATTACAGCTCTGTCAGATGCAATATTGTCCCAGTAATGATTGTTATGCCTAATAGTTATGGACAGCAACTTTATTCATCCCAGAAAGTACACAATGGAAAGAAGCGCTGCAGTCTCCAAGATACGACGCTTCCTCTGTTAAATTTGCCATGGATGGTTGGATTCATCAGTTTGCATGCATCTTTGACTGATACATCATGCTGGATGCTTCAGGCAAACACACACTAATTAGTAGAACAAATAGAAAACCCTGAGGATGCCCATGCTTAATGATATTGCCCACATTCTAAACTGTCTCTACGACAAATTACTCATTTCACGGCTGTAGGCAGTGCAAGTTAATTTATCTGTATCAGTTGCTAAGTTGAAGCATTCACTTTTAACAAGATATTGTATTACACCTTTTAAGGAAACTTTACTACACTTTAGCTTTTGAATGAAAAAGAAACTAGAAGTAACAGGCCAGGCCAATTCAGGAATTAAAAAGTAAGAGATATAGAATCTATTGCAAGTTTAGAGTCAATAGATGCTGATGAGTTACAACATTAAACCCCCCCAAATCTGAAAAGGGCTTGCAATTATATCCTTTGAAGAGTGTTGAGTTAGGACACAAAACTGTGGCTCAAAACAAAAGGGGATTCTGGAAAAGCCCGTGTGGTTCCTGTTATGAATGCTTTAGTCAGGTAATTGCTTTTCAATAAATCTCAGCAAGAGAAATGAGAAGTCAGATATGGAGAATGGATCAAATTCACAGACATCTTGTACCAGGATGGCTACAGTTGTCTATTTCAGTTATGTATTGGTTTGCTTCTCTTCACTGATAAATTTGACTGAAGAAGCTAGATAAAGCAAAGCTTGTTTCCATAAAATGAATGGGACAAAGATCACGGTCAAAAGAGACCCAAGAGTCTGTGACATTGCTGTACTGTAATTCTTAATTACCCAAATGAACATGGAATTTTGATATCATGCAGCAAAATATTCTGCATAGCTACGTCAACTCAAGGCTTCAGTAGTAAAAACAGATTGAACATTGTTGCCTTAAAGATGGTGGGTCAATTTGCCCTTGTACTGGAAGGCAAAAGGTGAAGGGAACAGACTGAATGGAAGCAGATGACCTGGCATATTATATTGGAAAGTCGGGATTGTTCATTCTCCCTTATTCAGCAAGGATGAGAGGAATAGAAAAAGCAACTTGTGCTGGAAAGACTGCTTATTCTCCCACAGTCAAACTCTTTTCTCAGCAGTGGAAGTCTCTGCAGTCAGCCTGGCCCTTCAAGGGCTCTGGGAGAAGCAATATAGATGGTAACCCAGCCACTGTTGCAGGTTCCTAAGGCGTGTGCTTAAGAATTGCACGTTACCAATCAGTGTGGTTACCATAGCTTGACTGCCACCTCTTCACAGGTACGTGAAGAGACACTGTCAGTAGCTCCCTGTTTGCAATAAAACCTAAAATCTCATCCAACTGTTAACATTATCTTTACTGAATGTTTATTTTGAGGCTGTTACAGTCTATGTTCTTTATAAACATAAAAGCATAGAGACCAAAATATAAATAAGCTTACAGAAGCAAAGCTCTTGATAAATAACTTTTCAGTAAGTAAAAAGTTCAGCATTCTCACAGAGACCTTGAAGAAACACCTTTATTTGGCAAATAAAACGATGTTGTTGCTAATCAACTTGCAAAGGTAGTTTTGGAACCCAAACATTTGCAAATCTGATGCTAGCAAGTGCCTAACTAGATTCTAGGAGGATTTCAAACTGCTTGCTTTTTCTCATGCTTCCTTGGAAGTTGTGCTTAAATGCTGTTGTATTCAGGAATCTGCTACAGTCCTGGAGAAAGTGGTTAGAAAGGGGGTTGTGCCCTCTTGTACATCTGGCATCCTGAGAGTATTCAGGTCCTGCTCGAAGACCTTTCTGACTTTTTCCTTCACTTACAAAGCAGTAGAGGGAAGGAGAGAGAGAAGATCAGCATTTTGGGATTAGAACCCTGCAGTTAGGGACTGCAGGGGTCTAGGTTCACTTTTGGCTTTTACTACTGCTGTAATCTTCTTTTGTGGATTTAGATAAGTCGTTCAGTGTCCCTGCGTCTCAGTGTGCCTTGTGTAAAGGCAAAATAATGAGCCCTGCTCTCTCCCTGCTTTCTCCTGTTTGCATCTGCTGTGGTTTTTCCGAGTGTCGGAGCAGACCTCCCACGTTCACTTAGGTGAACTGTGTTCACAGCTGTTGTGAGGGCACTTACACAGCCTGCCTCTCGGATATGCACGGTTGCAGGCTACTGTAGAAATGAATCTCATGTTTCTGCTACATCCACCTCCCCATCTCTTCTCCGCGGTACCCGAGAGGCTGCAGCCGATGCTCCTCGCTTGTCAGGCGAGCAGCGAGCAAGTGGCGGTCTTGGTCCATCTGCGCTGATTTAGTTAGTAATGTTTATCGTGTCTGCTGGTTTGGAGAAAGACGGGGGTGCGGAGAGATGCCGGGAAATTCTTTGAGCCTTGTTATCCCTACAGTAACTATAGACTTTGTCAGGAATGCGGGTGATTAATTTCAGGTCTGTGGGCTCAGCCCGAGAGGCAGCAGCTCCGCGCTGGGTGTCTGGGAGACAGCAGCGTCCCCTGCTCCGCTCTTTCAGCAAACCCTGTGAATTCCCTGGGCTAAGTAAACACTACGGAGCTGCTAATCACACGCTCTGAAACAAAACAGCACTTCACTTCGGGATCTGGGCAAGATCAGACTTCCCTCCCCTCCTTTCCCCTCCCCTCCCTCTCTGCCCCCTCCCTGCTTTTCCCCTCCCTCTCCTCGGCAGCCGCCGAGCCGGTCCCTCCGATCCGACCTGGCAGGCTCACGCTGGGGGCCGCTGCCGGCTGGGGCTGTCCGAGACCGTGCTGCCCTGTCCTGCCCTGCCCTGCCCTGCCCTGCCGCCCCCCGGCCCCGCTCCCCTCGCCCCCCGCTCCCGGGCACCGCCGCCCCGCAGATAAAAAGTTGCGCGGAGCGCCGAGGATGGGAGCGCATCTGCAGCCGCTGGCCCTGCGGCTCCTGGCGCTGACTTTCCCCTTGGTGGCGAAGGGTTTTTCCGACGAAACCTTGGAGAAAGCCGCGAAGTCCGAGGGATATTGCAGTCGGATCCTGCGAGCCCAAGGCACCAGGAGGGAAGGGTACAATGAATTCAGCCTCAGGGTGGAGGGCGATCCAGAATTTTACAAGCCTGGAAACAGTTACCGGGGTAAGTTGGACATCCTCTGCATCCCATACTGACGATATTGGCAAGGATAAGTGGCTCTGAAACTATAACATGTCTCTATCTGTCATCTCTGTATCCCTCTCAGCCTGTGTGTGTGGCTGTGTGGGTTAAGACAGGGTAATTTGCTCCCACGCATTACTTTATTGGGGATGCTTTCATGACAAGTGAGAGGGAGTTGGATTTCGGTGTATCACTTTACTCCCAAACATTCCTCATTACGAGGAATTTCCTTTCCTTTATGAATCCTCTCTGCCGGCTCGGCGCTAACACAAGATCATAAGTTGCTGTGATACAAACGGCGCTCTTCCCTCGTTTACCTACTAATATGGGATTTCTTCCTATCCCTTCAAATATAACACAGTGCATAGGAGAAGCTTTAGCATTGGGCGGGAAGGAGGGGAAGCTCGGAGGTAATTGTTCTTGCCCTGAAATATGAATGTTAATATAATGAGTTAGCATATGGGCAAACAGTGATGCAGCATGCTGCCAACTTCCCACATTTTCCACTTACGTTTATCCCACCCCCTTTTTTTTCTGGGTAAATGAACAGATGGTTCAGACAGGAAAGAGGCAGAGACAGTGCTAATGACCACTGCAAATAAGAGATGGAGGCATTCGTTCTTCCCTTAGCATGTCACATACAATTCTTGAAATGAGCTCCAAAGCACATTTCAGTGTATTTTTCTAATTAATAGACAGAGGCAGGTTTTGGTCACTTTCCTTGCCTCACTATATAATGCCTTTGGAAATAAAACTTCTTAACAGTAGATTTCAACCTTGTGTTTTAAAAGCACTTTGAAAAGAATTTGGACATTTTTAGGTTCCATAACTAATATACTTTTTAGGCATCACTTTGGAAAAGAAATATGTGGAAGACTCTTCCAAGTGCTTCTTCTGACCTTTCTCAGATTCAGGTTAAAGAGCAATGTTTTCTAATTGCATGAACATGGGAATCTCAGTATAGATGTGGAGAAAAAAGTGCACATAACATAATCCCTATGTTTTATCAAAGTTTGAAAAATACATCTGCAGCAGCAATTTATCTGTTTTGAACATCAGTCTGTAACTATGCATGATTTATACTTGATTTTTTTTCTCAAACATTATTTTATTTTAATGTAGTGTGAGGAAATACACATTTCCATCAAATTGGTTAGCTGTTCCAGGCATTACAAATAGTACCTTGAGTGTGAAAGATTTCGTATTGCATGCCAGTTTGATACATCTACTAAAGAAAGATAAAGATGTGTAAAGTTCTTTGATAGTGACAAATCTGAATGTCCTTTAAAAGTTTTGGATTTCACTTCTGTAAAAGCATTACTGGGTATTTTCAGTCATCTACCAAAGTTTTTATTGCGTGGAAACGTAGAAAGAAAGACACTCCCAGATGAATTAGCAGAACTAATCTTTGGGAGATATTAGGTCTTGGCATTAGGAATTCAAATAATAAAATCATATTAGGATAGCATAGCTTCTTGAAAGTGAGAAAATTACAGCTAATGGAAAGAAGTTAAAGTGTAGAACAAAATATGTGCCTACATTTTTGATACTTTAGACTGAAGTATTCAGGTGGCACATTAGCCTGTGTAGGTAGTGCTTTAAGAACACTTCCTGAATGGTTGACAGAACACAAGTAAATGTTACTGAAACATATACGTTATCTATGGCAGTGTTTAAAACTAACAGCATGCAGAAGGTTCAAAGGAATTTCTGCAGCACAACTGGAACTTTATTACTGTTTTATACAAAAGGTAGAAAATCCAACTAATGATTAAAAAAAACAGGATATGACAAGTCTGTGGGTTTTTTCTGTTTCTTTTTTTCTTTTTTTTTTTTTTTTTTAATTTAAATCTCTACATTACTATATATGCAACATGGCATAAGACTTGCACAACCTGCTTTACATTGGAGCCAAATGCGGTTTCCATGGCCCCTGCTTGATTTAATGCAATCTGGATCCTTGGCACATTCGCTAGTGGGCTCTTGGAATAGACTAGTATTTTCAAAGTAGATAACACAGGAATTAACTAGACATGCAAATACTGTACTCCCCAAAGTGACAGTATAGGGTCATCCATTTATCTTCGTGATGGTCTTGTTCATGGGTTGGTGTGACACTGGCATAAGACCCTCAAGATGCAGTGAGTGGAGGAAATATCTCAGCACTCCTGTAGTGTGGGTATCAGACCAGAGTTCACAGCTGCCATTTGTCTTTGGGGAAGTTTTTATGGCTCTCCTGCAGTTATTCACTTTTAAATCTGTCAGAATCTATTTGCCCTAAGGGGAAATCCTAGGTGGATTTCTCTGTATGGATCTGTGAAGCTTTGGTTTTCCACCTCTGGAGCTGTGATAGAGAATAATGGCCCAGAGCACTGAATAACCCATCTGAGTGGGTATGCACATCCTCTAGGCTGCAGACACTGGCAGCAGCAAATAAGGGCACATTCTCCTGTCTCAGACAATAAAAATGAGGTAGCAGCAGGGCTGAGGAGCCATCCTTCTTTCCTCCCTCATGTCTGACAAAGCGACAATAGTCATAGTCTTTGTGGTGTCCCACAGGGAAAGTGGCATGACTGATTTCTGACACCCTATTTGGGACCTTCAGTGCTGTAGTCAGTGAGTGGCCTTATCTGCCTGGTGCTTCAGACAGCGATGTTTGTTCCTTTCTGAAGCAGGCAGCCAAATGCATTGTGGTGGGCAGGTCTTCCTGTAGTACCAGGTTTGTGTGCACACCATCCTGTGCTTGAGGTCCTCTCCTACCTGCTGGTTAACTTTGACCTTCATGTAGATGTTCTTGCTTCCACTGAAGGTCAAAGTTCCCATGGCATTCAGAGACACAAATGAGCCCTAAGTTTAGACAGTGTTATGGAGAAATGATCCTTGAAAATACTCACCCCTAGCTTTATCGATTGTAGAGTTAGACTAATGATTGCATGAGGTTTCCAAGAAAGAGTGAGGCAAGTTTAATCCTATTAAAATATAAAGACAATAGCATGTCCATGTCACTTGTTAACATGTCATGAACGTATTTTCCACCATAGTATCATGAAGTTGTCATTTTGAAGAAAAAAAGGAAAATCTTACTAGTTATAATCCTTAGATATATGTTTTATGTGGATGCTGTTACTGTTTTCAATGGAATTTCCCCTTGTAGGTCAGTTTGCTTTCTCAGTTTTCGAGGAAAGGCTCATTTAATGTGACACACTGCGTTGCGTTGGTTTGGGGACTTCTAAGGAATGTTGAGTCTTTCTTTCCATTGCTTTCATCCTCTCGACATGCAAACACTTTTCTATACTTTACAAACAAGCACTCATGCTGTAACTATTTTAGCCATTCTCATGCTTTACAAAATACAGATAAAAGTAGATATTGAAAGCGTATTTGTTGGTACTTGTGCAATGTACAGCACAGGATACGCAATAGTGTAGGATGTGGAAAGTCAGATTTCCTGCCTGAAACCAAAGGAGCAATTGCTTTGATCACCCCCCTTTAGCTTGGGACACTGGGGAAAGAGGAGCATGTTAAAGGTGTGTGTCAAAGTACAACTTGTAAGGTAATTAGGTATTTGCTGGAGGGGATGGAAACAGACAAAAGTAACTGCTGATATGTAATCTTCCCTTTAAAGTAAAATCCTTAACTCTGAGGCTGCACTGATCTTAACTGATCTTTGCAGGAAGTTCTTATTGTTCAGTGAACATTAATTAGTGTGAATGCAGTGTGAGCAATACTCAGCTGTTGTTTAAAATGGCAGAGTTTAGCCCAAGAAGGAGAACTCTCAGCTCTTATGCAACAAAGAGCCGCTCTCTTGTGAAAACCAGATGTGGTCTGACAGCTTCCCACTGCTGCCCATGCAGTGAGAGCCTCTGCTGTGCTGGAACACTCAGGCCAGAGCCAGTGACTACAGAACCATCTCCAGAACAAGGCCTTTCGTTTAGGAGTGCTTGGAATAAACCCTTGTGTTGTGATGTTATCTCAGCACACAGATAGTTCAGACAACTGACACAAACCTTTCCAGCTCAGGTGTTAACCTGTGTTCTGGTCTAACTCGGGGTGACCAAAGCACACATCCCTCTTGGTATCCCTTTGCTGAGGTTACACAGGCACTACAATCCCAGGAGTCCACTCTGCTTCTGCGGATCTTTACCCTCCTGACGCCTCACTTGTATCTGTGTGTCCCCAGTGCTGGCAGAAGCGCTCCTGGGGCTGCACAGAGCGGCTGCTCAGGGACTGGACCCAGCTGAACTCTCCAGTTGGCGTTGGTTTGTCTCCCTTTCCAGCTGGATATGTTCCCTAGTCCATCTGAGAGCACAGCTGCCTGGATGCGGCTGCTGTGTGAGCAGTGCAGGCTGGGGGAGGGAGGGTGGGATCACCCCTGTTGGAGGAAGCATGGATTTATTCTGGGTTTAAATGACTGCAACCACAGCATGAGCATTGCTAACCCCAGGCATCCAAAAACTATGAGTCAAGCTTTGGAATTACCTTCCTTTTTTTTTTTTTTTTTTTCCCTTTCTCTGATGCTTCTGCAGCATTTCAGATCTCTCTTTTAGAGATGGATGTTTGTATAGGATATTAATAGTTTTGAAAACTGTTTGATTTGGTCTGTAAAGTTGTGAGGAAAATGATGGAAACCATTGAGTCAGTTCACAGCTGTATTCTCTGTTTGCTTGCATATGTATTTAAGTATTTCTAGTGTAACTTTTTACTCATAGTGATTCAGAGTTTTGAATTGCAAATGATATGGAAAAATCTGTTGCGTGTACAAGACCTTTACGGCAGTTAATTTCTAAGAATTAGTGTTCGAGCAAGAGTAATATGTTTGTCCTTGTTGAGTTCAGCAGTGTGTTGTTCTCAGTTACTGCAGCTGAGGGGCTGGCTGTGGGTTTTCTTCTAGGCAGAACTGCAAAATTTGAATAATCATACTAATTATTGGACAGATAATGAACTAATGAATTGGAGCAATACCTAGTAAAGTAAGCAGAAATTGTAATGGTGATACGCTACTACTAAATTTCTATATATATAAAATGTGAAATTTTCTTTCCCTCAAAATTATGACATTTAACCTCATAATAAGGTTCCATAGAACAAAAACTCTGTTGAAAAGCTTGAAAGCTGGGGTCTTGCTATTATGCAAATCACTACTCTAGATTTGTATAGGTGTTTGCAGGTGTATGGGTCTAAGCATGGCACTCTTAAAAAGTTAAAAATTGAAATGAATCTCTTCAATCCTTTTTTTCACATGTACAGACATTATGATTTTTAGACACAAGTACAGCTGCATAATGCTAGAAATTGTTAAATAGCCTATTTTGTGTTTTTCCAACACTGAATTTCTAGATCAAAGAGCTCTCCATATGTTCCAAGTGAACTCTGGGCATATTTTGAAATCCTTACATTTTGAGGGCCATTTGTAATTTTTAGCAATGTGACTCAACCCCACATGGCCTATTTGTGTGAGAGGGAGTCTCTTCTGGATACTGTTCTATGGAGCAGCCCTGGTAGTTGTGGTTTGCTCATGAAAACTGTGTGTGGTCTCCAGTTTTTATTGTACCAGTCAGGGTTGGAGAGTGTGACAATAATGTACCACAAGCACTGTTGTCTGCAATACACTTAAAGTAAAAGCTATTTAAAAGTATTCATAGTTCAATTTTCTATCTCTTTTCCTTTAATTAAAAAAAAAGAATTTTTCCTTAAAATTTGCCCCTGCGTCTGAAAAGGAGTGTTTGGCAATTTCTAAAGTCCTGCCTCAATGCTCTGCCTGTTACAGCTTTGTGAAAGTGTTCAAAAGAACCTCAGCTGAGGTCACTCAGGTGTTGCTGGGTTGTGCTCAGGTGCTGCTGATGGCAAACAGAAAAATTGTACAAAGGTATCCTGCACTAGCAGAAAATGAGGGATTTAATCCTGATGCTGAATGTGATAAAATCAGATTAGTCAGTGTGACCTTATCTGTTTTGTCCTGGTGGATCCAACTCTGCCTTCCTTGTCAGGACAGGTGTGTGAAGAGGGGTGTTTGCTGATGTGTGGGTTGGTTTGGCAGTGAGAGCTGGCAGCACAGAGGTCAGCTTTAGCCATGAGTTTAACTTTGTGTTCTGTTTCACCCTGAGGAGAAAGTGGAGGAATGATGGTTAAAGATCCACCATTTCCACCAGCTGGAATGCTGTGTTGAACGTAGCTGAACTGGAGCAGGCAATGTGGTCATCTCCCATCACACAGAGACTTTCTGTATACTAAAATGCCTAGATCCTTGTTTGTACTCAGGGTGGGGCAAAAGCTGAATTTAAATGTTTAGGAAATGCTCCCTCACATTTAAAACCGAAGCAACCAACGAACCAAAAACCATCACAAAAAATACAAAGAAGGAAAACCCTAACATGTGTATCCCCACCCACAAACAAACAACAAAATAACCCTCTGTAGATCTGAGCAGATTATCAATTTGCTTTGAAAAGGAAGTGTGGGTAAAAGAAAAAAGCTGAGGTATTTCACTTCATGCCAGTGTTTCTCAGTTTATGTGGAAACTTGGACCGAACATTTTTGTATTCTGCTTGGCTTGGCTCCATGTTGTTAGTGCTCTGGCTTTAGTTAATACCAACTTAAAACACACACCTTTCAAGCTGTGAAGTGATATGCAAGTGGCTGATTTCACAATTAATATTATGTTTTCCTTATTTCTCTGTTCATTGTATCTTAGTGACACTTTCTGCTGCCACTCCTGCTTACTTTCGAGGGTTCACATTGATCGCCCTCAAGGAAGGAAAAGAAGGTGACAAAGAGGAAGACCATGCAGGAACTTTCCAGGTGAGAGAACTTTCCCTGACCTACACCTCTTGCAATCTTCCTTACTGTATGCTTGGCTCAAAGGGAGATTTTATATGCAAGCAGAATGCAGACTATGCATAAGTAAGCAGAAATATTTGTGGATGTTGACATGAGAACAACATATCATGTTTTATATTCCATGCCAGCTGTTCAAGGGATCAAGGCTCTGGTACCTTTCACATTCAGCCTTCCCACATTCTTGCAGTTAAAAATGAGCATCAGTTACTTGAACTGGAACCTAGGGCACCTGAACTTGTTATGCAAAATGAATATGCAAATTGTTCTATTCACATTTTGCTTTTTGTGTTTCTTTGCCTCGATATTTTTGTCCATTGAAATGTAGATTATGACTCTGAGAAGTTTTTTCCACAGTTGTAGTGACTGTTTTATCAGTTGTATGTTAGATTCTGCTGTTTTATTTATGCTCATTAGTTTTTTACTTAATGAACACATTCAGTGGGATGAAATGTTTATCATTATTAATAGGATTAGAATCCAGAATGATGATTCACGAAATGGTATTTTCAGCTACTTCAAGATCACATTTCATGGAGGGATTTCTGGAAATTGAGAATATATACATCATATTTATGAAAGGAGATAGAAATTATGTAGGTAGGTTTGATTCTTAGATGAGGTATTGTTTGCTATTTGACTTTCCGAGCTTATAAATATTGTTGAATGATATTGATTATAATTTACAAGATATGAATTGATATTGATAGTCATTTTAATAATGATTTCTAGATAGAAGATTTCATTTGCCTCAAAAAAGCATTTCTAGATTCTCAGGTGAAATACTCTAAAGTTCTAATATAGGTGCTCTACAAGGTAGCAGAAATCAACATCTCCTCCTGAAGCTTTATCTGTATTTTTGTATATAGCAAATACGATGTGCAAATTCAATAACTAATTGCACTGTTTTGCTATTGATTTTCCTTAGAGGCCTCTGTCCAGTTTTCCTACATTTTGTAAGAAAATCTAGAATAAGTGAGAACTTCTTTGATGTTGGAATAACTATCTTCCTTAAAATGAAGTGATTTCCTAATATTATTTCAGAGAAGTCTTTTTAATATAGAGTTGTTAATGAAGTTGGGGTTTTTTTGAGGATAAGTGAGCACTGAAGAATCAGCTACTCTTAATAAGTAGAAATGGTGGTGCTTCATCTATTTTAAAAGCAACTTGTCACCATTACTTTCTTCATTTCAGTTGTTAATGTCTATGGCTGTGGCTAATGTGAAAAAAATTTGCCTGAGTTTTGCCTTTATGTCTAATTCACAGTGAGAAACTCACTAAGCTTTACTGAAGTACAGAGGAATTTTGAAGTTATCAGAGTGGGAAGCAAATGGAAATTCTACATAGATAAAAAAATAAAAAGCCCAATGGAACTCCGTCGAGGGAAGGTTGTTTAATTAGCTTTATTGTATGGATTGCAATCTAAGCTCAATGTTCTAATTTTGCAGGTGGGAGTTTCAAAGTTTATGCATAACTAAATTTGTGTATCTGTGGAACAAATAGTACTTGCTGTGCTCATCCCACATTAGCACAATTAACTGAAGTTTATTCAGATGGTGTTTGCCCATTCTGCCTCTCTGGAAACAGATGTAAGATTCTTATTTAAGTATCTGAAGAATGCTTACAGTGATAAATACCGATGTCCCTTGTGTCATGGCTAGGTGCTAGTAACCAGAGGAAAAGAGATGTTTACTTCAAGGGTTTGCACTGTATTTCTGTTGTAAATTGAGGATCCTAAGAGAGGCTAAACAGCTGTACAGAATAAGAAAAAAACGTGTACAGTAACTTGGATGCCACTTGCAGTTATGTTTTTCCTGTGCTCAGATGGAGCAAATGTTACTCAATGAGTTACCTAGTGGAACAGAACTCGGTGAAAAATAGTGACAAGAGACTAAATGTTGTTTCTGGACTACAGGCAAAAGCCTCTGTCTTCATGAGGAGAAATATATGCTGTTCAAATAACAGTCAAAACAAAGCCCTGCTTGAAGCAAACGCTTCATTCGTATTAGAAAATTTTGCCAGGATAGAATGAAATGAGAGTTGACCAAGTAAGACGTGCTTTCCGTCCATGACTTAGACACTGTAAAACACCTGATTTTCAAGCCTGTTGGTGCTGCTTCCAAACTCTGAAGTGTGAGTTACCATGTCTTTCATGGAGAGAACCTGAATGCACACTCCGTCCTCAGGGCAAGTCCCATTGGAGCTGCAGCTTCTGTTTTGCTCAGCTCTTGAGTGTTAAACTCAGCCCGTGCAGTGCCTCAAAGTACTGCAGAGGAGCATGTGCTGGAGCAGCAAGGTGTTAAATAAAGACTAACACCTGAGTTTTTGACAGGGACACGGTAGGCTTAGGCTGGGAAAACATTGTTTATAGGGGTCACATCCAGCTGCAGCAGGTTGTGCTGCTGCCCATTGCGAAGGCTGGACCTGCAGCAAGAGCCTGCTGAGCCGGCCCTGCAGGGGCTCTGCTCTGCCTTTTACAGCCTCCTCATGGCTCATTTGCTCTTGTATGACTCTGCAAGTCAGCAGGTATGGCCAGTCTTCATTAATCATCAAGCTGCAGGGTCCTGATCCTATAAATACCACAGCTGTTAAAATTCTTGGTTGGACAGGTATTTGTTTTCTGCACCCTTTTTGGTTAACTCTATACTTGCCATCAAGGTGAGACATTTAGAGAAGTGCGGTTTGGACTCTGCCATTCTAAATCTACTTTTGTCTGAGACAACTGGGACTTTAAAATCTGATTTTAATGTTGTTTGTTTATTTAATGCAGCCAAACTTCGGTGTCCTTGTAGTACACATAGGGCACAGTTCAGCTTTAAAATAAATTACATTGTCTCCCACAAACACTCAAACATATGTTAAATAGCCAAATTAAATATGGCTGGGGAATTGAAGATGCCAAATTCAGACACAGAAGTTTGGGGGATGTAATGATATGGCTCTTACTTATGCCAGTGGTAATTGTACAACTCAGGGGTGCTCTTCAGCTTTGGGTATGGTGTCCCACTGGCCTCTTTACACAAGCCATTCCCAACTGTTGTCATGCAGACTGCTGATCTTTCTGGTTTATAATGTTTAGCAACAGTCTGCAAATTGTTTCAAAGGCAGATTATACTCAAGGGCAACAGTCAGGCACTGATTGACTATAGAACACTACCTATGCAGGCCATTTTAATCAACATATGTATGCCATGTAATAGATTTAGTCTGATAAATAATCTAGAATAATAGAAATGTAGCGCTGAACCTCATCTCATCTATCTTCCTTATTCTCAGAGGAAGAATAAATATTCCAAGAAAATTCTTGATGGATGTTTTGTGAGTCTGCTCTGAAGTGTTCAACGACAACAACAACAAATTCATCTCTCCAAGTGGCCCATTTAAACTCTTCAGTATATCATATTTTATAGGAAATTTAAGGACAACTTTGTAGAGCCCTTACTAACATCTAAACTGAGTCTTCACTAATAGTGGTTAAATTGGTCTCTTATGAGATTGTCTTCCTAAATCAAGAATTTTCTTGTTATCTTAAGGAGCAGGTATTCTGAAGTTTCCTTTATTCTCCCTCCAATTCCACACATTCTTTACTGGTTTCTTATTTTAGTTGTAGGGTATCTGCTATTTCTGCAGTCAAACTGAGATTTCAATTTTATGTTCCTCAGAATTGTACACAGTAGTCAGTCTGGACCCTCAGCATGAAATCATATAGAATTTTGATACAGTAATCCTTTGGAGTGCCCTTGTGTTCATGCAGAATCCTCTAAGTGTATGCAACTTGCCTTTATTACAGGAGCATGTGAGTATTGTACAGGAGGTGCATGATAAAGTGCTAAATCCTTTCCTGCAGGTATTGCTGCCTTTGTTGAGATTCCCTATGCTCTGTCTTTATGTTTTATTCCTTTTAAGGGTAGAGATTTGTTCAATTTATCAAGGAAATTTTGAATTACAATCCTGTCCTTCAAAATGCTCTTAATTCCTCCAAAAAATCGTGGTATTTGTGAACATGCTTGATAATTAAACACTCAATATAAAATAATTTGTGCAAACATGACCTGCTTTTCTCATGTACAGTGGTAAACTGAGTCACAAAGACTCAAAATTAGACACTTCTTTATATTGCCTTGGCATGATCAGTTGTTAGATTCTTATGTTTTTGTGATAGTTTACTGTTAAATGCCTTCATCATAGTAGTGTTCCTGGAGGTGTCCTTTTTTTAGCTCTAGAATGAATCAAGAAATTCTTAGTTTAGGTCACTGAATTTAATGACCCACTGGTGTGAAACCAATGTAAGAAAGTAAGCAGGTGCAGCAGTAGAAAGAGAGAAGGTTACATTAAAATTGTGGCTTTTGTAAAAGTTAGATACATGCAGGAGAAAACATTTAAGGAAAACTGGAGTAGTAGCCAGCTAATTATGATAAAAGGTCCTTTATCCATCTCAAGGTTTACCCTGAAACAATAGCCCAGACATCGCCTTTGTTTTTGAATATACACTGACTGTGACCCATTCTTTTGATGCTGTTTAGTTGACTGATGTGTTTAGCAAGGCATTTAGATTAAAAGGTATTTTTACAACCCCTTCGAAAAGCAGTTCCTTAAATGCTGTGTTCCAGCGTTTTATAGGAATCTTACATCTCCTTAAGCAGTTGATACAGTGCATTTTGAAAGAAGCAGTCTCAAAAGGCTTTTAGCCATGTCAAACGATTTATTCCCTGTATCTATAAGCAAAGTTTGTTTATAGTTTTAAAAAGAATTAGTGACTGCAATTATTTATTCAGCTTTTTATATTAAAAATTGAGCTGTGCCTATGTAATATTAATGCTGAATTTGGCCTGTATGTTTTTTTAATCTTATAGACCAATATAAACTCATCAGGCTACTTAAGTAGCTTATTCTGAGGCAATTTTGTTTAACAAGTATTCAGAACTTTCAAGTACTTTGTTCATGTTTGCATGCTCTACATTCCCTTTCCCAGTATCTCATCATTGAAACAGGCTTTGTCATCTTGCTGCATAAAAGCATATGGAAGTAATGATCCAAAGGTATAATTCCAGGAGTATGTTAAATATGACAGAATCAGAATATGCCAGGTATATAGTTTGGAGACTGAGCAGGTGAACATGAATTCTGAGTCTGTAAAATTTAAGTCTTCTGTTCTTTTGCATTTGCAAGAATATTCCTGATTTTTCTTTCTGTAAGAATCATTGCAAATATTATTAGGAAATTTGTTTCATAATGGTAAATCAAGATCTAGTTCATCTTTCCTGTAGGGTGGAACTGATTGATCTTGGTAAAAACCTTCACACATTTTTCTAGAACTCCGAGTTCTGTATAATGATATTCAGAGATTAAACATGAGAGTTAAAAAAAAAAAAACTTCAAGAAAAGCCCCAACCTGAAAATTATCTGCCATTGCCAGTTCTAGCATTGACTGCGACATGTGAACACTTTGAATGAGATTAAATAAAATTATCTCTGATATACCAGAGAAACCTCAACCTGAACCTCTCATTGGCAAAAGAATTGCCTCAGGAGATAGTTATGCTTTGATTCAGAATGTAAAAGATAATATAAAAGAGCGATGAGCACCAGGAACTTGCATAACAGAAAAAGATGTGCTGGTAATTATTTGCCACTGATGAAGCTGTATAAAAATCAAATTAGATTCCAAACATGTAGGATTTTTTGCATCCTTCCTCTATATTTATTTGTTTTGGTTTCAGCTTTTTCTATGAATGAGGCAAAAAATTTTGCATGCTGACATTTTCCCGTTTTTGCACCCAAATTTTGTGTTGTTACACCTTGGGAACTTCCTCAACTCATTGTGCCAGCCAGAGCTGCAGTGTCTTTTAGAATTAATGATTCAAACCATAAAATTTCACTGCCAAAATCATAAAACAGAAGAAATTTCTGAATACTGTTTTGTTATTATTTTATTACAGTGGAACTTTACTAGATAACACATGTACAAAGAGGAAACAAATATTAAATTGTACCTGCTTGCAATGAAACTTAGTTCACTACTGAACAAAAAAGGTTGTGGTTTCTTAGTCCAGGCTCACTCTTCTGTTGACAACTTGCTTATCATGTAGCTCCCTGGTTTATCATGTATGAGGGAAGGACCCAAGAGGCTTTCTGTGAAACCCCCTGAGAAATACATGGCTCAGACTCTTCCACTGTTGATGTTGGGGGGATCAGAGTCAGCAGGTACGAGACAGGGGAAGACCAGACTTAAGGAACCTTTAGATGATTTGGCTTTAGTTTTTCTTCTACCATTTCTTTTTCTTTGCCCTTTTCCTGTCTCTCTGCTTGGCTATGGAAAAGATCATCTAGCTTCTGGCCATGTAATAATCACTCCTCTTTGTTCATTTTAATCTTATTTATTCTCTTTATATCTATTTTTTAATGTTTGCTGGGGAAATGCTTCTCCTTGAGAACTATGATTGTGTCATTGTAAGAGCTTGTGTTTCTGGAAAGGGTTATGCCTGAACAAATATTTAATTAGTTAATGATTCAAGTTCTGTTTTCAAAAAAACACAGCCAAAGAAACCTTCTAAAAACTCTAAAAGCAAAAACAGGAAGTATGTCTTGAGATAGGTTAGCTGAAACTCCAGACTTCTTTTCAGATCCAAGGCTTATCAGAGTCAGGTTATCTCTAGTGTGACTTCTGCCCTGCTTTGCAAACTGCCAATGGATGCAGAGCCAAACTGCGTCATGGTAAAATATCAGAATTGCCTGATCAAATCTCCTGTTAAAGAAGAAATCTATTAGTTTATCATGTTCCTTGGATTAGCATTAAACTGCAAGACTTCCTGATTCTAAGAAGCTTCCAAAGAGACTCATTAGAGATTTTTTTCCTAGAATTTGGCACTGACACTTAACAAATCAATCCTCAGGAGAAGAAATTACAGTGAAAGCACTGTCCCTTTCTGCCTTGGAGACTCCAGTCTCCTCTTCTGACACATCAGTGTTCAGAGTCTCATTCTGGGCCTTTTGGGGCTTAGGATTACTTGATGCTTTTTGAGGGTTCTCTTTTCATGTCTTGCTTCCAGTCCTGTGGCCAATTTTGCATTTGCAATTGTTTCATTCAGAGCCAAAGTCTGGATCTTGGAAGTGCAGATCCTGTTAACTCTGTTTTGTCAATTGGTAAAAGCTGCATGTTCTTCCCCAGGCAGTGTTTAAGAGGACATATCTATCTCAGTGACTCTAAAGGGATTTATTTCAAATATCCCTTTTCTCAAGCCCAGGTAATCTGCCTAAGTCATTGTTATTCTACTCTCAGTCTTTCTTCAGATGGTGACACTTGGGCCATGTGAAATTTTAGGAAAGACATTTAACCCCTCTGGCAACAGTCAGATGCTTTAGAGTCACCATATGGCAGCTGTCATGGGTTATAACTCTTGCTGTATACAGGCTCCAGGTTCATTGAAACATCTATTCAGAATCTCTTTCTTCATTCATAATGTTGTCATCAGGCTTTCCTTCCTAGATTTCCCTTTTGGCAGCCTGTTATTTACCAGATTCATCTAAGGTACCAATTATTCTGGTTTCTTTGTATCTCCGCTGAAAAAGATCAGCACTCTTATCTGCTTAGTTCCTATCACTGTTCTTTAATGCTCTGAGAACTACCTCTATATAGTTATTTGCCATTCTGCAGCATCAGGAGACCTTCAGAGCATGTCAGTTCCAATCAGTGGGACCTTAGAGCAAGTGTTTGTTCTTTGCATTTTCACTTTCCATCAGTTTAGAAGGTGTTTATTGGGCATTCCCTACTGATCTGGACTTTAGCTGTCACTGCCTGCAATCTTTGCTGTGGTAGCTATGGATCAGGACATCCATACTACCCCCATAATGACAGAGGGCTTTAAAAGTAAGGGTGATTCTAGGGAAATGTGTGTATTCCTACACTTTTCTCTCCAAATGAGAACTGTCAGCTACTAGCCTACAATGGCTAGGCTATAGACATATGGAATTATGTCTGTACTTGAGAGTCTTTTCTCATAATGTGTTTTCTCATGAAGTCATTTGGGGTGGTGAGGGGAGAAGGATGAGTGAAGGTGATGATTAAGGCTGACTCGACAATTTCTCCAGGTTATGTGGACATTTCTACTATAAGAAATCTTGTTGTTGGTCCTCTGGACTTTTGAATGGACACAGATGCCATTAGAAAGTCTCTCAAATAAATTTAAATGACAGTCGTTCTGTTCTTTTTCCTCTTTTTCCCTCCACTGTGTTAATAGAGATTCTGGTGACTTAGAAACAGAACAGCTCTTTTAAATTCAGCAGTTTGCCTACCTGACTCGTTCAGGAATTGCTGCTGTAGAAAAAATCCTTCCTCCAGACTTCATAGTCAAGTAAGGCAAGTCACGCTCACTGCAACTCATTGCTGAATCAGTTGCTGCTAGACTAATTGTACTGCTTGCTATGCCTTTGTTTTGAGAACTACCTTCTGATTTCAGAAGGCAGTTTTGCATTCTCAAAGTGACAATATCCTATTATTCTAGACTGCATGTGTACCCTTGTCAGACCTAGGTGTGAACTACCTTGCCAGTCCTCCTCCTTTACAACTGTTCCCTTTCTAATGATGGTAGGGACCTCTCAGTGTTTGCCAAGGGATACTGTTTCAACTTCCACTGCTGTACTAAAGCAGTGCTAATTGATTGAAAAGTGCTAATTGATTCTTCTCTTTGCTATGATGGCTCTTTCTCATGACCTAACAACCCAGGGTCATTAGTCATCTGACCACAGTGTATTTATTCTACCTCAGAATGATACAAGACCTGTTCAGGAAAGGACCATATCTTTTGATTCTGTTGCAGTCAACCTGTTTGCCTTTCCGTGCTTTATCCTACATACCTTCACAGTCATTTACCTCCATGCAGTGATGAATGGAAATCCATAATGATGTCTTCAGAATGATGAGCAGGGCTAAGGGTTGGACTTGATGATGCTTGTGGGTCCCTTCCAACTGGGCATATTCTGTGTTTCTGTGACCTTTCTGTTAACCTCTTCCACTTATCCTGGTCACTTCCCTGCATCTTAATCTGCGTGGGCTTCCTGACTATGGCCATTACTACGATAAGACTAATGTTTTTATGGATGGTTTCTCATCTGCTAAATTTTTCTCTGACAGAACTGCCCTGCTACCAGTGCAGGACTGTCACCTTAATCAGCAGACAAAGCCAGAAGGTCTGGCTTTCCCTTCAAGCAGGAGATCAGGTTGTCTCTGCCTCTCACCCTTCACTGACTTGTTCCTCTTGTTCTGTGACCTTTCTCAATATAGGCAGCGCTCCTGTCTTCTACATTGTGTGAGCCAGGTCCTTCCTCCAACCTCCCATTTTTGTGTGTCTCTAGCAGGGTGACACCAGAGAACAGCTGTAAGTAGATATGGCCTCACCACAGACCATTTCTGAATCAGGTTGTTTCTCCAGCCGTGGTATTGGATGTTTGCATTCGGGGCAGCATCAGGACCGCTTCTCCTGCAATCAAGCACTGCAAACTCAAGGATATATCTAGAAACAGTGTGCCACTTGCCACTATACTTATGTAGTTTTGTTTTGCGAAGTGATTCTCGACTCTACTCCAAGTAGTTGTGCTTCTGGAAGGACCTGTTACTGGGAATCACCCATGGTGGAAATTGACATATGCACAATCATTGAAAGGGGACAGAAAAGTTACTTGTAATTATGTTCCTTAGAGGTCGATTGCATGTTTATTTTTAACTATTTATCTTAAACTGTCCCCCTTCTGCTCCCTTGTCTCCCTTTTTGGGTTGCTGTGAGAAAAACTGAAAATCATGTCTCAGGAGGTGAATGTACCCTACATGTACTGGAAATGCACCATTTTCTGGCTTAGGTGCTTTTGCTTTCCATTGATATAGACAAATGAATATCTACTGAATAAGAACAAAGGCAAGACATTTCAACAAGCCATTATTACTGGTAATCTGTTTAACTTTTGATGCAAAAAAAATCCCAAGCAATGTTTGCTGGACAATATTTTGTATTTTTTTATGCGTAATTACTTTTGTTTATTAAAACAACATTGAAATTAATTTTCACATGAAAATAAATCAGGAATAATGAAGAAATTCCTGATCCAGTTGCACAAAAGCTAACGTTTGGCTCTTGAGAATGCTTTTCATAGTACTCAGTAATTAGAAAGGGAAATTCCCTGCTGGTATAGAGCTACCATTTTGTTCCCCTTTCCCTGCATTGTTGCTGGGGGTAGGGTTATTATGCAATCTCTGGCAAGCTCATCCTACCAGACTACTGACTAATTTGTAGGCTGTAGGTGTAAATTGAAAAGCCTTCATCCTGCTTCTGTTTACTTCACAGATTGAACTGGGCTCCAATTATTCTCTTCTATGTGAACTGAGGCACTGTTGTTGCTCTTGCCTCTTTTTTCTCCTTGTGGGTGGGCACAGTTCATTTGAACCTGCACTTCTTTTCAAAAGAAACATTTAAAAGAAGTATGTAAGAAGTAGCTTTGGTACTTGCTATTCTATAACTTTAATGATTATATATCTCAATACAGTCAGTAGTGTAGTCGAGGTTCCTTAGGGCATTGCCAGTGTTTATTCATTATTTGTCAGGCACACATCAGGGTTTTGTTCTCTTGGAGCTCATTTGATCATTTTTCTTTTTCTTCCTAATTTCAATTGTACGAGTAAAGCTGACTCTGCCTGTATGAGCTTAATTATACCTGATGTTGCTTGGTTTAGCCTGTTTATCGCAAACTTATTTTGTGTAACCTACTGCTTTTTAAACATGAGGAAAAGAGAGAAGGGGAGAGAGAAGATGTAAAGTGGCAAACAAATAATGATAGTGGAGAAATACTTTACACTGTAACCATTCTCGAGCAATAAGTCACTTTCATTGGAAAATTAATTACCTATTTTATAACATTAAGTGAAGAACGCTTTCTGGAAGCTTCAGAGAGGTATTTTAAATGGTTGCTAAGGCAGCAGTTTGCCTCTTATTGCTGTCCTTTCACTCTGGCCCCTCTTTACATGATAGTGGGGATCCCAGATGTAGGACTACAGCCTAGTAAATCACCCTCCCACTAATACTTCCTGTTAAGAAAATCTGCCACACATAGTGATAAATCCCAGATTAAGATAATAATAAATGTTTTCTGCATTAGCTACATGCATAGGACCAGTGGGGTTTTTTGACTGTGAAAAGTTTCTTTGCTTCTTTTAGATTCTTTCAGTAACCTAGTTTTATTGTCCATAAGGGTTACACAAAGTGCTTATATGAATTAGAATTGGGTTATGTTATATTTAGACACTGGGATTATATAAAAGCCTTAGCTTCAAACACCGTATGTTCCAAACAATAATTTGGAACTTTTTGTTAGACATTGTATAAGATTTCCCTAAAAGATCTAAATAACCCTGTATGCTACCTCCTCAAAACTCTCTGTATATTCTATTTTTTTCTTTCAGTTAATAAGGTTCTCCTTTGATTACAATATTTACAAAATGTGTTAAACCCACATTATAAACAACCAGCTTTGCATGTGGTGCAGATGTTACGCAACTGCCAGCTTTCATAGGAAGAACATTGTGTACATCTCAATGTGTCCTTAGGTTTCTAAACCCATTTGCCATCTTAACTGCTATGAGAGAGACTTGGCATTTCTTCTTGAGAAGAACAAACCCGATACAACCTATATGTGAGTGCCCGCCCTGGAGCATGACCATTTTTGTTCATTTTTGACATCTAAATACATGATGTACACTAAAAATTTAGTTTATGCTGGAGCCAAATAAGGAAAACTTACATAAATGTGGAAAGGAACATTGCAAGATTAAAAACATGATAAACATATAAAGGCAGGATCAAATGCTGAACTCTGCTGTTAAGATACTTGACTCTTGATATGTACCTCTTGAATTTTGAGAAATCATCACTACTTTTTTTTCCAGTTAAATTTACTGAACTTTGTCCTAATGATTTTCTGCTGTCAGTGTCCCACATTTGCATTAACATTTATGGATATGATACAGCTTTCTATTGTGCTTTACATTTTCTTTCTGATGAAGACTGCAAAGTTTTCACATAAGTTAAATTCCATAAAGATTTTCTTCTAGAATGTGAATTTATCATATCCACTTTACAGAAGAGTAAATGTGGAAGCAACTTGCTTGAGATCACATATCACACTTGAGCCATTACTAAACTTCAGGAGTTCTGCTCTTCACATCCAGTGTTTGCCTCCCAAGTCAGGAATGTTTTAAATAGTCATTTGTCTTCTTGCATGTAAATACTGCCCGTGTATAAAATAACAAATGTTTGTAAAATGTATAACATTCCAACCATGACTGTAAAATGTAACACAGAGATTTCAAATATGGGAACACAGTCTAATTCTATGTATATGGTGGGAACCCTAAAAAAAAATCCAGTAATAATAGCTGATGTGATGATGTGTATCAAAGAGATAAGCAAATCTTTCCTACTACAGGACTGAAGTGATAAAACACCTCCAAATATTCTCTTAGCACTCTAGACTTAGTCACTTACACAAATAAATACTATGTTTTAGTTCTTCCTCTTGCTGGCACAGAATCAAACCCAGCAACATTTACATGTATTTTGTATTACTAAACTGGATGGTGTAATTCCGACTGTGCTCTGCATAATATGGAAGTGTTGTGCATTTAAAAAAGAGAAAAACTGAAAATAAGAAGTAATAAGCATCTCATCTATTAAATATGATTTCTGGTCTTTAATTTTGATACTTCTCTAATTACCTAGTTCACATTGTGGAGATTAGCTGTCATTTAACAAGTGTTGTCATCTCCTGCAAATTAGATTTTCCTTTACATGTAGTTGAATTTCTGACCATCAGAAGTTGTTTTTCCCTTTTTTGAGCCAGGTTTTGGTTTTGTTTTTTATCTATCTTTGTTAACGTTGTTTTGCAGTTGCATACCTTACAGAATTGTTTTCTCAAGTACCTGTGCAAAATTTGTATAATTAGTCTGCAAAAGATAAAAAAAAAGCACAGGATAATAACAGATCCAAAATGCTGACTTTGAACTTTATGTCTTTTCACTGAAGTTTCTTGAGAATAATTCAGAATAAGATTGACACTATCAGATGTCTCTGAACAAACACTGCTGTGACTGATTGTCCTTAACTGCTGAGGTAGATTTTATGTATCTCCAACGTTCAGCTTTAGGAGTGAAAGATGTCATGAGACTCCTCACTAGTAAGAGCTGACCTGCAGGGCAATATTTAGTTTCTGCAATGAGAATATGACTTATTTCTAGTGCTTCCATGCTCATATTCTGCAAATGCTTAGATAGACAGGTTAGACTATTTATGTCACTTATGCTGAATCTCGCAGATAAGAACTTTCACAGTTATACACTTTAGATTCTCACATGGGAATGAAGAAGAAAGGGACAGCTGTTTATATTCCTGCATACCAACACTTCATCAGTTTGAGAAGGTGGTATTGTCTGGACTCATATTTGGTGCTGCTCTTTGTAAGTGTTTCAGAGAGCAGTACAGTGGAAAAATTAAGTCATGTGACTGAAAGAAGCTTTGTTCAAGGTTGGAAAAAGTGCCTCGAGCAGATTAAGTGTAGTAAAAAAGCACAAGGGAATGCAATGACACACTTTGTAATACATATAAAAAGTAGGAAACAGAAATTCATTGACTGCATACTTCATAAAATCACAGAACTGTGCAGGTTTTAAGGGATCTTAACAGATCAGCTGGTCCAGCTGTTCATGGGAAAGGGAGCCTGAATTAGATTATCTAGACCTTGTCCAGGCACTTCTTGAAAACCACCAGTGATGAGTTGTACCACATTGCTGTGGACGTTGTTCAGCTGATTTATTGTTCTCATTGTAAAGATTTTTTTTTTCCAAAGAATTACAGAATATACTGAGTTGGAAGGGACCCCCAAAGAAAATGGGGGTGGGTTTCCTTACCACCCTCTTGGTCTATGGTCCCATTTATTGAATTTCTACTAGCCCTAATAAAATTTCAAATAAAACAACTTTATAGTCTTGAAAAACATATTCATTGGAGTTAAATGCCTTTGAGATTGAGATAAAGTTGTGGGTTTTCTTCTAAAGGTTTTTGTGTTGTCATATGCATATATGGTAAAATGGGAGTAAAATTTTTGAATTGGAAAGTCTGTTCACAGTCACAAAATTGATACACATGAAGAAAACTTATATTTCAAAACAAAATATGCCAGAGCATCAGGAGAGGAAAGCTTAGTCTAATGATTAATACGTACGGTTGCTCTGAAATCTGCTTGCAGCTTTATCTCTTCTGTGAGAGTGCAGTAGACTTTAGATTTATATTTTGCATGCAGCTTGGCATGCTGATCGAGGCAGGGCATGTTCCACTTCCTTCCTCAGCCTCCTAATTGCTCCTCCTGCACTGAGCAGAGCTTTTGAAGAGAGCCCACCAAGCTCCTGAAAAGAAATCTGCCCACAAGACTCTTCTTTTTCCCAAGCTATGGCTTTCCTATTGCCTGAGTGTGGTGTATCTTTCTGAAGCAGAATCCTCTTGTACTGAAAGGAAGAAAGCAGAACTTGTTGATTTCTTGGAAACTCTCAGCAAGCAGGTTTAATTTGCTGAAAGGGTGCTCAAAGTAATGTGAAATTAGGCTTTATAGAAAACCTTGGGCATAGTGGCAGGCAGAGGAATTGTTCGTGAATAGACTGCGTACTCTGTGATGCCTTCTAAGTAAGGAAAGAATCTGAGAATCTGTGCATTAGTAGTTCATCAGTGTATCAAAAGTAAGAGGAGCCATAGCCTGGATTATTATCTCTTGACTCTGTCTAGCATTCAGACGCACACTCACATGCACACAAATTATGGGGTGGCTTTATAATTGCTCCCAACTACTGTCAGTGCTGCCAGAAACTCTTCCTGACTTCCTGCAGCTCTTCTGTACAGGCAGTATTCCTGATCCGACAGTTGATGCAAATTGTTAAGCAAAAGATTAGAGAGCTTTTTTAAGGAGGTAAATGCCTTCTTAAGTTTATCTACATAAGGCCTGTAGCTCCAGATCACCAGTATTTTTGCTGTAAGTGTGGTTTTAGCAGTGGATTAAGTCTCTCAGAAATAGATTATGTTCTGTACACAGTCATCTGAAGGCAACGAGAATTTGTGTGGAATCCGCTTGCATTAGGTTGGGATGTATATTTTGGCACCGAGACACTCACGAGGAACATGAATAGCACGTGTGCCAGAGCTGCTGATTCTTCAAAGCTGTAACACCAAGCAGGACAATAATGCTATTAAAAATATGTATTTTCTGTAATCCCTAAATCCCTTCTTAAGTGAGGAGCTCCAAGTGAGGTAGCTATTCTTGGCACTATAGTCATAATGCTGAGTAGTGTAATATTTTCTGAAATGAAGGTTAAATGAAAAGCCTGAACAAACTAAGCAACTGAGAAGTGCTGATCTGGTAAAATGTGCAGACTCACATTTTACTTTGTATTTCAAATGACCTTCACCAGTTCTGGTGTAGCTAAGAGCAGAAGAGGCATTTCCTTTGTACTTTACTACCAAGTGTTATATTGTATTGCCAAAAAATGTCACCTCTCTAATAATATTATTGATTACATTAGTAAAGAAGCCCCATTTAGGCTTAAGCCCGTGTTGCACTCTGTACTCACAAAGTCGTAATTAGAAAAGGTTCCTTTTGGCTGGCAATTAACACCCTGACAAATGGAAAAGAGTGAACAGTTGAGGAGGAAGGCAGGCTGTTATCATCACTCTGCAGGGAGCACCTGACACAGAAAGGTGCCTTCAGTGGAAGAGCTACGTATGTTGTTTGACCAGCCACTATAAAATTCCTTCCTTATCAGATGTTTTATGGGTCTCCTCAAATTTAACATTCCTTTTTCTTCAATCGACTGCTCTTGCAACTGTGCTCTTACCTGAGATTTTGTTCCTGAAATAAAAATGGCAGTTCCTGAGTTTAAAATGAATTGACAAAGAACCTGAGGTTCCTTGCCACAAAAATGTAAATGAGAAGTTCCCCTGTGAGCTGAAGATAAGGTACGTGTCTTCTGTGTGAGTCTACAGCAAATATTTCTCTGGCACTCGCATTACTTGTGCGTTGCTCATTATGGTGCTCAAGATGTTGGTGATATACAATTGTGGCAACATGAAGAATGATAATCTCATCAAAAGATAATACTGTAGTTAACTTCAAATGGACGATGCACCTCACTGGTATCATTTGGCACAAACTACACAAAACTGGTGAAATGCAATAATTAGTAAGTAACAACTCTCACCTCATCCACCTGCTTTGTTCTGGTATCACGGTCAGATTTAATAGACTGTTCTTAGCTAAGCTTTCTGTAACTGATGATAAAAATAATGGATTTAGGATTAGATTATGGCTTCTCTCAAGTATTGTTTCATTACGAACATGAGTGTCAGGTTTTGTTTATTTAAAATTCTTACTCTGTGTGAGTGCTTACAGCTGATTTTCAGGGTGAACAGAAATTCTGGACCACTGAGTTTGAAACAAGGCATTGACTGCACTTGAACAGTGACCAAAGGTCTATTAGGCACAATGAAGGTGCAATCTGTCAAGCATTTATAAATGGTATTTTTACACAAAGAATTATGTGCATTGACAGAAGCAAAGATACATCGGCTCAGGCAAATAGAGACAGTTGCTGCAGAAATTGAATGAAATCTTTCTACTAGTCTGAAAAGTTTCATATAGTTTTGATAAATTCAGAATGTGCTGACAAGATTTTAGTTTGCATTTGGCAAGAATGAAAATGCTGTTTTGCACACAGCACAGGTAGTCCCTTCAGCCTTCCACACACATGTCCATAAATGTAATTATAATTTATTCTGGATTCCATCCTAGCAGATACTGAGCACTCTGCATCCAACTTTTTAATGGCCTTAAATTGTATTCTAAGCAACAGACCTGGAAGCTGGTTTAGGTGCATGTTTATAAATCTTTGGTTTGTACTGAGACAGAAAGAATCTGAATTAATTCTTTACTATATGGATTTGGAAAAAATGTGTGTGTGTGAAATATGTTTTATGTATTGTTAGAGTTTGGTTTATGTGCATGTGTTTCTCTGTGTATGAGTGACCCACAGTGTCAACCAGGGATTGTGTGTGTGTGTATCTATCTATCTATCTATCTATCTATCTATCTATCTATCTATCTATCTATCTATCTATCAAAATGTATGTATATGTATGCATGCTGCAGTAACACAGCCAAAGTGCTTATAGTGACTTAAACATAAATTCCTGACAGAGACCTGCTGTATGAGATTATTGCTGAGCCCTAGTTCAACACACAAAACAAAACACGAGAACAGATCTGAGGAGGAAGCTCAGAGGTCTGTTTTGTCCTTTTGAAACAAGGGCATCTGTTTGTAAGGGTCAGAAATAAATGCAGAAAGAGTTTTATTATTTTTAATTGACACTTTAGAAAGTTCTAAGTTAGCAAACCAATGATAGAAGGAATTATTCATTTTCTGGGGAAATGTTTTGGTCTTCTGTCTCTATGAGAAACAGCAGTATATTGACCCTTTTAATAGAATATATAATTTTTCACCATTTTTGGAGGGAGGGAAAACCTTTCATCCAGATATAATTTCCAGTCAGAAGTAGAGATCCATCATAAGAGGCAAAAGGATTTCAGTATGGGTGGGGAAAGAGGGTTTCAGGTGTCTGAGTCATTAGAAGAAAGATTACAGGAGGGAGTTTTGTAGCCCAAAAATGTGCTTCTTCATGCAGCAACAGTCTGTTTCAGGGTAGATTTCACTTAGTCTCTTCCTCTTGAGTCCCTCTTCTTTGTAAAACTATTTAAACACTTCACTAGACCAGCAGGGAAGAGGCTGGTTTTGTAACCTGGGGGGGAAAGTCATCCAAATAAACAGAGCAGAGACTTGAAGACATCAGTGTTTTCATTACCTGGCTGCCAAGACAGTTTCCCCCCTTGGTTCAGTATCTGCGTGAGGTGGAACAGTTCAGAAAGGAGATTGGCTGAAGGCTGCTCATTTTGTAAAATCTCACACCGATGGTGAACTGTGTGATTCAGAATGGATTCATGAACCTACATCTTCCGTGTCAGAAGCAGTCTTCAATGCTGGTCCCAGGGCACGCTCTAAATAGAATGTCTCTCAGCTTTTGTGAGATAAGTGAGTAAATAAGGTTTGTCTTCTGATCCCAGTGGGCAGCCAAATGAAAATATAAACTTTTTTTTTTTTTTTTGCAAAGTAACATTATTTTTTAGCACTATTTATATTTCCCTTAAAATGAATTGTCCCTCAATCCCTGGAAATGCTGGAAAAGTACTCTTGTGTAAAAGATGCAGTTGTCTAACTGCAGCTCTGCCAGATTTGTTTTTGTTCTGCTTCCTGGGTTCTGCAGGCATCAATGCACCAAGCTAGGAGATTTTTGGCTGTTCTTTCTACAAAAATGAGACAAAGGATTGGTACACAGGGGACCACCTCAACTTCATGACTTACATGAATTTTTCTGTTTGAATTCTAGTTGATTATCTGAGCTACTTTTCCATTTAATTTGAGCTATTGGCACACCATAGAGCAGGAATCTTATGTCTAATCTCTTCCCAAAGAATTTCTGTTTATGAGGCCTGAGACCAATCTGAGGTGTGAGAAGCTGTTAAGGATAATAAGGATGGTTTCACTGAGCATTTAATATATTGTTTTCTAAAAAGGAGCTCAGTGCCTATGTCTGTACTTCATAACTGAGAAACAGACTACACTAAAGTGTTTTGAGAAAGGTTTCTCAGCAATACAAGTCACATCTCACTTCCAGTCAACTGTTGTATCCACATTGCCTTGCTTTACATCAATTTTTTTATGAGGCTGCAAAAGCATTTATTTCTTTACACAGCCTTCCAATATCTTTTATCTCTTCAAAAAGATTAAAATGTGCTCTTTAGTATGAGGTAGCTAATTGCAATATATATATAAGTAGATAGAGGGAAATACATCTAGCAGTTCACAGCAGTTTTCTCTCCTTCCAAAGAAATGAGTACTTGAATGAAAGGTCCTGACTGTACAGACTGCACAAAAACCGCCAAAGCAAAATCCTTAAACTTTTACTGTTTTCAAGTGATTGTTACCTAAAAATTATTGATTGTGAGATTGATTTCTAGACAATATCCCATTCAGCAAGTAATGTTTCTTCCCGATTGAAGCACTTGATAAATCATCTATCAAAAGTTATTTTCATTCCCTGTAATTCTTTAGTGGATTGGAATAGTGGCTATTTTTGCCAAATAAATAATGTTCAGCATACCACTGAGTATAAATAATCTCTCTGTAGAGGTATTCCACAGTGAATCCTCCATATATCTTTGTTAAGTTTATTGTGGTTATACTCTTGTCTGCTATGAGTGGGTTAGTTTTGTGATCTTGGAAGAATTGTTTGCACTCTGATCTTTCCATTACAAGGAAGACAGAAATGAGAAATCCATGAGAGCTAGTGAGAACCCTAAGTGGCTGTACTCCATTTTTTTAGTTTTCAATATTGGATTTTATTTTCTATAGTTGCTATTTTGGGCTGGCTTAGCTTACCTGTAAGGAACCAGCTAGAGGAATGCTCTGATTAATGCTGACTCTGTTCCCAGGGGACCAGCTAAGGATCATCACAGCACAGCCTTGATCAGTGCCCCCCATCTTCACAAATCTTAAGTTTTGGTCTGCAAGGGGACAGTTTTGCTTCCCAATCCTTGGAACAGAGTTTTGGAAGAAAAAATTCTTTATTTTCATTTCACAGTCATGAAATTTGTCCTTTTTTTCATCTGTTGTTTCATGCTTCCTAATTTAAATTATATGTAGACCATAAAACCCCCCCTCTCATTTCACAGCAAAACAAATTCATTCCATTAGCTGCTGCCGGAATATAATGAAATAAACCTGTAACCCACAAGTAATGTGTTTGAATTGGTCAGCATAGAGTCTGACTTCAGTAAATTTACTCTAGATTTAGGTCTAACTTGATTAAATTATACATCAAAGTGAGCCAAAAGTCCTGTTTCTTTGAAACTAAATTTTTCAGTCTTTCCCAGAATCCTCACACATCATTTCAAATGTTGTAAAAGGAGTTGTGTAGGCTGGACACAAAGCAACGAGAATAAAGTTAAGCCATTTGTCATGCAAAGCACAGACTGACTCGTTGCTTTTGTACAAAACATCACACGAAGTTCCTTTACACAATTTACTTGTGCTGGTGTCCCTGATGCTGTGACTGATTTGTATGCTCTGATGTTTCTGCCAGCGTACTCTCTTTGGCAAGAGCCAACTGGTGCACTTTGAATCTTCATGTGCCAAGGTGTGAAAAGCAAGTTCAGTCTTCAAAATAATTCTTGGTTTCTGATGAGTGGATAGTATTGTATGCGTTAAGAAACCAGAATATTTGAAGGGATTGAAAAAGATGTTACTATTTAAAGTGATTTTGTCTTTTCCCTGGTGGAACTTAGTGTTTACAAACTGTTTTTTACACATGAAATGAGAGAAATGAGAGACTTTTCCTTATTCAAAGTAGCTGCTTCTTAAAGAAAGTTATCAATAGAACCTAATGAGATTTGTACCTATGAAAATAATGACAGCTTTCTGTGCCTAATATAATTTCTCTGTTAGAGATTATAAAAGTAATGTTATCTGGGAAAAACTGGATTATCTGTCAAAACCCCCCAGTAATATATTCTGATAAAGTAGCTTGAGTCAGTGTGTCCAACTGTTTTCATAGAGATGTTCATGTTGAAGTCAGGGAGAAAACTTCATAGGTAACAAAGATGAAACTTTGGACCTTAAGCCAATTCTTAGTGACTACATACATGAAAGCTTTCTCAATTCACAACAATCCATGGTCATTCATCTCTTGAGTTTCATGGAAAGCTTTTACTTAAATGGCCATTTTCAATTTACAGGCATAAGCCTTCAGCATAAGCTTTATAAATTAGCATGTTATAACATTGATTAAGTTAAGAATGCTTCAAAAGTAAGAAAAATATTAAATATAACATTGTATGTTTACTAAATGCTGTCAAATTACTGTTATCTGTTTCTGTCAATCTGCATCATCCCATTGCTCTTTTCATACATATTAAATGAAGAAGAGAAGAAATAGCTGTTTTGTTGAGTTTCCATAGGCAGGACAGGCTGTTTAGTGTAAAAGCTGACAGTGCTGTATCTTCAGTGCACTTCAGGTTCTTGTCACCCTGAACTGCTTTCTTCCTCCTTTTGTTGGAATTGCACCCTAGAATAGACCCTGCTCCCTGCCCTACAGCAAGCACAGTATAGCTCTTAGATTTGTTTAGACTGAGGAGCAACATGCAGCAGATTCGTGATAGCAAAAACTTTCAGGACACTTTAATGCATAAGATTGCCATACAGGCTAATTTCAGTAGCTTTTGTCCTTTTGATCAGCCAATACAGCCTTTTTTTATTATTATTTATTTATTTTTGCAATGAAAGCATTATTCCAATTGTTTGTTTTAAAGAAGAGAAGAACAGCTGGGCAGAATTCAAATACTTTGCTTTAGAACATCTTGCACACAAACATTTGGTTTGGTGTTTGTTTTTATGTTTTGTTGTGGGTTTGGGGTTCTGGTTTGTTTTGATTTTCTTTTTATTATTATTTCTTGGAAGGCGATTTATAAATCCTTGTTTTTTTCCTCTTCTTTCCCTAATGTACTTCCAAGACTTGATCTGACTGCCTAGCATCATACTTCTTTGTGGAACTGGAAGGGGCATTTCCTCTCCCTCCCCTCCTTCCCCCATGGTTCCTACTACCTTGTGACTGGGATGAAAAACAAACAAGTAGATGGACAGGTAGATGGAGAAGCTTAGAACTTATCTAGTGCATTTCATCTTTACTTGATAAAGTCTGTTCTCAGGTAATGATTGCAGAAATAAATATGATTTCTAATTGCAACAGTGGGTGATATGTACATAAAGTTTGTGCTAGAAGTTACCAGAAAGTAGTGGTAATCTACAAGTGTGTGTTAGCAATGCCTTTCTTCCACAGATCTGCATGTTCTCAGTGTTCCAAGGACTGGCTGTTATCAGACAACTCCAGCCTTCTGGTGCATTGCTAAGGATGGCAAATCTTACTGAGAACCCAGCAATGCTCAGGGCTTCTTATACAACTTTGAATCGTAGTCTGCACCAAGATTGATTACTGACACTGCATTAAAAGTCCCAGTTCTGATTCTTAGGATTCTTCTGATTCTGAGTACAGACTCTGAAGGAAATAATGTGTCCTTTAGCCAAAGAATATGGTTATGTGAAGCATATCTTTGAGGTAGGTTTTTTTAAACTGACTTTGTACATCATTAGTTTTACGTTCCATGTAATAAGCTCTCTTCTAGATTAGTCCCTAAAGGCCAAATATTATTACTGTTATGTAGACCCAATGTTCTTTTTATAATTGGAAAGTTTGCTCAAGGAGAAGACAGTTTTGCAACAGTCTGTAAGTCATACTTTATATTAGCTCTTCCAAAGAAGAAAACTGACAAAGAGGCTTATCTTGTGAACTTTGAGTTATGTTCTTTTTTTTTTTTAAATTCAGTTGTTCCAGTAGAATGCAGCTGTTTCAGTGGGTGGAAAGTGATGATGTGTCCACAGAACACGAAATGGTGCTGTAGATCCTAGCCAGTGGTTTTAACTAAGGAAGTGGACACAAGCCAGTAGAGGATTTATGTAACTTCATCTCCTTTTGTATTCAGTACTAATGCCTTTCTTTAAGATGTATATCACTTTGAATTAAAAAAAAAAGATAAATTAAATACTGATATAAATTTAATGTTAGAGAGGATAACTGCCCTGTAGACTTGCCTAACAGTTTAGAGAAATCAGAAACAGGTAGCAGGCTCTGTCACTCAGCATGAAATGTTCCAATTCTGAGAAAACCACTTGCTCCTCTGTTTAACAACTGAGCAGTTGTCCAGTCCTGCTTTTCAGGAACACCCAACACTTGTCCTCAACCTCATCAATGTTTGGAATATGCAAAGAATGCAAGGCTGAGCCTCGAGCTGGTAAATTTTCCCATGTAAGATCCTTACTTTCATACCTGTAGATTTACCCAAGTTCACCCAAATTTTACTTGCTGTGACACTCATTCAGATCCCAGATAATTCCAAGAATCTTATTAAACCATGATTTACACTGGTTTCCCTAAAGGAATAAATTGGCCCAGTAATAGTACAATCATAATGAGCAACCACCCCTCCCACCCCAGAAAAACTAAATAGAATATTAAAACTTAATGTAATTGCATTTGTAGATTTGAAAGAATTAATCGCATAGAGATCCCTCCCTCTGAGGCCTCAGATTCTTTGGCCTAGTGTATATTTTTTTGTTTTTAGGATTTGTGTCCAATATGGTTAATTTGCTGGCCCAATGCTGAGAGTGCAAGGCTTCCTATTACAGATAACCTGGGGTTTAGAAGTTATAATTTTGCAAATGCTACATTTTAATCTGCGTGCCTTTCCCCTGCCAATTCTTTCCTTCACGCCTGTGGTCTGACTTGATTCCAGAAATAAAATCAGGATTCTATTAAGTATCTCTTTTTTCCCCCACAGTTGGCCAGGACACTATTGCTTTTCTCCTATGTTACATGTGAGTGAAATAATAGCATCCACCACCCTAAAATATTATGTCATTTGTTAATCCTGCTTATCAATCAGGAACCTTTTCTTTTTACTTCCAATTACTCTTTATAAAGAATTGAACCTCCATGGTTATGGGGGGAAAAAGAAAAAGCCAAACATCTTTTAAACAAATGTATTTGAGGTGGCTTTATATTTATCTGAAATCCTAGAATCTGGACAATTCTCAGCTTTATAATGTATCATAAAATAGCTCTAATCATCTCAAATCAACTGGCATTTGAGCCTTTCCAACTAATTTAGGGGAGTTGTACTGTATTCTGTCAGCACTAGGAGTCTATTAAGAAAGCTTCAGTCTAATTTTTCTTCAAAGGAATACTTTCTGGAAGACATTATTCTATGGTCAGGTTTTTCCAGTGGACACTTATTGCATAAGTCTTCTGCTTTGATAGTTAGTGATACAGGAAAGCGTGATGTAGCCTTGAGGCCCAGCCATTTCCTGTTCTCCCAGGATTATGTTCTAAAATGCAACCAGAACTTTTGTATTGCTTCATTATAGGCATCTGTATTCCTAGAGAAAATTTTTTACTTGCTAAGTGGAAGAAATTAGGTAGGCAAAGGAAGTACAAAATATATCTGCATGTCCATTTGTTGCGACTGGAAACGGGCATGGATGTTCTCTAACATATCTAGAATATAAACAACTAGTTCAGGTTCTGCTTTTGCAGTAGTCATAAATTTGACTTGTAATAATACAGTTGCTCACAACTCCTTCTGTGTTACTTGTTGGATTTGGTTTTGGTGTTCCTTGTGATTCCATTTATTGTTGGGGGAAAAGCAGGATTGATTCACCCGGAGATAAGAATGTACTTAACAAGCAAATGCATCATGGATGGATCTACAGTGATGGCTGCTGGGAGAATGGCCTTTAGGGATATAAAAGTAGATAAATTCTTGTTAACTGAAAATAGCAACTCTATACTCAGAGGGCATGGGTTTTTCTCAGTTGGGCTCCTCAAGAAACGTTCATTGATGGAGTGTGTGTCAGACAAGAGCTGAACTAGATTTGGAAATTTTTCATTAGTCATTGTTGAAGAGCTTCTATCAGATGGTCATATTTATACTCACCTGTAATTATATAATCTGGACCTGAATGGAACATATTTTCAAATCTTTTATCTGAGCAAGAGAGTTATACTAGAGCAGCATTTTGCATCTGACAAGAGAACCTGAAGCTTGTGTAATTTGGACAGTAATGTTCAATATTTCTGTTTTTCTAGAAAAGCTGTCCTTTTTAAGAAATTTCTGAGGACCTTCTGAGGAGCCGTTTCAGTGGGAATTATCATGCTTTTGTACAATGTGCAGTAGTATTTTGTTTCGTATGAGATGGTATAAAATCACTCATTCTTCTCGAAGTTCTTCCACCAAAACTGGGTTTTGAATGAGAATGAATTACTGAGATATGGATAAAAGGACAATTTATATAGTCCTGAAATAGATGAGACAACCTTCCTGAGAGATAAATAGACAGTTTTATTTCTTTATTTTACTGTTGCAGGAATAAGGCAGACAGAACAAATACAGTTGACAGCTGAGACAGAATTGTAGATTAGGGATTTCTTGATGCTGAAGTTAAATGCCTTAAATTGTATCCAGTGGAAGTAGAAGCTGTGCAGTTAGTCTAAGCCTACACTAGATCCCATGCTGCCCACTGCTTCCCGTTAATTAAGCTCCAGCAAATGTCTGCATTGTGTTTGGTTACACAGATTCTACGGAGCATTAAAAAACTTGAAGAATATTGATGGCTTTAAATTTAAAACTCATTAACTATTGCCCTATTGACCAGCTAAATAGAGTTTCTCAGCACTCCTCTGGGCCTGTGCCACTTCAGTCTCCCACAGAAATACAGAAATGTTTGTTGGCTTAACTAAAAATATTTGGGAATGCTGGCAGTATCACTGGGTAAACCAAAGAGCGTGCCTGCTCACTAAAGCAGATCTGGTGCAACTATAGACATTACCGCTGGTTTAGAATGTAAAGTAGAATTTTTTTTGTGTCAAAATACTCATTTAAACTTCTGTTTACTGACAGAACATTTTATTTTATTTTTTTAAACTGTTATTCAGTAGAAGTACGTGTGTGTGTTATTAGAACTAGAATTCTGAAAAAGCACCTCCAGAATTGAATACTCTTATAAATTCATAGATATAACTTATTTCTCCAAATGGTGAGGTTTGGAAATCATTGCCTGAATCTTGACCCAACATAGTGTGAATTGCAGCTTCATCAAATGAAAGGGGACCACTGAGCAATTTTGAAGAGAAACTTTGCAATATCACAGCGTTGCCTGTTTTCAAATAAAACTTAGCAGTTTCTGGTGAAACTTCTTTGAGATCTGATGAACAGAAGGCTTGAAGTACAATCCACGAAGCACATATGTCATGAGAAAGCTATTTTGTCATGACACCTTTGAGTAAAATACTTAGAACATCAGTTCCAAATCAGACAGACTCTGTGGTTTTTGACTTATGCCACTCAAACTTTTCTCTTGAACATCAATCAACCAAAAAAGCAAAAATGTTTGCAGTTTGGGCTAAATAATGAACTCTTATATTACCTCTTTTGATACCTTAAGAATAATATTGTTTAAACAAATGTTAGTTTAAAAAGAAAACAAAGAATGAATTGAAACCCCTTCTTCTCTAGCATGTTCAATCTCTCCAAACTGGTTGATTGCCATAGTATTGGAAAAAAAAAAAAATCTTGAAATTACAAATATTTTATTCTTTTCAATTCATTAATATTTACAGGAAGCTCCAGTAATCAGGATCTACCGAAAAGGTTATTTGCAACTGTGCTTGGAAAGGTCTGGATTCTCTATACCTAGAACAGATTGATTTTTCTACTTCTATCTTGTGAGCTTTTTGTTTTCAATTCAGTGAGCAATCTGCATGTTATAAATAAATTTACTGAAGTAGTGCTGAGCTAAGCAGAGAGTATTGTAAATATTCCTCTCGAAGAAAATATGAACTGACAAAACATACTCGAGAGACATTGGCTATGTATGTCCTTATCTTTTCACCTTTTTCTCTTGAAATTTCCCTAGATCATAGATGAAGAAGAAACCCAGTTCATGAGCAATTGTCCTGTTGCTGTGACTGAGAGCACACCTCGAAGGAGGACACGCATTCAAGTGTTTTGGACGGCTCCTCCTACAGGGACAGGCTGTGTGATTCTGAAGTAAGTATTTTAAGGCGTATTAAACTAATCAGTAAAGTAAAATGCAGTTAACAAGTCTGGTATTTACTGGATTGAGAACTAATGGAGTTCTTAGATTCTTTTTCCTCCTTGACATACTTGATCAATTTTATTTGTACTTGCACAGTGAAATGTTAGCAATTTAAAGCCTAAATATTCAAAAGTTACTCCAAGCCTTCAGTAAGCATTGAATGGGTAACCATAATTGAACTTGCTAGGCTGTCAGCTATTGGTTTCAGATAAAAATAAAATAAAAAAGATCTTAATTTTTAAGGTCAAAATTACATCCATCTGGCTGAGACTTGAATAAAAACCATGATCTTAGTTGAGATGAAAAATAAGAACGCTCTGTAGAGTCAGGATTTTCTAAATAGACCTTTATCAGTAAAAGCAGATTTTGTTTGTTTAGAGGTGAATGCTTTCATTTTAGAGCTAGTGATCATTTACTGATGTTTTATTACACACCAGCATGTGTATTCATGCTTTTAAAGAAATACACAAAGGTAATACCATGTAGGTGGACTTTGCTTTAGGGTCACACATTGGTTTGTAGAACTATGAGGAGTGTCAAAGAAACATTGTCCTGTCTCTTAAGGCTTTGCTTACTGTATTTAATAGGACAGATTGGTCAAATATGCATGGACAATTGGGATTTCTTTACTTCTTTGCATCCATGTCTGAGAGGAGCCTTTGAAATTGCTAAGATTTGCCCTGCAGCAGACCACAGAATTTCAAAGAGACTTATCAGTGCTGGGGATGCCTTTAGTGACACAAAACATTTAGGCTTTTAAGGAAATCCTGTCACAAAGGTTGTGCTGCAGGTAGTCCAGACCAATTCAGGAAAACGTGTTATTAAAATTGCAATTGATTTCTGAATAGGCTGTGTAATTGCCACCAGCAGAAATGGTCCATGGCTGCTTTCCTCTCACTCTGGGCTTCACTCCCTTTTGCCGAGGGGCACAAGATAGACAACCTCCTTTTCCACATCTGCATGGGTGATCTAGTCCCAGCTCTGACACTGGCTATGGAACAGTCTCAGATCTTTGGCAGTGCACTTGCACTTGCTGCCTCTCAGTTTCAGTACAATAATTTTGTTTAAAAGTCATCTGGTTTAATGTGTGCTAAAGCTGTTCGAGAATACACTTTCTTAAGCTCAGCACAGGTGAGCGTACATCAGTGTAAGTCTGTGAAACCTGCTGCTTGCTTCATGGCAGGACAAGTCGTGTTGTAAGTTTACAGAAAGAATTTTCCAAGGGTTCCTTTGGCAATCAAGAAGACTCCTTGAGTGTTGCTAAGCTGTTTATCAGTAAAGCTCCTTGGTCTTCCCCTCAGGACTGCCCCCTCTTAGCTGCATAACAAATATTGCTTGAGGCGCTTAGTACTTAAGTAAAGTAATAATAAGGTAATGATGTTTTATAAAGCCTTTTAAAGAGGCAAGTTTTAAACTTTAATCCAGTAACGATATGCAACAACACAAGAATTGCCATTAGCAAAATAAATTAACCCAGGCCTATACTTTTGTCACTGCAACTTAAATATCTGTGGCTGAAGTTGGTTCAGGGACCTGCCTAGGTCTTGTCAGCGAAGGAATGCAGTCAAGTACCACTGACTGCAGTGTCTTGATAAGTGTTTCTTCTCTCTCCTCTCTCCTAGTCCGGCCATGCTGGGTGTTTGACACTGATCTTTTTCTGTGCAATATTTGCATTCTTGCAGAAAAGTCAAGAGAGTCTCCAAAATGCAGTTCTGATGTTCTGCACATGAAAGTATGAATTGTCACTGTCTCAACAAATTTGCAGTGACTCACTGGTTTGCAACCTTCTCACTGCTGGATATCCATCAGTAGTGTCAACGAAACACTGATGTACCAATACAGAGTTAGATTAGCTGACTGGCACCAGTTCCCATAATCTGTTTGGGAAGCTAAAAGAAGTTTTGGAAATTTAGGTTCATGGAGACAGGAAAATTTTGGTGTTATGACCTCCTGTTTACAGTTTGTTGTGGGCACCTTTGGTGTGTATGTGTTGCTGAAAAGTGAAAGGAAATTGTTAAATACTTTCCAGTAAAAATTAGGTGAAGAATGCAATCTTCCTCCCAGTGATTGCTTTACTGACCTCAGAGGGCAAGTAACCATTTCATTCCCGAGGACAGTTCAAGAAAGGAATGGAATAGTGACCATTACTAAGAGTTGCTGACGCCAGAAATTAACATCATAATGTGGCTTGTGTTTGTGCTACAGTGCATTCCTCACAGCACCTACACAGCAATCACTGACAACCTTTTGGCATTAGTGACATTTGCATTTTCTCTTTTGTATGTAAAGCTCTGATGTCATCTGAATTAGTTTGCAGTCAGCATTCTTTGGAAACCTTCTTTATGCTCAGCTCTGTTAGAATAGCATGGAAATGTTGGATGCAATTGTCATAATTATTCTGTATGATAAAAGCAAGAGTCTAAAAGCAGTTAATATTTTCAATAGTTAAGTCCAAATTCACCATGAAAAAATTCTGAAACCTTCAGCTTTAGAGGAAACAAACCCTCTGTATTTTTCTTTCTTCTATATGTGATGGGTGTGCAAGGTTTTTTTAATTATTATCAACACATATCTGTTTCAATCTGTGGATAGTATGATACTTTTGTTTTAGAATTTCCAAAACAGAATGGCAGCATTTTGGAGCCTATTCTGGATGATAACAGTATACCCTTTCACTATGTCCTTGTCTACTGACTTCAATATGTAGAAAAGTTCAATGTAGTCACAAGTTAAATATAGCTGATCCATAAAAACTTATTACAGTTTTAGTGTCAAATAATGGGTGTTTCTCTAGATTTATAGTAGTATAATTAAGTATAGAGTCTTCCAGGAAGTTTTCCCTGGACTAGTACTGAGATTTGGGAATAGCTATTTTTCTGCAATTTGTGAAGACTGATACCTTTGGTAGAAATACTTGATTGCTCAGATTTGGCTAGTGGTCTTCCCAGTGTTTTCTAGGCATGTAGTTTGGGTGTGGCAAGCATAAAATGGCACAGACAAATAGTATTCTGTAATTCTAGGGTTCAGTAAGGGATGCTAAATCATTTGGCATGAGCACATGTGTGCAATGCTGGCTTTCTGGGGGACTGCGAGGTACAAAGTTTAGGAGAATAAACATATTTGAATTTGACTTATTATCACTACCTTGCTTTCTGAAACATCTTTCTGTGTGACAACTTAGAATTGGGAGGGGAAAAAAGAAGGAAATGGATTAACATATGATGTTGGAGGGTAATTGCTTAGTTGAGAATAATTCATCCATTCTCTTCATTCCCACTAAGTGATGCCAGTGAAATACCCTAAAGGTTCAAATCCTTCCAGCCTCTGCTGAAACTGCCAGGACTGAATGTGCTCCCAGGATGCAAACAATATCTGAGTCTTCTTTTATCCACACACTTAAGCCTATTCTTGAGTTGCACTGAAGACACAAGATAAAAGACTTTGCTTACATTTTACACGCTGCTTGGGAGACCCTCAAGCTTTAAGCCCTTTTCCACTCACCTGATGTATGCTCAGAACACTGTGCAGCTCAATCTGGTTACAGGAAGGTAGGCAGACTCTCCAGCACAGCAGTTCTTAAAATGATTTCTGCAGATGGATGGACTGCAGAAACATCCTATCACTTTGGGGAGGGCCCCAGACTCTGCAAGGCAATTTTAAGCAGCTTGATTTTTAGAATGGCCTAATGGGAATGGAATTCATTGTCATCTGTCAGGCAGCATAGTCAGCCCCATCACAGCACTGGGTACTTGACCAGAAAGTTTTGCTGTGTGGGATGAAGTTCTTAAAGATAAATCAACAGAATGTACTTGGATCATACTTGGCAATAAGGATTCACTTGGTTGCCTCAGCATCTGTGCTAGCTGCAGAAGCTACCCAAATATCAGCATGTGCAATTTATATAAAAAATAATTACATAGACAATAGAGCAGTTTGGCAGAGCCTGGTGCTATTTGTATCATCACATGGAAGTAGAGAAATTTTCAGGGCTTTGAACCTTGTCTTGGTCAATCTGTTTTAATATTTTGTTCAAGTGACTGAAATATGTTTTAACTTTAACTTTCTGCATATAGACTGTCATGTTTGGTTTAGCATATTCTACTTTTAATAAAAAGTGGAACAGTACACATGCATTTTTTTTTAACCTGACAGCTAATATACAGAGACTGCTTAATTCTGTTAAAAGAAAAACAACTAATGGAGATTTATCTTGTTTAACAAGGAAAGTCTTAAATATGGGTTTCAAATAGTGATTTACACCATTGACAAAAAAAAAAAAAAAAAAAAAAGGACAAACGTTTATTAGAAGTTTCTTAGCGGTGATGGAGAATCACTTCTTTTAGATCACTTTGAGTCCCAGGTTTCTAGATTTGACTGGATAGTTGTATTCCTCAAAACAGTGTCTCAGTGGAGTGTGGTACTGAACAGGTGGGTAAAGAGCTGACCCTGTAGTTGATGAGAAATACACAACAAATAGTTTTCTGTAAGTCCTTTAGAATTCTGCAATAGAATACAAGAGTGAAGAAAATTTTGTAAATTGGCTTTTTATATATTAAAATTTCATGGTAGGGAGAACCTTGTTAATATCCAAATTGAGTAAATGGGTCAGCTGGTGTAGATCTCATGAAGAGTCAAGTACTGAGGGATGGTAATTATCTTTTCCTCCTTTAGCATTTGGTAATTTTCACTGAGTCTGAGATTAATTATTAAATGTAGTAAAGGATGGCCACATGCAGATAAGTTATATTCAATTTAGCATTAAGAAGAGGAAGCACAGTTCTCTAATTGGCTCATGAAATAATTGAGTTCTCAGACAACTCATGTCTTGTATGGTAAATGTAGTGAAAGTTCTTGGTGACAAATTATTTATTTTTGTTATACATATCATTCTTAAACAAACAAATTAAAATCTGGTCTCTGTAAATAGTGCATTGCCATTACTACTTGCAGAAATCCACTGTATTCATCATAGTGTCTCTGCTGTTTGTTTCTGGAAATGTGTTCTCAGCCGTCACTAGGGAAATGTTTTATAATTTTTGAGGGAAAGTGTGAAGCTTATTGTTTCTCTGAATATGTAATTGACTTCATGATTTTAATTACATTTGGTCTTGTTTGTATTTAATCAGAAAGAGGAATTTTAAAGAATTACTGTCTTCTAAAGGAAAACTATGATATAGTGTGTAGAAAGTATGTATTGGCAGAATCTTTTAGATAGCAGTGCTGCTGCAGTGAAGATGTCATCTCTACAAGGACAACTTCAATTCTAGTCCACAGGTCTAGGCCTTGGATACAACACTCAGTTTTCAACCTCCATGTGGATTTTGACAGTCCTTGCTCTCAAGCTTCAAAGCTCTAAGGGCAAATGAACTCCAGCAAGAGCTTTTTGAATATTTATGTTTTGATTTCCTGTAACTTCAAGCACTGTGTTCATTCAGGTCCCTTGGTATGTCACTCTGAGTGAACACTCTGCTAAAATGTGATGTTGGGAGAGACTAAAAGAAGAACTAAATGTCATAAAAGGCCATGAGTTCATAACTACATGTACATCCTGAAACTGTCCTGTTACGCAGCCAAATCTCTTCTTTACGCTCAAAACTCATGATCAGGTCCTTGGTCCAGAAACACAGCACAGGGCATCTGGGCAAAACCCAAAACCCACAAGAGCAGCTCTGTGATGTGTAAATTAACATATGACCAACTCCTTAGCACTGCATTAAGAGGAATGCTTGTCTTAAATGCCAAATTGAGATAGTCAGAAAAATAATGCATTTCAGACTGAATCTCTCTTGCTAAAAGTGTTGATGTTATGACTCTCACAAAACCAATGTTGCATGAATTTGTTCCTAAGAAGAAGTCGCAGTTGCCAATGAGCTTCAATGTGGGTCTGCATTACTCAGACTCCTTTCCGTGGCTGGAAGCTACAGTGCATCTGAAACTCTTGCCAGTCATATAAAAGCAACATTTGGTAGATGATCACAGAGTTGAACTTAAATTTTTCTTGATTTTTTTTTGGATACTTACCTGATTAAAATAGATCTCAACTATTTTTCCATATGCTTATTGGGAGTTAAATGTTTGTATGGAATGCATTCATTAAATGCATCTTATTTGTTACAAAACATGTGAAATATGATGATCTTATATCCTCTTTTAGGATTCCTAAATACTTGTGGGTTGTACTTCTTGAAGGGGATTCACAGATTTATATTTACTGAAAAATTACAGTATTTTGAAGCAGATGAACAGTAGCTTGTAGGACATAGTTGAAGAGCTATGAGCAGCTCACTACAAAACTATGCCTCTAAATATTCAAAGTATAAAAACTAACAACAACAACAAAAAAACCCCCTGCATGTTTGAACTGGATATTAAAATTGTTATTCAGTCTTTTCCATTTTATCCTTTCAGTCTTCCTGTGTGATTATGCAAATTTTACCTTTTTACAATTTTTACAATTTTACCTGACTGTTTATTAGAATACTAACAGTGGAGCAATTGAGCACAGTTGTAAAGCATTTACCAACAGCTTTCCATTATGACTAAACACAGTGGCCAAGGAAAAATAGAACAATCTTCCTTCCTTGCCTAGCAAGAGCTTTTGATAACAATCTGTTTATGGAACAGTAGAAGGTAACATTTTTCATATTATAAATAGCTGTATTGATTTTTCCCAGTAGAATTAATGAGTCTTCTGCATTCAGAGAAATTATCACAATTTCTGTACTGATAGTTTAAAAAAAATGTCTTCCAGTTAACTATCACACCACAGCAGCAGTAGCTGCTGAACTTCATTTTTTGACAGAGGCAATAGCAGTATAGCTTAATATTTCATGGTGCATAGCTTAAACGAAATATTTTATATAGGCACTTGGTGTATTTCTACACAAATAAGATAGTAGACTAAGATATCTCTATACACCCTAACAGTCCATAGGACAAATACAACCTTTGATATATAGAAAATACTATTTTTCATATGCAGTTCTTGAGATGTGCTTTCATTTTTCCCCATGCTTCCCTTTTAAGAGTTGTAACAGAAATATGCCCAGCTTTCAATGGCTGGGGACATAGGTTAGAAGTGAGGAGATTTGGGTCTGTTCCTGTCCTTCACACTGGGTTATTATATAGAGCTCAACTCATTTCTCAATGTCTTTGTTTTCTCAGGAGCAACTAGAGGCCAGTGACTCGTTATAACCCACTGCAAGATTGAAGAGCTTATATGTTAGGATTGCACTATTGTGGTTCCTTAAAAGAAATCTAAATGTTTTCTTCATCTATCTATTTAAACAAACCTAAAAGAATGCATAGGACAAAACTTTATGAAACTAACTTACCGGCATATATTTCATTTTATAGATAAAACACCCCCTAAAAGTTTACTTGTATTAGGAAGAATGACTTTCTTCATTTCTATACAGCTCCTATATCTATAGAAGCTCTAATATTATATGCAAAAATGCTATTTGCATTACAGTATATATAGTAGCAGCCCCCTAGATCTACAGACACATCTACATTTAAAACAAAAATCTGTTTCAGTTTCATTTTCTTGCAGATTTAATATTGTTTCTTTAACTTCACAATGGGAGCACAGGAATTTGGAAAGTGCTATAAATGGATTTTCTTGTAATGTTGTTTTCTTCTAAGTAATCTTTTTTATGGCACAATTAATACAATAATCCAATAAAATCTGGTTAGATTTGTTCATATGCTGTTTTGTTTGCAAAGGCGCAGTGTTGCAAAGCAGCTTAATGGTTTTCCTACTCAAAGATGAGTTTATTCCTTGAGGAGCGCAAAGCAATAGAAAGACAATGAGAATCAAGGGTAAGAGGGGTGGTGGTCTTTCCTCTAGTGAACGAGGGAAGGAAGTTACAGCCTTATTATGAAAAATGATATCTTTAACTGTTTCAACCTGTATCTTGAAAATGCCTATGATAATTTCATATTAAAAAAAATAAAAATCAGTATTATTGCACATTTTGTGGTAAATGGAAGTGACATGCAGTTATTTTCATTGGCCCATATGGTTATTATTTTCCACAATTATGTTTTTGTAAAACAACATGTTGTGCAAAAAATAAAAAGTTGTGCACTAATATGCAGTGGGGTAGGAATTCAGGCATTAGAAAAGTCCAGCATACTTTATGACAACACACTGGTATCAGTTCTCTTTTTGTTCATCATTATGTTTCCTCCAGACTTTATGGGGAAATACTTCAAGAAAAATTATATTATTAAGGTTAACAGTGGACACAAGCATAGAACTGATCAGAAGTCACCTGTATTCTCATTTGTTGCTTTACAAACCTACATGGGATATTTAAAACATGTATTTTTATTTCTTGCCAATTATACATGCTGAATTTCTTGGTCCTTCTAGACTCTCAACACTGTTCTAAGGATACTTATGTGTTTAAATTGTGCACTTGAAAAAGTCATATGAAGTAGGAAGTGAGGTAGCAAGTGCCTTCTAGCGTTTCTCCTTTCTGATCCAAAGCTTGTAGATAGATAAGAAGGTGTAACAAGTGATGTCAGAAGGGACTTCAGGGAACTACCCAAGTCTTTACTGGCTGACAGCAGTATGAGAGGAGGATGTGCTATACCTGAGCTTCCCTGCCCACCTATTCTGCTGAAAGGTGGAACCATGGGGAATTGGTGCTAATATTTACCTGTCATTGCTAAAATGATTCCTCTAAAGACTCTTATTAGGCAGAGGTGCTGTAACAGTTACTCTTTTCAAGCCATGCCTTCTGTGACCAGTTGACCAGTCACTCTTCCTCTTATCAAAAAACCTAATCAGAGAAACCCACGATACCCTCTCTTCTGTGGGCTATTCAACCCCAGCTCCTTCAGTCTAGATATCTGTTTTCAAAGCCTTGTCTGGACTTTGTCCAAATGATCCATACCCTTGCAATGTGGTCCCCAAAGCTGGGCATTGTTATCCTACAGATGCTTCACATGACTTCCACTGTAATGTTTGCAAGTTTTCCTAAGAAAGTACCATTTACTTGTGTTCAATGTCTGATCCACTAGACTTCCTTTATTCTACTATCAAATGCTTCAATACAAAGGCTTTTTCCTTTCTTTGTGCATATAATTACTCTTATATAAAACTAAAACTTTGTGCCTAAGATTATTTAATTATAGCTTGATGCTGTCTGCAGTCAGTAACTTGTTCTGTTTTGTCATTCAAGCTATTAATGAAAATATTGATGTATGAATAATCATACTGAGCTTGAAACTCTTCAGTGAGTTCCAGCTGAGTTCTAAACATGTAAAAAAGCAAATTAGTTTTAAAAAGATGAACATTGCTGTCTGAAAAACATCTGTCATCTATTCCTGATGCAATAAATATGTGAGCATTTTAAGTAACATTTTGAAAAAGTCTGCTAGTTTGATGTATCTGTGTATTTACAAATCTAAATAGATGTATGAAAAATCAAGAAAATATTCTTCAATAGTTTTCTTTATTGTCAGAATTTACATTGGAGAAGGGTAAATCCTCAATGAATTATTAAATCTATTTACATATCCTAGAGGAAAATGCAAAAAAGGATTTAAGACATGTAAGGAGGCAAGTTCTCTGAGGTATCTTACACTGAAATCTGATTTTGTCTGATTCTTTTTGCTCCCAGTATGTGGGCAAATGGAACAGTAAACGATGATTTCTTTCTGGATAAGTCTCTAAGAGAGTCTGTATTTTCATAAATTTCAAGGAGTGGGATGGAAAAAGAAAACACAACTCCACAATTTTCTTGTTGTTTGCTGTTTGTAAATGAAAATCATTGTTAATTAAGGAGCCTGACAGCTGTAAAACATGTGCCATTCGGCAGCAGCTGTCAGTAGCGCTCCAGTTTATTTTGCAAACAGATGTTTAATTTGACTTCAAGACCATTGAGAGGAAACAGAGAGAGAAAAGGAAGGTAAATAATAATGATAGCTGTAATTTGATTTTCTTTGAAAACATACAGTGGAGTCACTACTGATGACATCAGAAGCATTGTCATTTTTTATTACTGAATATTTTAAATCACTGTTTTTATAACTGCATGAACTGAAATTATGCCCATTAACTCATGTTAAGGAATTGATTTGTCTTATGTCAGAAGCTGAAGGTGGTTTTTTAATATAATATGATGCATTTTTAAAATATGTATTTTATCCATGAATCAAAATGTCATACTATTTGTGCAGTTTACAGATAAAGATGTTTTTGTCTCTATATTAAACCCAGGACACCAGTGGGCCCACTGTCATAGAAGCATCATGTTGTTGCTGTGGTGTGGTAGTATTCTCATTTCAGATCAATGAACGTGAAGGGCAAGTTGAGTACAGCAATGATGATTTTTAATTTTTTTTTTTTAATGTAGTAATTTAGTGATTTTATCCAGGATGTGCCCAGTGAGTAGGAGGCTTTAATAAGCAGTGCTCTTAGAATATCTTGGCAAGATCCTCCATCATTCAAAATCTCTAATGGTCCAGACACAGGAGTGGACAATAGCAGGGAATGGTCTTGATCCCACAACACTTTGGCAATTAGATGTTACAAAGTCTAATTTAAATTAGACTTTAAATTAGTCATAAATGTGGCACAGTTTGCTGATCCTTTGCTCCTTCATAATACAATCTGCTCAGGTACTTCAAGTTTGTATTCTGTGAAGGTATGTGAGGAAACCAGCAGTCAGATTAAAGAAACTACATTGAATGGACCATTTTGCATGAACTTTTCAGTATTAGCAAACTTTTTCTCGAATGCTGATGTAAATATTTGCTGAAGTGTCTTCACACCCACAGAAATCTAAACCAGCTCTGCAGAGCACATTTTACAGTTAAAGTTTCAAGCACAGCTATATTATATTATGAAAGGCCAATGGCTGAATTAACAATGTGTTGGATTCTGACCATTCTTACTTACATTGAATAGTATTTCAATTCTCATGCAAATTTATGTTTATTAACTAGGGTTTCTCTAAGATTGACATATGATATCAACAAGGGTCTTAGAACCTGAACACTGTATTTTATTTCATTCTTTCGTTCATATGAAGCACAACAAAATCAATTATGATTTGTTTCCTTAAAGAATCACCTATCTCTGTTTTTGCAGTTCTTTAGAAATATGAAAAAGTAAAAAGCAACTAGAAAAGAAATTGTTCCTTGTATAAACTGACTGTGGGACTGATGTTGTCTTTCTAGTTTCCTGGTTTGACAGTCTTTCTCGCTTACCTGGATTGACAATTTTCTTAATGCAATTGTGAAAGGATTGAAATACTAAATTCAACCAATTATTGGGTGGGCCACTCATTTCTTTTCCTAGCACTAATTAGATACCCACTTCTCCTGTCCTTTCTACTTCATTAGACATGCATTAAGTATCTTTGCTATCTGAACAGAAGCAGTCTGAATGCTTTTTGTGCTGCTTTCCCAAAGAAATGGATTTGTTGCTCCATCAGTTCACTACACCAGTAGAATGTAGTTTAAAGTCTTGCAACACACCAAAAAGCACCCTTGATTTCTGGGTTTTTGTTTGCTGCAGAAAGGACAGCCTTACAGATTACCTATGGTTTCTTCCCATAGATTTCTCTGAAAAAGGAATATTAACTTGTTTTATGCATAGAAAAAAATGGTGTGCTCTCTTGTGGTGCAATCGTCTTGCAGTTGTTTCCTGAAGTAGATCTAAGACATGGAACTCATATAGAAAATAAAAAATGTTCCACATTGCAGAGTTGACACCATGTATTGAGTTACCATCACTTCATGACTGTTCATAAAAAAACCTGTCTTATCCATCAGGTTTAATTTATATAACAAAATGCTTGTGAACAGGCATTTATCTAATTTCCCTGAATTTATCATGGCCAAAACATTGTCTTCAATATAGTGAAGAAACACAAATAGCTCATAGTTCTTTCCATTTTTATAATAGTGATCTGCATTCCTGCCACACACAGTTCTACTCACAAAGTAGTAACTTTCTTCAAGCAAGTAAGTAAAATAAAACTAGACTCTAAAGGAGGAGGCAAATTTGACAGGTACTTGAATATGTGTTGTCTGCACTGTCTTTTTCAATAAGCCACTTGGCTCAGTGAGAATAAAGTTTTGAGTGCTGTCCTTATAGTTTTTTAGTTGTCCAGTGGCTACTCATGCATCACCAGAAATGCAGGCTGTGATTCTCTCCGGATAAAGTGAGACTGAAGTGGGTAATGGATTTCAGTAGAAGGTCGGTCAGGTCTCACTAGAGTGTCATCTCACAACCAACAGCAGCATAAGGTTTCAGGATACATCTAAGTTTTCAAAACACTCTCAACATCAGCAAGTCTGATAATAGTATGATTTAATTTTCAGAGCATGTGATTTTTTCTGTCTCTTTTTCTGTGTGAATGGTGGGAACAAATGACTCCCTGCTACAATAAACAAGTCACATAGGCATACCTTATGTTTTTGTCTTGAAGATCAGGAGATTTGTTTTCCTTGTTCCTTCAGTTTTGAAATCTAAACCAACTTATTGGCAAAGTTTAAATTGCACTGCTTGGGTGTCGATCTCAAAACCGTAATGGATTCCCCTGTTTCCCATACAGATATCTGAAGGAGCACCCCTGCTTGTCTCCACACTGTCTCAACCCTTGCTCTATTTTCTCTAATCACACTTGGTTTATCTCAACTATCCACATTAAAACCTCTCCGCACTGAAGTTTCTAATGAAGTTAATCTAATGAACTGCACTTTTGTTCCAAATAAAACTTGCTAGGGCTGAGTTCCAGTTCCTAGTCTATGCCTGCTTCTCAAAGATGATAATATGAAGGATAATTTATCATCCTAATCCCTTTCATTACCACTTACTGCTGTTCACAATGCTCCTTTAATAGTCTTATTCATGTGTTCTCCTTGTCCTGATGATTGAGGGAGACCCAGACTATGTAGCTTTTGCTTAATCTGTGGTCCTTTAAGCATAGCTGTAATCACTTCCTCTCTGAAATGCTGACCTTTATCCGGATCAACAAGACTTCAGCAACTCCACTGAGGCAAAAGCCTTCTCGATATTGTTGGGTTTGTTTCCTCTGCCTGCTGCTGTATCTTATGTAGAAAATGCTTAAAACCACCATGGAAAGGAATCATACATTTTTCCAGGAGTTTCATTACGCCAGATTGATTTGGGGGGCTAATGTATATATTCTATAAGTAATCAATCCACAGTCTGACAATCCACTGCTGCAGCAAAGACATTGACTAGACTTTGTTCTTCCCCTTCCTAGGCATGTCTTGGACAATTTTTGATCAATTTCTAAATTGTTTCTGTAGTCTTCAAGACTGCTATTTCCTTATCCCTGAGAGTATTTTTTTTATATTCGTGTAGTGTGTTTTCTCCATTCTTTCTCCATTGTGTGTTTGCTCTGTTGTCGCAAAGCTGATATCAGTGCCACTGGTATTGGCAGCTAATAAGACACAAGAAGGTTGTATGAATTTTGACGTTTTTAGGGCTGAAGCCAGAAGACAAAGCCCCAGATGTACAGGCTCCCTGCCTTTGCATTCTCCAAAAATCTGTGTTCCAAAATTTTGCAATAATATCTGCTACAAATTTTTTTTAAACTTTTTTCTGCAACTAGTTTTTTTCAACCAGTACAATTTTATGAAGAGACACTAACACTGTTCTTGGCCACAAACTTGTTGCAGCAGATGTTAAACTAAGAGTAGGAGGAGAAGCTTGGTGAAAACCTCCCTAATGATATAGAATAATTTAATGGATTAATTTGATCTTTCTTTGATAATTATGTGTTGCATGAGCAGGGTGGTCTTTCAGCTATTCTCAAATACAATTTGAATGTGCCTTCTACCCGTGTACTGCCCCTTCAGAATGAGGAAAGTGAAAAAGTCACTGATCCCAACGCTTTTATCTTTATTGGTCCTTTATTTTCTTTGATTTCTCTGCTCTCATGTCTTTCAGCCTAAACAGCCAGGATCTCCTGGCATGAGGTGGCTGCATGTTCAGTAGGCTGTGCAGTCTCAGCTTTCAGAACAGCTCAGGTAGAGGAGATTCAGTTGTTACAGATATTAATTCTTGACAGATGAAAGGTCTGTCTCAGGTGTGCTTAAGAACTGACAAGTCTCTTCTGATGGCCCCAGTTCCAGTGGATTTGTGGTGTCAGAGTTAACCTAAAGGGCTAAAGGTACAGCATCAAAAACTTCCTCCGGCAAACACATTCATAGTATTAAGGTTTCTTAAGAAGCAGTATTAAGTATTTTAATATCAAATTCAGGTATATTAGTTTCAGTGGGTGTTAATTTGTTCTGTTAATTGTGGTGCTTTCACCTTCAGGCTCCCATCAGTTGAAATGAGGTGAAGATTTTTCTGGATTTGAAAACATCAAATATTTTATTCCAATTTAGATTCCTCCTACTGACTATCTAGTAGTCAGTATTTTACCAGTGGGTGGATGTTGTTAGGATGTTGCTCTTGACATACAAATTTTTGTCTGTACTAGCAAATAATTTACTCATTAGAACATAACTTCAGTATATTGCTAGTTGGCAACTTGAAGAAAGGCCCTTTTTGTCTTCAAATTCTTCTCACTCTAATGATGTTAAAGATTAAGAACCATTTTTCTGAACCTTTGGGTTGTTTTTTTCTAGCTTCCTTTGCTGGGCATTGATGGTCATGTTTAAATTTTACTTCTTTTGACATTTTTTTAATACAGTGTACAAAAAAAAGTGTTGTTTGGGGGGTGTTTTGTTCCTCCCAACCTGGAGTGAGGAAAGGTGATTCAAGAGGGGAGTGGAATACTAATAAGACATAAAGATTACATGAAATGCTGTAAAAGGGCAAATATGCTTTTTACTGTTCTCAGCTGTCCACACTTGTTCGATAATGGCAAAAGTGACAGATGACAAGCAGTGACAAAAAGGAACTTGGGGACTGGTGAAGGAAGAGCAGCACATGTAGGATGGTTTGAAAAGTGGTTTGCTTTCTGCCATATCCTGCATATTGTTTCCATCTACTGTACAAAACTACTCCTTAGAATAACACAATAAATCCACCCAGTCCTATCCAAACTTTTCTGGCTTTTCCTTGCCGTATAATTTGTAATGCTTTACTGTGAAATTCAGGGAGATGGTCCCTACTACAAACAATGGTGACTGTCAAAATCCCTGGTGAAGATATAGCCCATGTGAAAATTCCTCAGGAGTCCTAGACATTCATTGTTTTGTCTTATTTTCCTCTGATGACTTTTTTTTTATTCTTTTTTTTTGCAAGTGATAAGGGTAGTGTGCATGTCAGAAATGACTTTGTCAATACAAGTTTTTATTCTGAAGACTTTAGATTTAATGTTTATGTCTTGTGGCTACTCAAGCAAAGAGCAGAGCAATTTTCTGAGGAAAAACATAAGATAGCAACATGTATAATTGTGTTTTCCCTTGGAGCTTTCTGTTGTATTTTATATGATGGCCAAATTAGTCCTGAAGTCAGTGAGTTCCCATGTAGGTGTGTGAAGGTAGACCTGAGGATGACATGAAGGACACCAAACGGATTCTGAAGCTAAAGCAGATTTTTAAAACAAGTTTAAAGTACTTTGCTCTTGCTCTGGGGTTTCTCTGAATTACACTGTCTGACAGCATATGTGAAATGTTGAAAAATCAAACTGAAAAAGGGCATTCTCGTGTGTATGTATGCACTGATTTTTTTGGAAGTGAACATCTTTTATTATTTTTCTTGGAACTAGTCTGTCAAAGACCCTCATCCTGTGCAGGGATGTAAATGTGGAATTTGGAACATTGATAAACTTCATGTTAATATCAAATATCAGATCTGGTTGGTTTGTTCAAACTGTGTTAACAACACACTTAAAAACAAACGAACAAGACCAACAAAACAACCATAAAAAATGTACTTTCTGTGTTAGCTTTTAAGTTAGGCATTAAGAAGGAAATAATTTACTGCAAATTCTTAATAGTATTGACCTTTATCAATGCTGGCTGATGGCAGACTTAGATTCTGGTGTAGATGGAGCCTGTCCTTGGGTGAAACAGCACACTTTCCTAATTGAAAATGATTTTGAAGAGTGTGTTTTTTCAAATGCAGTACCAGTGTAAAAATTGCTGGACATCTCTTGGCTAGAGGATTGTATATGCTTTCAGATGAATTTATGTTTGTTTTTTAATGAAAGTCTCCTAAATATTAGGAAAAGAAGTAAATATTGTTGATAAACATCTGGGAGTTTGTGCATTTCCTGACATTGTAAGTGCTTGTCAGAAATGCAGAGTTGGCTTTCTTCTAAGACAACGCAGAAGGAAATAAAATGAGAACATCCTAAATAATGCATTAGAATTATGAAATCCACTAGTGTCAGCAAAATTACAGTAAATATAAATGCGTGGTTTTCACCTCACTTTCTAGTGCTACAGTGTAAATGGTACATTTAAAAGTGTTTTCTCTCCAAAAGACAACAAAACCAAAAAAAGCAAATAAACTTATCCTGTTAATTGTTCTCAGTAGCTTTTTGGGCTGCAAAACAACTTATAATACTGTAATTAAATCAGTAAGGCATGGAATAACTAAAGAAAGTAATTTTGATATCTGGAAGGGCAAGACAAGGTTGACTCATAGGTAATACAGGGCAGAAAATGTCATATCTGCACCCTAGTTCCTTATTATTATTTCTCAATATCCAAGCAAACTTTAGGGTATCCTCACCAGCTCTGAGAAAACTTGTTTTCTTAAAATGTGACTCTAATATTGTACTTAATGGTTTTGATGTAACCTTAAAAAATGTCATAGGAACAATTCTTACAAATCCTCTTCCTTACTCCTTTTGTCACATCATTACACCCACACAGGTAATTTAAAATAAGAGTATTTCTGTTCACACTAGAATTTGACAAAAGTAGTAAGGAAGATGATCTAAAGCTGTTTCTATGGAAGAAAAGAAAAGGAAGAAGAGGAAGAAAAGCAAGAAAAGGGAGAAAGAAATTCTGGTATAAATTGGAGCATTCCCAAGGCCGGTCTGGATTTTTATGGTTTCTGGCATTTCCTGTTTGTTTCAATCCCACATGCAATTTATGTGTCTTTCCTAGAGCTTTTCACAGGACAGTGGCACAATTTTTGTGGAACTGTGCTGAAGAGGGACCTTCTTATTCCATGGAAGTCTTTCAATGCTTGTATCCAAACTACAACATTCTGAAGCAGTGTTGCCAAAACAAATATTACAGAAGCAATTAGGCATTCCTTTATTTTGCTGTGAGAACTATGAGACAAAGAATAAGTGACACTTTTAGAATAATTTATTTATTTGGTTTTCTTTAATAAAAGCAGGTGCTGCTAGGTTTATAGATGCCTGTAACTTACAGCTTTGTTCCTTAAGTTTGGTGATGGAAAAGCCTCAGCACAAATCCAGAAGCAACACTTCAAAGAAATAGATAAACAGATTTTTGGAGTTATGTTTGTTTCTTTTTTCTTTTTCTTTTTTTTTTTTCATAGTTTTCTGATAGTCAGAGAGAGAAACAAGTCAACAAGAAAAACAAGAAACAAGAAATTGAAGATCCACTTGTATATATTAATATGTAGGGAAAAGCAATTGAATATCCCCTTCCCATTAAGTTCATACAGACTAAACAGAGGGTGTACCACATGTAATTTCTTAAAAGCTTTCTTATCTCTCTGTAAAAGTTGGCCATTCCATTTTTAGCTGCTTTTGTAAGCCTTAAAACCAAGGGAAAGAATGCTAAGTCCAAAGAACTCTTATAGAAAAATAAAAATTATGTCAAAAAATTATAGGGGTGAGATCAGATGTTTTTGTCTTTCTTCAATCTTGAAGCTGCTTATTAGAGAAATTAATATTTTAAAATTATTACTGACTGAGTATTTCTAAAGCTGTGTGCCTGCTTTTGATATTCATGCAGCCATGTAAGGTACCAATCCTAATCCGTTTGGAATCAGTAACAAAACTCCCATTTCAATTATTGGCTCGCTATGTAGTTTCAAACACAGCTGAAGAGACAATGACTCACAAAGCTGTGAAGCTTTTGTTATTAGAAAAGGGACTGTTCCTTTGGTATTTCACAGTGACAAGCTAACTGCAGCAAAAAGAATAATGCAAGTACACTTCAGGCTTCAAACAATCTTTGTATTTTATTTCTAAAATAACTGAAAACTGCTTCTCAAGTTAAGTACTCCTGATGTCTTTGTTATGTGTAGAACTGAGGTCTTTCTCAAACAGCTGATCATGGAATAATTTAGATTGGAAGGGAGTTCTGGAAGTCATTTAACCTGCTTGAAGGAGATGTTAATACCTTAGTTAGGTTGCTACATCAGTAGGTGGCCAAGGCATGGATGTGATCAAGTTTTGAGCATCTCCAGGAGTGGAGTTTGCACAAACTGTCTAGACAACTCATTCCACTGTGATCCCTTTGACCACCCTTGTGGTGAGAGATTTTCCTTGTTTAAGTGCATGGCGTTTCCTGTGTCCCCACTTGTCTGTTGCCTTGCTTCCTGCCACCTTGCACTTCTGAGAAGCATCTGGCTCTAGGTCTTCTGCCTCTTTTCCATAGCTAGTTGAAGGCAACAAGCTGCAAGATCCTTGCTTTGCATTTTCTTTAGACTGAGTGAGCCCAGTTTTCTCAGCTTCTGCTTAGACATTGTGTGCTTCTTTCCTCTAACCACCTTGATGGCCCTTCACTGGAGTTCTCCTAGAAAAGCCATGTCTGTCTTTAAACAGACAGCCCAAAACTGGCTGTAATACTCCAGATGTGGTCTCATGAGTGCCAAATGGAGGGGGAGAAGCCTTGTTCCTTGACTAGCCTGCTGCACTTTTGCTGAAAGTAGGCTGCTGGCTTCCTTGATGCCAATGGTGAGTGGGTCCACCAGGACCCCCAAGGCCCTTCCTGTAAAGCTGCTCTCTGGCTAGCAGGTGCCCTGTATTGTACTGTCATAACCACATTGTTCCATCCCATGTGCAAGACGTTGCCTTTGACTTTTACTGGGATTCCTGCCAACCCATTACTCAAATTTGTTGGTCATTTCCCTGGCTAAATAGTAGCCTTGCCCTCCAGCATGTCACCTGCTCCCCTGGATTAGTGAAATCTACAAATCCACAAATTTAAGGATACATTCCACACCCTCACCCAGGGCATCAGTAAAGCTGCTATTTGCCCTGGTAACCTGCTGGTGTATAAGTTAGGAAAGCATGTTAAGAAGATGTGAGTTGTGAATGCATATGTCCTTCAGCTCAGTTTGCTACTACTATGCGTTTTATTAATCATCCTACATGACTGTTTTCCAGTTTCATGGTACAATGTTTCAAAAACCATGATTGATGGTGTATGAAAAATTGTATGGGTTTCATTGAGCTTGCACGAAAGTATTGGTTCTTTGTTGCAGTGTAGCTTCCAAAAAGTCTTTAAAGTAGGCTTTGGTTTGCAGGGTGAAGGCTGGAAAACTAAAGTATCATGCCACTGTCGCAGGCTATCTTATCATTGTTCTGGTAGTTATGCTTGTTGGGTTTTTTTCCCCCCTTATTTCTTAGAAACCCTGAAAAAGGTTTCTCAGAAAATATTAATTCTGCTTCTCACATACTTGGTCAGTCTCTTCTGCCATCATTTAAGTTGTCCCATGACAGTTCCTATATTAATAAAAGAATTTTAACTAACTCTGGGTTTCATTCACTTCCTACAGGCTCATATTTACCCCTAGTCTAAACACTCCCTTATAAAGATGAGGCCTGGGTGTTTCCTTGTACCAAATACTGTCAGATCATGTCCTTGCTTTTAGAAAAAGTCACTTTCCTCTTCTCTGTTTCATGCTGTTTTGTCACAGCCTTGGTTGGTTGCCTGTATTGCTCTTTACCACATCTCCTTTTTGGGGATGCCAGCTCTCTTAAGAACAACAGCAGGCTGTAGTTTCTGCACCCTTTTCAGTTTGATTTAGCTTTAGGAGGTTCACAAAACCCAGTTTTTCTCATGTGTGAAAAGAAGGACTCCTTCCTCTCCTACTCTGACCCTGCATCTTGGCAAAGAAAGCACAGTAAAATTACATCTTATTTTTGATAATTTTATGGGTGGGATGTTGTCAAAGAAAGGTTACCTGACTGCAACAACACGTCTAAGCATGCACAGTCTTACTTTTCTTCTCACTTGAGCTGTCATGAGTGAGGAATAATTCTAAAGAGATTAAGGTAATTATTTTACTAAAGTTGGCCCTTGCTATTCAGAGCTTTAAATATACATGATGGTACACAATGTTCCTAGAAGAATGTACACTACTGCTGGTAAACAAAGAAGAGTGCAAGCTCTCAAAGCATGTTGTCAGGAAACTCTCTGTCCATAGAATGTCTTTGAATTTAACCAAAATCTGTTTTGTTTTTTTTATAGAAAGATGATGTTTTTGTGTGAATTAATTTTATAATTAAAAATGGTCAAAGAAGCTAGTTAAAGTTTATTTGGGACTGAATGTATCCACCTTTCTCAACGGAGTATCTAAGGAGCTAAGGCTTATAAGTTTATGATTTTTCTCAACTCTAAGCCTTAATAAAATATTCTACATTTAATAAATTTTAAAGTGGCTCATCTTTTGGAATCTCTGAATTGCTTTTAAAGACTTTACCTTATGCTAGCTCTCTTTCTAACTCGTGTTTTACATGATGTTTGCACTGAATTGCTGTCATATATCAGAAGTACTTATCTCTTTAGAATGCCATGTAATTTCCTACCAACAGCTGCTTAATTTAGCTGCACTATTTTTCTGAAATTGAATATAACTTCAGTATTTTAATATAAGATTTGATTGGAATATTGAATATTCTGTTGACTGTCATGCATTTTGAGAGCACAGGTCCTTAACACATGACTGTGATCACTTCTTTAAAGATAAAAACATTTCACATTTCTGTAAAATGCGATGAAATTCAAATGCAAGTTGAAATAAAAATATCTTGTCTGTAGTCCTGTATTGTGTATATATATTGTCAATACAGGTCTTAGTAGTCCAGTTCTCTCCTTTCTCCTTTTGCTATTTTATCATGTGTTTTCTTTTTCCTTTAAGGAATAAATACACTTCAAATCTTTTCCTTTTTTTGTCCCCTTTACAGAGCCAGTATTGTGCAGAAGCGGATAATTTATTTTCAAGATGAGGGTTCTCTCACTAAAAAAATTTGTGAACAAGGTAAGGTGAAGGAAAACATCTTTCTGAGCTCCTTGTCCCTGAAATTTTGAGGCCTTGAACAGCTACATCCCAGTTCAAATTTGGGACCTTCCATTCAATTATGTTGCTCTGTATCACATATACTGTTCATCAAACAATCTTCCTTGCCCCCCACTAAATTTAATGCTTGCAACTTTTTACCTGGTCTTTGCATGATACCCATTTTTCTCCAGGGCCCTTATTTGTTGAATCCTGGGCAATTTTATCCTTTCCTAAACCTAAGCATTGCAGCTGGTTATTGCATCTTACTGGAAAACTTACGTTTTGGCTGTCCACAAATTTCAAGCCTGTTGTGTTTTGAGATCAGCTGAGGTTTCATGCGTATCAGAGAACAACTAGAAACAATTCTGTTTAAAGTCTGAAGGTGTCTGAAATAGTGTCTTGTTTAAAACTGTACATTTAAATCATTGCATCCACTAATCAATATGGTCGAAGTGTTTCAGGGAACTAGTTTAGTCTAATAGTAAGCTTAAAAATAAACAACAAAAAAATACGCTTAATTCAAATTTATGTTCTGGAGTATTTGTTGTGGCAATTCCTCTGTCCTTTGAGTTGTGGCCATTTTCAATGGGTACTTTACTGTCTTTTCAGACTCAGCCTCAGAAGGTGTGACTGAGAAACCCATTTTAGATTGCTGTGCCTGTGGAACTGCCAAATACAGGCTAACTTTTTATGGAAACTGGTCAGAAAAAACACATCCCAAAGATTTTCCACGTGAGTATCATTATTTTGCTTGTACCATATAGGGATTGTGAAGAGGGTTGGAGCTTGTGTGACACAGCAGTACATGTTTACAGCTCTGCAGTGTAAATTATGACATATATGGAATCCTGCTATTAAAAATCAATGGATCTTTCTGTGCTATATATTACAAGTAAAGTCTATTGATTTGCCTGACATTTTGAGCTAAGCTGTTTATGAGATCATATTTTTTAAGATATCTTTGTGGTGAGAAAGGGTCCTTTTTTTTTCTTATTGAAAGTTTAGATTGGTTTACAATGTACGGCTAGGAAATGAGATTTTAAGGGAAAGGCCACAAAGGATGGGCAACACTAACATTTTGATTTTTTCAGCTGTGCCAATCTAGTCAGTTTGTTTTACTTTAAAGTCTTTTGAATGATTTCAGTTAGTTTTTGTGAGTTTTGAGTCTTACTGCCCAAGGACATTAGTTGTATAACTTAGAATAGTCTGTCTTCTTTGTCTTTGTAGGTTGAATACACAGATAAAAAACACCTTCTGAACTTTTCCTGTCTGGCTTTTTAAGTTTCTGAACTACAGAATCAGTATTTTTATTGCAAGTTACTCAAGTAACTGTAAAAAGCTGAAGTTACAAGAATGCGTATTATGCATTTGGTTTTTCATGACTGACTCCACAGTCTGTGGCAAGAAAGACTAGGAAACTATTTGAGAACATGAGTCACATTTATGGGTCTTTAAACTTTGTTATGTTGCCTGTGGCTGATGTTTATTATATAGACTTTTTATGTCGATTTAAAAAAAAAAAATTACAACTGTCACAGTGTCACAATATCCTTGTGTAACTCAAATGTGTTTGTATCAGCTGCCAGTTTTAACAGCCTAAGCAATATTGCCTATGCTGAGTCTCTCATACATTTGAAGTTGGACATAGCATTGTTCAAATACTGTTGGTCAGCATAATATGTGGGAGATAAAATAAGCAAACCCAATAATTGCAGAAATGCCTCTTCAGGCTAGTGGGTGATTCATGTATCTGCTGAGTGTGACACTTTATATGCACTGTTTGTCTGGATTCAGCTGGTGGTTAGAAACAGGGCACGAGAAAATTACTAAAAACTATGAAATTACTGTGACTTAGTGATGTCATACTGGGGATAAATGGTCTTTTCTTCTACATCCAAGTCAGGGAACTCAGGAAGGGTATGAGTGCATGATGGAAAATAAGCAAGTTGCAGTGCTTTGCTACAACAGCAGACTCTGTAGCCTGCCATCTTTCCACAGTTAAAAAGTTCTGAATTAAATTAATACGTTACTTAAACTGGAAAAGTGAAAAAATACCCATTTGGAACTTACACGATTAATCCCAGTAATAACAGCTAATAAGATTTTGCATTGGAATCTCAGAAAGTTGAGAAAAAGCTCTCAACCAGATACAGTAATGTTAAAAATGAAAACTAGTCAATGACATTATTCTTTAAAATGTTGAACTTGTGCAGTAATTACATTAAAATCAACTATTATTCATTATAGGCTGTGGTAAATCACTAAATATTTGCCAAGCTATCTGATAAAAGATTCTGCTCTATTCTCATAATACCAGTATGGCTGAAGTAGAAAGCAGATCATAAAACTTATATTTTGCATCTTCTCTTTAACTCATCTTCTGACCTGCTTCAAAAAATCCCTAAAGAATATGTATCTGTTGCTTAACTTTTCTCCAAAGAACTGGTTTTTTTCGAAATGCTATTACATAGAAATGTTTCTGGAGCGTGCAGTTCAAAACTTTTAATTTTGGGAAATTGTTTTGAGGCTTTTGCAGGTTCCATGGATTAGGAATGATTTAACATTTATTGTACCAGTGCAATTAAAATACTTCTGTTCCATTAAATTGAAAAGCATATTGTCTGTTCAGGAGTTATCAGGTGTGCTCACTCTGTAAATCATTGCTCAAAATAAAACCACTGCTACACAATCTTGTTCTGTGTGTGCCAGCTGCAGAGTGACTGGAGAAAGGTGTGCTACAGCTGTAGGCAAGGGGCAAATACTAATTCTTAAAACAATTTTGCTATTGTGGGTTTCAAACTGAAAAAAACACCTGATTTCCAAACTAAATCTTAAATAAAATTGAGCATGCTTTTCAAGTAACTTTTGCAAGTTGCCACAACCCCTGATAATAGACTAATGGAAACTGAGTATTTAATTTGTTATTAAACCTGGTTGAAGGGGAACTATGAAAGTCAGAAAGATTTGTATTTACATATGCCTTGGGGCTTAAAAGCATTTCTCTCTGGGTGTCATCATCTTGTGATAACAGCTATATTTATGCTCTCCATCATGATTTGATACGGCACATCCATGAAATGTGTCAGAGGATATATTCTCATGCTGTGATGACTCCTTGATCTTCATGCAATAATACACATGAAAGTGTATAAACTGAGTAACTACTCAAAACTACAAAAATGTAGTGAAGTAACAGCATTGAAAAGCCATCAGTGTTCTGTTTGCTGCCTTAAGAACTGGATAGTGATGTTGGATGCAAAGTAGCTCTGGCCTTGTACTGCTCGGATTCTCTCCCACAGAGAAGTTTCTCTGATGCTTAGAGGAAAAGCTTAAGAAATATCAAGTTATCTCTTTGTTCTCACAAGAAATAGAAGGGACAAGGTGAGGAGCAGAACGTAGAACAATTTTTTGCGAAAAGTTTAGGGTAGATGTGGTCTGCTTCAAACAGCCCCTGAGAGCCAGGTACTTTGTCTGCAGAGCCAGGATCTTTAGGGACTGTTTGGTGGATGAGGCTGTGCTCTGATTGCAAAGACATCAGATGTTCTTGTCCTGCTCAGGATGGAGAGTGAGAGCAGCTTTGGAGCACATGGGGCAATTCATAATGCATTTGACTAAAGACTTAAAGGTGCTCTGGTTCCTCTGTAGTGATATGTTTTTGTTTTGTAGGGGCTATGTGGAACCTCCTCTCTGAATAAGTTCCAGTGTCACTGTGTTTCAGTGCAAGCTGCTGTCTGTGGCTTGTGAGACAGTCAGACCTGTGTGCTAGGAAAAATGAGGGGGCAAACTGCTGGTTCCATCACTGGAGCCGAGTGAGAGCATCTCTCTGTGGTTTGACTAGGTGCCACTGTAGATTTAAGGAACAGTTGCTAGAGCTTAGATCAAGAAACCATCTTCTGCCTTTGTAGTCTCTTCAGCTATAACCTGCGGGGGTTGGGGGGCAAGGTTTAGTTTTGTTTTTCTCCTTTTGGAGCTCAATTAATCAGGAGTTTTAATTGATTCAGAAAACATCAGGTCTGCTACAATTCAGAACTCAGTAAGCGTATTCTGATCCAAGTTTAGGGCTAAGGAACCTATGGGGGCTCTCTTTGCTCTGTTGCTAGACCATCTTCCTAATCTGCTTGCTATACCTTTTTAGCTTTTTTCCCCTTACCATTGGTGTTCATTTTATATTTCCTATCTATTTTCTACTCTCCCATGATTAGGTTCCTGCATCTGACTTTATACAATTCTCTACACTGTCTTTTTCAATTTCGTTGTCCCACCTTTCACACCTTAAATTTGCATTCCTTTTATTTACTTCATTATTCATTTTTCATTCATTTATTCAGTTTTCAGCTGGTTTTACTGCTACTCTCTACCTTTTGCATTGCAAAAAAAAAGTTAAATATTGTCTCGCTCCATCATTCTGTCTCCCTCATCTCCTACAGCCTTTGCATTGTTACCAGACTGTTGATGCGAGCAGTTCATTTTCTCATTCTTTACTTATATCTTTGCAGAATGTTATTTGACACTTAAGTGAATTCATTTTTATTTCCAGGACTGTGGAACTTCTGTGACTCCATATTTCGTTTCAATTCTCTTTCCAATTCCATCATGCTTCTCTAGCATTTTTATTTTAAACTTTTACTCTTTTTTTTTTCCCCTTCCCCGACAAGTGAAGAAGCAAGAACAGGAATCCTTTTGCCTAGCTCTACATCTCTTACACTATGAGAAATCTGAGCAAGCAAACTCAGTGAATGCAGAAGCATCAAAATTCACTTCTTTGCTCCTTTCCTGAACTAAATAGAATCCGTCCTAATGGTTAGGGGTGAAAGTGAGGGAAGGAGACATGGCACATGTATAATTTCAATATGCAGAAGTAGAAAAACAGTTATGTCAGTGCAAATAAAAGCAGTTCTTTACGAGTATTTCAGAAGTTTATTGGGAGAAATAGTAGACACCATTTGCCCATAGAAAGCAAATGTTTCTGCCCTCTTTCAGCAGAAAAGTTTCTGGCTGTATAGCCCTGTACCTTATAATGTTTGGTCAGCAAGCTATAAACCAAAGATTTAATGACAGTGCAGTCATGTTTATATCCACCTTTTGCTGGTAATCTGCAGTTACCACTCAAACACAGGTCTAGTGGGCTGCTCAAAACCATTGTTTGTCAGTAAAGAAACAACTTGCTGTTAATCTCAGAGTGACCTCTGAAGTCTTCCTTTGCAGGTTCCCTTCTCAAAAATATTTGACGTAGAAATCTAAAATTAAAGGTTTCTTCAGCATCCTGAAGAAGCGTGAGATCTTCGGGGGGAAAAAAAAATATATGTACTAAGCCTATCTGTTCTGAGGGGTTGCTTGATTAGATGGGATATAATATTTCCTACCATTTCTGCCTGTTTTGTCATATCCAATAATTACTGACCCTTTGTGCTCGATTTCTGTAGGTCATTGGCTTGTTCTAATGATGTGGTGTATTGATGTAGTGAGAACTGACAGCATGCAATACATGCAAAAGCTTGGTGCTGGTGAAGATTGGCAACTTCAAATCTTTATTAAAAATTGGAAATTATACTTTGAAGTTGTCTTGATGGTTGTTTTTGTTTTTGTTTTTTTTTTTTCCCTGAAAGGACGCACCAACCACTGGTCTGCTATCATTGGTAGTTCTCACTCCAAGAACTACATCCTTTGGGAATATGGAGGGTATGCTAGTGAAGGTGTCAAACAAGTCGCAGAGTTGGGGTCCCCAGTAAAGATGGAAGAAGAGATTCGACAGCAAGTAGGTGTATTTTAGTTCGTACTTTAAAAAAAAATTCCTTCCTTGGCCTGTGAATGATTTGTCGCTGAGAGTGTCTGAATGCAGTGATGCTGACTAACCCTCAGCTAAGCAGAGGGGGAGATCTGCCTGCCTTTCTAGACTTATTCTTACTCTGGCAAGAGTGTTTTGTCTGTGAAAGGACAAGTATGTTGCAGCATTCTGAACTTAGAAAATCTATGTGCTCTAAACATCTATGTGCTTAAGTCAGAGGTAAAAAAGTAAAACTTGTGTTTCCTGGCATAATTGTGAAGACACAGATTTTGTTATAGGAAAACCTGGAAGACACAAGCAATATCCCTTATTCCTTTTAGAAGCGGTGGGTTTTAGTTTATAGTGTATTGTGGTATTTTTAGTTTGTAGTGTATTGTGGTATTTTTATTTTCTGATAAGCACATTACTTGTGGGTTTCTGTAGATTCATTCAAATTAGAAATGTTCTTACAAGAGGGTGAGGTGATTTTGTTGATGAGCAGGAAAGCTTCACACAATGCATTACTGATACTTGATGAATCGGGATTATGGCTTAAGGACAAAAGAGCCTTTACAGTGTATCATCTTATGGGGGATTGGTTTAGCATAACAGTAATCAATCTTTCAATAGTTTATAGATGATTTTCATTTTTTTAACATCAAATAACAAGCAAACAAATAAAATATAGCAGGACACAACCATGGCTAATATTAGGATGTCTTTCTTCCTCACTAGAAACTGAGCTTAGTTATAAGACAGAAACAATATAAATATTATTACAGGTAACACACAGTTATACTCACAGTGTCACGTGGATCTATATCTGTGGGTAAGTACATATATATATACATATATATATATATATGTATATATATATATAGTTAGGATTGTTCCACATGGGAGAGAAGACAGAAATTGCCCCAAACACTTTATCAACATGCACAGCAAAACAGCATTCAGTAAGGAAACTTAAATGCAGAACAATTAAGGACAGATATGATTTACTGGAGTGTCTGATTCCATTTCCCTGACTGTCCCTCCCAGGCTGATACAAAAGAACTGTAGTCTGAGGCAAAGTACTCAGCTGGGGTAGAGGGACACAGTGCCAGGGAGAGCAGACTGGTAGCAAAAAGGCTTGTTTGGGCATTTCATGTGCCTGCTTTGCTCTGCCAGCCTTTAGCGTGTGGGGAGAGGTGTGACTTAACATTTCATTGATATGCAACATTTTAATGTATCCCTGGGACACTTTCTGCTTCTGTCAAGTGTATTGAGAATTAAAGATTTCAGAACAGTTGGAATTTTATAGAAGTAGTAGCGTTTCAATTATTCAATGCCCACTCTTTTTATGAGTTTCAAATTTTTAATAAAAAAAACCAAAATAAATATGATGAGAATGGAAAATAATACTTTACACTTCAGTGATGAATAAAAATATGTCTTAAAATAATGAATTACTATTTACTGTTTAGATGTAATTTGTGGAATCTGTTTTATGTTTTGCTTTCTGATGAATCACCTTGTTTTGTGTGTTACACAAATACATGAAGTGCTGTTTCCCTATTAATCATTGCTTATATATCCAAAGCACGCTCTCCTTAATAAACTATTTTCCAAAGAAAAGAATCTATTCCTTAATTCTGAACACATGTAAAAAACCCTCTGAATCTACAGTCATTTCTGCTACATTTGTTTGGATCTTTCCCATATTTGATACTTCTGAAGAAGAAATTAGCAGTGTTTAAAATCATATTATTGATTAATCATTCTTTCTCTTGCTAACTGCTGCATGTTAAAGAGACAGTATCTTTGTATTATATTAATATGAACAGCGTAAAACAACCTCAGACTATTTTGCCCATGGGAAAACCTGTATAGCAAAAGGCTTTATGTTCTAAATTTCATTCCTACTTTTGTGAGGCTTAAGTGTATATAATCATGGTACAAGAACAGCTGGTGTTTCGGACAAGAAACTCCCAAAGCCAAGAAAAATAAAATAAAAACACCTTATAACTTAATATATAAAAGGGATATGAAAGGAATATGAACAGGAAAACACAATTTCAATGTGAGGAGAAATACGATGATTGATTCTCTCTTTAACTCATAATAAACCTCAGTGTAGCTGGAAATAGAAAGTAGACCTTGATTTTTTTCGCTTTTACAGAGAAGGAGCTGCATTTTATCCCAGCAATATGATATAAACCCAGATGGATTAAAATTACAGCAGAGTATTCCATATACCATATGTAACTTATCATTTTTGCTGCTTACTTGGGAAATCAAGATTTACTCATAGTAGGCCCACATGAAATAAAGAAAATCAGATATTGTCTTTGTACTAAAGAATTTTGCACAGTCTTTGTGAATAGTTTATAAAAAGGAGTTTGGCACATATGAATTGTGATTATACAAAATTAGGTCTGCTCCTGAAGCAGCAGGAACGTGGGGAGAGTATGGGATAAAGAGCAAGTAGAGGTGGAGTTGTGAAAGGTCATGTGGGGTACTGGGGAAGAGGCAGTGAATTTAGAAAAGAATGAAAATTGTGATCTCTCTGCTTTCCAAGTCTGGGTTCCTTGCCACTATGTCCCATGTATTATCAAAAAGGAGATGTATTTGTACACTGGATTAGAATTAGAGGTGATTGTGACTTTTAGAGTACAGCAAATATGTAACTGGCTACAATTTCAAGGACCGCTGAAATCGGACATGAAATTAATGAATGCCATAGTTCATTTCAGTGTCAGGATGTCTGAGTGCGTCAAAGCTGCAATAATTCCCCGTTTTCCTCCTGCAGACTACCCAAGCAACGAACCAGTGTTATAACTGGATATTACCTGCAACACTGCAGCACATCATCAAATGCCATAACTGACTTGTTTCTTTTTAACATGAGCTTAAGCTGCACTAATGTTTTTGGGAGATTTTGAGGTAAAATTCTGCAACCAAGATAGCAGAGCTAGTAATGCCAGGAGCTAATTTGCTGACATTTAAGTCAGGCTGCTTTTATGTATTTACTTATTTGTTTAAATTACACTTTGTCCCTTGCAATATCCTGACCTACCTTGAAATTTGACAGCATTGTTTCCTTCCCCACATGTCCCAGTCTACCTCAGGATCTGTTTTGTTCTTTCCCATTTCTTATTCTACCTTTCTTTTCCCTATCTCCTGTCCTCCCAGCTCTCTGTTGTGGTGGAAGGATGCGATTCATTAAAATCACACTCCAGGCAACTTTGAGGTTTCTGAAAACCCAGAAAAGGCAATGCCTGGGCTTCGTTGTGGTGCCTGGACTCAGAGCTCTGTGCAGCAGCACAGGTCTTTCCTTAAAGGAGCTTTTTAAAGAAGTGTCCTGACAATTATGTCATTAACTAAGGATTCTCAAGCGTGAATATTTCTGCTCCCCATATGACAAACTGCTGCATCATCATCAGCTTTTCTTCTTGACTAGGCACCTTTGACTGCTCTGATTTGTGTTGTTACTGTAAAGAGCCTGTGTGGTATTTTTGCATGGATGATCCTGGGTACTGTAAACTTGCTTTGTAGTTTGTTTATCTGGGAGAACTTAAAGGAACTAATCAGCCTTTTTGTTAAACTATTCCTGGCAGCCTGAAAGGAAAGCCACAGCACATAAGAGTTTTACTCAAACAATCTGTCAAGTGGTTGATGTGTACAATAGGATAATTCATGCGTTATACTTCAGGGGTTATAAATGAACAAAGGATGGAAAAGGAATTATGTGAGGAAAAGAATGTGCACTGACCTCGCGTATCTCTGAAATATATTCCCGCTTTAACTTGTTTTTTTAGAAAGTCTGACATCTCCAGAACCTGTTATTTGATAAACTGCCTTGTCAGAAACAAATACAGAATTTGAAAGGGAAATTCTGCATCCCAATTGTGATTGCTGTGTTTAAACAAATGAACAAACAACAAACAAGGTGGTTACAACATGAATCATAAAGTGTAATGCTGAATGTCATATCCTAGGCAGATGAAACAAGATTAGAACACAGACATTGATTTAAATATCTCACACCTTAAGAGAAATACTTTGGTTTTTCCTAATTATTTTAGACTAAATATTAAGTCATTTTGCCACTTTTTTAAAAAAATTTTAAACTAAGATAAGTAATATTCTGTACCTTGTCACCTTTCACAGGAAGTGTAGTTTGTACTCTCTGCTTGTTCCCTATGGGCACAAAGGTGACATTCTCTCAGGTTTGGTTTAATGCTCTCTGAAATGTCAGTAAGTGGGATGACTTTTTAGATTGTCTTCAGTGGCCTCAGATGAAAGCTGACTGTGCCTCCAGACCTTTCAGAAGAGCAAGTTCTGCTTTCCAGGAAGATGCTTGTGAAGTTTTTGACATGTGGTAATTTAAGTTATGCGTACGAATTGAAGATGAAACGTAAAATAACAAAGGATTCTGTAGAATAAAATATACAATTTTTATGGTTCCCTCCAAACATTTATATGTTCTGGTACAGGTTTTATTTTAATATATCCACAGAATAAAAAGAAAAATTAAAAAAAAAAAAGAGGGGAAAAATTAAAGTAACTTCATTATTGGATTGATCCTGATTGATTTTTTTTTTTTTTTTGGTGGAGAAGTGTAATTTCAATATTTCAGTTGAGTAGTTACCATCTTATTACCTATTTTATAACACAGTATTTTGTTCTTCCGCAGAAGAATGGGGTCGTTAGGTTTTTCTGACTGACACTGTTAGATTACCTGAATTATAAAGAGGAATCTGCAGTGCATTGACCACTTTTTGTTACAGTGCTGGGCCAATTATCTTGTTTACTGAAACAAGCTCAAAATTTTGCTTTATGAATCACCTGTTATTGTGTGCACAGGGAAGTTAAAATTAGCCAACCAGCCAGGGAGATTCAACTCAGCTGCACTTGTGCTTGACAGAAGAGCTAAAAATTCTCCCTGAACTCACAAGCCTCAGAGACCCTGACGTGAAAGCTGCAATTGCTGTCGAAGTAGTTTAGTCCGTGTTTGTTTAAAGTAGCTAAAAAATTAGTGACAACATGATGGCTTGGCCTTCATTGCAGGAGATTGAAACATGTGGAAGATCTTAGATTATTTTGCCATATATTACTATTGATAATTTCTTCTGCTGTTGTTACTCATGGAAACCAGAAATTGGCCAGCTGGGTTGTTTACCTCTGCTTGAGCAAACTTTTAGTGACATCAACGTGCCCACAGAGCCCCTTTCTCCTCAGTCCCCAGGGAGGGCATTTTTTCTCCATCCAGATTTCAGAGGCATCAGTGCCTGCCTGTTAAAAAGACAGGAAATATTAGTGTGGCCATAGAGTCTAAGATGGAAAGCATGGCTGCTGTTCATCCAAAGAGTCCAAAAGCCCTTTGGGTTTCTGTGCAAAGCCCATAGACATTTTTAGTAGTTTTGGACTAACAGTGAAATAGAATGCTGTCCCAGCATGTCTTCCACTTTAGTTACAGCCTGACAGCATGGTTTTAATGTGGTATTTATTCTAATTCTGGACAGATCAAGCTGCTTGATCATAAATTGGTATCTGTTTGCTCAGTTAGACTCTGCACTCGGTGCATACACCTCTGCTGTGAATTGTGGTACTTGAAATGCCTTTTGGAAATGCTAAGTGATAGATTTTTCATCCTTTCCTTTAGGAAGGTGTACCTTATATAATAATTTTAAATCCCTGGCATTTTGGTAATTAGAAGTTTTGAAATCCCTGTTTGCTGCACTAAATTTCATAAAGTGTTTCTGCCAAAGAGAAATTGCTGTCTATTTATGTCATAAAGAGAAGCTTTATGTGCCAGTAAATAACTCATACAACAGGGTTTAGAACATCTCTTCTAAGGGGGCTTCCATCTTTTAATAAACTTCTGTTGGAAATTGTAATTAAGATGATTCAGTTTTTATTGCTTCCTTTAAAAAACAAGCAAAAATTGTTCATCCCAATTCCATTCTCTTTTAGCACTTGACAATAAATATATACTTCTCCAATAAGAAATAAACTGATGTTGCATCCTGTGCCACGTTGCTCTTTGTGGCCATCTGATTAATTGCTGTGGCCATCTGATTCATTACTATGACCATTGATACCATTGTAGACCAAAATACAGCATTCATTTTGAAAAGGCAGATGTTTAAAAAATACACTTTTTTCCCCTGACAATTGTTGAAATGCAATTAAACATTTTAAATACTAATATTTAATTTTCTTTTATATCTTGATTTCACTAGTTACTCTAGTCTCTAATTGGAACTATATTGCAAAGGTTTTTATGGCTTGTGCAACTGCTAAGCAATTGTGAATTAGCTTTAAAAATAACTAAACATTTTGGATACTCCCTTTAAGATACCAAAAGGCATGAAACATTCAGCTGTGAATGTAAAGCAAGGGCACGTCTTTTTTAATAAAAATTTCACTTCCATTTCAGTCAGAGAAACTATTTTATTGATGAAAATAGTCCTGCAAATACTGAAAAATATGTATTATTTGTACTAACCCTGTATACTGTAAAACACCTTTGGTTAGTCTAAAAGCCATTGAAGCTAATGACTCTTTCACAAAATTAACCTCTGATGAATTGTTATTACATCGTGTATTATTTTCTGGGCCAAAACATGAAAGAATCAAGACACTTTTAGGAGTTCATGCAGTTAGCCAATAAAAATGAATAGAAAAATTTGGGCTTATTTGAGTATTCTGAAAATATCATTGTGCTATGGATAAACTCTTAGTCATTAGAGCACAGTTAGTCCATGTGTGGTTCTGCTTGGAGGACTGTGAGAGCTGGCAGATGCTGAATACTTTTTGTGCAAAAAGTCTTTTCTATTATTATGGTAATCTCCCTGCTTTAGAACACCAGGCAAAATATAATTTTAAAATTTTACTTAGCCTTTGTTCAAAATTTTAGTGAAGTAGTGGCTCAGGTAACAGTGCTTTTTGTCAAGTTGCTCTTTGTCAGATTTAGTAACAAGATCAGGAAGACGCTGTAAATCTACTGGACACTCACGCCTGAGCAGAGCTGTAAATCTGGTTACCATTGCTCATTTGGGTTAGTGGGACATCATAAATCCCCTGGTATCAGTTCGCTGCAGAGCTAGGCCAGGTGCCTGATTGTCACAGAGGAGTGATGGTCCTTTCTGCTGCTAAAGCTCTGTGAAAATCAGACACAGCTTTTGCCCTTGTGATGCAGAACTGTTACACCACAGTAGTCCTAGGGTGGGTGGGCATTTCCCTTACAACAAGCAGCCTTTGCAATTTAATGTGCCTGGTGTTGTTGTCATGCCATTAAGGGGTCAGGTCTGTGCTATTGGTGGGTCAAAAATTCTGTCTCAATATACTGTTGCATTGCAGGATATTTCTTCATCTACTTAAAATGAGAAAATGCTTTTGGAAATTGTCAGCGCTGAGCAGACTCGTGCTAGGACATTGTTTTCTTACCAAATGACCACACTTGGACTCCTGCACACTTTGGGTAGGTGGTCTGTGCAAATGGAGCATCAAAAACATCTCTCCTTCCTATGCTGAGCACCTTGTTGACCAAGTCCTTCTTAACATGTTTTCTCAGAAATTACTGATGATCTGTCTTCCCTCATTCCTTGTTGGTTGATGACTGCTGATTGTTGTGGTAATAGACAAGTTGGGATGATATTTGAAAAGTTAAAACTTTTTTTTTCCCCTTCATTTTCTGTGCTCTTACCACTTGATAATCAAGAAGGCACCTTGATTTTCAAAACTCTTAATGAATTCCAGAGGTTTCACACCTTTAACTTTTATGGGATTCTTTGAGCTTTTGCCCTCTGAATAATTACCCAGTAATTGATAAATTATTTACATAACCAAACAATTGGTTAAGGTGTTAACAGTTAGCTCAACATTTAATTTCTCTTTCATTTACCTCAATTTGCCTTGCTGCTTATTTTCTTGTAATCATCACAGACCCTACATTTCTATTATAAAACAGGAAGAAATACATCTTCTGAGTAAAATCTAATAATCAGGTCCTCTTTCAATAAAAAAATAATCTTCAAACAGGTCTTCTCTAGTGAATTCTGATGCTTGGTCTTGTAGAAATGGGACCTACCAAAATTCCTACCCTTTTTTTGAAATACCTATGAGACGTAGAAATACTGGATGAGAGGCCAGTCAAAGCTTCTGAAGATTTTCTCTGCCTCTTTGGTAGCTGCCTGGATTGCAGTACAGCAGTGCTAGAGGAGGGAAACAGTTTCCTCTGATAGATCCATTAATTTAGAGGATATGCAATAATTTTAGCTCTCCAGTACACAGACATAGAAGTAAAAAGAAATGTCATCTGTTTGAGACAATACGATTGGATTGCTAGACATTATTTGCTAATTTTGGTATCTTAAAATATCTTGCCTCTTCATTTCCTGCAGTTAGATTTTATCATACTGTTCTGCTGTCACAAAATTATTACCATCCTGTAGCAGATTCATCCAGTGGAAAGATGTGATGAAATGACTTTCAAATTATTTTCTTTGAGTCTACCACTGCAGTATCTTTAAAACATGAGCATTTCAGGAGCACTGATTCTTTGTGTGCTGCTAATAATGAAGGACAAACTCCATCTGATAGCAGAAGCTGAGTACTCCTAACGCCAGACTTTGGCCAGAGGAATCTGTCTTATTGCTTGCTGCTATTCTGGTTCAGAATGGCAGCTCTAAATCCTAACAAGGCACGGCAGATACATTTGAGGAGTGACTCTGGGGCTCTCAGGAACTGTCTTGCAGCAACATGAGGAGATTTTTAAGTAACAGAAACTGTGGAAGAGGTAACTCCAATAATGTTGTATTGGTTGACAGGCAGGTAGAGCAGATGGGAGACGCTGCCTAAACTTGCATTGACTTTAGAAAAGTCTGCTTTTTAAGGGTCAGACTATACTAAAAATTAAATTAGGGAAGAGTCAACTTCTCTCTGAATACTTTCCCCTACAGTGGCTTAACCTGGGATTAAAATGCAGTGGCTGAATAGGCAGTGGCATTCAGCTGCCTATTAAGGAGGTGCTGCAAAGGCTAAACAAGGGCCTGAACTCTCATTAGCAGCACTTGTCAGGAGCCACAGCATCTACCCTTGTTTTCTCTCTTGTTGCATTGTAAATATTGTTCAAAGGGAACAGCATGAAATAACAGCTGAAGCTGGAGTCCTACTAGCTCATTTGACTTGCAAATGCTTAATTATTCAGACAAATTTTCAACATAAACAAAAACTAAGGGGAAAAAGCACAATACAGAGTTCATCATTCTGGCATTAACGTTTTGGGGGTTTGTTTAGGAACCTCAGTTCAGAACTCTGTTACTCTGTTTGTATCAAATGCTTATTTCCATGTAAACTTCTGCAGAACACTTTAAAGAATACCTTGTACAAATATTGTACATAGTTCCAAACCCAAATATGGATACAAATATATGAGCATTACTTGGCTTGTGTCCTTTTTTTAGATAGCTCCTCTCAGTTAAATACCTAAGTCACAGATACTGATGTCATAATATAGTTATTGCATTTAATGTGCAATGAATAGTCATGTTCAGGTTTTATGTTACATGTGTATTAATATGTAATGTATCGAATGGTCCAAGACACTGAAGAAGGAGGATATCCATAAGTCTTTAAATAAAGTTTTGTTTTCTTAGGGTGCTTTTCTAGTCTGAATCCAAAAGGACTCTTATGTGTTGTAGTTTCTGTCAGTCCAAAACAGAAGTAGGAATACTTATTTTTAGCAGGGGGGAGGATTAATGTTGTTGGCTGGTCTTTAGCTCAGGAAAGAATGACATGCTTGCAGATTGTAGTTCACTTTGAAGTTCACAAGTCAAACACTGATGTAAAATAACATGTGCATGAACTTAGGAACTATAATATATGCCTGAAACAGATCCAAGAGTTAACACAGAGCTGGGATGAAAATGTCTCTTCTTGCAATTAGTTGCTGGTTACAAACTCTCTAGAATCCTTTGAAGATGATGTTTTTGGATTCTTCACCAATCAGCTCTCCCCTTTAAACACGGCTCAACTAATTTCATTATATCCTTGCTTCAGTCAGTGGTATCTTCAAATAAATACCTTTACTCATAGCATGGGATGTGTTCTGCCGTTCCAGGAACATTCTGTGGAAAACAAGTCATACAGAAGTTACTGGAAAGAAGACAATCAAGAGTAGAGTGGAATATTTGTCACCTGCATTGACATTCACCAGTATTTGATGGCAATGTTTTAGCAAATGATATAAAATATTTGGCTCAAAAGTTGGTATGTTGATACCTAAAATATTCTATAGAAATTTTGTTTTTAAATAATAATTTGGAAATTTATGTAAGATATTAGTCTGTACTGCAACAAGTAAGTTGATGCTTTGCCAGGATAAACACTGAGTACCTCAAATGCTTATTTTTTTCTCAGTGTGAAGAAGCCAGCACCAAATCTGGAATGGTCTCAGAGGTACTTAAATACTTTATGCCTTACTGATAGAGTAAGTCATCTAGTTTGGACAAGTCAGTTTATTCCTCTTATCATGTTTTCTTCTACACAATACCACTCAGTCTTAGGAAAAGACAAAAAAATTAGCTGAGATTGGATAAGTTATTTTATTTACAAAAATTGAATACATCTTAAAATTGTTATCTTTGCCATCTTCCCTGTAAGTTAGTAATACCAATTTAGATGTTGAGGATGCAATTATTTTTGCCCTTTTGTCCTTTTGTAACTGAATTTTTAAATATTTTCAACACTTTCAATGCATTCAATGCTTTAAAAGCACAGAAAACAGAACTCTTTAGAACTCTTTAGAATCCTATTTTTGAATTACCTTGATATATGGAAAGGAGAAACAGTTTATTAAGCATTTTTTAATTATAGACTGAAAGCTCACTTGGGCTACATAGTCAATGAGGTTATTTTGATACGCAAACCAGATCAATTATTGATATTAGTTGCAGATTTGGGGGTTGCTTATTGAGTGTCTGACAAACAAATGCACCTCTAAACTAAACAAGAATTGAGAAAGTGTGAGTGCATTTCTGCCTTATGACATTTGAAATTGAATGAGATGAGATAGGACACATTTATCAGAGCTACAAATTTTTATTTCAAGTATGTTTATTAATCTGTTAACTGTACCTACCTTCTTTTCAGTTTGAGAAAGGATTCTTAATATGAGGGTAAGGGGAATGAAAACAGGGGAAATGGCCAGTCATGGGTTTGCCCACAAAGAAATTATAACTTTGTTCTTTTTTTATTATTTATTTTTTAATCTATAATGAACACAATATTTATTTGGCTTTGTAGTAATCAAGGCTGGGGTCTACCAAATGATGGTTTATTATTTGTGTTCAGCTTACTGAGAGGAAAAAGCTGTGCCTTGGGCAGGAGGTTGAAGGCAAACCCTTGTACCTCTAACAAGAGCAATGTATATTCCAGCTAAAATTTTGTACATCTATCTAGTCATCTATGAATCTAATACAATACTGACTCATATCTACGCACTCTTTGCTTTTTCATGTGTCAAAACATCAAAAATGCACATTTTCTTTTTGTGTTCTTCCATAACAGGTCAGTTCAAATGCTCAGCTGCAGCATCTCTGTTGCTCCATCCTCACAGCTTTGGTTTCTCACTGCAATTTTCAGACCATGTGTGATTTTTGGCTTTCATTCCTTCAGCAGCTGAGAATGGGCCTCTGAAAGCAGTTTTCCATAGCTGTGCAGTGCCTTCTCATGAAAACTTTGCTTTGAGACTCAGCTTTTTAAAGTAAAAACCAAAGGAATAAATAGATCTTTGTCATCCTTAGCTTTAAAGTAATATATACAAAGGGGAACTTATGTGTGTATGCAAGTGTGTATAATATACAAAGACATATATGGCCATATCATATATATAGTTTAATGTTTAGATATGAGAAAACTGTTGATAATAATTTTCTTCTCCATGTAAACTACATCAAAAGTCCGTAGCTAGCCATACATATGTAACAAGAGATGCCCACTATCTAAAATCTGCTTTAGCATCACTAGCTTTTCCTCTTTCCCATTTTATCAAGGGGCTAAGGTGTCACTGATTAATATACAGCCATGAATAGTAGCAATCTGCTCTCTTAAACACAAGGTGCATACATCTCTCCAGTCTTCAGGTTAAGAAAGGCATCCAGAAGTTTTTAGAAATAATTTGCAGCCAAGGTCTGTTGCTGTATCTTCATTACTCCTTGGCTTAAAAAAGCTGTAATAGTGCAAATAAATGAGATCTCTTGGTTATTTAAACTCTACAGCGATGCTCATGAAACAGCTTGTGTTGATGGAAAAATGAAAATTGAAATTTCTTTTTACCTGTGGGAGTTTGGATCCCACACATAGACCTTCTTAGAATTGTAGTATAGGGGCCTTTTCATTTTGTAAATGGAAATGCAATTTTTCTACATCCCATATAAACTCACTTTAATAATCACTCCCTAAAATTAAGGTTTAAAAATTTGCTATGTTATTAGTCAAATAAAAATGTTTCATTTGAGTTACATAGGCAACAAAATACCCACAATAGACACCTATTCATAATATGAAAAAGCTGTCAGTAAATTATCTGCCAACTGCCACTTTGGATATTTCCTGTTTCTTTTTTTTTTTCCTTCATAAAAGGTTGGGCAGAATTAGTGCACATGTACAATAATGCTGAGCTTTTTCTCGCCCTCTCTCTTTTGCTCTGTCCTTTCCATATGAGTTCACAGACAAAGGGGGAAGAGAGAGTCAGGAAAGAACAGGTAACCACCTTCCTCACTTTTACTGCAGAAATGTTAAGTTCTAGAATATTATCTAATGGTATTCATTGCAGAATGTTTAAGTGATTTAAGTTACATAACTTGCAATGTAGAAGACTCTATGTTTTGCTGCATTGGTATCTAATGTGCATTTTCCAGTCTTGGGTTGCCAGCCCTGTGTTCCCACCTGGCTTTCAGGTAGCACTTTTGCTGCTGGTAGTGATGGTGTTGCCTCAAAGAGTTGTATGATGTCCAAGATGGTTTGATCAGACATAAGCAATTCAGTGAGTTCAGAAAGCCCATGAGTTTTTATAGGCATACTTTAGAAGTGAGCATTTTAAAAAATTACTACTTATATTTTGTGTATGTGCACGAGTGTCTGTAGGCGAATAGACTCGGTTCATTCTAAATTTTACATCAGCTCAGCAGTGTTAAAGGCAGATTACCTCTTCATTATTCATGTCATATCAATGATATTCATGTTTTTAAATTCATTCAGAAGCCTGCCTATGTGAACCAGTGCATCTTGGCACACTTGAGACTCATCTGCCTGGGACAACCTTTGGATGTAGGGAATGGTTTAACAGACAGTAGTTGTGTTGCTTTAACTCCCCAGGTGGAAACCTGTTTTGGAGAAGTGGCATCCCTGCATTTTAGCTTAATAGTGTTCCAACACACTGAAAGACAACAGACAAAGGAAGAAAACTGCATAAAAGAATCCCAGTGCAGAGTAACAGTTCTCATAGGTGATTTGTTCTGCAAAGCTCCTTGGGGCTTTTGTAGTCAAATTTCAAGTACAAGAAAGATGGAGAGAAGGACAGTTTGCAAGAGCACATAGTGGTGGGACAAGGGAAAAGGGCTGCTAACTGAGAGCAGGTTTAGATTAGCTGTTAGGAAGAAATTATTTCTTGTCAGGGTGGTGAGGCATGGGAACAGGTTGCCCAGAGAGGCTGTGGCTGCCCCATCCTTGGAAGTGTTCATGGTCAGGTTGGATAGGGCTTGCAGCAGTGGATTTAGTGGAAGGTGTCCCTGCCCATGGCAGGGGAGTTAGAACTGGATGATCTTTAACGTCCCTTCCAACCCAAACTGTTCCATGAAGATAAACAGAGTTCCCAGTCCTGAGAGTTACTGAGTAAAGGCATCTTACCCTGAATTACTGTATGTAATATCAATGCTCATGAGAGTCAGTTGGAAAGGTCCTCATCACTTTAATGGGACTTGAAATCAGTCCTTCACATTGTCACAGCTGGGGTCCTCTGTTGGCTGCAGGCTCTGGAAAGTTCTGTAAACTTTCTTCTTGGAGCTCACGTGTGGGTTTGAGGCATACAGATCTTTTGGGCTGTGTCATTTCATGTTACTTGACAGGACAGAGGTCTAAATCAAAACTATTTAAAAAGCAAAAATTTTCTTATGCAAAATTCAGGTCTTCATTTCGGGGTGAAATTCCAAGGGAGACAAGTGTCCACTTCTATATGTTTGTAGTTAAGCAGGAGGACAGTTTATTTATATGTTCTTTACTGATCTTGTTTCTTTGACAAGAAAAAAATAGTGTCTATTTGGTTTGTGGAATCACATTTATATTTTTGCAATACCTTAAGGAGAAATGCTGCTCTGTCTCAGCACTTTTGCAACAATGTTAAGGAAAGTAGATGGAAAAAATCACTTTCACTGAAAAAAAATAAGGAGAAAGCCTACTGTGTACCATAGATCCACAACTGTTTTAAATGCTTCCCTTCTCAAAAGTTAATTATGTGATTGCCGCATTACTTAAGAGCTGAGAAGAACATATCTATAATGAGCAGAATCTGAATAGATTTTAATGCATCTTTTTTAGCTCTCCCTGTGGCTAGGAGTGCTTATTGAGATGTTCATTTGCAATAGATTACTGCTACTTTTTTAAAGTACTTTCCCACTCTCCATAATTGATGTATTAGTATATCCCCTAAGCATATTTTCTTGTTCATCTTTACTCCATTAAGATTAAACAGAGTGGTCATTAGATCATAAAGAAATAAAATATTCACTTTGCTACCTACTGCAAAAAAGCTTCTATTATCTGTCAAATATAAAGATTAACTTTGCCTTCAGGTACATTTTTAATGCTCTTTTAAATATAGTCCTGAACTACTGTAACACATAGTAATAGATGAAGAACTTTCTTCATCAGGGGGAAGTATATCTTAATTAGGTGTCAGGCCCAGATTTTTTTGCTCAGCCCATGTTCTTAGCTGTGAAAGATTTTTATCCATGGTTATCTGAATTCGTGACACAGTTGCAGTGCAGGTTGAAATTAGGGAGACAATTTGTACTTTATTACTCGCTATAGACTTTTTAATAGGTTTTAATTAAAATGTCAAAGATCATATTCTATATCTACTTCTTGTTCACGTAACAGTGGAGAATATGAGTTTGCAAAGATATGAAATACCCCAGTTTTCAGTGTGCAAGCATTTAATAAAGCATTTGCAAAGAGGTGTTCAATCATGAAACAAACCCAATATTTTATGCTTAGAAATTCAGGCTTGCTGAACAGTGTGCTTCCCTCATTCACTACAGACCCTCATTGCTTTTCTCCACTGCTCTTTTCTTCTAAGGCAGAAAAAGAGAAGGTTTCAAATAGTGAAAGCAATTTTAAAAGGACATAGGGAAGACAGAAGACACCTCTATTTTATGATTGGATACTAACAGACATAAAATACATGAAATATATGCAGCAGCACAACTACAAAGCTTTCTTGAAAGTAAGAGCCATGTTCACTACCCACCAAGCTAAATGAACTTTGCAAAAAAATATACTATTAATGATTGAGTGATTATTATAAGGAGAAACTGCCATCAGATTTATTTTATTGATTAGCTCCCTATTAATTTTGTCATGGCTCCAAAGTTACAGTTTTTGCAGACATTTAGAGAAGTATAAATATTTGCTCTCTCCCTCAGTATTTGGTTCTGGACTGTTTTTCTGTCTGCTCTGACATCACTGAAATAATTTACAATTTGACATCATTCAGAATTATAATGAAAAACTTTGGGATATGTTAGCTTATGTTTATTGTATTAGTTTTTATGATGACGTTGTTAATTAATGTCTGTAACACTTAAATTCTTCCAAAGGAAAAGCCCCTTTCCCAAGAAGTCTGGTCTGCTGTAATGGCATTCAATGATTCCACTTGATTGGATCCTCTCTTGGGCACGGGGATCATCAAATGCTTTTTGATTCTCAGAGAATTAAGAAGTGTCAGCAGAACTGCTACCTTGGACTTGTGAAGGACAGACCTTGGCCTATTTAGGCAATTGATTGAGAGAGTTCCTTGGGATGAATTCCTAAAGGGCAAAGGTTCCAGGGAGACTGGACATTCCTCAAGAAGGAAATCTTAAAAGGCTCAGGAACAGGCTGTCCTCTGTGCTGAAAGACAAGCCAGAGGGGAATACCAGTGTGACTGAACAGAGAGCTTTGGCTGGAACTCAGGAAAAAGAGGAGAGTTTATGACCTTTGGAAGAAGGGACAGGCAACTTGGGAGGGCTACAAGGATGTTGTGAGGTTTTGCAGAGCGAACTTAGCCTTTATGATAACAATTCTTTGCCATCAAAGCAACCGCTTACTTTCATCAATGCTTTAGTTTTGTCAGCTGTAGAAACCTTCCTGAGTGCTCTCAGATCTGCAGGGCCAGCTTAGCTACCCACAGCAGAGTTCAGTTCAGGTGCTGATGTGATCTCAGCACTGCCTCCTTCTCCCAGGCTGGGGAGGAAGGTGTTCTTTTCTACCTGACTCAGTGTTTTGACACCTCTCTCTGAAGTTTGGTCTGCCTTGTCATCTGATTGAAAGCACAGCCCCTGTGATGGTTATGGCAAGTGTTATTTCTCCTTTTTATCAGTTTTCCTTGGGTGAAAACATGTCCCTAACTCATTATGTAAAACAGATTACTCGTGCTCCACTTTGCAGTGTGATTGGATATGTGTCACTGCAGTCAATATTATAGAATAATCTTCAGAAGAGGGCAGTTTGCTCAGAAGATACTCACTCCTCCATTGTCACTGTCAGTACCCATGGAGGCCCTTCTTCCTCTCTGCTGGTCTCCTTGAGTGGATCTCACTGTCAGTGCCTGGCTCTTCTTTTTATGGCCCAGGACAATTGCGTCTTCCTGACCTAACCCTACTTCCCCTCCTAACCAAAGGCTGTGAAAGAGCTGTGGGAAGTGCCCCTGATCTCCACTGGTGACAAGGGCGGGAATTAAATTCACAATAAATAATCAAGATGATTTGATCCTTTGGCACTCACCTGCAAATGTTTTCTGCCACCCCATGTGCAGCACAATAGCAATGCCATTTCTTATGTGTCTGTTCCTTGCATTTTCAGTCTCGCCTTCGTTTTCATAGAATCTTCCCATAATTGCACTGAAAAGCACTTTAGTAAACATATATCAACTTTTTCTGAAAGTGTTTTCCAGGCTTCTCTCAAGGAGCACCTGTGTTTCAACCTCTGCCAGATTGTATGCTGTCGTTTAGTCAATTCTTTTTGGCTTAATTGTAGAACTTTCCAGAGTTTATAGGGTATATATTTTTTCTTTAAATAGCTGTTCAAATGAAGTGAAAGAATTCAGTTGCAAGCTATTCATTCATCCATAATGTTACAGGAGAAAATTTTTCACCCTCTTTCCCTCTCCCCCCTCCCCCCGTATAATAAACTAGCCTGTAAGCCCTTTGTCAGCTTTATTTTTGCCTTTATGTGTTTCTAACATCTGTTTCAGGGAGACCAGGCTTTGTTTCAATTCCAGTTTGTTTTGGCCAGTGTATGCTGAAAAAAAGATGCTGTGAAGAATTGTGAAATTTACAAGTAAATTATATAAATTCCTCTATACTGGCAATATGTTTTGACTTTCCAAATGGTAACTAAACACTCTAACTTTTCCCATGTGCTGGTGACCTTAGAAAGAAACAAAAACAGCTACACAAAGCCCCTGACAACTAACAGTTAAATGAATGGCTTTTCATAACTGTGCCATAGGTCTGTTGTCTGTTTGATAGAGCAGGAAAAATATTTTGCACTTTGCAGAAAACATTAGACCTTTGTGATCCTGTAAAATATAACCTTTTAGTAGCAGAGGCCATTGGTCTTGTCCACCTAATACAGAACTGCTTTGTGCCTGTAGCACCTGGGGTCAAACTTCAACCTAAGACAAAAATCTCGGGAACAAGGGGGATTGAGAGGAGCAATAGCTTGTGCATCTGAATGTTTGTAGCTGAAGGTCGTTTTGTTTTCTAACCTTCTGCTGCTGACATGGAATAACCTAAATTCTTATGGTTATTATGAGCTAGACAGCAAACCTGCTTGCTACCTATTATTTTCCTCTTAGATGATCTCAGTGCTTTTCCATTTGACCTCGTGTAGACCCAAGTTGTTTTAAAGGATTAAGAAGAAAGAACTTAAAATATAGAAAAATAAGGGGATATCCAGTTTGGGATAAGGCACTAGCCTTGCACCTGACTGAGTCATCACTGCGCTTGACATTGCTTTTTCCTTGGGATAGTCCCTCTTGTCCCCTGAATCTTACATTCTTCTTTAAAAAAAACCCAAAAAAATAGGTTATTTGTGTTGTCTTTCTCCTTATGGTATTTGGAAAATAAATTAAAATATATTCATTTAAGACATGTTGGTGAAGCATATCAAATTGCAGAGGGAAGGACTGGATTATGGTTTTTTATGCATTGTGCTTAACTGGTGACATAATTCCTCAATGTCATCATTAAGACAAGAATTCTTTTCCCACAGTGATGTCCTGTATTATTTTCTATTCACACAAGGTTCATCTAGTGGTTTCAGAGCCTGTTAAAAATATCTAAGAAAGGAAATAACCTACTGCTCAGACCAGTTGGCTAAAGAGCTTTTATCAGTGTGGAGTGGTTAAGTGCCTTGCATATGTCATAAATCAGTGACTAAACTGGGAATTAACTTTTGGACCAATTTAAGGGCAAATATATTTCTAAGGCTTTTGTGGTTGCCATGCAGAAATGCTGCTTTATGTCCAGCCATAAGTATTTTTATGTTGATGTCTCTCCATTGTGTGTTATCTCTAAGGCTGAATTGTGAAAGGGGAACATTGTGTTGCAGTTAAAGCAAAAGCTAAGTCAAAGGGTCTTTTCTTTGGCCACTGCTTTTGAATAGTGTTTTTGACTGTACACGATTTTCAGGATTGCTTGAAGCTAAACTGTAATTATGAGGTGATGTGATGCTGAAAGAGCTATATTCAAAGTTTAATTTGCACAAGGACTTGATGTTTAAGAGTTACATGCTTAAGAGAGACTATTAACTAGTTACATAGAATAAGTAATGTAGAATATATTTTCTTACCTATTTATTTGTATTAGGACACAGAAAAGTGTCTTGGTGACCGCCTGAGGCAGAGAACTAACATTTGGGATTCCTTGGCTCTGGTCATGTTATTGCATCCCACAACACTGGGCGCTGCAGTCTGTGCTCTGATACCAGTGACAGCCAGCCAGGCAGGACAGGTAAATGTGGTGGCAGCTAATATTGTAGGTGCTTTTGTAAAGCACTTGTAAAACATGGTAAAGTGCTTTTGATTTTTCAAGAAGGGGAACTTTTATGCTGATACTCTTAATAGCACCATGCAGGAGGCTGACAGTGAGGGAGAGATGGATCATTTGAATGTTCCTAGGGTGAAAGGCAAACCGTTTGATCGTCATTTGAGAAGAAATATGAGATTCTGTAGGAATGAATTAAAATCCTATTAACAATTTTGCTCATCTGCAAGTGTGAATGAAAAGAGTTTGACCTGTTCTTTATATGATAGCTAAGGCTTGGTGATGCTGCCTTCATTTCTCTCAGTTTGTGAGGCATGAGAAATTAAGATGGGTTTCAAGCAGTGGGATAATTCTATTTTCTTCACAGTGTATGAAAAGAAAAAAGGCTGCCATGTGTTGATGAGATCATCACTTTAATAGCAGCCATTTATCTCTGAGTGCTCTCTGGAGGTAAACAATCACCTTTAAAGTTAAAAGCATAATTCAGCCTGGTTGTTCTCTTATTCTGTCCTCACTGAGGTGCATTGGTTCAACTGATCTATTTAAATGGTGATGGTAGAAGACTGTTTTTTTCAGGAATGCGTTTTATATAGTTGTTTTACCTTGATTTAGGATTCAATAGCAAGTGAAAAAAACCAACCAACCAAAAAAAAAAAAAAACAAAACAACCAAACAAACAAAAAAACCCCCACAACCACACGAACCCCTGTCTTTTTAAGCAAAAAAACAGGGCCAAGTGGAAATATACAGGGTGGAAAGAAAAATCATTCTTCTTTATGCTACACTTGGGAAATGCAAAGTTGGCAAAAAGTTATTTTGCAAAGGACAAAAAATGGTAAGTTCTCTCCTGGAATGACACAGATCACTGCAATCAGTTTTAATTCTAGAAATAGTGGTGCTTTATACATGGAGTAAACTGGTTGCTAAGAAATAGGTAGGTTAAGCCTTTTCACATTACAGCACAGGCGAATACCTGTGGGAGATTCTTATTAGAAGCTGGTTAGAGATGAATTAAAATGAGTTTAGAGATAAAATTATTAGCAAAGGGCAATATCTTCACACTCAAGAGAATAGTGGTCTTGCAAAAACTTAATTCAACAGTTTGTCTGATGTAAGCACTGATCATAAACTTTTCTACAGCTATTTTGGTTGCTGATAGAAAGGCACCTCCTGCTTTTGGACCCATACATTCCCTTTAGTACTCGTGAGGGTGTGTGTTTAATACTGCAGCTTTTCTTTCCCATTCCAGTGAGATTTTTGTACTCTCCTACAGGGTAGCAGCAAGGAGCCCATCTTGTTTCTTCTGAGTACAGAACAGAGCTGTTGTTCCCTTTCTTTTCCTTTTTCTGGGGACTCATACAGAGCAGGATCTTAAAATGAGAACCGTGGTGTGTTGCTCTGAGTTCTGTGGTTGGGGGTGTTTGGGTGTTGATTCATTCCTACAATTTCATTGAGCCCACAGAACCAAACAAGGCTCCTCTCAATATTAAACTAAAGAGTTTCACTCTTCAGGTGTGTTTATTAAAAAACCCCAACTGTTTTAAGGGACATTTTTCCCATAAAGAAGACATTTTCACAGTCATGTAGGATAATAATCGCTTGTCCAAAATTCAGATGACGTTTCCAAGATGTCTATCAAAACACTCACCTGGTTGCGGTTTGGGGTTTTTGTACACATTTTCACAACTTTCACCTGTAAATTTTGCAAATAAGGCAAAATATTTCTCAGAAAATGTTCAATGAATTAGTCATTCATTTGTATATTATTTCTGCAGTTATTCATTCCCTAATGTCCTTCTGCTTAATAAATAGCTCTAAAAGTTGGCGCTGTTAAAGTTTTTTCCTCTGAAATAAAAATACTGTTTAAAAATAGTAAATACATAATTGTCTACTTATCATAGGCTTTTCCTTTAGGTTTTCACATTTATTTGACTTGAATTACTGAGTTTAATAATGGTCAAGAAGCAAGTAGAGGCATGAAAAAAGGGATAGTTAGCATTGAGGAGAAATGTATTGATTTAATTAAATTTCTGTCATATGCCCTAGAAAGAAATGTCAAATTAAAGCCAGTTATATTGGTTAGATATTTCAGATCTGACACAAATGAAGTCTTTATTAATTCCTTGATTCCTAATTGTTTTATTTGCATCATAGCACACCATAGCTCTTTGATATGGTTCTGCTCTTGTTCCCAATGTAATTCCTTAGGACTTGGCCACAGGAAAGAGAAATTCAAGCCTGTCTCATTAATTGCTTAGTTTCTTTTAATAGCCATATATTACCTGCAGGATTTATTTGATGACCACTGCTACTGCTGTTAGCTGAAGACTCAGTTCAAAATGTCTTTTATCTTATGGCACATCTTGAAGGCTGGGACATGATCTTATCCCCAGTGTATATATGAAGAATTGGGCACAGATAAAATGGTTTGTTGAAAGTGCTTATAGGAAATTTCTGATGGAACAGAAACTTATTGCATTGCTTGATGGATAAGGCTACCTCTGGGAATTTGAATGTGCAGAGTAAACGTCAGTAGAAGCTCGGACTCTTTGGCTGAAGGTCTTAGTTCTTGCCCTGTGCAGTCTCATTTATCTTTTCTCTTTCTCCTTCTTGATTTCCTTTGAAATACTCCATCTTTGTTTGTTTATATTTTGTTGTTTTGGGGTTTATTTTTGAATGGGGTTTTCTTGTTGTTTTTGTTTTCCCATCTTCCTTGTATGCTCATGTCAATCTTTTTTCTCCTTCCTTCTGTTAGAATGTTATTGTTTTCTGGAAAGAAAAAAATTAGGATAGAGTTGAATTTAAGCAAAATCTTAATCTTCTGCAGCTTTATATGCAGGAAAATTCTTATAGTATCTCATCCTAAGTTATTCACTTATTTTTATTTGTAAAATTGGTTGGTTTTTTGTGTTTTTCCCCCCCATAGTTTTTCTGTTACATTATACTTTATAGGGTTCTCAAAGGAGCATCTGAACATGTAGCATCATTACTGTGTGATGAAGTAATATATAAAATTAGTGATTTCAAACAAAACCACCCACTTCAAACTACAAACATAAATATTTTATTTTATTTTAAAAAATTGAAATATGATAATTAAAACAGGTTCTTATTTTCTTCCTAAATCAATTCTTGGCTAAACTGACATTTTTATTATGATGAGACTAGAAAATCTATTTTGTGCATTGAAATGACCAGCACAAAGAATATGAATAAAAAATGTCTTGCCTGTCTTATATGACCAACATGCAAAGAGTTAATGTGGGATAGAAGAGGAGCCAAAACAATTTAGCTTCTAGAACAAAATTTATGTTGAGGAAGATGAGGTCCCTGTGACAGATGATGGAAGACAGTTCAGGACAAGTGTGGTTCCGCTGAAGCAGCACAGTGCTACAATCATGTCACATTAATGAAAAAGAAAATTATGCTGGCAAACAGCATATTTCCCAACTTTGCAGAGGAAACTCATTTCGAGCCTTGATAGGCAGGATTCCCCCAAGCAACATCCTGAATCACAGATCAGCCTCTGCCTACAGTGTTGATGCTCCCAAATCAAAGCTAATAGAAGATCATTTCTCTCCTACCTTGGAAGCTGTGCTTCCCTTCTTTTTCCAATACACACATTCTTTCCAAATCATGGTTTGAAACCCAGGAGAAAACAGAATGAAAAGAGTCTCATAAACTGAGTTAGTCAACTGTTTTTGTTTTGTTTTGTTTTTTTTCAGAAAAGAAACAACTTTTAGGGTGGCAGACACAATTTTAGATTAGTATCTCTGAAAAGGTCAATATATTTTTGTTAGCATCTCCTGCAAGAGCATTTCAAACCTGATACTCCTGCCAATTTTGAGACAATAAAATTTGAAAACAACTACACCAATGGAAGATATTTATTATTTTTTTAAAAAATTTCTTTGGCTATAAGAATGTCACTGTGCTTAGCTGCAGATGTTGCATCGTGAAATATTCTGAACACATTTTCTCCTCCATCATCAGCTGTTTTTTAGCTTTTGTGTTGACCTTGTGATTGTGTCTCACTTGCTGCCCATTACCAACCAAAGAGGTGAGGCCAGTGCTGAGCCCTGCCTTCTTTGGCATGCAAGGAAAAGGTGGGCAGCAGTTCTGCAGATGTATCTTGGCTGCCTGCTGCCTCCCTGTGTGTACAGCTCACATCCCTACGGAGGTCTAGGCGTGTGCAGCTGTAAGCCTGTTTTTAGACCTCTATCGTCTCACATTACAGGCAGAAAAGCTTCTTGTTTTCCCATGGAAATATTATTAGGGCATATACACCTCCCTGCTAGCACTGATTTTGACCCTCAGAACCTTTGGCTTCCTGTGAAATTAGACTTTTGTTTAAATGTTAATAACATTTGAGTGGTTTAATGCCATCGGTACCAGCTTTCAAATGCAAAATTATGTCAATAAGGTGGAAATAAATTTAATAGGCTTAATGGCGCCTGTAGAATAAAGCAGCTTGTCTGTGACCTTCTCATTAAGGTGTTTGCTGACAATGCACACTAACAGCGGTAGGACTTTAATACTACTGTGTGAGGAATTACTTTATTTTAAAAGACTTCAGCAGATTTTCATGCCTTTATCCGTCCCCATTCTGTCTGGCTGCTAGAACCTGTCTGTACTTCAAATACCTTATCTTCCTCCTTGACAGGGAATTTCTAAACATCCATAAATCTGTGGACCTAATTGCTGTTGAATATTTTTTTCAAACATGTTTCCCAGGAAACAGTCTGAACCATAAAAATCCTGTGAAGTTAAGGTATTTATGCTGTCTATACCTTTGGTCTTTACTTCAGATTTTGCTTTAGCCATCTTCTTTTTGAAAGAATTAGTATTTTGAATGTAAAAAGTTGTGATCAGTTAGACTGACGTTTAATCCCTGGGTTCTTCGGAGTCAGCTCCTGCATTATCTCTAAATGGAGCATGCCTTGATGCAACACTGGAATCACATTGTGCTGAAATGCTGTGTTTTGCATTATTAATATTCAGCATAGCCTAAAATAGTTAAATAAGATAGTGTAGTGGGTAGGTCTTACAACTTTGTGTGTGTCAGGACCATGTGTGGAGGAATTTAAAAAGTGGGAGCCTGGCTTAAGGCATTTGCACCCGTCGTGGCCATGGGGATTTCCGAGATGGGACCTGCTGGAGCATATCAGCTTTTGTACTGATTTCATGTCTGAATGGTGGCAAATGCAGCTAATGCAATAATTTGCCAGAGGCAGTTGTAAAATTGGCTGAGAGTGAATGAATTTCAGGGAATGATACTCCTGTCATGTCACACACCTTACTGTATTAACAGATGATGGTAATTGTAGCAAGACTGAAATAATGTCTTAAGTAAACCTTAATATTTATTAATTGTGTCAAAAAGTGAAAAAGTGTCAATTACAAGAAGAACCTAACACAGTATCATGAACTTCTCAGTTATACATAGTGCTTCCTGATTTATCCAAGTCAGTTTAAACCCACAATAAGACAGGTTTTTTTAGAAAAATAGCTCTAGGAACTTCCTACTTGATGGTATGTGAAATTCATGTATTGTAACTTGAGCAGGAGTGTGATCAGCATTATTCAGGGAAATGTCTTCTGCCTTTTATTTTCCTCAAGAACTGCATCTTATATTTCAAAAAGAGTTCTCAGGTTCTTTACAGAATCAGATTTTTTTTCTGCTATTACAGCTAGAATTAGTGTTATTATCTGTTTTTCTGTCACTGACCCTACATTTCAGGAAATCACAACACAGCCATTAAGACTGACTATAAGGTGAAAGGTGAGTACTCGGCATTGGGGTGTGTCTCATTTTAAAATATCACTTTTATTTTACAAGTGTATTTTTACATGCAAGTGTGAAATAATGCTTCTTGTGAAAAGTGAATGTACAAAAAGTCTATTTCAGTTAAATAATTTATAATCAGATGTTTCTTACATGTAACTTAGTTGCCTGATGGGAGTAGGAAGTTCATCCCCAGATAGTTAGTAGGCAAGGTGAGATAGCTTGTTACGTCTGGAAATTGCTGGCCACCAAATGTGCATGTATGAATAGTGTGCAGTTCCTACACAATTTGAAAAATACCTTTGCATGTATAATGAAGCTGATTTTTCTTCAGAAATAAGACTTTTAAAATTCTAAACTTAAAATATTTCTTCAGAGTAATTCATGGAGAAACAACAAAAAGTCACCAGTCACGTAATATCAGTGTGCTATGCTATTTAGGAATATGACACCTGTATCATAATTGCTTTGTTATCTTCAGCCATTGTAGGTTTCTCTATCTGTTTTTATCTGACCATATATAATAGGAAAAAATGCTAATGGCTTGGAATAGAACTGCTTGGAATAAATAGAATTTTTCTTCGGTTGTCAAACGCCTTAACTCTGTTTTCATCATTTAACTGTCTTCAAACCTACTTATTGTCTTCAATATTCCAAAATAAATTAGAGCACTCCCTTAATCATACAGTTTTAATAGGCTAATATATTTGTGGCCAGAAGAAAAAAGAAAAAGGACAAACCAAGCCCAGTGAGATTCTCAACTTAAAAAATTTGAAGAGTCCCTTTTCTTTGATGATTAGTAAACATGTTTCCCTGGCCAGGTGTTCCATTGTGAAAAGTGCTGAGCATGAGTGTGTTTCTGAGAGAAAAATGCTATTTATTGTTGCTGCCCCTTCGTCTTTCCAGAGCTTTGCTGTCGTTTGAACACAGTGAAATGCTTCAGTCACTGCCAGTGTTTGCTTCTGCAAAATCCTGTCTCTTGGCACTGAATTAGCATCTGACACTAAAGCTTCCAGCAGCTCATTGGTGCTGTTAAACTCTTCTTGATGTGAGATCAGATATGGTGCTAGGTAGGTCACCTTCCTACCTGTGCAGTTCACACAAGCAACTCCCTGGTAGAGATTACCTGGGCATTAAAGCAGGATTTCTGTTGAGCCTGGCCTCTGGAGAGCTGGAAGAGTGATCATGGAGTTGCTCCTTCCCTTTTGATGGCTTTCCCTGTAAGAGAGTCCATGAGTATCATCATGAAACAGAAGAGAAAGGCAAATGATGTGCAGTGCCAGGCACTGTGGACCCAGCTCCTGTCCCACTGGAATGCTGCATTCCCATGAGGTTTTCTTCTGGAGTGGTCCCTGCCTAGATCATAATAGTCCTTCCAATTTTAAACATGTAGGCATGCAATTACAAGATCATTTGGAATACGATTTTACATGATTAGAACACTCAGAGTCATGAAAGTAATTTTAAAATCAATATAAAATAACGGGAAAATGAGATTTGAGGAAAATGAGATTTAGTAAAAATGAAATATTCCTCTTTCTATAAGTGCTCATTTTTTGGTGATATGTTTATATTTCCAATTTTTGGCCTACAACTAAAAGAAGTGGATTTAAAAAAAAAAATTTCTTTAGGTTTTGAGTAGTACCTTGAATGTTGTAATGGTTTTGATAAAACTGCAAGATTTTCAACTGAACGTAACCTTCCATCTATCCATACTTTATACCCTTTGTTACTCTCTAAACTAGGCTCTAAATCCAAGATTAATCCCCATGTTCATCACAAAGTATTTGAGCATAAAATATGACTAGGAAGCAGCTTGCCTCCTGCTGGTTCCAGTATTATACATACCTTCAGTGTGCTGTGGCCCCTTCCTTAAGCTGTTGAATTTTATATTCCCTGCAGTGTGTGTACTACTGTGTTCTGCATCCATCAATTACAGAAGCCAGGGCATATGAACCTAAATGAGATCTCAGCTCCTCAAAGGACTTAAATGCTTGCTTTTCTTTGTCACACGTATTCATTCTTCTTTAGCATGGAATATGAACTGTGACATTGTAGTTAAAATATCTGAAAAGCATAGATATTCATTTTTAGATTGGTTTCCTAAGAAACTGCAGTTTATGCGACTGTGCTGTTCATCTGTCAGCTGTAGGTCTGAAAACTACTGAGCAAACCTGAACAAAGGGTAAAAACTGGAAATGAATTTGTGTTAGAAGAAGATATTTAGGGAAAATTGTCCAGAGGTTAGAGGGGAAAGATGCAGATGAAATATCTTCCTCTGAGAAGGGCAGACAGGCATGACACAGAGAGATGCTCCCTTTCAGGCTCTCTGCTTCGTGCAGAGCAACTAAGCAAACTTCAAGCTTGCCGTCTTGCTGTAGTCACGTTCAGACACTTACTGTGTTAGTATTCCCTATCAGAACAATGTAAAACTTCCCTAAAGAGCCAGCAAAAGATTCCTGCTTTCCCCCTTCACATTTCCATGTGGAGCTTGAGCAACAGGAGCACCTTCCACTGCTCGCACTTTTCTGTACAAATGAAGGTAGAATCTCACTTTGCAGTTTGCTAAAATACATACATGGCACTACCCCTGTCCTTGGTGCTCAGCATCCCTTGCCCTGGGCTGTGAAACTTGGGAGAATAGTTCAGGTTAGGAGAACCTTATGGTGAGACTGTCTCTGGTTGTGGCTTTCACCAAGGCAGTGGGTGCAACACTGCCCTTGCAGTCAGAGATCTGTCAGCTTGGGATGAATCCCCATCATGGGTTTGGTAAGTGGGACTGAGCTAAAATAAACTCATTTCCCAGCTAAACCAAAAGCATCTCAGACTTTTATTTAGGTAATAAACCTTGAATCTTTCTAAAGAAAATACTTAAACTGTTGAAAGACAGAGCTGCTTTAGATTATGACTATCTCATTAAATGGGTATTGTCAGGTTTATGTCAGAGAGCCTGTTAGGCTGACATATAGATTCCTCAGCTGTCTCAAAGCCAATAAAGCAGATTAGTGAGTATCTGATTTCATTACTTCTCCATCCATCAGTTTGGACATCAACAAAAGTTTTCCCATTTGCCTTGCATATTCTGAAAAATAGGGAATATTGCTCTTTATCTCCAACAATGCAAGAATGGCAAAATTATGGACCTGAACATTAATGCCATAGCTCAGCCTTTTATTATGCTTCTTGTGCTTTAGGTAACAGCTTTCAATTTCTTTAGTCAGCATGTTCAGGTCATCTTATAATTCTCAGATATATCAGTATCATTTCTCAAGATTTACATCCCTTCAGTGGCTGGATTGTGGCTGTCCTCTAGATGGCTGAGTTTAAGGATGAAATTATCAGTGAATGCAAAAATATAATTATAGTGAGTTACTGAAGTAATGCTGATTTAAACCAGTTCACGATTTGCTTTGGTGGTTAAAATTGAAATGTTAATGGTCATTAAAATAGGCCTGTTAATTTCTGTATGTATTACAGTCCCATTTTCTTAACTATTTTTAATTTTCCTTTCTTGGTCATTAAAGTTAATGTAGAACCTCAGGTTCACTACTGCTTTCAATTCTGTTTGCTGAGTATGCTTAAAGTAAGGTTGCTCTTGCTACTGGGTCTTTCGTCCTCATTTATGATCACATAAATAAATGTCTTGTCCTGCTATCCTTATTGCCATCATTCAAATGAGGCATTCTTTGAGAATTTATATGAAATATTTTATGTTTCTAACATCATCACCTTATACAGGCTTTAAAATTTTGGTTTTAAATAGTAATTTCACAGCCTAGTCATGCCCTAGGGAGTCCATGATACATTCAAACACCAGGTTTCCCAGTATAGCATCTAATATTTATAAGGTCTCTATCAATCCTATTTATTTTCAAATACTGTCCTTTAAAAAATATTATTCTTCATTCTTTTACCTACTCCAATATTGATAGGAATACTATCTTTTTGCTGGCTTTATCTATTGTAGTTTATATTAATTGCTCCATTTTGTTCTTTATCAGACTGCAACTTTAATTATTTATGAAATAATTGACAAAAACTCTATTGCTCTCTTCATAATTCTTCTTTCAGAGTACATCCCATGATACATATATATATATCTCCATATGACAATAATATGGTGCCTAATTTTGTCTAAGACTATAAATACAGGCTGTCTTATGTACCAGAATAAAGGTGTTTTTTCTGAGTGCTTTACTGAAAGTGGGAGTCATCATTTTCTCTAGAAGAAAAAGAGTCTTCATCTAACAAGATTATTGACTACCTGTAAATGCTGCTTTGCAGCTTATATGTACATTTATGTCTTTCCAACACACTTATTTAGTGTTGAAACTTTTTGTATTATAGTATTTTCTTTTCAATGACTCTAATAGGATTAACCCAAGTGCCAAAAATTGCTTGTCTTTCTGTTGAGTGCTGTGGACTGCAAGACTGATGTTCAGGGCATTGAGCATTCTACACAGTTTTTTTCAGGGTTCCTGCAAAACCACTTATAGGAATAAGTATACGTGGTCTGCCTTTTCTTTCTCAGTTCCTTTCAAACATGTTTGAGCAGGAGATCAAAAAGACAAGTAGAATCTGACAAAATGGGGTGTGAAAGAGTATACGGGGGAGCAGTGCTAAGCTAGAAACCCAGGTTTACTTTCCGGACCCTATATTATGGCCAAATAATTTAGTTCCCTGACTTGGTTTTCTTTCTGTGAGGTGGTGACTGTAGAAGTCATGCAGGTGAATTAATGGAAGATCTTAATGTAGTCATATATGGTATTAAGTACAGCCATATGAGTTTTTACTTTCATGGCAAAAAAAAAAAAAAATAGTCAGACCAGCATAGAAATCACAATGTTATAAATTAGGCACAGCAGGAATCCTTATAGTCTTACTTTTTGGTTTTATGTTTTTAACTTTTTGCAAAAAAAAAAGTGTAGCATGAAAAATGAACATATCTGTCCTATTTATTTGCTGAATATAGCATCCTAGACTCATTCTGGTTGGAAAAGACCTTTAAGGTTGAGTCCAACTGTATAATCTCATGCTTCTTCATTTGTCGCTAATCAATCTGGTAAATCAAATAATTGTGAAAAAATAATCAAAACTCTCATAAGGCTTAACTAAATTATATTTCTAAAACATCAGCCCATAGAACACATCAACTGAATAAAATATAAAGATTTAATTGCAGTAAGCTGGAAGGGAAAAGCTGCTAATAATTCTGGTTTTGGGGTAATTGTTACAAGCCATTGATCAGAAAAAAACTGTGTAAAAGATCCTTAATCAAATACTAGAAAACAGTATAGCTGGATGCCACTGATAGATCAGGCTTTCTGATTAAAGAATTCGTATATTTGGGTTTATATTTAGGAAAAACTTGAAGACATCAAATATCTGGTGTGGTAATTCATAAGAATTTTAAACCATTGTATTAACTAGTATTAACTACATTTTTTACAATGCAGTGACTTCACCGTGCTTTTATTACCAAATAATGGAATCAATGAGATTTTATGACATTTCTCAGGGGTTTTTCTAGAAACCACAAAATTGCTTTCTTTCTGAATTAAAAAGGAAATTCTGATCAAATTTTACAAGCATAAGACAAACCCTGTTCCTAATACAATGAACAACTGAATTTCTAACAGCAAAGCTGCTTAGTTCTGTATGCTAAATATGTTGTAAAACTGGTGTTTTATAATGTTAGTACTAGTGAAAATTTACTTTAGGGCTGAAGCAAAAGTAACTGAGGAGCACATTTTTATTATTATTCAAATTGAGTGTAATATTTTTGACTGTCATGAAGATTTTAATGAAAATCTGCTGAATATAAGAGAGAGGAGAATCTTGCAGTAGTAGATCTGATAATTTAGAACATTTTATCTTGCTGTGCAATTACAATTTTTAAATAATTAAAACCACATCAAACCAAATTTACACACTTAGTGTAGCGTATCTGAGACATGCTCAGAAGAAGGTCAAAAATTTCTAATTTTATGGTTTTTCTTTTTCAGAGAATTACTAGTCATTGAATTTTAATAAAGGTAGAGTTTCCTGGTTTTTAAAACCAGCCCAGTGACCAATAGGTCTGTTCGTAACTAAGTGAAAAGTACATTTCCTAACAAGGAGAGTGTTTTGTATTGTCAGCAGCTTCCTTTCAGTGAGTGATAGCTTTAATCCTTGGGGTAAAGAAGATTTGCCTTTACCCTGAGCGGAGGAAGCTTAGTTGAAGAGCTTTATCCCAACAGAGGTATCTTAACTGAACAGTTATTCTTCTGCTGTATCATATTGTGTATTAGCACCAAGGAAGCTTCTCTGCATTTTCAGGAAGAAAAATGGCAGCAGTGACATAAATCAGCTCAAATGTGCCTAATGCATTCAGCAGAACAAAGAAATATTAAGCCCTGTGTAATAATGAATATGTGATATCCCTATATGATATTTTGGAGGCCTCTGCACTGCCTAGAGTCTGAGAGCTCATTCTGTGAGATTCCCATACCTCTTCCCTAGCTGTTCCCACCTCAGTCAGTTCTGCATGCCAAAATCTTAGTAATTAATTTTCATTCTCATCCATTTAATCCTCCTCTCTACTCCTGAGCACAACACCTCTTTTCCTACAGCAGCTAATGCTTACTCAGGGTTGGGAGGGAGGCAGATCCAACATGACCAGCCTAATGAGGAATGCTTTGGAGACAACATAAGGAAAGGGGACAAATGAGACCGGAATGATATGAAATAGAAATTGCTTGGATAGATGCAATCCCCTGGCCCCCACTGTGCACTTCCCAGGAGTGGGGGAAAATCAGTAGAGTTGAATAGAAAAACTAATTCATCATTATCAAATGGAAAAGGTTGATTCACAAGGACTCTGAACAGGGGTGTGAGTGCTGGGTCATCCTGCCCATGTGTGGTTAGAGCTGCCCTGCAGCATCCTGCAATCTGCAGCTGCAGTCCCCTCTTTTCCTCAACAAGTCCTTTTTCCTGGTGGTTGGTCTCTCAAAGGACCTTAGGACCCACTCTATAAGGAGTATCCAAATTTACCTCTTCCTGCCTGACATAAAAAAAAAAAAAAAATCACTTCTGATTCTTATTTTATTTTTTTTTTTGTTAGGATGTTTTAGGAGAGCTCTGCATCTGGCATGCAGCAGCTCTTACCAGGCAGGGAGGGCTATGTGGATGATTGAAGGGTGAGGTTTCATCTGTATGTAGAGGAGTTCAAAACCATGGAGAAGAATGGGTGGATATACAGTAAAATGTGCCACCTTGAGATCCTGTGTGGAGTGACTGTAGGGAACATTGTCTTTTGCTGCCTCTGTTCCTCTGTTCGTCTTGCATCAAAAAAATTAAAAGTTTTTTTTATCCTCATGGGTAGAAAAAAAATCTTGCTGTTTTATTGTGTCACTATGAATTTCTGCTCAAGCCCAAATTCATAGCAAACACAACAAAGTATGAAAATCTGATGTTTCTGTGGGACAGGTTCTTTGAGATCTACTCATTTCAGGAGACAGGACTAATTTGAGGTACCCTATGCCTGGTTGCAGGTGCTACTGAGGAGACTTCAGTGCCAGGGATAACCAACAGATGCTTCCATCTTCCAGTGAGCTTTTAATGTCCCTGTTTGCTCATTCTTTTTAAACAGGGAACAGTCTTGTACATCTTTGCACAAGCAAACCAGGCAAAACATTAAAATAAACCAGTGCAGCATCATAAAGAAACAAAGTTTCCTGAAAACATCTAGTCCATTGGATGTAATTAGTGAGCACAAACATGCAGATCTGAAACTCCTCAGAAGTGCTGCATGAACTTTTCAAATTTGGACATGTTCTGTCCAAATCCATTTGTTTGCACTGCCTTGTGGGTTTTACCTCGAGCTGCAGAAGCAGAGTATTTCACAGTCACAGAGGTTAATGCAGATTTTCTTGATGACTCTACGTTTTGTCACATTTTCTCGTGCCATTCCCAAGAAGGCAGCGCATCTTCATTCCTGTGACAGGACAAATGCCAGTTGAGCAGGAACAGAGCTCGTGCTTATTTGGTGATACCTCTGGGGGAATAGAGTATTTGTGAAATTCTTCATGGCTGTCAGAGGAGTTGAGGCATTTTCCTCCTCTCTTCTCAATTCACTTTTCAATCTCAATAGTTTATTGGAATGACAGGGTATCAAAACGTCTGGAAAGTTAATACCATACATCAAGCACCTGTGTATTGCAGAGGTCTGACAGTGCTAACAGAACAGATGGATTTTATGTAATCTCTGTCTCCTGAAAAGAATAAAAGAAAAATTTTATTGACTTGGCCTGTGATCTCAGAGAAATAGTCTGAGTTTTTTCTGGGTGGCTTGGCAGAATTGGATGCACTGAATACTGTTCTACTCGGCATTTAATAAGCAGAAATGCCCCATGTGAAAGACTAGTTGTGAACATTCTGTTAAACATGAAGGAAATCCTCAGAGCAATGGTCTCATTTCTTAGAGCTGGAGATCATTGCAGTTGCTGGTCTTGTCTCAGGAATTTGAGTTTCATTACCACGCTACCTCTGTCATGTTGATGAGCTGGTCATCTGAAAGAATCAAGATAATTTTCCTCACCTCCCAGTTTTCACTCAGACTCAGGAGAGTTTTCCTTGTTTCCCATTTTCTCTTTTCCATTGAAGCAAATTATTTACTGTTTTTTAGTTCCATCCACCAGCTCAAAACCTCCAGTCAGCAGGACAAAGTATGACGTAGGTGGCACCCACCAAATCCTGGGGTGCTGCCCAGAAGTCTCCTCAGAGAAGGCAGGAAGCTCTCAGAGAGGACAAGAAAGCACCCTTCCAGTGTGTCCCATGGACAGGGACCTCTGGATAGCCAGGGGTTGCATCAGGGGGAGAGACACACCAGGGTGCTGAGTCGGGACACAACCTGAGATAAGTCCAGGCACGTAGAAACTGGAAGCAGAGATTGTATCGAGAGATGGAATTGACACCGGTGCCTTTCAGAGGGAATCACAGGATATTTTCCTTTCTTGTTCCCCCATTGCATTCATTATTTGGGGGAGAATTTCCTTTCTTGTTTCCCCATTGCATTCATTCTTTGGGGGGGAATTTCCTTTCTTGTTCCCCCATTGCATTCATTATTTGAGGGGGGAACACTGTCGGGAAACAGTGCTGGGTCCAGCAACCATCAAATTTGCTTAATATCTCTGCTGCCTGCCTCTTCTCTTTCTTTTTTCTTCCATTTGCATCCTCAATATTAACAGTAGGAATTCTGAGCTTTCCCTCCAGGGATAGAGATGAGGGTGCATTTTTGGGAGGGCCAAGTTGTTCAAGCAGATCTTTATTTCACATAACGCAGCTTCTAGTACCGGGGGGAAGACCAAGTTTGTGTGAAAATTGTTTCAATATTGATTCAGTGTAAGAGTAGCTGGGAATTCAGAACTGCACGTGGTAAGAACACATCACCCAAATAAAAACATCCTAAGGAAAGTGAGTGCTGAAAATGTGTAAAATGTATGTAATGTGTAAATTAGCAAAATTAACACACTTGTCTATCAAAGATCCTCATGGTGTTGAGTCGAAGCAGAAACATATGTAATGTGGCTGTGAACAAGGAAGTTTGGGGAGCTGTTGAATTTTCTGGTTAAATTGCTATGTAGTGCTAGAGCTTGGCTTGTGAAAGATGCAAACATAGCATCTATGCAAACTTCTATGGAGGAAGCACGATGTAATGTGCAGGACATGTTGGAAATCGGTATTTGCACATGCAGTGTAAAAATTAACCTGATGCACAACACTCAATTTATCAAAATAGATTTCCTACTCACTGCTGAGAAAGCTTGTTGCTAACTTCGTGGTAGAGCCATATTTAGGAAACGTGACCATAAGTGATTTGAGGGAAATTATGCTGTAAAGAGTTTACTATGCAGGGTACCAGTCTCAAATAGATGGAAAAAGCTATTAGTAAAAGATGTTTCTTAATCACCTCAGTGCAGAGAATAAAGTATTATTTTTGAAAGAAGGAGCCTGGGAGAATTCTGCTGTCTGATCTTTTGCCCTCAGGATGTTTTGTGCAGCTTGGCTCTGTTTCTGATCTGACTGCTGTTCTTTACCTCCTCTGATGGTACAGCACCCAGTTCTGGTAAGCTGACCTTAGTAGTTCTGTTTTTCTCGAGGCTAGACCACTGCCAGCATTGCTGTTGAAATATTTGGAAAGTCATGAACAAATTAAGGGTGTGTAGTAAAATCAAAAGTAGCAACTTCTCACAGACAATTAAAGCATTGAAAATAATCATATGAGGATTTACTTAGACTGAAAATCATTGGCATCTCATATTACTCTGTTCCTTTGTTTCAGTTACCATAAGCATTCAAGGACTGACATTAATTTAAGTACTTCTAAACAGAATATTACTACTGAGTCTGATAGTAATAGGTTTATTTTTCTGCCTTGCTGTTCAATTCGTCCTATATGTGCTTTGCCTTTTACAAACTAATGTGATATATAATACTCCTTTACTATATATAACTCCAGAAATGATTTGCAGAGCAGTATAAACAATTTATGCATATTGTGTTGCCTAAAGTATCATCCATAAACCTATTGGGAAGATGAAAATACAGGATCTTTTATAGGAATATATGAAGTCATAATGGGATTTCTTGAGATCTCAGAATTCGCTTTGCAAGGTCTTTTACATTTATCGTTTTTTCTTTTTTTAAAGGGACATTTTCCCTGAAAGGTACTGTACTGATAAATGCATTTTTTTCTTTTGTCCCACCAAATTCGTGAGTGATCTTTCCTGAGACTTCCCCAAGTTCTCAGTTAAACTAAGGCCTTTCCTAATCCCAAACAAATGCTGTTCTTGACTGCTTCAATCCTCTGATAGAACAATAAGAAATGAGGAAGAGAATGGGAGAGAATTTAAGTGTCTTCTTTTGCAGAGCCACATGCTGATTTGCTAATATTTTAAATAGTTGCTCGCCTAACTAGCTATTGTTTTCAAGCACTTCTCATTCTTGTTGTGCACTCGTAGTTATTTAGTTTTTGTTTTCATCCTGCAGAGGGGAGGTCGGAGGGAGGTTCTGCTTGTAGAGCCTGGAGCTGTTTCAATAAATGTATTTAACAATGCCAATATAAAAGGAGCTTCTTGTAAGCAGACATTGCTCTCAGAGCCAGAGATGAATTTCTGTGGTTTCTGAATAAGCAAGTCTGTTCCAACAAATAGACCATTGCAGCTCCCCCATGGAGGCAGAATTTGGTATGCTGCAGGATTTTTGTGCAGCACACTAGAAACATATCTGTCTAGATGAACACACACTTACATATAGGAGCAGCAAATAACCTCTCATTTGTTTGGAATTTATGGCTTCCCAATTACAAATGAGGAGACTTGCTACTTTCTTGCTTCATAGCACACTGAATTGTATTTATGTAATGTTTGCATGGAGAACTCCTAGCGCTTAGCAACAGTTTTGGTGGAACAGCTGAACTAGTCTGTACGGTGAAGAATTAAAAACATAGTGCTTTACTGATCAGTTTTTCCAGTATTGGAAAGATATAAACAAGTAGGAAAACAAATTGTAATAATATTTTTTATCTTTTTAATTCAGAAGTATCCTCCTTTATATTAGGCATTTCCTACATCTGCATTTTTAGGGTTAGAGAAAATAGGTTTTGATGTTATAAAACTCTTTCAAAATTAATGTTATTTAGGTGATAAGTTTCTGTCCCTAAAATCTTTAAGGGATAAGAGGAAATAATACAGGATTTACTGAGAAGTAAATCCACAACTACTTCTGGATCAGTTTTACTGGTTTAAAGATCAGTATCTCATGTCTGAGCACTATCTCACTTTTTTGTCAGACTTTCTGATTCACATCTTCAGTGCAACATGTTGCCTTTCAAGGAGGAAATACTCATCTCTAATGAGCAAACTAATCGTGATTTAGTAAGGTTTTGAAAGTATTTTGGAATTGAAGAACCTGTGATAGATAAGAGGATAAGTTAATGGCGTACTAGATCTCTAAGTCATTTACGACATGATTTAGAGGAAAAAAACTGTGGTGGGGGGTTGTTTCCCCAGTGGTTTATGAATATGACTGTCATTTTGGATACAAAATGATTTTTCAGAGGGTTATGAAATATAAGATAAACACTTTGGAAAAATATTATCAAAATAGAATTCTGAAATTTTGTCTTTACCTTTGAAAAATTAAATATCTTTTAATGAAACTGGATGAAAACCTGAGAAGGTTGCATAGCAGTCACACTTCTTTTATCAGCAAAATAATAAAATACCTATAGATCTATCTAGAAATACATGCTCACACAGTTTTCTAAACTGCTAAGTTTGAAAACTAATATCGAGCTCAAAAAATCAATTGAGGCTTGTCCAGACTGTTGGTATCCTCACTTTGTGTCATCATGTGCAAAATGGCAGCAATAGTAGACTTTCCTAATTGTACTGATATGTGAGATAAAGCAAAATATTTCTTATTGTCTAAAGTAGCATTGCAGTTTTAATAGCAAGGAGAAGCAATAAAAATCAGTTTGCTGCACGAATGTCACTCTGAATACACCCAGCAGAACTTCAGATGAAAAATGGGGCTTGTTTCTATATATATATATAAAATACTCATCAAAACTGCCCATAAAAAGTTATATTGGCTCATACAGCCCTTACTGTTCCCTAGTAAAACCTTAACTTTTTGGTCATTCTAGATTCAATAAATGCTCTCTCAAACTGCTCCTTTGTTTCTTGACATGAAGGCTTCAAAAGAGGAAAATCAATTGCAGCAATCTTCTTTTCTTTGCCCTGCTTAATTTTTTCCAGATTGCTTTGAGCCCTACCTTATTAATGCACTGATAGTGATCAAGATTCAAATTAAGGAATGAAATAAAAAACTATTGGAATAGCCAATGTCTTCACAAAATTAGGGATGACTCCTTTAACGTTTATTTGGGTTTGCATAATCTTGCGTTATTTTGAATCTGTGCTACATATAACTTTCTTAAAATAAGCAGTGATTGCTCCATATACAGATAAACCTAAACTAAATACCTACATTTATTTTGATTCCCAAATCTGAGGATACACTCCTGTTGTTTAGTTAAAAATGCTGGGTTTAGCTTTCAATTTGCATAGAAATGTTTTCAGAGTTGGCATCGTTTGCTTCTGCTATATATCTTTCTTGTACTCTCTGTTTTATACGCCTACTGAGATCCTGTACTGCAATTACTGCCATATGGGAAAGAAAGTTTAATTTTACAGTGGAAATCCAACGTTGGGTAATCACATTGCCTGTCTAGGAGCAGATATGCATTAAGAGTAAAATCATCCTATTAGATCTATCAAGCAAATCTCAGATAAGTAGCAGAGACTATGATTTATCTGAGATTATCTACAGAAATACTAATTCTATCCCCTAGATTCTTTCATGCTGGATATGCCTTTTTGAATTTGCCATCCTTTTAGGCTTGGGGCCAAGGAACTAATAGGAAAACAGGAAGCAAAATAGAGTGGGAATTTTAGATCTTCTTGCATCCACCCAGTTTCAGCTTTTCCATTCTTAAACTGGGTGAAATTAGGGTCAGGTCTGATGCAAACGGGAGGTGGCCAGTTTGGGGCTTGGCTCTTAGTTTAGATAAGGAATAACATCTGTGCTGCCTGCTCTGGGGGGCCGGCAGCCAGGGCCTGGGAGAGCACAGGCTGCTGTATCTCCAAGGACTGCAGTGAGCAGAGGCTGGCCCTCAGCAGACGGAGCGAGGTGTGAGTCTGCTGGGAGGTGGCTGGACAGCAGCCCCTTAATGTGATCTGACATGCTGTGCACATGTCCCTGGTGCTGTGGCAATCCCACAATCAGCTGGAGCGCTGCAGCAGATCCAGCGAGCGCTCCCTGCAGAATTCAGCTGATATCTTTTCAAACTCAACATGGCAACTTGTGACAGGTACACTCTAACAACCATATGTTTCTTGCCTAATTACAGGAAAAGTTGCCCGCATGCCTAAAATTAGTCAGAGGAATAAACTCTTAACATGGGGATGCTCAGCAGCGCAGAAGTGAAATGCTGGTGAACCAGGGAAAGCAGCGGCGTAATTAGTGCCGCATGAAACGCGTGAGCACCCGCAGTACCTGTCAGGGAGGGAGGACTACAGACCCCCTCTTTGTCAACTAAGGAACTTGTCCAACAGCTCTGCTTGGATGGAGGTTTCCGCTCTGAGGTGCCTTCATGTGTCTACCCATGCATCTGAGTTGGTTCATGCAGCTGAAAGCAGAGTGAGCATCTCTGGCAATGCACCAGCCCTTGGTTCTCACTCAAAAACGTGTGCCATTGCTCTAAGGAGATTAGCTCCCGAACTGATACTAATAGCTTAAGGTGATTCTTCATAACTCAGGAGGCAATCATTCACAGAGTCTTTAAAATAGTAATTTTTCTTATACAATTTTATAACAACTATAAATTTATATTCTATGTAGTCACATATAGACTATTAAACTTCCTTATATAATTGCAAATAGCATTGTATATCTTTCCTGTTGCTGAAATGGTATACATGCAGGCAAGCAGCAAGTCTTACTTATGTAATACATATATAATGTGGGAATAATTAATTTTTTATTATTATTATTATTTTTAAAGGGTTTTAATGATTTGACTTATATTATGACCTGTTATGGCAACTTATGTTGCCAGCATACAGGATTTCAAAATGGTCCTAAGGTCCTCTGCAGACATATGCTCTGCTTCACTGGAGAACCAAGTACCTTGAGAAGAGCTCCAAGTGGTAACTGTTCGTGCAGTGAAGTATGTTGTAGAACTTTTCACTCCAAAGCCACAAGCCCCAAATTTCGGTCAAACCAGGGGTGATCTTATCCTTGGGTTTTCAAAACAGCTGCCTTTTGACCAAATTGGCAGCCTCTATTCAGGGCTGATACTGCAGACAGCTATGAACAGTGGTGTGGAAATGTCTTGCATAGCAACAGCCTGTACTGTGCAAGCTTAGCATTAACCTTTGGTTTTAAGAACTTTTGTAGTGGTTTGAAAAAAACAAAATACATTGTGGACTGCAAGAGGGAATACATTTCATGGAACTTGAAAAATAAGCTCTAAATGCTCTTAGGGCAGCTCAGAAAAGTGGCTTCCTGTCTGTTTAATGTGTTTATTCAGACTTGTAGAGGGAAAATGTTGAGGGTGAGAAAGGTTATTTTAAGGCTCTCAGAAGGACATAATCAAAGCTAGATAATGTTTTCTGCATTACTGAGGAACAGAGATAATTTTTTCCTAGCTGGGTCGATATTCTTCCTGCCTAATTTCAAGCCCACGGCTCAAACACTGAAGTTTGGAGAGATGTGTCTGATGCCTGTATGATACCATTACATAACAAGCATCTTCACAGGATTAATACATATTTTAAAGGGGAATGGACAGATTGAGGAAATGCACAACTAGAATGTTTTTCTTTCTTTATAAGAAAGTATAAGTCAAGTAATGAAAAATGGAGGTCTATGGCTTTTCTGTGAGAAAAGCTCTTAAGGTATTAAATTATCTTGTGTCATCTGAGAAGAAAAATGTTGTAACTTCCTTCTTAGAGCTTTCAATGTTTCCTTTTTTTTTTTCTCATTTTCTGCATTGTGTAAGTGTACAGCCACCCAACACACACGGAAACACCTATATAAACATTAAATACTGCAGTTTGAATGAATTTTATTATGTAACAGCACAGATGCCAAAAAAGCTTGCCAACTACCTTTTGCTTAGTTACAATTCTGCAATTTCCAATAGACAAAGATGGCTCAGAAACGGTTTTTGTCACCTGAAAATAATGGAACAATCTAGAAACTGTTATTATTGTGCAAACATTTTGTTTTAAGTGATTTATCTTACTAGCTAGCTCCAAGTTACCTGCCAGCAGTTAATTTCCACACAAAAGAAAATCAATTGTCTTTATTCCTTTCCTCAATTTATGTTTAACCTGTATATGATTTAAACTTCTGGATTAATACCACTCCAGTTCTTTTGGAAATCATTAAAAACTGTTAAAACCTGTAAATATATTGTATTGCAGACACAGCAAGTTGAGTAGGCGAGCTGCAAAATACTTGCTGAGTAAAGAAAATATTTCAGTAACATTTTCACTGAAAATCAGATGGTTTTCTGCCATTTCTGATTATGATCCCTCTTCTAATATTTTCAAGGGTAGAGTCTCTTCCAATTTAAATTTGACTTTTTTCATTTGTTTTGGGGTTTTTGTTATAATTTTGCGTACAATGATGAATTGAGTTTACAAGTTTTATTTTCCATTTAATGGAGCACTCATCCTTTTGCCAGCTTGGAGCCTCTGAGAGTTTCTGAGCAGGAGCATATCCTCAAAGTGTTCTTTGGCCCTTCAGAGGGCCTTTTTTGACCTGTTGTGGAGAAGGATTCCATGATCCAGTGCAGTACTGCCCAGGTGAAGTCAGTTTGATGGATGGGCTGGACTGGGATCACTGCAGTCAAAATTGTGAGAGTTGAGCTCAGTGACACCTGCTGTGCTAAAGGGCCATTCTTGTATGAACGTGAATATATTCGATTCTCTTACGTTTAGAATTGTAACATCCAGGAAATTAAAATCTTTGGTGCCAAAGTTATAATATTGCCAGGGACCATACATTTTAAAAATACACGTATGTGTGCAGTACTCAAGTTTTCCCTGTTGCTTGGTTTGAAAGTAGCTAGGTTTTGTTCATACTGAAGGCAGCAAATTAGGTACTGCTCTGTGTGAACAATAAGGGTAAAATGTGGTCTTTAAAGTTTTAGGACTCATTTTCCTGCACAGTTTTCCCTCTTTATTACATTCTAGCTTTAGAGATTTATGCCGTAGACTAAAAAGCCCTACAGGAGACTGAATCATGCATGAACTTTTATACAACTTTCTGTTTGAATCTGATGCTTTTTTCACCTTTCTCAGAATGATCAGTGTTTTGCTGAAATGTTGGCAGATGGGGAACAGAGAGTGTGCCAACTGATGCTAACATTTCAACAACAACAGGAGAAAAATAAAAAGAAGAGAAAGAATAGTTGAAGAGTATACTGTTTTTCTGGAATAACATCCTTTCTCAGAGCACTCAATTCTCCTTGAGCTGGGGCTGCTTCCAGTCATTTCTTAATGCATAAGCACAGCCAGGCTTGAAACTCTTTTAGTCTTCAGCTTCCAACTGTTCCATTTATCTCCAGCTTGACAAGGTAGCATGGTAACCATTATATTAAGCCACAAAAGAAAAAGTCATGAGATAAATTGTGGCTTTTCCCTCTGTTCTTTATTTTTGTTGTTGTTGTTGTTGTTTTTCCTGTAACCATGTAGAGCAGATATTGTATCAAGTTTGAAGGAGTTAGTAATTCTCAGTATAGGAGGATGATGAAGTGATATCAGTTACAGTTTGTTGTGACATATATTTATATTAATGCAGTTTTATCATTTGTCCCTGCCGCTCATAAAAAGCAATACCACAAATATTAAGATAATGTCCATGACTTGCAATAAATAGACTAATTGTTTAGCCTATGGAGGGATATGTAGACACTAAGAATTTTGGTAGTGATGCTCTTTCCCTTACCAAACCTAATTTAAGATTACACTCCCTGTATGCATTCCCCCTTAATAAAACCTCACTACATTTATTTCCTTTATTTGTCACAAAGTCTGTCACTTCTTGAGCATGTTCAGTTACATATTTTGAATTAAGATCTCTCCAAACAAGCCCAGCCTGCTTAAAACTAGTATAAGCTGGTGCTGTGTGACAAAGATAATTCCTGCCATGTCTGTTACAACAATATATCTTTATAAATGGTCTTGAGACATAACACAGCATTTCTCAGTCATTGAATTTCTGGTCTCCAGATAGATGAAGTTATAATTTTTGTTCTGGGCTTTCCCTGATGTGCAATTCTCAGCTATTCCAAGTAAATCTGACCCATTCATATTTAACTGTTGCAGACTAAAGCCTGAATTTGTTATGGATATTGGATTGAGTTTTATAATGAACTTTTTTTTATATACATTGAGTGATGTGTAATAATATGTGAATATGTGCATAAACCTTATATTTAGGAAATCGGGATATAAACAATGCCTGCTTATCTGCCAGATCCCAAAAAGAGGTTAAACGAAGTTTGCTTCCTGCTGTCTTGCTCCCTGTTATTCCAGTGGGGATATATTTATTTGTTCTTGGCTTTAGTTGCTCCTTTCAAAATTTAAAATGTTAAAGTCCAACAGTTAAAATCTAAATCTAAGAGACTTCCACCAGCATTGTGATTAGAAACTTACCAAGTACTTACATGGTAGGCAATTAGGATCTGTTTAATATGTACTTAAAAAAAAAATAAAAATAGTTAGGGCATGCTTTATTTCTCATTGGACTACTCCAAGGGAGGTATCCTTAAAGATTTGATTTATAGGAAGATTCAGGAAACTTATGTCTGCTATAACAGCTGCTTGATAATAAGGACAATTTTAGGCAAATTTTGCAGGAGTGAAGTTCTAGCTACAAGGCAGCTTTGAGTGATGAATAAAGAATGAGAATGGGTCCACCTATAAAGATCATAACCGATGAAAAGGGGTAAATGTCTGTCCATATTCCATAGCAGATTCATGGTAGAGTTGAGTTTTGTGGGCTCAGTGGATTCCTCCACTGTGCCACCCACTGTTACACTGACATCAGTAACTTCTGTGTGACTGAAACATATTCTCTTTGGCAATATTCTGGAAAGAAATCCAGGCTGAACTTGGAAAGAAGGCAGTGGGTTTCTTGGTAGGTTGCTTTGGTAATTAATCACTGAGAGACCTCTAGAGATGCAGCAGGTTTCTCCAAGCCTCCTGAAAGAGTTGCACCTGGAAAGACTGCAATGCTTGACAGTACCTGTAAATCAGACCTGATAGGTCAGGAACATGTTTAGATACTGGTTCAAGATCAGGGACAAATGAAACTTCAACTTACAGTGCCAGATTCTATTTAAAGCTATTTAGAATTCTCCACTAAGTTCCTGCTAATGTTTCAAGAGATTTAGTTTGAAAAAAATGGGTTGTAACATCTGTTTTTTTCACACTCTATCTAAAAGGGTTTCTTCCAAAGTCATTTTGAAAACAGATGTTTGAACTCCAATGTTTTCTTTCAAGAAGAATTAAGTTTACCGCTGGAAGAAGGGAAGAGAAAGGCCAGGGAGACAAGTTTGGTTAAATAATGAAATGCAGTTCTCAGGGAGTTTAAGTAAACCAAAGTGAAATCTGAATGAAAGAAAAAAGAATGGCTGTCCATGGAAATTTTAACTGAGGTAAATGAAATGTATAACAGATTAGGGGGACTAGTCAGGAATTTTACAAACAAGTAAAACACATGAGGGAAAAAAATAAAAAGGTAAATATATGTTTCTATAAAAGAAACCTTTAAATATTATTTAGACAGATAAACCATAAGGGATCCAAATTCCTTCACTGGTTTTCACTGTAGTGAAAGATGAAGACAGCTATCCATTGTGTGTTCTTGACAAGTATTTTAAGTGAAACGTTATTAAATTAAGTGTTATGTCCTGTAGCTTGGACTGATTGATATGTCTAAATTACATTGAGTCATCATGGCTGAATATAGTAATTCATAACTGAGAAGGGCTATGAATGGAGTCAGAAGGATGCTAACAAAATGGGTATGAGATGTCCTCATCAGTTATCTTTCTGGGATATAAACACTGAAATGGCCACATTTATACAAAATGTAAAGCTTCTTGTGAATTTGAGAAGTTAATGTTTTAACAAGTAATGTTAAAAATAAGTCCTGGTTCTTGTGCAGCCGTTGTACTCTTGTGGGGAAAACCTGGCTCAGGGGACTGCAACATGGAAGCATCAGCACTATGAGAGAGACAGGCTATCAGAGGTGTTTCCCAATTGTTTCACCATGCAGAGTGTATAGAAAGCTGAGAGGTAACAGTAAAAGAAGTTTGAACTCCTGACAGACTTCACATGGGTTCAAACTCGTAGGGAACGCATAAGAAAACTTTTGACTTGTATACTGCTCCATGAAATTACAGGGAATCCTAATTTTTTAAAAATAATATATTTTGGCAGCCATTAGTTTCTTATGGTTCTTCTTTATCTTTCAGCTATTGTTAGTGTTTCTTGGTCTTAACTGCTTCTTAAATGTTTTTGTGGTTGTTTTTTTGTTTTGTTTTGTTTTGTTTTTTTTCTCCAGTGAGAAGAATGAATTTCTATTAAAGAGTAGTATATAAAAGTTATTCAGGAGTTTCTACTTGGTTCATTTTCCAGAATGGGTGGATAATGGATTAAATTAAAAGTCTTAAACTACAAAGTGGATAAGAAGTATTTATTCAATGTAGTTTTGACTGTGGAATTAATTTCTAAGTCCTGTTCTAAACAGTTATTTCAAAAGCTGTGGTTAATATTTATTTTTATATACACATTTGGCTCAAATGAACTGTATGGAATAAAATAAGCATACACTAATTTCCTGGGCTTATGAAAAAAAATCGTCTCATAGAGACTGCATAATTATCCTACCTGGGTTTGTTACGTGTTTTTATGAAAGATCAGGATCTCATCACACAGGTCTGGATATTTTGGAACCTCTTTTTCAGTGATCTTGGCAGTAATTACTTAGGAACACTAAAAGACTTCATAGTTTTGTAAAGTAAGGTACCTTCTTGGCATTAGCACTGGTGGTAATTGGTGACAAGTCAAATGACTGAAATTTGCATACTGCTTTGTGATCAGCATAAAGCTTCTGAAATATAGGCAGGTTTCCCTTTTTCTGATGCCATATCTAACACACAAGAGCTGCTTATCTGTGCACACTCACTGTCTTTTTCCTATTGCTACATTTCAGTTTTGTGGCTTATGTCCATCTTTTCTGTAAGACTCTTGACAGTTTTCAACTTCATTTTGAACATCTGTATTCAAATGCAGATTTTGCCTTTGTAGCTGGGACCAAGTAGAAGGCATCTTTGAAGAAATGCTAATAAGAGTGCTGTGCTTCTCAGACATACCTTCCTTCCTAAGAACATTTCTTTGAAATCCAGACCAAAAAAACCCAAACCGTTTTGCTCTCATCAACATGGCTTTAATGTGCTCAGGATAACATGCCTGTATGAAACAGAAAAATTGATAGGTGAAAGTGAGCTACTTACTGTGCAGAATGAGGGAAGGTCTGCTTTATAGCAATCCGTAAGGGAATTCTGAAAGAAACAGCTATGATGTTCCTTTTCTTCTTTATAATTTATCTGATTAACATCCTGCATTTACTGAAATGACACACTGGCTCTGAGCATGACAAGCAATGCTGAAACCTGGTTTATCATCTGCAAGGTAGAGATGCAGGATACTGCATCAAAGAAATTACTTGGATGGGGAATGCTGTCAGGGTGACTGGAAATCTGATATACAGAAATTTCTTTTTTAAAAAAGGATAAAAAAAATAAAAAAGAAAAACCTGTAAATGGCACTCGGGTGAAATTTGAGAGAACCTAAAATACTGCAGATTCTGAAAGATTCTGTCTCTGTAAGAGAGAGAGAAAACTTTCTTCACTGAGAAAAGATCACCGAAGAGAAAAATGTCACGCACAACTCTGCTCACAAGACATTGTCATTTGCTGCATTTATCAAGTTACATGATCATGCTCAACAATTGCAAGACAGCTTTAAGGCTCAAGAAAATCCCTAATAACTTTATTATTCTCTCTTAAAAGCAGGTAGAGTCCTTTTAACTGCATTTGGTATCATCTTTCATAAGGGCCCATTAGAGTTGAATTAATGTATTTGCAGAGATAGCTCAGTCATCCCAAATCATTTTCTGTCTGATGTTTAAGCCTTTGATAGCGTACTTTGAGTTTGAATTGAATTTCAGAGAGACACTAAGCATGTTAATTAGACTCTCTTTGTGTTCTAAGAGGGAGGAAAAGCAGAAGGGATAATTTTTAACATTTCAGTTGAGCACTATTTGCAGTGCACGTATCTCTTTCCTACAATATTGCATGCAATTAGGACTAGAAATTTCTAGCATTGACACGTTCACTATGTAATCTGAAATTGCTAAAGGTGTATGTGGCCTTTGGATAATATGCATTGAGTACAAAGTAATATTTTTTAAATTAATTTTTTAAAAATATTAGCCTAAGTGTCTTTTTTAAATGTTAATGTATTCAGTTACTACACCACTGTTTTATAACACTGAAACTGCATGGATACTTGACTGGAACAAAAGTACAGCACACATCAGCTAAACAGGGGAAATATTTATGTTAGCTGATCCTTGTTTGCACAACCATCACACTCTTTTTTCAAACCCATTTTTTACAGACGGGACAACAGCATTAGTGTTCTCAGTGATGACAAGAAGGGCAGGCAAAGGGCTTTGACTGCTTTGCTCACAGTCACTGGAGCGTGTGGGCAGGAGCAGGTGCCAGGAGGCATCATTGCTGTCAGCATCCACCAGTGTGCATGCTGGCACTCCTGTGATTTAAGGCAGCACTAGATGCATTAGGAGATGCACCTGAGGAGATGAGGACAAACACTTTCTTCTACAAACGTGTTTCTGTGGCCAGAACTAAAGCCATAAAGACCTTCCTCCATGTCCTTGTTGCTGCTTTTAATTCTTCTGCCAAGAAATGTGGTAGAACAAAACAAATTTCCTCATTACTGATCTAAAGAAAAATGAAATACAGCCTGTGAAAAGAACAGAAGTGGAATTTATTGGCATGCTGGTAAAGCACGCCACGTTTGGTTCGCAGTTCTTGGTAACATTTTAAGGTATTAGAAAAGCATAAAAGAAGTGGAGGGAGAAAACAGAAAACAAGTTGTAACTCGCCTACACTGGCAGTGTTTAGAAGTAAGGAGCTGGGTGAAGGAGGTGGGACAGCTGAGCAGGGGCTTCCCTGGGTCCTGCCTTCTTCTGCCACGTCCAGAGAAGGAGTCGAGGCACTCACCACCAACAGAAAGACTATGAATCTGCTAGAGAGAAGAGATGTGACAGCTGTGAGAAGATCTGGCAGTAGGAAGACACAGAAAAATTAAGCCCCAGATGAGAAAGAATTGAGGTCAAAACAGGAACAGATGTGCACTAAAAATAGAAGGGCAAGAAAAAGATAGATGCAAAGGTCCTTGCAAGTAGACAGGTATCAGGGAGGAGGGAGAGACATCTTATTAAAGGAGAGATGGAAAAGCAATGGTAATATAAAAGGAGGAAAAAATTACAGAACTAATTAAGAAGCCTCTGCTTTTAATTCAAGTCATTTTTATTTAGCTCTAACTAAATCACCCCTTGAATCCTCAGCCTGCGTTATTACTTGGAAAAGCAATGAACCTTATGTAAAGGGCACCAGTGTAGACATTAGTGAGTACCTCTGCAAACTTGAGATAATGCCATTAAGGGAACTAATAGAGTTAAAGTACAGTCTACATTTAGTTCTAATTAGACAAAAGATAGCAGCCAAATTGCCACATAAAGTTTAGATAGGGAATTCAAACAAGTCACAAAAACTGTGGAAATATATAACTTCTGGGTTTAGTATGATGCCTTGAAAGTTCCCTAATGTATCTGCTCCATTCTGCTGTTTGTTCTTAATAATTCTCGATGGGCTGGGGAGCCAGATCCACCCCTGGTGGTCGGCCAAGCCTCACCTCAGTCATACCTGCATCTGAGCCCCCAGCAAGTATCTGTCTCAAAAATTTCATGGAGGCTGGCAGTTCTGGGAGTAGGAAGTTGTTTCTGAAAAAGGGACGGGGAAGGAGAGTGAGGTTTCCTCCCAACAGCAGCAGAAAGAAAGGACTGCAACCAGCCCTGTCAAACTTCTTTAGCTTTTCTCTCCCAAAACCACAAAAGTGTGTAGGAGGAAAAGTATCAATTCTGGACATTTCCTTTTTGTGTTACTAAGTGGAGTATTCAACAACCTGGTTGCTTAACTTCCAGATATTGGTATGCAGTAAGCAGTAACTATCACAAAATATTTATCTTGGCCTTTCCAATGAATTCCTCAAAAATAGTCCTGTGGTCCCCAAATACCTAATTTTCTTGTTTCACTCAGGTTGGTTTTTAAAACAGACCATCTCCTCTGTGAGTTACAGCCCCAAGAGCATTCCCACAGTGCTGGGATGTAATGGCAACAAACTGACCCTGGGAATTGATTGTCCTTGCTTGCTGAAGAACAGGAATTCAAAATTATATGTTTGCATATATATGCATAGATAAACCATCTGTAATAGCAGGAAGAACAAATCTTTTTTCCTCTGTCTTAATGAACAATCACAAAGGCTTTTTTTTGTTCCTATTGCTACCATTACTATTTTTATGCATTGCTTGATTTTCTAAGAGCCAGGTGACAGTAATCTTACATGATTTTTTATATTCTCTTTCCATTTTATTTTCATGTTTACAGCAGACTTTCTCCTGCTCTTCCCTCTAGCAGTTTTGTTATTATTCTGCTTTTAAATTCCTTCAAGTGGTTTTCAGTAAGCTGGTTGAATGGTCTTTCATCAGGGTCAAAGAGAACAGTTGACAGATTCTCTACATGTAAAAATAACATTTTGTTTTCATGGCAGTGCTATATAAAAAACAAAACAAAACAAAAAAGAGTACATTGGTATGAATTAACAAAATTACCTTGGTAATTATCTCACCCAAATGGCTGGTCTACATATATGTTCTTCATTTCACATGGGAAAGTTTTCCTTATTAATATCTTTAGATTTGTAGCAACCCATTAGCAGCTAATCCATAAGTCTTACCCATTTCATGGCTCTCATCTTAAGGGGAGGAGTGGACCACAGAAAAGGCTGTTTTATGACTTATCGTTGTCCGTCTGCCTGAATTTATAATTCCCTTTTTACTTTTCTCTGAGCCCACATGTCATTTCCCCTGTATTTATGATTGCATGGCTTCTTTTAGCTGCTACAGTGTTGTTTATATGGAAAAGTGTGTGTGGGTGTAATTATAGGCAGCCCTCAAAATTGGCTAGTGCAAAAATTTGGGTTATTATTTTTTTTCAGCCTTTTTACTTTCTATAAGAGTCTGCACCTGTCCATGAACAATGCAATGATTATAGAGAGGGAAGGCAAGGCAGGAGATGACATGATAGAGGGAGGGTAAAGACCATTAGCTTCCAGAAAAAATGCATGATGTGTGAAGTACAGCCTTGGTGCTTCTCACTTCTGCTTTGTAAGGCAGTGGAACAGATGACAAACAAACGTAAGGTGCCTTTTTTGGCAGAGGAGCATGTAATGAAGATTGAAAGGAGAGTCAGAGGGAAGAGCCCAGCCTCTCTCCAGCAGGTCACACATAGAGGAAAGGTAAAAATAGTACCAACGAGGAGGGGAAAATGAAACTTTGACAGTTCTCCTCTCCAAGTTTTCAGTAGCAACAGCACAGATGCCTTTGCTAAGGAGTCGTCCAAAAAGAAGTAAAACAGGGGTGAGAAAAACTCAAAAACAAGTAACATTGGTAGAGTACTTAGGTGCAGGGGAGGGAAGGGATCAAGAAATGACTCCTAGGAGTAAAAAGGATGCAGTTGTGCTTAGGGCCATTACAGAGCATGGCAATATGTATGTATGTAGACTAAAATACCTGTATTTGCACCTGGATCAGAGATTCATGGGTAGCAAGATAAAGCACACAGCAACATAATATCCCTGAGTTGAAGGCTGCATTATGGTCCCATTAATAATTCACAGAATTAACTGTTCATTTGAAAATGTACCATTAGAGCCTCCTGAAAAAACTTTCCCTAACTATATTTCTGGCTTATTAATTGGGACTTTTTATTTCTTGACAAACATATGTGAGAACTGCTGGAGCCAAGTGTGTTGTTCCCTGTCATGGTCTGAGCACAGTGACTCTGTAAACAAGCTTTCTTTTGGACAGTCTATATCATCACAGCTCCCATGTCACATCCTCAGCACCACATAAACACATGGTCTATACTGCTGTTTGCAGGTATTTCTACATATATTTTTGCATATATATATATATCTTTGCAAGTATGGTACTTGAGGGGGCCAATAGAAAAGGCACTTTCTCTTTGCTTTTTGTGTCATCTATTATATGTAAGAATGTGGTAGAGCCATGTAGTGTAAAAGCAGCTTATTCTCCAGTTATTTCATTAGCTGTCCTCCCCTGCAGTGCTACCAAATTTTCACAGTCAATATAGATAAGAAAGTTATATTTCCAATAAAGCTAGTGAGAAAAATAGTTGGGCTGAAGGTCACTGACTTAGGACTCTTTCTGCCTTTGTTCCCCCACCCATTCTACCCTAATTAAACAAACTTCTGAAGATCTGGTGGATGAAAGAGTAATTTTAAAACTGAGGAAATATGTCAAAAGATGTTCTTTTAAGCTTGTAACCTCACAATTAGGTGTGTTTAAATGATGCATAAAGCCTAAGATGTGGTCTAGTTTTGAGCTTTAATTAGCTTTCAGTTCAGATGGTTCAAATACTGAGGTCTCCAGGCACTCAGGGGCCTCCCAACCCATAGGCATTGATTCTCCCCCTAACTGCAGTTAACTCACCCCACAGAGAAGCTGAGAGGAGGCGGAGGAGAGCTGAGAGCCATTTACAGGAGCTTTTGACTTTGCCACCCATCCACTATGCAGAGTTTTATAAAAGAAATGTCCTTTAAAATGCAATTGTGTTCTGAAATATGGGTTGTGGAGTTTTGGACTCATTCTAGTTTAGTGATTTCTGTATTAACATGTGTCATCTGTAAAGAAAGTGCCTCTTTTCCTATTTGCTCTCCTGGCCACTTACATGCAGTCTAATATGTCTTTAACACCTCTATTCCCTTGTTCTAAATAAGGTTATCCTTGACACTGAGCAATCCGATTTTTTCCTCGATTGAGGCCCTGATTCCACTGATCTGTACTCCTTGTTGGTTTAACTGCTTTCAGTATTTAACAAGAAATTTGTAAATGTTTCAGTTAATAAGAAGCAGATACACACAAGTTTCCTCAGATCACTTTAACTGAGATAACTGAAATGATGAGCAAAATGCATTCTTAATTCTTCAGTCAGAAGATTGGACTATAAGCACCCCAGGGAACCAGACTCACTGAGCAAAGCTGTCAGATGTTTACAGTGTAGCTTTGGAAAGCAGAGGCATATATAATTGAAATTATGTTTCCAGGGGACCTGTCAAAGTATTTTTGGCATATAGAATAGCATTCACTTAGTGAACAATTTGAAACCACTGTCTCTTTCATCCCATTACACATCCAGATGTTCTACATGTTTGTGTTCCTAATTTGCAAAGCAGAGAAACACTGTTGCCATTGCAGAATAAGGTATGGAAATCAAAATGAGGTAGATATTTGCTGCCTTTATGCTGCTTATTTGCTTCCTGTTTGTGGTTAGATGGCAGTGCAAATATCTGCAAGGGAGCTGTACTTTTATAAAATTTTAAAATTTGTCTATATTAAATTCTCATAATGATCTGGTTTACTATAATTTTTTTTTCCATATCGAATGTATAAATAATGTGTGTAGAGAATACAGAAATTACACAAAATACTACAACATGTGGCCTGTAATTAAATGACAACTCTGTTATTAGTGTGATGGATATCTCAGGAGACTGGAATAAACCAAAAATGCCTCTGATAGGCATAGATCCATCTGGAATTCAGCCAAGGCAGCAGTGCTGGGAAATAACACATCATTGAATGGGAGAAGATGGCTATCTGAGAAACAAATTTTGCATCCTCAAATTCCTAACTCATATCCCCAGCTTTACAACTAATATCTGCTGCAGCTTTTCAGAGATGCTGCCAATGTTTAAAAATGCTGGTGATACACTATTCTCTGCCCTTTAAAAGTGATCCTGCTACTTAAAAGATGGAAAAGCTAGATTTCATAAGGGAAACAAAAAATCCCCAGTTTAGCAGACCATCCTTTGAGAATGAAGGCAGAGGAACAGTGAGAATCAAATTTTAGGACTGCAAAGTCCTCGTCTTTTATATAATTAATATTATTTATATAATAATATAATATTATTTATTGAATGTATTTTGTATTTAGGTCTTGAAATGTCAGTAACTTGGATCTGTATAATGAAAAGTTTCTGGATCAGAATTCTGACTCTGTTTTTTGTAAAACTGTAGAGGAAAAGGCTTAGAGCTTTCTGGCACATGGGTGGTGACAGAAGGCTCGATGCAAAGGAGTCCTAAATACATGGAATAAATACAGCTGAAGTAATCTAACAGTGGAATGGCAGGCTCCAGTTCCATATCTGTTGTTCTTATCTCACCAGAAGAAGCACTTCATGGCACAGCTTCAAATAACTTGAGATTTGATTTTCATCCAGAAGCTGTGATCTGAAAGGAGCAAAGCTATTTTGGGGTTGGATATTTGTTTGGACAGCCAATAGAATTTCCCAACCCCTGAATTTTAAGTATACATTTTGAACTATAATATAATCATATCCTAAATACTTCAAGTCCCAATAAAACTGCCCCATAAGAGATATTCTCATGTTTAATAGCCTTCAGGATAGAAATTTGTGCCTTAATTCAGAGCTGGATTTCCCCCACAACAGCTTTTAGACATTAGACATTCTTAGGGCTTTCTTTGCCACATAGGATAAGCAACATTTTGTGACTTTCTTGCTTGTCCAAACCCCCCACTATATGCACAATTCAGAGACATGAAACCAATTGTTTCCACTTCCGAGGAAACTGTTCGGTTTGTCAGGATGTATAAAGTGTTGGAGGAGATTTTCATCAGCCTCCTGCTGCAACGCTGCTGCTTTCACTGCATCAGACAAGAGCCTGAGGGAGCCTCCAGGGGCTTTGCCCTTGGACATCTGCTGGCAACAGGCACGCCAGTGCTTTCATGGAGACAGCAGTCAGCTCTGCCAGGAAGGTGGGGTTTGTTTCTTGGCACAGACCCAATGTGCCCAAACACACTTCTTGCATGAAGGACTCCTGCCAGTCCTGTCTCTGTTGGTGCTGAGGGCTCAGAGCTTCCCATATCTCCTCAGAAATCATTTTCCAAATGTCTCACTTGTCACAAAGGGTGACAAGTCTTTGTGGGACCAGGGGCATCAAGGCTGACATCATGCAGGTGGATGAGTGTGTTTTGGGAGGGTAGTGACTTGTTCAGGGCTTGGCAGAAGACCCTGCCAAAGAGAGGAAAGCTGCTGCTGGATCTCAGCCATTCCTGAGATGCTCCAGGAAGGTCAAGGATGGAGCCAGGATGTTGCTGGAACTGCAGCTGGCCATGGTAATTTTGGACACAAGAGTGGGTCCTTCTGCTCCTGCTTTAATTTTCTGCTCAAAACTATTAAGCATGTTTGTATTTAATCTGATTTTCTTAAAGGATTAGGAAAATCAAACTATTCTCTGCAGTGTTATCAATTTCAGAAGATGATTTTTAGTTCAAAAAATAAACGAGTTTTCTATGGAAAGTTTTCTGTCTCAAAGAAAAATGTTGATTTCAATCCCTGTGGATCTCAAGCATTTAAAAAGAGCAATGCTAATGAGAAAATAATACTTTCTACTCAGTACTACTGAACAGATGTAGTATAAAAATCTGACTAATACTTTAGTTTGTATTAGTTGTATAAAACCAAGCATTAAGGCAAATAGTATACTTTGTAGTCCTAAATAATTAAATTACTTCAGTTTGAAGTGCCCAGTGCATTTTTGCTGCCTGGTATATAGAGTAATATATACTATGGGAATGGAATTCTAAAGTGATCTCAGCTGGAAAGGAAAGTTGTTTTAGGTACTGCTTTTCTTTCTTGCTTTCTTTAAATAGGGCAGCAGTCCTGATTTAAACTTTGAGTCACCTAAATGAAAGTGTGGGACTTTAAAAAAGTATATATATTTTTTATATATATATACAGGACTTGTGTGCACCTAGAAAACAGAAAATAGTTTAGAGAAAGATTAAATTTCTCATATATACTTCTGGGAACATTTCAGATACGTTAGAAGTAGCACAAAATGAAATCTACTCCTTTAGCTCCATGCTAGAATAATCTTTACCAAGTTCCTACAGAAGGGTTTTACTGTGGCATCAGTTATGCCAGAAATTCAGAAATTCTACCTTATTGGAACGCAGCTATTTCATGCTCAAGCGATTCCTGGAACAGCAGGGAGATTTTTATAACTACATGGTGGGGCAGATGTTGTAGTGATATGTGCTCAGGGAAAATGGATTCCCAGTTTGGCTCCCCATCTCTGCCTGTTTGAGATAATCGTGGTGAAAGTGAGTGGCAGTGACATGCCATTAAGTCTGGTGCTGCCACACACTGGGGGATCTTTATCTCCTGCTGCATTTTTTTAACGCTGTAGACTCGGAATAAAATCAGGGGTGCGCTGTCTAGAACAGTTTGAAAACAGCCTGTATTTCTCAGTTACTGTCATGTTTGATAAAGAAATATGGCAGTGGTCCATGGCAGATCCTACAATCAGAATAATGATGTGATACGCTCTCTTTGGCTGTGCTTAAGTACTGATAAATAAACATATCCTTTTTTTTCCCCCTCTACTTTCTCACCCCTGCCTTGAGGTTCTGTATTCAGGGCACTCACACGTCCAGGTTTATATATTAAGTGTCTAAACAGGTTTACAAAAAGTTAAACAGAAGTGAATACAGAAAACCAGCAAAAAATAACTTTGTAAGGGGGGGAAAAGGCTGAAAATAAGAAATCTGTTACTAGAAAAAAAGTATTTCTGTGAAAAATATAAAAATACTCATAACCATCTTGACTTTATTGAAAAAGTTTATCCATGCAACTTAGAGGAAGGTCATGCCTGACTTGTGTGCAGTGGTTTGTGATTTTTGTTCTTTCTTTGCCTCTGCTAGAAAAGGAAAAACAATCCTTACCCAAGTCATGTTCATCTGCCTCTTCATGTTATTTCTTTCCCCTCTTCTTTGGAGACCTAGAAATGAAGAATACCTCTCACTTTGAGATGCTGTTTCTGCAAATCAGCTTTTCCTTCCTCTTCCATTCCTTCCATTTAACTTTTTTGTTCCCTCTCTCTTTTGAAGAGACGGAAAAACTAAAAGCCCCTTTGGAGAGTTAAAAATACTTGGTGTGATAAATTATTTGTTTAGAAGTTATCTTCAATCAAATTAATGAAGGCAGGAAAAAAGGCATACTTCTGGAGATTTATTATTTGCCCACTTTTCAAATAAATTGGGGTCAAATGTCAGTTTCGTGGATAGTTCTTTAAAATTTATAAACAAAATTTGGGACATTTTTGGCTTAAGAGGTGACATAGAACATGCAGTGAGCGGGTCACCTCCTTAATTCTTGAGGATAATAAATAGGTATGACTGAAACCTGAGTACTGAGACAGGTAATTTCCTTTCCTTGTTGTTTTTGGTGTACCAATGGGAGCAGAATGTTTTACAGTCAAATCTTTCAGTGTTGGTATTGCCACCATCAGTATTGTGCCTGACCCCCTGATCCTGAGATTCTTAATGCGCAAATTATGTATTTGCTTAAATAACATACTTAAAATGCACGTGAAGATGGGCTGGTGAAGAGCTTCAAAGAACTGGGGCTCTGAGAAGAAAAGATGTATTGCAATCTGCTCACAGGGCCACTCTGTAAAAACTGAATAAAACTTCCAGGACTAGGCCACAAGTTGAAAAGTTCAGTGATGCTGGCACAAAATTAAATCCTCTTTTTGTTTATGTCAGTGACAACCAGAGAATGTGTCTGGTCTTTTAAACAGACTTAAGCTTCTTGAATCAGAGAGGTAGCATTGGATGAGACAAGGGCAGAAATAAGGAAGAGAAGGTCAAGAAGGTTTATACCTTATTCTTTCAAAAGGTTAAAATGGAGGAATTTATTTATTTTTAATTTCAAAAAAATACAAACGGTAGTTTTTTTCATTTAGACAGTGTAATTAAAACTCCTGATGAAAATCTTGAAAACATGTTTGCTGACCATGATTAATATTTTCCCAGTTCTAGCAGAAAATACATGTATTTTTTGATAGATCTGTTTTCCCCAGTTCATACAGAATTTATTCTTAACTCTTCCTTTATTTTTTATTCTTTTTTAATGTAATTCTTTAAGTGGTTTTAGGCTGAAAAAAATAGCATACTGCTCCATATGGGATCTTATTAAAGAAAAATAATTTTCTTCTCTTTCTAAACTTTCAAAATATTTTCCTAAAAGAAAGAAAGAAGAACTTTTAGGCCTTTGGCTATGAACTTAAAACTGTCAGAAAATCTCTCTTTTTCTCTTCAAATGCACTGGAAAATCCAAGCATAAAATCATAAAAAACCCCCTCACTTTATGAGCTTTTATCAAGCTTTTCTTATCAACTTTTATCCATTTTATTAGCTTTTAGCTGGTCTTTTTAGTCCTGAATGCTGACTAGTATTGGCCTGAACCCTTGATATTCCTCTTATAAATCACACTGTTACTAAAAAAAACAAAACTTGATGCTAATAAAACTGAGTTTTCACTAATGAAACATTTAAAAAACCCACTAGACAGCATTGAGGAGCCCAGAAAGTTGACAGCACTCAAGATTTGTCTTCATTAATATAATTTATTTTCATTAATAACTAATGCTATAAAAACAGTTCCTTGGAAAACAGCAGACAAGTAGCTGAAATGAGCAATTATGAGGCCGATAAAAAAATATGTTTTCTTCATATCTTTATGGGTTCATTTTCAGTCAATTAGGCTGCAGGTACATCTATTTGGTTGGTGAACATTTCATGTTAAAACTCTGAAATTGATGAGCTATTTATTAAACTCATTCTTTCTAACTGGAAGTATAATTATGCAAGGGATTATTGTCTCTTCATTTATTTTTTCTGGAGTGATTAGCTTGTGATGCTATAAAACTCATTTCTGAGAACGACTGATATTTATAATGTTTTAATTAAAATTGGATTGGAAAGCAAACGGGAAAATTTACATTCAACATATACGGTTGTGTCAAATGTCTTTGATGGCAGTTGTCTTTTTATTAGCTTAGAATAATTAGTTGGGGTATTTATGTACTAATATTACCTAATTAACTCAGCAGCAAGGTAATTAATTTAGTTAATGGCTGTCCAAGAAAAAGAAAATAGTGCTGTCGTAGAGAGATGCTTTCATTTCACCAGATTCTTCTTGCTTAAATGATTTTTCGAAGAGGTATTTTCTTTTAAAGGATTCAGAGAATTTATCTATTTTATTGGACAGGGGAATTTTTTGCATTTTATCCTTGGAAAAACAAGGTACCTGCAGGGAGAGAGCAGAGGAATTGGGTGGTCTTTCCTTTCAAAGAAACTCTTAGACAAGGCATGATGCTCCATCCATCAACAACTGCAGCTATTCCTTTTCATTTAAATTCAAAGCGCATATTTGTTTTAAAGCATGTCTTATTGCAACATTGTAACACCATTGGATATCTGATGTGTGTGACAATGAGGTGAAAGTGTTGAGCAGATACACAACCAAAGCAAACAAACAAATGACCAGTTCTTCCCACTGTCACATATATGCAAACCCTTGGGGAAAAGACAAGTTAGCTCAGCCTTTTCAAGAGGAAGTTTTAGGGTGAAGCATGGAAAATTAGGTGCAAGATTCCTAATTAAAAGTACATTCTGCCTTGCTTTCTAGCTTGTCTTTCCTGAACATGTCTTGTCTTTCCTAGACACCATGAGCTTTGTTTTATGTCCTTTAATTCTTAGAGAAAATGGTTTCCATTTGACTGAAGTTGAAGGGCTTGATATATGACTGTTGCACTAATCTGCTCCTGCAAAATTGTTTGTCTACAATTGTTTCCCACAAGCCTTGCAGGATGGTGGTTTGTAGTGGGGTTCTCCCGGTTCCTTTGTTTCTATTCAAAGAGTATTAGTTTATTTTGCTCTGCCAACAAATATGTCTAAATTAATGTCAGATCAGCCCTTCAGAATTCTGTGCTGTAAGATTTACTCACATTATTCAAGTAAGTGAACACAATGGGATGCAAAAACGGAGCGATTTGGAAAAGCAGCACACTCAAATGCCTAAAGTACTTAAACTAAAAAACGTCTCTGAACTCTGAAAAGTGGTTCTGGGAAAAGGATGCTGGCATCTCTGACTCACAAGAACATCTGATCAGTTTGGGGGAGGGAAGAAATACCTAGTCAAATGACTTATTAACTTTAAAACCCAAAAAGCTGGATCAGAAACCTGCCGGTTAGACCCATGTAGCTCTCTACAGATCCCTACAGAAGCTTTAAAACCCAATTTTTCTATGTCTTTTCTCCCTTCTGACATCCAGTTCCTCTCCATGTGTAGTCTCTCCTGTTACTGAAAATTTTTGCTTTACCTTTGCATGTGTTATAAACTCTATTGAGTGAATGACCCCACTTTTTTTGCCAAAAGGCAGCAGCACGAGCTGAACGAGTGTCAGCTTTGGTAGCCATTTCACTGGCAAAGATACTGTCTTAGAGGAGCCCTCAACTCCATGGCTTTAAATACTGACATGACCTTTCTCATACCTTTCCTCACAGAGGTTTTATTTGTGTTTACTATGCTGAATGATACACAGCAGAGACCATGTCATTCTTTGCAGCTGGTTTAAATATCATCCTGTAGGCAAATTGTGTGCTAATGTTTTTCTTTCATAGTTTATTGTTATCAAAAACCATTGTCATGCTTTCTTATTTGTAGCTTGCTAGTTCCAAATGAGATATACATCATAATAATTCATGCACCATCATATCTCAGTGCCTAATTAAAAACCTGATGACTTAAATTCATCAATATTTCTGGCATTCCCTGAAATATCCTCTTACTTTTTGTCATTACTTAACCAAGAAGTTCCTTGGTTGATTGATAAACCTACTGCTAATCTAAAGATATGTAAGTGGGAAAGTTAGATTTCTAATTTATTTGCTACGGGTGGAGGTAGAGAGGTTGTTTCAGAATGGCAAGGTTAATACTTGGCTTTTCTAGCTTGACTCATTTGGTTTTGGGGGGTTTTGATTTTTGTTTTTGCATATCAGATTTGAGAAACTAGCTACTGTCTGAAGTATTTTAACAGTTAAGGTATAAAAGACAGAAATCAATTCCTTAACATTTCTGCAAAGAAGCTTGATAAAAGTCCCAAGTCTTTCAATTGAGAGGGAGTTTTTTTAATATCTGGATATTTTTGAATTTTTAAAAAGCCTTTTCTCCCTCTCCCTCCTGCTTTTTTCACTTGGGTGGTGGTTTTTGTTGTTTGTTTGGGTTTTTTTATGTTTGTTGTTTTTTTTTCCCTGCATGTGGAAGCCAGTACTAGTATTTGTCCACATAATGTGATGACAAAGCTGTAATTTCCTTTCTTCTACATGCCATTTACCAAATTATACAAAAAAGTCTAAATTAGTAGTCTTCCCAGTTAATCTTACTTGATTAGCTGCAGTTTCCTAAGCCAGTTCCAGAATTATTTTTCTGGAATCCTTTTTTTAAAATTATATATTCTGCATGCTTTATTCCTAAAATTTAGGTATGATATTTAAATGTGTTTATAAAACTCTGCAGTGAATGAATCGAACTTAATGGGTGATCCTTGCATTACATTTGATCTGTTATTGACCTTCTGCAACACATTGCCAAATTTTGCCTCATATTAAAGTGTTTTAGCAAGGTTTCCATGTGTTTTTTTTCCGAATTACTGCTAGGGTTATTCATAGCTGTGAGCTGAGGCTTTATTCTTAGGGAACTGGGAAAGCAGGAAATCTGCAGCTCAGAGCATTCCATCTGAGCTGGCAAATTACAATCTTCCCTAGTGTTGCAGTTGAGAATACGTAATTTTTATATATTAATTTTAATAATAGTGTGATCAAAGGAACTATGTATTATTTATCATCTTCTAAAGTGCAAGTATCTCTTGTACCAATTTTTTATGAAGTCATATTCTCTTGTTGTTAAGGAAATACCATTATCTCTACTTTATTACCTACATAAATATTTTAGTAATCCAGTGCAATTTTGTACTGCCAGTAAAATAGAGGTTGTAAGATCCTCAATAAGTGGCAGCTCTAGGGATGGGTGGCATCTCAAAACTTTTTTATTTTTCTATACATACTTCAGAAGCCTTCATCAGTGAGGTCGCTGGTTGTTTAGGAAGAATAATATACCTTGGAAATATATTATCCACTATTAGAAAGGCTAGAATGAACTAAAAATGTTTTAGATACCCACCTACAAAATAGTGGCTCTATTCCTGTGTAGCTTTTAAAACATCCTTTTCTTCAGCATCCCCATCCATCTCCAGTGTGTTTCTAGTCTTGCCAGAGGAGCATCTTTCTGCATCTCTTTCACAACAACGAGCCTGAGCAGTCTCCTCTCTAACCCTGCCTGAGACCCACAGGGCAAAAGGGCACATCGAGCAGCATGGTTTGTTTTTTCCTTCTCAGCCGTGTTGTGGTTGGAGTGGGCTGTGGGTGGGTACAGCGGGGGTTGTATTTTTAAATAGCAGTGGTTGACACCTCTTTTAAATGCTTCCAGTAGCACTAGCATATGAACACAGTGACTAACAGTGCCTGACAATTTCAGTTTTACTGCAGTTATTGCTCTGACAGGCCTTGACTTTCTGCCAATTCAGTTGGAAACAGGCTTTATATCCCTTTGCCCCTCTGGCTTTCCAGATTCTCTTTCTCTTTTTTTTTTTTTTATTTTTTTTTTCCCTGCCACACATTTCTTCCTCTCACAGCTCTTGATTTCTCTGGAGTAATGGCCACAGCCACCCCTTCCCTTCAATTTTTGGCCACCAGTGCTGTCTCTGCTGTTAAATCATTAAGACACATACAAACATTCTGAAAAAAAAAAACAGAAGAGAGATAATTACAACATTAATTGATCTTTTCCCTCATTAATTTTTGAATAAAAATGTCTAACTTGATTGGGAGCTGCAACTGTTTGGCATTTCTCTATTAAGCATAGAGCCAACCTGTCCATTTCCAGCTCCACTGTGACCGTGACCCGCTCACCTGTCCCAGGAATGTAGTATTTCCATGGTATGTCAGCCAGAGAACATATGAGCTCCCAGAGAACAGTGGGAGATGCTGGGTGATGAACAGCAGAGATTTATCTTTTTTCCAAAGCCTGGCATGCTGTCAATATAAATCAGGCAAAGCTGTGTGAAAGAAAACACATTTTATCAAGAAAATAAAGGGAAAGTTGAGGACCAAGGCTGAGGTTCTCACTAGTTCATCATATCTTCTTTTCAACTGTAAGCCCATGACTGCCCATAAATATTTATAATTGTTGGTTACTGAGAGGAAATAAGGCTGCTCACCTTAGTCACATGCTCAGAGCATTTAAGGTCATGGGTCCCAACTCAAATGGGAATTGTAACTATTCACAAGATGGACTAAAATGAGTGGTTGATGTCAACTTATTTTTAAATATTCGAGTATGTGAGTCTCATTCTGTTCTGCGCTCTGGAGCTACAAAGACTACCTTGGCACCGGGGAATGAATTATTTCTTCACTCTGAATGCTGCTGCCAGGTCCAGGCTGATGATGTACTGGGAGTTAGAAAAATGATGCCACCTTTTTGTGTTCCCCAGCTTGTTGATGGCTTTTTTATGTCCTTATTGTTGTCTTATAGTCAACTGCTGGCAGAAGATTTGGGAGAAATATTTTTTCTGCAGGTAAATTGATAGCAGATCTTTTTTTTTTTTTTTTTTTTTTCTCCACAGCCATCAGTACTTAATTGTTAAGGAGTAGTTAAAGATTTGAGACAGAATTGTAGGAAAAGTACCAAAGGAACCAACACAACCCACACCCCACCAGATTACAGTAATTTCCGAGCTTTCATAGTTTCTTTTAAGCCAACAGAACAATTTTTACTCATGTCAGAGGTATAGCTCTCAATCTAAATATTTTCTAGAGGAAGTTTTTAAGGTGTGGGCAGAATCCACTACAGCTAATCATAGCATAGCTGGTCAGCTGTAAAAGCTTGTCATTTTCTTTTGACAACCAAATATATTCTGGAGACTTCTCAGGTTTTATGCAATGAAAGAATGGAGAATACCTTATCTAAGGAAACATTGTGAAGCCTGGAGAGAAAACAGTTCTGTATTGGGGGAAAAAAAGATTTTAGGGTAAAAATATATATTAATTATTAGTACTCTATAATCATTATGTTGTGCAATAGCCTAAAACCTACAATCTGGCACAAAGAATAATGAATACAAATTATATGTTTATACTGAGAAAGTTTATTAGCATGACACTGGTGAAATGGCTGGATGGGGCTTCCCATTTGTTCTTTTTTTTAAAATTAACTGCTTTCTAGCAGCACTGATAAAAGTACATGAGAACAAACTACAAGTAGTTTTAACAGGATATTTATAATTTCTCAGGAGAAATCTGATGGGTGTGCCAAAATGTTTTGGGCAACGCACCCAAAACAAGTGTGTGGATTCTCTTTTAGGATTTCCCATCACCGAGCGACACCTCCATTGTGTCTGTGCTCAGTCCCTCACCACTGGCAGATTTCCATCCACACAGGATGTTCCCTGAAGGATGGATGGGCTGGGAGAATTTCTTTAGATGGGTCCAAGTGAGATCCAAATAATACATTGCCATTCAAATTGATACTCTGAACTAGTCTTTAAGCACGTATTGGCTTGATCACCTCCATCTATTAATAGACATTTAAGTCTGCAGGGCAGGCTGACAATAGTCTTTAAACACATCTGCCTACATGAAAAGTGAATATGAGTTTCAAATGCACATACATTTTTGCTGGGGTGCTGCAGTTTCCAAGTACGTTTTCATGTTCCCCTCTATCAATACAGAATTGTACTTTATAGCTCTCTGATTTTGAAATCTAAGATAAGGCTTTTCTGAATTTTGGATATTCATTCCCATTAAAGTTCAAGCAAGAGGTTTTTGTGGTGTAATAACAGAAATTATATTGAAGTAAAATGAAATAAAATGTTTTATTGACCTCTGGTATTTTTATTGGGCTCTGGTAAATTCAATTCTAGTTTTATTTCAAAATGGGGTTTCTGGCCCTTTAGAGATGTAATTTGTTAAGCATAATTAATACTGGTCTACTTATAATTTTTATACAAGATGCAATATGTATTAAATTGAAATAAAAATTCATAAGTAACTGCATTAAATGTCAGGTCAAAAAGACTGATTATTAAAACTCCTGTATCTTTTGTTTTTAAATGTACATGAATTGAAACAGCTGTCCTGGGGTACCTACAGCTCATGTCTCATTCATAGAGCCACAAAACTACAAATTTCTATATATTTTACTTTAGTTTGTTGGAAATATTTGATGTTTGAGTTTTCTCAGTGTAAATAAAATCAGATAAAAGCCAGCTGACAGTAGTCATTCTTGGATCTTCTGGAATTTATTCCAGTAAGTACCATTGCAGGTTTGAAATTGGTAGAAAGGCTTACATTTTTCTGTGCAAACCTCTGCCTGTAGTTAAGGCAACAGTTAATTCTTCTTAATTAAGGACAGAGTTACATTTGATTGATTCTTTTTCCAGCTGGTTTTTATATTTGGGTAGTCTAAGGACCAGAGGAACAAAGCTCTTTCACAGATCTTCAATATATTGAAAATAATGCTCAAATAGCACATCAAATTAAAACAAATTGTGTGTGAAGAGTCCTAAATACATTGTTACTGAGATCAAACAAAGATCTCTTGGTGCTGTCAAAGAAGTATATTGTAACCATACTGTAAATAATAAAAATAATCAGCCTGCTTGTGCTTGGTGTTCATCCTGCTCATCCATGTGGTGTGAGAATAAGATATTCAGAAATACTAGAGTTAAAAAATACCAAGAGAATTCTTTTCAGTCATATATGAAGCAAAATATTATCTTCAGTAGAATGGCAATAGATTTTTTGACAGAAATGTTTTGCCTGCTAGAGAAGGCTGACAGAAACATATTCTAATTAACATTTGATAATAACTGTAAATGAAATATTTAATTATGAGCATAAGACAACAGCTCTGTCTCCAACCTTTTTGCAGCTGGGTTGATATCACTTTTTCTGTCTTTGACAAGAAAATTAATTGTGTTGCTGAAGTGTGAATTGAAAGCCTTTGAGTGTCCTTTGTTTTTCACCAGCACTAGTTCATATTAAACTTTTTAATACAACTGGAAGAAATTTGCTACACTTCCCAAAATGCTTTCCATTACATCTTCCTGTGTAAATATACAGAAACAGGCCACCTGGGAGGATGTGAAGTGCCAGCACAGGGAGCACTCTTCAGTGAGAGTTGGGGGAGAATCACAGAATTGTTGAGGTTGGAAGGAACCTTGGAAACCACCAAGCCCCAACCCCTTGCTCAGTCAAAGCACATTGCTCAGGGATGTGTCTTTTGAGAGTCTCCAACCAGAGAGACTCCAAAACAGTTCTGGGCAGTGGGACCAGTGTTTGACCACACTCCCAGGGAACCAAAACAAACAATCCCCTCTAAAATATTTCCATATTTTTAAATGGAATTCCCTGTATGTGCCCATTACCTCTTCCTTCTCCTGCCACTGGGCATCACTGAGAAGAGCTTGGCTTTTTCCTTCATACCCTTGAGCCTTCTCTTCTCCAGCCTAAGCAGGCCCAGCTCTCTCAGCCTCTCCTTGCATGACAAGGTACTCCAGTCACTTAGTCACTGAATTCTATAGCTCAGTTTCAGAATTAACTCTCAACTACATCTTTCTTTGCTAAAATGTTATTGTTTTGCTCTTGACTGCCCTATTTTCCATCACATCTTGGGCTGCTAGTACCTCAGAACTGAAAAGCTGTTGTAAATGTGATTATTTACTCACAAAATCAGTTATCAGACTGAAAGCATTATCAGGTGAGAGACTTTGATTTTCTTGTAGAATACTTTGGCTGCAGTTTATAAATGGAAATCCTCCCTAGTTCCCAGAAAAAGAGGCTGGTCACACATGAGCACAGTTTATTGAAAGCTATTTCAAATAGACATGAGTGGAACTAGGGAGGGCACTTTCAAAAACAATGCTGTGGAGAAGAGAGATCTTTTGGTTAATTTTTTGTTTGGATTTTGCTTGGTTTATTTATTTTGGGTTTTTTTGTTTGTATTTTTGGTTGTTTGTGGGGTTTTTTTGAATGTGCATTATAGAAATATACAGTAAGTGATTCGAGAACATGTCTATTAAAAAGTTCTTTCACCTGCAAATACCTGTGTTGCATGGAAGAGTACACAGGACCTTTGTGCTCCCCTGGTATGTCATCATACGAGGCAAAAATGAGCCTCTACCCATCTGTTCCTTGTAGCTGGAATATACTTTAATGGTCAGGACAATTGAAAAAAAAGAAAGCAAAAGGGCTATCAAGATCTCCAAAGCCCAATTACCCCATCTATTCAGTGTCTCTGAGGTGAATTAATGGGAGTTGTTACTGACAAAAACCTGAGGAATAAGCAATAACTCCAGGCAGAAACTGTCAAACCTGTTCATTTCTTGAAGTTGCTTGAGGAGCTCTGGCATCCTTAGAACGGAAAGAGCCATGTGGGGGCTTAAGAGATTATAGCAATTCCTAAATTTTAGCAAAGAACATGGTGCCACCTGCAGAATGGAATGAAGGGAAAACCTCTCACATCAGTCAGCTTTTCTGCAAAAGGCTTGAAAATGATTGTCATCACATCGATTGATACATTTTTTTGCAAAGTGTTGTCTGTGAGGGCAATCTCAGCCCATTATAGCTGCATATTGACACACAGCAGCTTCTTCCAGTTCTTTCATTGTTGAAAAGGAGCCTTGCTTGGTTGTGGTCTTCTTTGAATGAGGTATCAAACAATAAGGTATCGTAATATAACAATATAATATAGCATAATGGAGCAAAATAATAAACACCAAAACAATCAGCATTCTGTCCAAGTGACTAATGCACTTAAAGCTAGCAATAGCTGAAATCTGAGGTCACTGGCAATTCTGAAAAGAAATGCCCATAAATGAAGAAATTACCAAAATTAACTAAAAAAAACCAAAAAACTATAAAACCTAATTTGGGTTGAATAAACTTCAAATCATTCTCAAAACTTTACTACCCTTTTAGTGTTTTGTGATAGTTCTGAATGTGCAGGCAAAGAGCATTCCACAGAAAATGAGAATAAATGTGGTAAGAGGGATTTTGGGGGATGTTTGCACTCTTTTAGTCTCAGATCTACCAGGGCTCAGGCTAGAGGCCTGAATGTCCCTCTACTGCATTATGGTCACATGAACTGTGCTAAGTCACAGAAAAAACTGATATATTCCAAGTCAGCATATGGCTCATGGTTTATTTTATTCCACTCCATTGGTTTTTTATTATGTTTGTTTTTCTATTTTTTTAATTGGGAGGTTTATTTTGTTTATACATATTGCTCATCACTAATGTATTTTAATGTTTACTGCCTCATCTGGGAAAAATAGAATTTTATAGGCTGTGTAAACCTGTTTATAAACATATTACTGAGTAGAGCTCTTTGCCAAGGGAGAAGCATACAAAATGTTTTAATTGACAGTTCAGTACAAGCACTCACTTCTCATTTGTAGGTGTCTCCCCCAATGAGCAGCACTGACGTTTATCATCACATCTTCACTGAATCCTTTTGCATCATTGTAAACTGGGATACACACGGATGATACATACAGTGAGCTTAGTAGTGAGAGCGTGTTCATAAGCAAAGTGCACAGCAATAATCAATGTTCATTTTCATAAGTGGTGTAAAACCTAATAAATCACAGTGCACAACAAGGAGGAGGCTGTGTTGTGTTACTCAGTGAATGACCACCTGTGATAAAGGAGTTTTGAGTGGATTTAGAAAAGGTCAGTTCAGTTATTTTTTCCTCAGACTAGAAGAGTTGCAAGCTACGATTTTTATCTTTGTCAGAGAGCAGAGTTATTCTGAGTCAAATGAGAGAACTGAATATTTAAAGGCTGTCAACAAAACACATCTTTAAGCATACACACATTTTTTAGGCTCTATGAATGTAACTCATTTTCTATTCAACTTGATTTTTTCTCTTGAGATAATTTTGCATCTAAATGTGATAAACCATGGTGTCTGGGCCGACAGAGTAAAACATTTTGATTTGTTCATAGCAGGAGGGTGCAGTACAAACCTTTCCAAAGTGAAAATCGTGAAATACTGTTTTCAGTAAGATTTTTCCTCACAGGAAATCTGTGTTCCCAACTGCAGAGCACACACATCTTTTTTACTTAACTAGTTCATACTCTAAGGGTCAGATTTTCAGATAGACTTCCATATGCATACAAATAAGCTGACCATAGAAATAATTTTATTTAGATGTACATAAACTCCCCAGTACTGCAAACTTATACTGAGAAAATTGAATATGTGGGGTTAAATAATGAAAGTATTATTTTTTCATTAGCAGAAGACAAGAACAATTCTTTTGACAGGTAGAGGATATGCAAAAACCTTAGTCAGAAATGTGGTTGCCATCGTGCAGCTATAGACATTTTGCTGGGGAGTTTGTTGGCAGGATGCGCTCTTCATGTAGGATAGAGCCACGTGCTTCTCAAAAACCCCACAGAGGATCCAAACCAAGACCACTCTCACATGTTCTTGTGCATTATTCTGATAATGTCTCCCCACAGAGACAGAATTGGAGCTTACTTTTCAGTGATGCATAATGTAGCTAATAATCCTGCTTCCCACTTCTCTTTTGCATGCTGTTTAAATGAGACTATTGCCTACCTTCTAGTCCATTGTAAGCCAAAATATCTCGTGGGTTAATAACATCTGTTTCTCTTTAAAATATACTTAGAAAACCAGTTTAGGATGCTAATTTGCTTTAGGATGGAACCAAGCTACTTTTTCTGTTTAATAAGAGCTCTTCTTGCATTTTAATCTCCTAATCAACAGTAATAGGCTATGGAAATATAGAGGCATAGTAGTGTTTTTAAGAGGGGCATCCCTAAGTACTCACACATGATTTTGTAAAATGTGTGAAGCATTTTCAGATGCTCTTCCAGCATCTCAAGTATTTTAGTTCATCTAGTCAAGAAGTCTGACTCACTCTGACATCCGTGGGCAATTGCAATAGTGACTGAACTCAGAGTGGCCGAAAATAAACACGCAGCCCACGACAGCCACATCAGCTCGTCAGGGATGTTCAGTAGCACAATATTTGCTTCTCCTATGAACTGGAATATTTTTTCCAGTTCTGTGGGGCTGTTTTGTGTTGGGGGTTTTTGTTTGCAGGTTTGTTTTCCAAAAGCAAGACAGTAATGGCTGTCTTCAACTCTCGGAAAATTGGCCAGGGTAATGGAAGAGCCTTAAATTCAGGCAAGGCTCCCAGTGTTGCAAAAAGCCCACGATTCTCCAGCTCACTCGTCTGGGCAGCTGCCACAGCCAACAGGCAGCTTGGAAAGCCAGGAGGGAGTGTCGGCCTCATTTCAACTCCATGGCAGGGAGCCAAAAAATCCTAAAAGTCAAGGCTCGAGTGACAAGCTGAGTCCCCATCAGAAACATATGCAGTGTGCTCCTCCTGGATTTGTCAGACCTTTAAGCAGCAGTCATGGGGAAATTAAATGAGATCCCAAGCTCCCAAGTTTGCTAGATCGGAAAGCAAGTGTATTTCCAGTGGAAAACTGCCCAATTTTTGAAGGAATTAATCAAGAGGAATATATATTTCTTCAGTGTCTTTGACTTCAGTAAAATAGTATTGTTTCACTGAAAAGCTGTCATCCAGCTGTAATATTAACTCTTGATTTGCCCAGTGTCTTGGGCATGTCAGAACTGATTTCCTGTTCTGCGATGAATAATGCTTAACAAGGAATAGCAGGTTCCACTAACAAAAAGATAATGTATGACATAATGATTTAACATGGCTTTAGCATATTGCCTTTGTCAAAAGGCACTCTTTCTTTTCCCTTCTTTTTCTTTCTCCTCCTGTTTCTCTCAGTGTTCATGATTCTGGGATAAGGACTTTTTACTCCTGAGAGCAGCCTGTGGTTGTGGCTTCAGATGAGATGTTTATTGTGCAAGTGACTCTCCCTTTCTGCCAGTCACAGTTTCTGGTATTTAACAGCACAACAGCTGCCTTGATGGGCTAGGTTGACTGAAAATCCTTCTGACCACACAGGGTACTGCTGACCAGTAACTGTAAGGAATGTGGGGGAATAAGGCACATAGAGATGCTTCCTCTGAAAGCATAGTGGCTTTGGGAATGCTGTGGGCAGCATGAAATGACCTGAGATGACTCCAAAACCACAGATAGTCAGGAACTAAGTAGCCCCAAAGCTGAGTTCTGAGAAGTGAAACCTACCTCTCTATGTCTACTCCCCTGCTCAGGGATCGAGTGCACAAATACCCAAACTAGCTTTAAACCAGGCTACCCATGGCAACAAAGAGACCTGCACACACTAATTTGTCCTACAGAGGGAAACCATCACCTGTCCCTCAGTTTAAATCCTCTTGAACAACCAGCAAGGACAAAGGAAGGGAATTAGGAAGGAACTCTGTTGCCATACCTACAAAGTCATTAATTCCTAAATGGTTTCACATACAATAAACCTTCTTTCATTTCACCTATACCAAGTAGTTTCAATTTTTGCTGCTGCAGCAATGCCTTAAAGACCTGACCAGTGCCTCTAGGCATAGATGTGTTATATTTTTATAGGCATGTAAGACAGAGATAATCCGTGCCCTAGGCAGCTATCAAGTCAAAAAGCAACAGGATGTTAAAAATATATGGGGAGAAAAGTGGAGCAACAAAACAGTTAAAACTGCACATGAACTAGCAGACAAGAAGAATAATACCAAAACAGGGAGATGAAGTTGCATTACTCTTTCTCTCATAACATGTGTGAAAGTTAATTAATGTTATCACTGCAGTATTATAGGATAAAGCAGGGACTTTAGTGCTTAAGATGTGAATGTGTTCATTAACAAAAGACTCGCTTGTTCTTGCAACAGGCATAAAACAGGTTGCTATAGACCCACCAAATACCATCCTGTTAGTGAATCGACACTGGTGTCCTTTCATCATGTTTTGGGATGTTAATGAGCTGAGACAAGGTAACAGGAATAGCATTTTTAATGCTATTGAAAGTATTTAAAACCAAAACCAAGAAGTCACATTTTGTTCTGCATTGCAGCACACAAAGCTGAAAGGACTGCTAATATGACTGCTTGAAATGAGGCTCCACACATGTAGGCAGTGCAATTTATCAAGGTTAATTTCAGCTAAGAATTATTATTTTGATAACCACTACATGTCTCATGCTTATACAAGCCTCAGGTCAAGTCCACTCCTGGAAATCCCTGCTTCAATTGTCTTTGTTCAGCATTAGAGTGAGATCTCCACCCTGGGAACTTCTGCTCTTGCTCTGCCTTAGAGTGCTGGAATATTGATTTTAATTTTTGGTTCTCATTTATTCAATTAGTGTAATTGCATACGAATGTTTCCTCTTTGTCTTCCTTTTCCTTACAACGTTCTCACAGCTCAGTCAGTAGCATTGCCCTTCACTGGGGGTACTCGGGTGCCTGAGCCTGTGACAAGCACAACCACAGATGGGTGTAGATAATCCATGAGCTGAACCACTGGTGGCATCTTCCCACTGAAAAAGGCATTCCTGTCTTGGAGTGTCATCCCAGAAAAATGCTACCAAGTGAGATAAGAGCCTATTTTTAAGCATCAGTTATCAGTCTTGTGCTTAGTGTCAATATATCTTTGCACCTCTGTTTGAAGCACAGACTATCTGTGGATTTAGGATATGTTAGAAACTAGATTAGGACTTGCAGATTTAAGAGTATATACACTATTTAAGTGTATATACTACTATTTTATAGTAATGAAGTATCTCAGTGTTCACTGATTCAGTGTGTTCATTGAATTAGTATTATTATTTCTTTAAAAATCATATCTACCCCCATTGACTATATTTTCCACTTTTCATGCATGCTGTTTTCCGTGCTTCTGTGGTAAAAGAAGGAATCACTTATAAAAGTTCAATTTGTAACAAATACTTACTACAATAAATAAAGGCAAACACTTGAATGAAGACATTTATGCTATGCTTATGTGAAGTATAGTAGAAGAGAAACCAATCATTTTCTATTTATTATTGTTTCAAATACCACCATGTATGTGTAAACAGAGGGTTTTGGAGTCTTGTTTATACAAACAATGCACTCACATATGCTATAGTTGCTGTGTGATAAAATTGCATATTTATGCTATACAGTATATTGGCTGAATGCATGTAAGAAATTACAGCACTTTAACTGCAGGTTGGAGTGTGTTATTGAAAAGCTGATTTTATGTTTGACATATAAAATAGCAGAATTATAACAGCAATACTAACTTTTAAATACTATTAATGGCTAGTACTCTGTTATTTCAATAAACAGAGTTCTGGTTCTTCTAAAATAATTTCTCAAGCTATTAGCATGGTTATTTTTCTTTTTAAGGCAATATGTTAGAAGTACTATATTGTGCATTAGCCTGCACAAGAATAGCTGTAATTCAAGACTCATTTCTTCATTCATCAGACAATAAGAACTTTATGACAAGTACTGCAGATATATATGTGTAATGAATAAATGGATAGTTCTTACCAAATAACAATATTATATTCTTTATTGTGCTTAGACCCTCACAAAACAGTCAAGAAATGTCAAACACTTGGATAAATAAGCACTTACTGAATTTTAGTTCTCTCAAATCCTGCATACATTGATGAGAGTAAGTTCTTTACTGCCATGAAAGAAAATACAGATCACCCCTCAGGCAGGTGTTGGAGTAGCAGTGTGTGGGTAGGAAGGTAAGTCTGGAGAAGGTTTTAACCACTTTCATACTAATGGATCAGTTGACAGTGCTGAGAAGAGATTGTTCCATAGACCCCCAGACATCAGCTGCCTGCTGAGCTAGATGGGAATCACTGTGATGAATACTGTAGGGGAATTATTTCAGGCATTTTGGTTAACAATAAGTCCTTGAGTTATAATGTATTCCAGAAGAAATTATGCTTCAAAGATGAATAAGCAATTGATTATTTTCACTTAAGTTATTTTAAGAAAAGCTATCTCCTACTAAAATGGAAAATCCCATCTTCCAGCATTTGCAAGCTAATAACAAACTTGGATTTTCATCAATCATACCTTAATAATAGCAATAGCTTGTGGTTATTTTAAGAAGTAGGTTTACCAAGGCCAAAATCACTGTAAAGCATTTAAATTTCACACCTTGGACTAAAAGCCCAAGTTTTTTGAAAAAACTTAATAAATACTTGAATTTCGACAAACATGATAGGCCTCCTGCTTCTCAAGAGAGTGAAGATGCATCCAAAGGGCCTTATGTTAAAATAAAAACAAACAGAAATTTCTCAATGGATAGTCAAACAGTGATTCCTATTAGATGTCTCTTCTGGGAATTTGTCTTCTTGGAGATCTGCAAGTTAGACTAATAGATGGCAGCCTGTCCCACTGTAACTGGCTCTCCAGTTGGGAGGCTGAAGACCATTATGCCTTTTTCCTGGTCTCTTTCTAGAATGGTCCTTTTTAACTCATGGAAATCCTTAGCATTATATTACACAGGGATCATTTTGAGATCAATGAATCCACTATTTCTCAACGTTTTAAAATTTTCTGATATAAATATCAGCAATAGCCTTAATACTTCTGTGAATCTTGTTTCAGTTTTCTTCTTTTCCTCTCTAAATGAATCAAGGTGAAATCCTTTTTGAAGCTGTTCAGAACAGCCAGGTGTAGCATAATAAAAGGGAGAAAAGGATGCTATCTTTAAGAATCTGTCATAGTCCTTTAAACCATGATGATTACATCTATAGCTCAGTTTCATGCATCTAGCCAGGTGGTTCTTTGCACTTGGAATATGTGAGTGACTACGATGTGCAATCTGACCATCTAAAGGCCCCAAAGTTGCAAACAACCTGAGCTGCTGAACACATCCATTTTATTTTATTAAGCTTAGAGCCCAAAATACTCTGGGAACTTTCCAAACACAGATAGATCCTCTCTTTGACTTTGTGTTGTTACTAACGAAAAACCCCACAACATTTCATTGGTGGGTTTGTCTCTCTTCAAAGAACTATGCATTATGGTGCCCAACATAAATCCATGTGACTGAAATTCTGTGTTCACTGCAACCAGCACAAACTATTTTTTCACCTTCACTGTTTTGTTCTGGCACAAAAATTTGTGAGCGTGGACATGAAAACTTGATGAAATATCTTTTTTTTTCTCCATTGCATGTTAATGAAATAGAATGAGAAATCATGATGCTTGAATTTATTTTTTTTTAATGATTATTCTTCAGATAATTAATTCATAAGTCATTTCTAGGCCCTGGAGATTTCTGTGACACATCAGAGCTAATGTTGTTGTAAAGATAATGGAATTAAGTGGTATGTAGGTGGTACAGATTCTGAAATGCTGGCACTGAGCATTCATGAAGCCTTCTGTGGGCTGCAGAATGATGGAGCCCCTAAATATATCTTCCCTTGTTTGCCTAGGTAAGCAAACAGATGCAAAAACCAAGACAGGCAGAGCTAATGAATACTCTAAGAGCTCTCTGCTCTAGTACTGGCAAGAAATTGCAGTAGGATCAAATGTCTGACTCTTGTCTTTAATAACAATAGTTAGATTCCATCCTCAGAAATGTTTGTAAAGCTTTCAGTTTCAACAGGTAAATATTTATACCTAAAAGGAAGGGTTTAACCCAAAATAAACGCACTGCATGTTTAGCCTTGACCTGAGGCTCATTTTCTACTCTCAGTCCATGGCTGAAGAATGCGCGTCCTTTGAAAGCAATCAGAAAACGTTTAAAGCCAGACCACTGCTGGCCTGAATGTGACTACAGGAGGGCACCTGCAGTTCGAGCACCTCTGGAAGAGTCACAGCTCAGTTCCAGCAGGACCTGTCTCTGGCTAATGGATAAATGGAGACACTCGTGGTTAATGCTTTCTTGGGCTGCTCTTGCAGGGCTTCCCACTGTGGCTTCTTCCTGGCACTTCCTGCAGACTTCAGTGGCACAGGAGGACAAAAGCTGAGCACTGCTCCTTGGGAAATGGTTTTGACCAATTGTAACACATTTTTCAGCAACCAAACACATTTCTAGTAGTGAATAGGCCCAGATTCAAAGTAATGTAAAGACTCTCATGGCAGCTACTTTGTTGTTGTTTGCTCATTAGCCTAAAACCTCTGCTCTTTACCTTTGTCCCCTCCTCTTTGTTCTTTTGAAGATGATTGCTGGGAGGAAGAGAAAAAGACCTTCAGAAGGGTAAAGGTGGCTGGAAAAAAAAATAGACAAAAGAATTAAAATCACAGCCCACTATGAAGTTACCCTTGCACTGCACTGGGTTTTTTTGGCAGATGCTCAGAATCAGGAGAAACGGTGGCCACAGATATTATTTGGCTACTTTTGAATTCTGCATTAAAAAAAAAAAAACAACTTACAAAAATGCACCAATACCTACCTTGTTCTTCATTCAGCCATATTAATAATGGCCAGTAGTATAGAAATTGAAAGGAATTACCTGATCTGAAACTGGTGGACAAGTTCATCACTTGTGTTCATAATGTTTCCATTTAATGAAAGTATGTAGGATGTTTAGTAGGATTACATAAATATTTTTAATATCTGATATTTCATCCATGTGTGAAAGAAACAACATACAGTGCATTCCTAGGATATTTTTTCAAGAAGTTTTGGTTACAATCAACTCAGCAGAACATGGGTAAACTTGGACCTTCCACGTTCACAAATGTGTCCTTGCTTCACATTTCTGTTGCAGAGAGTACATATTTGCAGTGGATTGTGATCTTTCTGTTTTTACTGATTATGATCTCTCCCTGGGGAAATGCCAGGTACCTATATTTCCCCAGTTACAGCATAAACGTGCTCCTGCAGACAAATTACATACACATATCAGAGGACAAAAATGGACCTTCTCCTAAGGTCAAATCCCTAGTCTTTAATTTTGGTGAGCATTTGATTCAGAACTTGTCTCTGCAGCTGAAATAGAAAACCTGTAAAACATTCTCTCAGGTTTTTGGAAGAGAGACAGAAATAATCTTATCTCTCTGTGGTCCCTGCTGGTCTTTTTAGCAAGAATCTCCCAGGAATGCTCAGCTAGAATATACTTCAGGAAAATGACCCCTTTTATCATCACACTAAAATGTAAAAGATTTGGGAAGGGTGGTGATATTTTCATCAAGAATGTTATTGTAGGAAATTCTTTTGTTAAGGAATTGTGAATTAAGTTGTTTTCCTTGCTCAGATGCAGAGGTTTCATTTATTTGAGCACTGCCTTTAAAGTAGCTCTTAAGAAAACAATAGGACCACTCATCTAAAATAAAAGAATATAATTAAAAAGTAAATCACTGCTGACACCAAAGTGTATTTAAAAGCAGCTGCAATCAATAAGATGGTTGGATTTTAGTTCACAAAAATGAAAGGCACGCAGCCACATGGGGCCAATAATACTGGGTAATTTATTGTAGGAGAATTGTACAGAACAAATAAGGAGAAATGTGCACCTGAAAGCATAAAAGAAGAAACTGTAAATGGTTTAAGACTTTTTGTAAGTTCTTGCAGAGCCATAGGAAGTGGTGATTAAGAGGAGTCTTTGAGAAGGACTGATACAATTGGAACTGCATCCCTGATTAGAAAGAGAGGAATTCTGAGCAGTTTAGAGGTCCCTGTACCTGGAAAGGGTACAAAGAACTACAAGTAAAACAGGGGGAAAGAAAAAAAAAATCTTAGTTACTTCAGTAGTGACCATATCCTATAAATTGGTAAATTCATATTCACCTGACCGTGCTTATAGCAAGTAGTACCTTCTTCAAAAAGAGTCGTAACTTTTGTATAATTCATTTATTTCAGAACTAAACTAACTAATTCCTGAATAATATCTGCCCTTTCAAATGTTCTTGCCTGTTGTATAGAGCAACTCTGACTCAGAAAATGAATAATTGATAAGGTGTAAGCCTGTTAGCGATTGGGATCTTTTCAGATCTTTGAGTGAGAAAGAGGTTTGCTTTCATCTCTAAAATGAGCAGAACATTTTGGAGAAAATGAAGCTGGGTGGTTCAGAGCATTAAATTTTGGCTCAGTAGAACAGGGTTTTGTTCCCAGAGTTTTCACAAATGTTTTTCTGATGGGAGGAAAATTTACAGGAAGACATAAGGCTTAAAATTTCAAGTCATTCTAAAGTTTGAATATTGACTCTGTTTAATTAATTAACCAGCTGGGTGGTGGGGACAGCAGGAACTGTTCATCAGCAGAGAGCTCTGGTTCCCAGGCTTTGGAAATATTTTGTAGGTTTTCATGAGCATCAGAATTGATCTGATTCGAGTCTGGATTTCCATTTTTCTTGGCTGTGTAAATTCTTTCTAGATCATGTTATATTTTCTCTTTTGTTTCATTTGCATAGTTCCTGTGAAATGTTATGACCCCTGTTTGGGCTTTGGCACAGCAAGTAACACTGTACAAAGTCTATTGGGGTACAGAAAACCTAGTTTTGACATTTCAATTCTCAAGACTGGATGGCGTGGCAAACGGTCACTTGATTTCTGACTGGGGCAGAGGTGGAGGAGGGTGAATTAGCGATTGAAAAGAATTTTTTCTCATGGTTGATTTTATTTTTTTTTCCCCCAAGCATAGACCGTAATGCAACAATTCCAGAGCAGGATGAGGTATAGCAAGCATCCAGCTTTGTGGATGGTATGGGGGGAAAGGAATTGTTCAAAGCTTTTGTCTTTCTTCCTTAGGCAAGTGTCCTGATTTATAAGCCCATTATAACCAGGTGCATATCTAAAGAGATACATTTATTCTTCAAAGCTGGTGGTATGCCTGCTCAGGGTCTGGTTTATAGCATGCCTCTTAGGTTGCTTTTATATGGGTTTTGTTCTTGTGAAACATCTGGTTTGAGCCACAGATTGTCTTTATCTGTTTATTTTATAAACAAATAATGTCATTCACGTGTTTCAGAGAGAAATGACTGTGCTCACTGGGTTAATTACTGTTTTAACCACAAATTCAAAGTGACGGTACAGATTATAAATGGTGCCATGTTTGTATGTAGCTACTGTGGTTGTCAGAGAGTGAATCAACAAGTCATTCAGTATGGCAGAGAAAGCTTGGTGTCCCCCCCTTTTCTTGTGGGTTGCCTGGTGTCACTTTGGAGGTACAGATGAGGCCAGTGACAGTAGATTGTCAGGCTTATTCTTGCAAGGCATGTTGCTGTATCCTCATGGTGTTGAGGTCGGTGTTGGAGTCTTGTCAGACAGAACTGCAGGTGGTTTATTTGGTCTGCTAACTTTTCTGTAGTTTCTGGGGCAAATGATTCACAGGAAAACTCTAGAACTTTATTATTTAAAGGCATTTTAACATTCTTTGAGGCAAGGTGCCATGGAAATGCAAAATTGCTATTAATTGGCTCATCAGACTTTAGTGAATGCCCCAGTAATAGCATATTTAATAGACTCTCTGTGGTTACTGTGGTGCAACAACTCAGCAATTCTGTGGTAATCAAACATTTCCATTCATTTATTTCAGTGTACCATTGCAGTGTCAGGAGAAGACAAGATGGAACAACCCCATGAATTTTGCAGGCTTTTGCTTGAGAAACATGGATGCTAAAAACATCCATTCTGATTAGCCAAAGGATGGCATGTCTTTAAAGTTACTCCAGTGAACAGAGTCCAAGCACTGGCTCGGTAATGAGATGTGGCATTTACCATGCTTTGCTGCTCCAATTATTAACCACTTTGGAAGTTTGGTCTGCAATAACAGAGCAGTTCTAATCTCTTTAGAGATTAATAAAAAGAAAACAACCTAATTTTACTTAATAAAGAGAAAACAACTGACTTTTATTTTAAGCAATAGCAAAGGACTTTAATAAAGTGGCCTAACACCTAGAATTAGGACTTCAGTGGGGTCCAGTCGGGCGTGCTACTTTTGTAAAAATAAAGAGGAGAATGAAGTTTGTGTTCAGTGTTCTTCAGGAGCCTGGTATGAGAGAGGACTTGAGGGAGAGAAAATAAAGAATGAAGGAAAATAAATATCTGTACATAGTATCCCCATTTTAGAAGAACTGAGGACAATTCTAATACTGCACAATCCTATTCTCAGAGTTAATAGAAGAGAGTTTATTAGGGACTTAAAGGAATACAAATGAGATGATCACAACAGAAATACATATTTTACTACTGGAATGAGAAGCCTGCTCTTTTTTTTTGGCACTGAACATGTCATGAAATATTAAAAATTCCTGTTTCAGGGCATAATAATGCATTGTGTCATTTGGTGATAACATGACTAACAGCTGAAGTCTAAAATTTAAACCTAACTTCAGAATGTAAGCTTTAGAGAGAAGCATATAAATAGGTCAGTGTACATGCAATTTCAAAACAGCTGTGTGAAATAGCAAAGGATGTATATCACAATAAGCACTGTTAGCAGTGCACTGAGGTACACTGCCTTAAAGTGTGTCCCTACCAGGCAATAGTATCTTACACCTAAAATCAAATTACTTAAATTTATCCTGCTATCACTGCAGGGATTTTTCCTCATTGTTTTCTTATTTTTAGAATTAACATTGTGGGATGTGAGTACAGCTCAATATAGTGAATACCTTCTTTTAAAGTGCAAGCCTTTGTTTATGTTCTTTAATTTAGAAATATTCTGATAATAAAATAACCACATGAATGCTGCACTCAGCAATTTGATGTCCTGCAGCTTTTCCAGGCATTTTAGAGATGTCCTTTAAGACAAACACTTTTCTTCATATGGGACTTATTAGAGAGACAACATCACTCATTTATCTCTGATTCCTATAGGATGACATGCAGCATTGTGGCTACAGGGTTTAATTCTTGGTTTTCTCTTCTATTTTTGCCTTTCTAAGCAAGCAAATAGAAACCCAAACAGTACTTTCTACAGTGGAATTAATAGTTCTTCCCTAGTATGTTAATTGCATCAAGTCCAGATGTCATTCTAGTAGCAGCTCCTACTGATTTTAAAGCTGCAAGTATTATGCCATTCCTCTTTTAACATTAATTCTACTCAGTGGCACACGTATAGTTTAACCATATCACCTGATCTGAAGATATGTGAAGCTCTTTAAGCAACGAATGTCGTGGGCATTAGGCAGGGGGATAACCTTCTTTTGACCTGAGAACAGATAGTTCATTCACAAACCCCAAAAACACCCCAAACCAAAAAAAAACCAAAAAAACACAGACTCCAAACAAAAAAGCAAAACCAACCAACCAAAAAAAAACCAAACCAAACCAAACCAACAAGAAGAACAAAAAACCCCACCAAGCAACAACATGGTGCTATTTCCTTGCTGTCTAACTGCTGGAGCCACAAGAGTGAACCCTCAGAGACAGATGAGAACATTACCTAGGCTCAGACCCCTTAAAATTCTAAGTAACAAGGAAACTTCTCAGGGTTGGTCTCAGTTTCTGGATTTGCCTCTGTTGTTGTGGATGGGGAGGTGCACTTCTTGCAAGAGAGAAGCAACAATATATTTGATTGATGTAAGACAGTGAGTTAACAAAGTTCAATAGTAAATGTGACAGTGGTTTAACAAGATCTGATGGCAAGGTCCATTTGAGTATTTACTGCATAGAGGATGGAATCAGACAACACTGTCAGGGAGACTCTCCCACTGAATCACAAGGTTCAGAAAAGACCCCCTTGTATTCTAAACGCCTTCTCAGAGGCAAATTCAGGTGCAGCTGAGTCCCAACTTAGTCCCAGACCTAGTCAATAGTTTATGTGAAAAGGTTTATATATGCGCAATCTATCCCTTATATCACTTAGCTAAGACTTCAAAGTTTCAGCACTTTTATTCCCAATTCACTTACTAGGTATCTAACACAATAAGGATTTGCTGAACCCTGAGGAGTAACCTTGAGAGGCATTTCTGCTCCCAGGGAGATCCCTGTGTGCAACCTGCTGCTGTGAAGGAGAGCCCAGCAGGCACTGGTCTGTCCAGCCTTTACAGATTCAGGTGATGGAATTTGAGTCACATTTGCACACCAGCTGTATTTCAGCTCACCTAGTCCTCAGCTGCTGGGAAGATTTATAGCCCTTAACTGTGGTGTTGTTATCTGTCTCCTCAGTGCCCAGCTTAAGCTGGACACAGCCATTGTGACTGACATTGGTGGCACTGCCTAAGCAGAGAAGGTGGTGAGTTGGGAGCATGCCATCACATCCATGTAGCATTTAGCTAAACAAGACCTTTCTAAGTGTATACTAACCCTCACTGGGAAACAGGACAGGAGAGTTCCTTGTTAGAGAAAAACAAAAACTATCCACTCCCCTAAAAGCCAATCCTGCCTGCAGGATGGGCAATCTCCTTCTCTGTCTCTCTGTCCTGACTTACAGGAGGGCAGAAGCAAAGCTGACGCAAAATTAAAGTACACAGGCAGAATCAGAGATATCAGGCTGGAGCTACTGTCTGTGGAGGACTGCACAGATAGTCCTGGGTCACACAGGGACAGAGAACAAAGCTTTTTTTCCAAAGGAAAGGGAGCTGCAAGGAAAGGAGGTGGTAGAGGCAGTCTCTGATGGGAAATATGGCAACATCTCCTTGGAGAAACCTGTGACATTCCTCTTAAAATCCTGCTCTCCTAAATTCTGTCAGAGATTAAGATGACTTTATTAAAAATCTGAGACACATGTGTTTTGATCTTTAAATTCTGAGACAGGTTAATGTCAAAGCATAAGCCATGAGACTACGCAGTGCCAGAGGAATGGCCCACGTGGCAGCAATGCTGAACGTGTGTGGGGGGAGGAAAGGATGTAAAATTGATTTCTCTAAAAGAATTCTCCTTTCCAGAGTATCCCAGCAAATATAATCCATGGTAGGATACTCAATTCCTTAAATTGTTTAAAGGCTATAATTCCGATTGGGTTTTTTTTGGTGATTTTGATTTGGGCTTTTTTTGGGGGAGGAATGGTGAAGGGTGGCTTAGACTCAGTATCTTTACTGAAGAGAAATTAAGCTGTTGTGATTGCCTCTGTACAGCAGCTAAAGCACATTTAGAATATTTATACTGTACATTCTGAATAGAAAAAGAATCCTACATTGATTTGTCAAAGCACTATAAAGGGGCAGGAAAGCTCACCTCCTGAGCTAATTTGCAGGTCTTATTTAAAACGTCTTGCTATTATCCAAATAATTATTTCTCCTCTGTTCAAGCTTCTCCATTTGGCTAATGTGTGAGCAAACCAGTAGGAAGAATAATCTTGACACCTGGAGTCTCACTGCCAGTTTACCAGATGACCGAGCTGTTCTCTGTCCCCATTCCCTGGGCTGTTCCTCAGAGCAGACCCAGCCTTCCCCTGAGACTTTCTGCTGGTATTTAAGTAGTTGAAACTCACTTATTCAGAGCATGCCCAAGAGCCTGTCCGATGCTTTCATCCCTGACTGTTTTGAAATGATTTCAAGGAGCCTGAGCGAAAAATGCTGTAGTTACCTGAATATGAATCTGATGAGTGAACTCAGTGCTTTAAAACACTTTTATCATTATCTCCAGTGAATGCAGTTTTTGTCTTGCTGTTTGCAGGTTGCCATTCAGTTGCATACAGCTGCTTTATTGCACACAGAATTCCTTGGTGTACTGGATTGTTGTTGGTTTTTTCCGCCTATCCCACTGTGTCTTTTCTGGTGTGCTCATCATTTCCAGTCATTTGAGAGTTTAACAGTAGATTTATCCCACACAAGTTTAAAGGTCAGTTTAGTCTAAAGGATCGATGGGATTGGGAAAGTTAGGACAGGGGGAGGAGGACAGAAGGGTGTGTGTTGGATAAACCTGTTAAATAGAGGGTGGAAGTTACCCCACTTGTGATCAGCTTCAGAATCTAGTTTTATCCCCTGCTTCAAAAAGTAGCCATTCTGAGATGTAGTAAAAAGATTTGCCCTTGTTTTGGTAAAGTAATGTAGGATCCCAAGATATTTCAATAGTCCTAGAGACAGCAAAGTGTTCTGTAGAGAATGAGGCAAAATGTGCATTGAAAATCAACATGCAATCAAGAAGTGAATTCCCAAGGTAGACTCTTTTCCTACAGAAAGTGAGAGCTCAGATACTCAGAGCATACCTAGGGCTCATTAACACACACTACTAAGCTTTATACTATGCAAAAAAATGAATTATTGCTTTTTTGGGAACACCCTGGATTATGTAACTGCACCTTGATGGAAATAAAATAGCGCATATGATTTTCAGTGTTGCCACTAGCAACAGCTCTGTTATTAATTTCAGCCTACATTCACCTCCTGAAACAAACACTTCATTGAAAGAAAACCCCGTGGGACAGGTAATGCAGAAGGTTGTTAATGCAAAGTGAATCAGTGCTTTTGGGCTATAGACTAAGAGTAATAATGAACATACTTCTTTCTGCATCCCATCCTCGTAATTTTTAGCAAAATCAGGAGCTCTTATGATTCCCTCTAAAAGCTTTTTTTAAAACAACCTGCATTGTCAGCTGTCATCTGTGCAATCACCATCCTGAAATGATGACGCTTTAACACATATTTCCGTATTTTCTGGAAAATATGGACAGTGTCCACATTGGGGAAAAGTTCTCAGCCAGGTTACCCAACAGAGAGGTTTTTCTTTGTAGAAGTGAATACAAAATCACTAAGTGTGCAATTCAGGAAAGCTTTCCTGTACAGCACAGCAGTTAAGCTGGGACTGTCTGAAGTGCTGGGTTACTTGTTCTCCTTAAGCAGGGATGTTTTCAGACAGTAACAATTCAGAACTGGATTTAAACACTCATCTTTCCTTCCATTTTTATTCAGTTGCACCCCAGCAGTGTTTCTTTATCCATCTCAAGCCCAAGATTGTGTTTTCTAATTGACTGGCTATTATTAAAAGCCTGGAAATTCCCCCAGATTTTCATATTTGGTGAACTGAAAAACATAGCTTTTATATTCCTTGAAATGCCATTACCTATTTTTTCAAAGAAAATAAATACGACTTTTTAATTAAAGAAATGGGTATTTGTACAGGGAAATACTGAATTTTTACATACTGAGATGAAATAATGAATTTCATTCATGCATGTTTACATATAATATGTGTGGTTTTCTCAGCTGCCACAAAATTGCTGTCATAAACATAGAGAAGTCAACTCAAAATGGGCAAACACAATCCTGGTATAATTCCGCTGACTGAAATGCATTTTTGCTGTTGTTTATGATAACTCCAAGTCTGAGCTACTGGCTTTAAGTATAACATGCCTGAATCTAAATCAATCATGGATTTAAAGAGAATTTAGTTATCCTCAAATGGTAAAAATAAGCCTTTGTCTTTAATTATGGGCTTTTTTCTTCCTTCCAAATGAATCAGTTTTTAAGCTTTTGTGACTAAAAGCTTAACCTTTTAAAAAATGCTCCTTTTTTTTATGAACTGGAAAAAACCAAATTTTGCACATGCTTTCATTAAGAAATCTCTTCATGCTGAACTACATCTCAGTACAGAGTCTTAGGACAACTTCAGCAGGACAACTTGGCTACACCCACAGAAAAACAGATGTATTGGCACCTCCTGATAGTAGCCTTGAAAATAAGACTAGGTGATGACCATGCTAATAGCTGTGGGAAACTTTTGCCATGCTCCACATAAACAAGAAATCTTCGGAAACCTGGGTAGACTCAAAACAGGCTGATCGATAATGGAGTTAATCAAACATTAACATTGGCTATAAAGCAAATGTGTATCTTTATGTGAAGATGAACTCCAGAGGAAATAAAGCTATATGTAACTGCTTTAATCACAGAAATATTTTATTATCACAGAAAAGGCAGTTACTTCCTTTTTCTTCTAAAGTTTTTAGAAATTTCAGCACTGTGCCCAAAGCCCTTGTCCCTTTTTCAGTCAAATACACCTGTAAAACTGAGGTAGGCAAAATGTCTACAGATTTGATCAACCAGGAGAAAACGGGCCATATTTCAAGTAATATACCATGGAAGTTCGTTATATGTTAAGCATTAATTAGCCCTGCTGTTTTGTATTAGATAATACTTTAAAGACAATGCTAAGTTTTTATTTTTCACTTAACCTGGAAAGAAAGTGCCTTTTTACGGGGGTTAAATAGTGCCTTTTTATGTGGTCTTGTAATGTACTTTCTGGCACATCTCTTGCTGCAGTGGAATTCTTCCTAAACAAGTATCATGCAATTCAGCTTCTGTTGAAAGCTGTGCTATTGCATCATAACAACCCTATGATACCAAAGAAGGTGCAGCTTACTCATAACTTAAGCAGAATTTAAGTACATGTACTTAGAATTATAGTCCCTTCCATCTTACCTGGTAACATCTCTCTAGCATTAAGTGATTATTAGATTAAAAATCCTAGTCCCGAGTCCAGACAGCCCTTTGCTCAGCAGCAGGGACAGCTGCAGGACAAAACTGCACCTCTGTAAAGGTATAAACAGTAGTTTGAGCTTTATAGCAAACACAGCCACCATTCCTACTTTAGAAGAAAGGTGTCTGCCTTCAGAAGGGACCTTCATGTGGCCAGTCCCAAGCAGACACATCCTTTTAGCAGGGAGTGAGGAACCTAAACCCAAGAGGGGCAGCTGTAGCATCCCCTTGTCTGTGCTGCTGAGTCTTCAGGTGTCCATGTAGACTACCTGGCTGCTCAGAGTGTGCAAGCAGGTGTTTGTATTTTCTTAAATGTTTCCTCCTGGCACTCTCCGAAACAAGACAGATAACTATATACAGCATATGCAGCTACAAGGAGCCAGAATTTGAGGTTTTGAATACTTCTCTTGGCCTGAAAGTGTTTCCATGAGCTGAAGACGTTGATTGAAAATACTGTTTTTCTCATCCTAAAGCGATTTCTGTGTGTCTGCACACAGTGGAGTTGGAATAAAGTCTGTTTATACTAATCTTAGAAGACTGATCAGATTTTAAGAACACCCAACTATCCCTCCTAAACACTATAATGTTCTAATTTTTATAGCATTTTGTTTCCCACAGAAGACATACCGTGCATTATACCTTTTAATTCTCAGTTTGTCTCTTTCTCCTTCAAGAACAGATTGTTTTTGAGGGAAAGGATGATCCTGCAGGGGAGATGATATCTTAAAACTCAGATACATAGGTTTGTTTCCAGAAGACATTCAATTCATCATCAGTGAATTGAAGATAATGTTGCTTTTTCTATTTTCTAAGAAACTTGTGAAAATGAGTCCACTGTGGATAGAAAGGCATTTAGATAGTATGAGGAGGGTTGTGGAAGGAATTAAATGTTCTCTATTCTAAAACAATGGAATGAATGCCAAGCAGCAGCAGTATGAAATGAGAGAAATTAAGCTCTGGCCCAAACCAGGTGTTTTTCATTCCCACGGTTCATTGAATCAGACTTTGATTTGGATGTCAGATAATATCCTGTCATTTGTTTAGCTGAACCAAATCATATCATTATTACGAAGTGCTAAGTGATCTGCACAGTAATATTTTCTAATGTTATTTGGCACACATAAAATAAAAATAGTAATAAAACATGTAAAAATTACTTCCAGTATAGAAAAGGAACTAATCGTGTCGGTTACCAAAAAGCAGCAGGAGCACATGGAATAGTTTATGTGGCTTTCCAGATCCTACTAATCTCACTTTCATTCTAAAGTTACTCAGATGATACTTAAAACTTTTGCTGAAAGCTTTCATTACTTTTTAATGGATGTTCCCCTTTAAACATGTTGTTTTAAATCCCCTTGGCTGAAAGAGACTTCAAATCAAATTCTACCTTTAATGCTGCCTTTTTGAGCTATGTCCCACTTTCTGTTGAAGCTGAGGAAATGTTTTTAATCTTTGTAGGCGCACAGTCAAATGATCTAAATTAGCAGTGGGTTTACACCATGGGGTTCTGTATGTTACCATTTAATTACTTTATTCTGCATGAGCGTTCATTTGTACATTGCAGGAACAAATGGATGTAAAGTAAATTATTAACTTTTACCAACTTCAGAATGTTGGTAAAGCTGTCGGTATTAGAATGACATTATCAGCCTTTTATTAGGAGTTTTTGGAGAACAGCACTTTCATAGGGAAGAGCCATTGAGTCAACCACCCACCTCCAGCTTGAACACTGATGGGGAAAGTGGATCTGGAGATGGTTGTTCGATATTTTTGCATGTTTTAATTTAGGCCACAATTCAAAATACATTGAAGTCAGGCTAGAAAGTACTTTGGCCCCACTGGATTTTTTCAGCAAGTTTTAAGTGTGTAGAGAAGTAGCCACTCTTTATCAACTGGAAAGTGGCATAATATATTTCTACTAATAACTGAAATTGGAGAAGTTTCAGTGAGTTGTACTTCAGGAGGAAACACCCTTAAATGGGAAAAGGAAAGAAGGCAGCAAATTTATTCTTATTTATCTCGGTAACTGTTGACAGATGTTTTTTCTTCCTTTATTCCCCCACTTTTTTTGTCGGAAGAAATGTGTATTCGACTTTACCTAGAGGATTTTCATCAGCTCCAAGCAAGAGCATTGGTGCCCTTCCTTGTAACTTGTTCTGACCTTGTAACATTTGGACACTTCATTATTTTGTAAACAATCTTAGTTTTCTTTTTCAAAATGCAACACTTTCATTACTTGTGAATCATTGCTTCCAAGGCAACTTGCAACATACCACAGTGAAACATCCTAGTTCTTTGTTTTCCATATTTTGATGTCAATTTGAGAGTTTGTTTACTTCAAAAATCAAAGCAAAACATTGGGAATATGAAGAGGAGAGAAAAATGGGTACAAGCAAGCACTAAGAAAATGTTAATGAAAGTCATAAAAAGATTGTGGTGTTTTATGCCTCTGTGTATTTGGGTTATTCAAGGCAGTTGGATTACATCAAATAGTTATATTCTATTAATTTGTGGGTTTCTCTTCAGGCCTTTCATATCCTCTCAGTTTCTACCATCTGCCAATAATTACAGCTAGAGAGATGGGCCAGCAAATCCAAGCTCGCTATCTATGGATTGCTCACAAGGCTGGGAACTCGTGTGGTGGATAACATCTGTTTGCCTGGGCTGTTTAAGTTGATCACGTTCCCTCAAAAACGTGGAGGTCAGCTGGAGGCAGAGGAAGGTCACTGCTGTCTGGGGGAACTCCCTGAGCCTGATCCCTGCAGGAGGCTGGGGAGGTGCAGGCTGGGGACAACACGTGGCAAGTGGAGCTGAGGTCCCCAGGCTGATGCCACAAGGAGGTGGCAAGAGGAATTTGCTGTATTGTTTTCCAGGATTTCTTCTTCTTGATGTAAACACTTGTCCAAGGAAAACTCTTTACTGTACAAAATGTCTACTCAGATATCTGTCTGTCTGCCAGTGCATGTAAATATACACTGGCATTAATAGCAGTGGGCGTGTTACATTTAAAAAAGAATAAATTAGGAATATTGCAAATCTGCATGATAGGGACAACTGCATAATTAGAATATCAGTCTGGAATAGCAGTGATTTAATTCAAGTCATACCTTAATTGTACATAACTGTCAAGGAGCTCTAGTACAAAAGAATGTGTATTTTCCTTCCAGGCTCAACAGAACACTTGATTCTGCATTTTTTTCTAAAATTTATTAAGGAAGTGTCCATGCATTCAGTGCTTGCATCTGAATTTTCACCTCCCTTAAAATTCAGGGATGTCTGAATGCACCATGCGGTGTTCCTTATTTCCTTCCTTCTGCACTTACTACTAATCTATTAGTCATTGTTCATCTACCCTTCGTATGTGTTTTTAATTTGAACAGCACGTGTTGAAATGCTCCCAGCCATGAGTGATTTGGATGCTAGTGACATAATTACTGCCTTTTATTAGATAAGCAGTGTATTACTTTAATAAACATAACCATTTATGCTCATAACAGACTTTTCTTGGGATGTGAAATACACAGTTAATAATTTTGAATGCAACTGTGTTCTCAAGGCAAGTAAATGAAGATATACCTGGCTGGAAAGTTTTAGGATGTCGTAACAAGGAAAACGAAAAATTCCATTGCCAGAGAAAGACAAGTAATGTCTTTTAACTTCAAACTTTTGCCATCATTCATTGAATCAGTTTCTTTTTAAATCACTTTGAGCACAAAACTGTCTCTTCTGCTTTTGAAGGCATGGATGTAAGAAGGAGGTCACTATAGATGAGCCTGGATGTGATGCATCTCTCCTGCATAGATCCCAGCTCAGCCCAGCAGGCAGGCTGGGGGAGAGGGTTGGCTCAGCCTTCTGCTGCTCACCAGGGCTGCCTGCCCCAGCAGATCTGCCTGCTGGCAGAGCCCTGCTGCCTGCTGTTTGATGGCTCCCTGGCAACACAAAATTCTCTTTATTCCAACTCTATCAGTAGTATGGGAGTCTGATAAAATATTTTTATACTTACTTGCCTTCGAAGAGTCAGACTTTCAGCTGTGTTAGCTCAGGACACTTCATGTAGTATAAGGCTTTGACCAAGCATGTGTATTTATAAAAATTGCTTCCAAGAAATGTCTTATCCATCCACTTGGATTAAGGGAGTGGTCAATGTCACCTGAGACTGAAGACCTTGTGTGCCACACAGCAGCAATGTAATGCCCTTGCTTTGGTAAAAAAAAAGGGAGTCGGAAAATTGTGAGAGTGGTAGAAACAAGCAGTGAAATTTGTTTCCTTTGAACAAGGGTGTGTACAGACTAGAGCTAGTCTGGGGTGTCAGAACTATTGCTATCAAGCAAGAAGTGGCACTGTTATCACTAAACTGAAAGGTCAGCTCTGTTGGAAGTGCCAATTACTGGTTATGTATGAAGTGGGTTTCTTGGTCTAATTGGGAAATATTTCTAAAAGACAGTAGAAATCATGTGAGTGAGTTGTGAACTTTGTGTTCCTCCAGGTGAATTACTGGGGTGGATTCCTAAGGGAGATGGGGAAAATGCTGCTCAAAAAGTGCGATAGATGTCTTTTGGGCATCAGAGCCTCGTTAACAGCCTCCTGCTTTTGTCCTGGGTTTACTGCACCAATAAAAAGTTTAAAACTGCTGATGCAGGAACTCCAACAGACTTCAGGAAATAATCTTTGTACAGTGCTGTGGGCTTCCACAGATGGCTGCTGTATTTCACGCTATGATTTTTACATGCATAAATGGAGAGCAAAGAGAAAATGCTATCAAATGGAGGTGTTTGTAGTGCATCCACCATGGACTCTTTACACCTTTACATGTATAAAGATAATAAATAATATATTATACATGCTCACAGAGTGTGTTAGATTGCCTAGAGGAACAGCCTTTAATTTTTGTCTGTAATGTATTAAGAGCAATTATTCTGTCCTTGCTTTTTTTTTTTTTTTTTTTTTAAATTTTTTTAACCCTAGTGAATCCCTGGTGAAAGCTTTCCCTTAGCTCATGATGCAAAAATAACATTGTCTGCAAACTGCTGCTGGTGTTTTAAGCTCACTCCAGTTCCTGCCCAAGGTCTGGCTGCCTTTGCTTGCTGCTTTTGCCTCCTGCATTCATAGAGGCTCCTTGATGGACCCTGTGCAGCTGAGGACACAAAGTGCCCAGATAACAAGAAGGACAAAGCATATTTCTCACAGTCAGAATCTGAAGGCACAGTTTGATCCAATGCCTCATACATTTATTTTTTTTTCTGTATAACACATCACTGTCATTGCAAAATTGTCCCAGTCACTTTCTTGTTTTGCCTCTTTTTTACAGAGCGATGAGGTTTTAACCGTCATCAAAGCCAAAGCACAGTGGCCAGCCTGGCAACCTCTGAATGTGTAAGTAAGTGGGGAGTTGGGTATCTCAACAGCCTTGTGTTGAGTGTGGGCTTATGGGCCCACATAAGCATTCATTCTGGTAAAGAAAGGATCTAAAAATATGTTGATAGATGAATTTTAAATTTATTTTTTTGGGGTGGGGAGAGAGGGAGAATTTCTTTTATTGTTTTTTGTTTTCTTTTGTTTTGTTTTTTTTTTTTTTTTTTTTTTTTTTCCCAACAACTGCTTCTCTCTTTCTTTCCTCTTTAGCATGTTTTCATTTTTTACACACTGTGGTTCACTAACTGTTGCAGCAGGACTATCCCGTGGAGTTTGTGCCCTTCCAAAAAAAAGTGATGATGTTTATTCAATGCTTGCCCAAATGTATGCTATTCTACATGTATTTTTTAGCATCCTGTCTCAGACATTGTGACAATGCTCTGTATTGATACAGCAAATCCTCATCCACCCACAGAAAACTCTTAAAGGACTGATTCTTCAAAATGCCTGTCTGAAACACTCCATGATCCTGATGGCACTATAACCATGGTGGTTTCACCAAGTGAGACTGCAAACTGGCTTCCCAGGGTCCTAACTCTGGGCTCTCTGGCACTCAGCAGAAAAGAGGACAAAACTTTTCTTTCAGGATATTCTTGACTTTACTGGTGGCCTTTCAAGGGGGGTGGGGGAGGTGTCAGGGCACGGGGGCATTTCCTGAATAAGTGATCTATAGTTTGGCTTAAAGTTCCTCCTAATTATCCAAGCCGAAATGAGACTTAGAAAAAGTGACTAAAGATGAGAACTCAGTAGAAAGGGATCATCCGATTATCTGACAGTCAAACTAAATCCTTGGAGGAGCAGGTCAATTAATTTACTGCAGGATTGTACAGACCAGGTAGCCCTGTTTCCTCCGTGAAAATCATAAGGGTTGCAGTTAGTGAAATGCTGTGTCTGGCTTTGTCATCTGCATTTCAGAAACTACGTGAAAATTTGGAGGTTAGTAATAAAAAAACTTCAAGAGAGTTCTGTCTTTAAAAAACATCCTCTACCCTAAGGGGCTTAGAAACTCTTAAGCAGCTTAGGACTTAAGCTATTCACTTTATCATCTCCTCCCTCTGCAAAAAATAAAAAAAAAAAAAAAAGGTTAGGAGGTGAGCACAGCTTAAATCTTAAATAGTGAAAAGATTTCTGATAGCTGATCCCTCTTTAATCTAGAAGGAAAAAAAAAAACAAAAACCAAAAAACAAAACAGCACCAAAGTATGAAATCCCTCATAGCATGGAAGCTAAGGAAATTTGTGACAAGGAAATTCTCACTAAAGGTATGGGAAAAGACTTTACCACTGTGCCTAACCTTCAGAGCAGCTTACCTGAGCATAAGATGGATTTTCCATCACTTGAATGTATTTTACCCTGAGTCAGATCTGTAGGCTCTGCACAGGAATTGCAGGTTAGGCTTTTTTTGGCAAAGTGTAATGCAGGTGGTAAACTGAGGGGACAGTAATGGCCTTCTTTATTTACGGTCTTCTCCTGCTGAAATTTTGAGGATTTGGATTTTTGCCTTGCAGCAGCTATGGATAGCAGTTTTTGATTTGTTGCTTTCATTCTATTCACCTCAAATTAACACTTTAAAATGAAAACTTTTGTCCACTTCTCTGTTCTGCTATGGTGAGTTCTTGGACTGAAACAAACCATTTATTTTTTCATTCCAATTTCAGTTACTTTCATAAAGCCACATTTATAATGATGTTTCTGCATCAAAGTGAACAATAGTACTAGGAACTGATTGCTGTGCGTGCTTGGAAGGCTTTGGCATTGACAGGAGAGCACATTTGTACTTTGTTCACAGAAAATGAAGGGGACCTTCTGCTCCAGATTCTCAATCCATCATCTTGAACATATTACATCACAAAATTCAAAGCTAACTAAAGTATGTTTCCATGATCATGATGCCTAGTTTGCTGTAGCCCTGAGAAACTTCACAAAAAAAGCTGAGTGTGAACAACTTCAGATCCTCTCTAAGGCATGTCCTTTCACAGACATGCCTGCAAATGCTTTTGCAACATTCTCCAGATGTTCTTCCAGTCAATTCTTACCTTTTCTATATGGCAATTCTCACCTTTCAGTAACATCAAAAGGAATAAATCTTTGCATTTGTGTTTTCAAATGCTCTATAAGGTTTCCTCTAACCCTTCACTTTACAGGTAGTGTTTGATTTTTGGCTTTTTATACATTTTTTTATTAATCATATTTTGCCATGATGTCCTAATTTTTAATTCCATTTAAAAACATGGTCTAAGCACACAGGAAGAGAAAAATTTCAATATCCATTAACTGGTGTTAATTTCCCATTTGCTATAATGAGTTGTCCTTCTTGGAATTTAGATTAGATCTGTGCAAGTATTGGGTAATGACTCCTCAGGATAAACATTTGGTCTGTTATTATGCATAGCACAACCATCTTGCTAATCCAGAATTGACTAGAAGTCATGAATATTATTCTTTTGCATAATCATTGGTTATATTTCTAATGTATAATATTGTACAATAGTGGTGCCAAAGTGGTCTGACAATGTGTCATAATAAGCACAGCATAAAAACCTTCCTGAATGCATTTCACAATAATTATAAAATGCATAATACTATTTTTTATGGGGGTCTAGCATGTCAAAAGTTTGCAAATTCATCCTGCTCTCACTTAGTTTACCTCCTGATTCCATACAGTGAATTTTATTGGTAACCCTATCTAAGATTACCAAGTTAGTTGTGATTACACTTAAAATCAGAGGGAGGAGAGGAACAATTGCTTCCAAAGCTTGTGAGAAAGCTGTCAGAGCATGTCTCTTTACTGCTGTTGGGGACAGTGTGGGATGAGGCACTGTGGGCACCAGGCAGCTGCCCCAGTGGATGTGGCATCACAGAATAACACCCCAGAGCCAGTGGGGCTGGAGAGCAGGGACACACACAGGGGAGGTGACAAACGCTGTCATGGAAGGGAGACTTAGGGGCTCAGTGTTTGCTCATTGGAGGCACCAGCTCAGTCAGGCCCATCCTTTCAGGGGAAACTCAAGAGAAATGAGATGGGGGCACATGCTGAAGCTCAGCACAGCCCCAGGTACCAGCCCTGCTGCCCCCTCAGAGGAATCACCAGCCAGGACAGGCACTGTGCCTGCCCCTGGGGCTGCTGGCTCCTCTCCCAGCTTTCCAAAACAGCCAGGCAGATGCAGGCTGTAGCAAAACAAGATTCTGATTCTTGCCTGCTTCATGAGGAGCTGGTTGTAAACCCTTGTGTTTCCACTCTGGCCCCCCATAATAACATGTGACAGGATGGGCTGGGCTGGGAGCTCTCGCAGATTCATCGTGGACTTAAATGGCTTTTCTTCTACCTGGTCCATGCCAGTCAACAAGGTGGAGAGTCCTGAGGCCAGTCACACCCCAGTTAGTAATTTTTCAAGCTCTCGTATAAACTGAGGGCATGAAGTGTGTAAGTCAGTGTCTAAAACTGACCATGTCAAAAGTCTTTGTTCATGACACCAGAGATAAGGAGGGAAATATAATTGTAAGCTTTTCTTCTGCTAATGGAGAAGAAGTGGAGATCCAGTGGGCACAAAGTGCCTCCCCAGAGCAGGTTCTTGGGCTTCAGATGTGAGTCAAATAAAAGAAATTAAAGTAGGAGAGGAAACCAGTTGCCAATTGTAAGCAGGGAAGGAAACAATGACAGTAACTAATTTTCTGAAATGTTTTCTCTTAGTTACAATTAAGACTAATGAAGTTTAGCATATTGTCATCCCCTGTTATGATTATTGATGTAGAAACTATATCCTGCCATATTTCACTGTCTGCCTTTTATCATTCCTCTCCTCAGTCCCTATATGTGCTCTTTGTCACTGTTTTCCTCCATTATTATTATTATTCCTGTCACTTATCTTCATTAACCTTCATTCATTTTCTTATCCAGGGCACCAGAGTGCAGAGAACTCTCCTGAATTTTCACATGTAGGAGACAGATTTGGGTGATCTTTGTGAACTAGTTTTATGGTCGCCCAACTGAGAGAGAATATTGGTAGCATGAGAAGGACGAGTGGCAGACCAAGGAATAAAAGATTTTGTTGTTGCTTATATTTGTATTACCAAGTTGTGTGTCTGAAATTCTGACTTTAAAGTACTCGCAGGGAATGCATTCTTCCTTGAGCACACTGGTATCAGGATGCAGCATGCTGTCAAATCAAAGCAGTTTTTCTTATCTTACTTGTATAAACAAGAGCACAGCTCATTGCTCCCTTCCTCACAGCCGTGTTTCAGGCAGAATCAAATTTTAGTTTCATGCTCAGCTGCAAATCATTGGCCTTTGGCAGTATGGAGGATAAAATATAGCAAAACCAGATAATACCACTGCTATCCAAATCTGCATACCTGTAAAATAATCAAGCCATGACGGAAGAATTTGGGATAAAGAAGGCAAGACTTTTAAAGTTAGTATGCATCAAATTAGCCAGGAGCTATTACCTTTTTAAATTTTGCCTTGAATTTCTTTTCCCCAAATACATGACATCATTTTTTTAATTATTTCTTGTTTTTTTGGCTGTATTCATTACTCCTCTTATTCCAAATTTTGACATCTTTATTGTGACACAAAAATATTTGAATCACAATTCTTGTGTCTAATCACTTTTGTGTAGTTCCTGGAAACCAGGGAGGCATTCAGCCCCATGTGGAATACAGACTTCCATGTGCATCTACAGCATAGCACTGATAAATACAAACATGGATCAGATACAGGACAGAAATTATTTTCCAGCATGTCATGTGTCCCATTATGAAATACTCATACTTTATAAATTATTAAATACCAGCACAGATAGGGTGACTCTCCCAGTATTTTTGTGTGTTTATTCTGTCTTTTCCTGGCACATAAAAGGGCAATATTGATTTGGAAGAAGAAAAAAAAAAAGAGAGATTTTAACTTTCTGTTAAACCTTTCAGATTCTAAAAAAATGGCAAGAGCTCACGTCCCTGCACAAATTAGCTGCCTATTTCCCATTTCTATCTTGCTAGAGTTTCAGTCTGCAGTCCTAGATAGAAAAACAAATATGTTTGGATGATTGCAATTATTACTAAGCAGATAATGTGTTTTTAATTATTATTTTTTATTATGTTTAATTATTTTAATTTTAGTAGATCAAACTATAGACAAAATACTTCAATGCAAAAATGCAAGATATTTTATCTAGGTAAGTGGCATGGTGAGAGTACCTGGCATTAAAAGGTTAGGTTTTTTTAAATATTCTCAAGTTTTTTCCTCCTCTCATTTCAATTTTTTTTTTCTTTTATGCAAAAGCTCAACTGCTTTCCAACCTTGTTACTGCCTCAGTCCATTCTTAGTTACAACCAGCGTACATTGCAGTGAAGGGCATTTTTCTTCACTATAATTCTGAGCTATTTGAAGTTTGAAAAACTTTCCTTTCTTTTTGTCTGTTCTGTTTCCATTTCATTTCTCTGTTTTGTTTGAGTAGTTGTGGTCCTGTGGTTTTCCAGTGCCTCTTGACTAGGTGCAGATCTTACTCTTTTTTCTTTCCCCTTTAAGCAGCTCTTTTCCATTTATTTGGAGATTACCTGAAAACACTCCAGTAAGCACTCAAATGTTAAGCTTAGCAGAGAAGGAGGCCTATTCCTTTATAATTCAGGATGGAGAGGAGTATTTAGTCCAAAGTTTATTAGTTGGTATGGCTACATCATCATCTCCTAAAATGATCCCACCAAGCTCTTTCCATTTCAAGTCTTTTCTCTGACTACAAACATCTTAGGGCTGTTTTTCCTGGCTTCCAAGGAGGATAACAGCAAATGTGACAGCATATTCCCAAGTTTGGGTTATTAGCATTGAGGCAGATAATGTGACTAAACTGGGCAGCGAAGCCCAGAAATCAGACAAAGAGTATTCTATGGAAAGGTGATGGGAAACACAAAACTGTTCTAATTCAAAAGAAGTTTGAGTCAATCATACGAGCTGCAGGGGAAAATGCTGACATACTCTGATGCATTTTCCTTCTTTTATTCTTGAATGAAAGCTCTTTCAATCTTCCAAAATTCTTCTGTCACAGTTTGAGGAAAATAATGTTTGTTAGATGTGTTGTTCCTGCAGTGGATTTGCTATGATTGATACGTTTTTATTACAGCATTTGGGAATTGAAAGCCAAACCAGAGATGTGTCCATCTGGGGCTTCAGTCTTTGTTTGTTTCTTTCTCATTTTACTTTGATTTTACTTATATTTTTAAGTTGCCTTTTTTTTTTTTTTAATTGTACTGCAGTTTGCTGCTATTCTTGTGCCCACATAACTTCTCTTCCTTAAAGTGACCTCCCCATTTAGATCAGTGAACAAGATGTTATTAGATGGAGAACCTCCTAAGCCAGAAATAGAACTCTTTACTCTCTTCTGAAATGTAATAACTCTTTCTCCTCATCTCATTCTTCATTGTTAAACATCTCAGTTGATTGTGTCTGACACTCTACAACTCACACAGCCTCAGTGTGGTGTTGTCTCACTGATAAACATCCCTGTGTAAAACTACCCAGGATCATGTATACAGTTGCATACTTAAGTATTCAGTGGTGAAAACAGCTTTGATATCAATTTGTGCCTACATTAATGTTACTGATATCACCTAATCAGTCCCATCAGATGGCATAACATAAATGTTATCCATGTAAACATGATGTGTCACTGAACCTCTCTGTTGACCTCCCATGTTGCATCTTTTGTGAGCTTCAAAGAGAGGCTAATTTACAAAAGGACATTTGGGCACAATTTGCTGTAAACACCTAAATTCCCAAACCTTCAGTTTCTGAAGTGTTTACATACTTAAAAAGCTATTAGTAACATTACTAAATATACCTTTCAGTGTTCCCAAAACTCACTGCATTTTCACAAGGGTGAGGGGACCTCTATTAGGCAACAGATTGTAAGTAAACCGTATTAACTTACATAATTTAGTTGTTGCCCTGCCTGTTTTATCAGTAAGTGCATGATCTTCAAGTATAACTTTTAAGTCAGCCATGCACCTGTAAGTTCAGCAAAATAAAGGGATCACCCCATGGCCCTGAACTGTCTGGGTGTAATTGCCCTTTCCCCCTGATGAGATTTGAATGGTAATGCTACCTCTGAATGTAAAATCCCGCAACTATCAGTCTTCCAGCTCACACCTTGCGATTTTGCATGGAATACTTGAATATTTATCAGCTGGAGAAAAAACCAATCACTAGGATTTTCCCCTTAAGAAGAGGGAAGAGAGACAGGAGTTTTCTGGAGGGGATTAATCTCTAAAGTGTTTGGCAAGCAGTGAGTTAACTACTTTGTAAGATGGAGAGGGGATATGTGTGGCATGGGTAGAGATCAGCTGCATGTTCTCATTAATTAGCAATCACTCTGTATTTTGTGGCACTTATGCAATGACAATCGATGGCCTTTTCAGTTCCCTGGCGGTCTGGAAGGAGACACTGTTCCTGGCAAACAAAAATATTTTGTTCTCTTTCCAGGTTTTTAGCTTTTTCCTTTAAAACACTTTCACGGTACTTAAAATTAGAATGGGTGAATTAGTTTTGAAAAGAAAACACTTGAATTTGTCTCATTTTTTTGACTGTTACTTACTGAATTCGGCTTAAAGACCCCAAAGTTTCTGTTCAACCAAAGATACACTCTTAAAGTAAAGTATAATTTAATTATATCTAGTTGAAATTGGTTTTCCCTTACTTGCTTAATGTCTCTGTGCTGGAAATAGGACAAAATGACAACATTTTCATTATATCCATAATAAAAGGAGAAATTCTTTAGATTTAAATGAATTAAACTTGTAAGTAGATGTATCTTTTTGCGTTGTCCTATAAAATAAATACATTATTTGAATAATCTTTTTAAGATTTTCTCAAAATCTACCAGAAGGGTTTTTTGTTGTTGTTTTTGTTGGTGGTGGTGGTGGTTTGTTTGGTTTGGTTTTTTTTAGGATTTATGTAATTGATCTGCATACCTATCTGGAGAATTTGATAAATTAATTTATCCATTAATCTGTGTGAACAATCTATATCTTTCTAAACTGCATACGTAGTTAAAATGTACATGCATATGAGCCACAACTAAAGCTGGTGTTTTTCTTTCAGTAAGACCTATATTAAAAAATATTTATAGACTATATTCAAAATCAGTACCTCTTTGTGCTACCTACACTTGGAGTGTCTCACTACTTTGCTGGCTCAGTGTGAATGCACCAACACACCAAAGCTGAACAGAAATCCTCCTCCTTTTTCCCTCTGGAGCCAGATGTTTGCTGTGTCTCACTCAGTCCCAAAGGCAGTGCCAAATGCTGTTCTCTGCTAGATTTTAATCAGCATTGAGAGGAGAAGATTCAAATCAATGCACCGTTCAGCTTTGATAACAGCAAGGCTTTAGATAAAAAATAATGAAAGACCCAAAGCCCTGAAGACTGGAGACCTGACAATGTCTCTACCTTAATTCTGTGAATTAGTCTTCCTAGAGCATTTTAGCAAGGGTTGATAGAATTATTCACAAGTACCACACCAAATTCCTCACAGCAAACTAAAATTCATTGAAAAATACCTACTAATTTTCTTTAATCGTTCCAGTTCCTATCCATCCACCTAAAATATTTAATATGAAGTGAAATTGTACCTCTGTTTCTTTTGAAATATTAGGAGGTCACAAACATTTCGTTTTGCGTGATGTCTAGGCGAGTAAATTCTGAGACTGAATGCTCATTTTCAGTTGATGTATCTCTTGTGCTGTCCCATTAAGAGTGCTGAAATTATTTCCTAGCTTTCCGTACAATAAATAAATAGCTACACATAAACAGCTGAGATTGGTATCAGAATGTAATTTATAAAAATTTACATAAGAAATGAGTAAATTATTCAGTTGTTTAATTACTCAAGTCCTCAGAATTTTTTTAAAAAATACAAAACCAAACACATTTGAACACACATACTTGTGTTTGGGTTTAAATGGCATTCAGAAGGGCTAAATAGTGACTGGATTGCAATTAAGCAGCTGTAATGGGCATTGTCTAACAGTTATTTGTTATTTTCTTCAAAGTAAAAGAAAAGCTCATATCATAGTCCTTTAATCATCTATGCACTGGATATCATGAATATTTGGTTATACAAATTGCTTGCAAACACTGTCCCACCTAATGATTTGAAAAATAAATCCTGCATGTATATTTTTAACTTGTGTGACTAAGAGTCAGCAGAGAGTTATATAGAAATAAGGAAGCTTATTATTTATTTTTACTTCTTATATTCCTTATAATGCTCATTTCTCTTGCATACTTGTCAGGTTTTCTCCTAATTGAGTGCTGCATTCATCCGTCTTCCAGATCCTCTGTACTTTTAAAATAGTAAAGCTTGTGCATTTTTTTGCCATTCAGGTTTGTATATCCTTCCATTGCTGGATTTAACCCATTTAATACCTTATGACATGCCTCTGGTTGATTTACCTTTAGGTTTAATAAAGGAAAATGAGTGGAGTTAACTCTTTTTACAAAAGCGAGAGTCTCTCTCTATACAGAAAAGTGGACAGCATGAGCAGTTCAAAAAGAATAACCAATTTAAAACTAAACTTAAATATAACTACAATGCTGAGATAGTGCCCAACTGTTACCTGACACAAATTTTAATGATCTTTGTTGGGATTCCTGGGGATAAAAATTACTTTTGTGGTCAACTGTAGCCAATAGCTTGCAATAGCAACAGATCTCTGACCACAGCAGTGTGAACATTACAGGGTTGGGAAGTCAGCCATAAAACACAACTATTCCCTGCCACTGGAACAGCAACTTTGCTGGGCCCTTCAAGCAAAAGCAGCTGCATGCAGGAAAATAAAACCTCTAGCAAAGAAATAATTAAATTTGTACAAGCCCATCTCACTGATAACATGTCACCATGAACTATTAAAAATAAAAGGATATAAAATTGCCAGCAGCTAAAGCATGAAGAATGGAAGCAAGGAATAGGCTGATGAACAGTCTGAGTTCAAAATTCATTCACAGTGACTTGCCATTGTAATGAAGTGGGATGAGTGAAACGTGGTTATATTTGACATGTCACTGGATTTATGTTATCCAAAAAGAAAATACTATTTTTTCATAAGAATTATGATGTGCTTTTCTCTTGACAAATGAGTTGATTTAAATTTTGAGATGCTTGAAAGTATTTTTTAAATTCCCTAAGTGACTCTCTCCAAGTACATCTGCACTTTTATAAGAATAAAAGTTGTAATGTTGTATTGTATGGCCCATATTTTCCCTTAAATAGGCGCCCTGGGAATATTTTAAAAAGATTTTCTGTGAGGTATGTCTTGTCTAAACTTAAAACCCTGCTTTAATTCTATGGTGAAAGCATTACAATCTCTACAGTGTATGTATTTATAACCAGGAGCAGTCTCCACAATGAACAGCTGCCTAAGCTGTCTGCATCTGTCAGAAAGGCACTGCAGCAGGAGCAGATCTGTAGAGTGAAACAGGGCTCGGGAAGTGACAAATTTTGGGGGTGGGACTCTGCTTTGGGCAGCCACTGCTCAGGTGACACGGAACGTGGCTCTCTGCTGGCACCAGGAGCACAGAGGGACAGGTCCAGGATAGACTGATCAGAAAGAAAGCAGCTCCAGGATATGAACCAGAGCACAAGGGGAAATTCAGCCCAGAAGTGCATCTCCCCTAAAACACCCAGAGATGCTTGTCCCTCTGTGCTCTTATAGGATGCTGTGCAGTGTCAGTACACCTTACAATTCCTTGCTGGCACAGAATAGTAGAAAGTGATTTCAGGATTGCCTGAACAGAGAGAAATAGCATGTTCAATCATTTTCTTGTCTTAGTGAATTTGACCAATGGACTCATTTATCTAACAAGTGGAAAATGTGTGAAATGTTATGTATCACTTATAGCTCAGACTGTATGATACTGATTACAATACCTTGTTTTTTCAGTTGGCTTAATTTCTCTGCGTGCTAAGTATGCAGGCTGAAATTTTCATGCCAAGTTAGAGGAAAATACAATGTTTTACTTATGTTTAGAATGCTATAATAGCTGTTTATTGATTAAGGTCTTGTACTGCCATCCTTTGGAAAAATGACTTGACGATCAATGAGTTGAAAAACTCACTCGCATCTCACCAAGTTTAATGAATGTGCAGACACCTCAGTATTCCTGTGATTGCTTGGTAACATCTGGTACCTCATTATTTCTTCAAAAACTGACCTTATCAGAGATACCATGTAAAGTAGAAATAGATGAACAAAGATTTTGCAGAAGCCATAGTGGAAGCCAGTGGGAACAAAATCAGTGTGCAGAGTGCGGGTTGATGGGGAAAACATTTTTGGATTGAAGCTTTTCGGAATGCAAAACAATTGTTAGTAGTTAAAAGTGAGCTATTTTTGGTGAAATTGCAGGAAGAAGTGGAGGAAAGCAGCATATATGAATTGGTATTTGCGTGCTATATCATGGCTGGCAGCATCACTCGTGCAAGAAATAATCAGGACCTGAATTTATATAATACATAATGTAAATGTAGCATGTTCATGGGATTTAACAATATGTGATATTTTCCTTACATTAATTACAAGTAAAAAAAAAAAAAATTGTCTTGAAGTCCTAAAACAAATGGTCAAATTCAAACTGATTTTCTTAGAAACTAACTTCTTTAAAATAAAAGCATTCTCAGGAAATATAACAAAGGCAAAAAGAAGCCAGTTCTCAGAGAAAAAATACGTTATCTTGTAGAAGAAAGGAAAGCACTTCAATAAAAGTAAATATCTCATTCAGATTTATGTACTCAATTTTTTGGATGAGATCCCTTGTCATAGCTGTATGGAAAAAGTGCTTTCTTGCAGAGTGTTATGTGGAGATGATGAAAATGCTTTGTTAAAAGCTCAAGTTTCACGGCCAACTGATCACAAGGGAACAGGAGTGTAATTTTTAATAAATAATATTTCTGGGTTTAGATTTTCAAAAGACCTAGTTAGGAAGGAGCTGTGGTAGTAACAACTCTTGCATGAACTTTCTAGGCATTCCTTAGTACCTACTACTGCAAAGACATACACACAAAAAAATATGAAAATACCATGTTCTGGTAGCTCTGTGCTTTTTAATGTAATTTTTTTCTGAATGTGGATGTATGATTTGAGCCTTACAGTTAAAAGTCATATTAACTTAAGTTGTTTGATGACAGGCATCCCAGGAATGGAATATGGTGATGGCCTGCAAAGATTTCTGTGGCTTCCCCCACTCCCAATTATGGTGTCTTATAGAGTTGCTATTTTTATTCTTCTATGGCAACATTTTATTTTAATAGTGCCACTACAGCATGTGTCTTTGCTTTTTATTTCTGTAAATCTCTGGAGGGTTTTTTCCCCCCATGAATCCTTATCTCTCTTGTTATCTCCTACTGTCACATTGTGCTGTCTATCCTAAAATGGGGTAAAAGCCAGTATCTGTCAATCCAGATGTAAATGAAGTTTCCTTCCACAAAATGACAATATAGTACTAGGAAACATTTTCAAAGTTTGGAGATTTTGTGTACAAAATGACAGGAATGAGAAAACCAGACAGAGTCTCTTGTTTCTATGGCAACATGATAGTGTGTCTAGCTCAGCTATTTTCTCCTTTTATGATTTTATAGATAGCTGAGATTCATCCAGTGAAGCTTAATATTGTCAAAAATAGAATTCTAACCCCCAGTCTAATCAGAAATAGTAATGCATAAAGGACAATACAATCTAGGGAAATAAAATAAATCGAGGAAAAAGTCAGCTGTGACTTTTAACACAGATTTCTCTGGAGCTGTGAAATAGTTCTGAGTGCTCCAGCTCTGCATTTGGCTAATGGCTAAACTGTATTTTATGTCAGAAGGTTTCCTGTGGTGTATCCTTCCTTCCCGCTCTACATCATTTCTCCATGTTGTTGATGTGTTAGGGACCCTAATCCAGCAGGTGATCCCCACTTGTGTGACTTTGGAAGCTTCATAGATGTGTCACTAAGTTCCTGACAGGTGGATGCAGGAAAAATTTAGGTTGAATGAGCAGTTTATCCATCAGCAGGCCTAATAAAAACACTCTTGTTAAAAGGCTTTGACTTCAAAATGAAAGAGTTCAGGTAAGAATTGGATCTAAATGGTAAATTTACTGTTTCACACTGAAAACATAAAGTTTGTCTAGTGTTTTATGGGTTTCTTTAAATGTAAATTCTAAATTTTATCCAAAAATTAGAAATATTTATTTCACCAAAAATATTACTTGAAGTCAGACAAAACACGTTTTTTAAAAATCCTCATAAAATAATAGGTATTTTTCCGTGTTTTTATAACTCATCTAAATTTGAGGTTGGGTGTGACTGAGCTCAAAATGCATGTAAATATTTGATAATTAATATAAGATAAAAGCTTTAATCATATGAATTACCATCAATATTTCAAGAATGTAACAAGAATGAGCAAACCTTAATATTTCAGGAATGTAACAAGAATGAGCAAACCTAACAACATATGCTGCCCTTACAACATGGTTATTCTATTTTAATGTCTCTACAGAGCTCCACTTACATGAGAAAATAACAGTCTCTTATTTTGTCACAGACAGCAGGACAAAATACTGTTGAGTTATAGATTAGCAGCTCAAGGCTACAAATTTCCACCTCTCTTAGCATGCATTCACATGCTGTTGTAAAGTATGATGTTACCTGAGTACCATTTACAGTTATATACTTTTATTGTTTACAAAAAACCCCAAAAAACCTAATCACAAAACTACATTATGCTTATAAAAAGAATTGTCTTAAGTGTTATGTGTATTATTGAGACCTAGGGAAACTTCATTGTCTGACAGATGGTCTGACACCCACGTTGAGAAATTCATAATTTGATCTCAAAAAAATAAACCCTAAGTAAGAACATATGTGTTTGTTGGAAAAGAAAAAAAAAATAATTATGGATCATTTTTTTTTGTCAGAGCAAGCACATATGGCAGTTCCATTTTCTGTCACCATCTTCTTTCCACTTGAAATTCAAATGTCACTAGGCAAGGAGAAAAGTTGAGTATTAGAACATAGGAAAGATTTGACTAAGAACAATCACTGCAAGAACTTGATACTAATTGTTCACGGAAATTAATGGCCATCCAGTTAAATCAACTTACTCATCCCATCCTGCCCTTGCTTTTGTTTTCTGTACATGCTCCTCCCATCGTAGTTACTGTTTTATGATTATTTCCCAACCATCTGTTGTCTTTCCTTAAGCCAAAATAATTTCCCTTTATAATTTTGTGAGTAATCAAGTAAGCATTATTTTCATGCAATTACAGGCCTACTTACTAATCCTGACTCCTCATTCTTGTGTAAATACTCACCAAGTAGCTGGAACAATTCACCATTTAAATTTCTAGTGAACAGAAATCTATTTGCAAAATTTCAAACCTCCAGTTGTTATCCCTTTCCATTGTTATTAATGCAATGATAATTAAACATTTTCTCTAATTCACATCTCTAGATACCAAAAGGCATGTGCAAGTTAGATGGATAGAGATGCTGAATGAACTGGAATGTCTACTGTATTAATAAAGCTGTTGAGCATCTTCAGAGATTGCACTGGGACTGGAGAAACATAAAATGCAATGCCAGTCCTATGACATTTGTTAATTAAATGGTTTCAAAAAGCAAAGCCATGCTATTTTAAAATTTTCGAAAGAGCATCTACATTCTTTAGATATTCCAATGAATAACATCATGGTATTTTTTGTTAAAAGGCAGTATTTGCTGTAATCTAATATTCAGAACATTGGTAACACAGACTCATAAATAAATCTACCCCGTTTATCTGATACTGTTAATGGGAGAGGAAAGGATCAGACATCTGGCTGTGGTGTTTCTTATGCTGGATTGAAGAGCTAATCTGTCACTGCTGTTTCTCAGGACAAACAGGGCATGGTTTGCAGATTGAAAGGTTGAAAAAGGAGATGGATACAAAGCAACCGTGCTCTTACAACACCCCTTAGGATTTCTTTTGTAAATACACCTGTAATTACTTTGGCCAGACAATTTGTAGACCCAAAACTCCTGGATAGCCAAGAAGACATGTTTCCTGAATCTGCCCAGTGATTCCTGAAATGTGATTTGATTGTGAATGCTCAGTAAGTGATCTAAGAAGTGACCCAAAGTTATTCCAAGCAGAACAAATGTTTCCAGCATCATGCAGGATAAGCACACCTAAATGGTTTGTGACAATCTGCAAACAACACAGACTTATTTCAAAAACTGAAAGCCTAACTTGAGATATCTGAGGGGATTTTTTCAGTGTAGAAAGCCTGTTCACATTTGTTAATCATATCAAAAAGGTGTAGCCATTGATGAATGAAGGGATTAGATCAAATAGCTGGTATGTTAATTAATTATTACCTGCAGTAGCAATCCAAGTAGGCATAGATGAAAATATGAAAATGTCTGAAAGATGAATGGCACAAACCCCCTCCTTTTGTAATGTTTTGTTTTGTTTGGGTTTTGGGGTTTTTTTTAAGATTAATTATATTTTAGAGCAACATTTGTTCTGATGAGTGGTTCAAATGACAGTGGTAATGACATAATCCCCTAGTCTGATATGCAATAACATATCCTTTTAGCTGCTTGTTGGCATCATTCTCATTTTAAGAACTTACATACACCAAGGTAAGAAGTTATGCAGGCCTTTTTGTAGTCCAGCAGCTACATCTATAAAAAGTTTTGTAGCTTTCTTCATCCTTTCATTATGACATAAAATAGCCAAACTCTGTCACCTCCTGTGATTTGGTGCTCAGAGACACAAACAGCTTGGCATTAAAGTGCTTTTCAACTTTCAATATGGATGTCAGTCAAAATGCATTGATTCAATGCTCATGTTACTGTGGCTTTCCTTTCCCTTGCTCTTTTGGGACATGTACATGTTTAAATTATTCATTAGCTTAAGTGCCTACCTGCCCTGCATTTAAACAGAACTTAAGAAGTTTTTTTCCCTCTCCTTCTGTGCAACTCTGAAATCCTGGGTTTACGTTCAGGTGTTGATAGCTGTATATAAAACTCTGCTCTCCATGTAGTGATACTAATCCTTTCCATCGCTTCATAAACGGTTTTCCTAATAATCCCTCATCTAAATATGCATTCTAATTTTTTTCTGTTAGTTTCAGACATCTAAAAGAGTGTTTTCCATTCAATTTTAGGTCTTAATTTTCTTCCTTTCTTTTCTTTGAAGCTAGTGCACTTTTCAGGATGTTATGACTTTATTCAATAAAACAGATGTTGTGTAGGTGCTGCTAGTAGGCAGGTGGTGCAGAGTTGGAAGTTCAAGGGTGTGAAGTGTGTTTCCATGCTTATAATGTTATTTGTATCAACAGCAAAAAGTACTAAAGATGAATAAATAAGAATGCTCATCCTGGAAAGTTTAGATGTGATGCAGTGTCAGCCTCTAAAAAAGAAGGATGCTGCTTTTGCCTGCTAGGGGTAGAATAGGCAATCCATTTAGTATTTCCAAAAATATTCAGTTTTTAGGGTCATGTCATCAGTTAAACTCCTAATTTAGAAAAAAAATGGTGTTTTCCCATCATCATCACCACCCATAACTGACACTAAACCAGCGGCCACGTGGTCCACAGTGCTTTCAACTACCTCCCACCTCCAACAATCATCAGACTTAGACTGGTATCTCTGCTGTTTCCACTTTTTAATTCCTATCTGAAAAGGCTACTATTTTATCCTGAGCACAAGCGATATCAGATCCTGGTACACTCAAAGGAATCCAGTGTCCAGACTCTAATAATGGGTTTAGGATGATTATACCCCAGTACAGCTCTGTGAAAAAGCCTGCAGAGGTATAAGCTATTTCAAACGTCTCTGTGCTCCACATGGGTATTCACTCCATTGTATAAATCAGGTTTTTTCCCCAGCATAAAATCTATAAGACTACCCAAATTCGAATTTAATTTCAAAAGGCTATCATAAAAGTAGCATTTTACACTCCCCTCTTCTCTCTAAAATGCCCACCTAATCCCATTATTTTTCACCCATAACCGAAGTCAGAACTTGGATAGCGGTGAAGCACTGCACAAATTCAGTATTTCTGAAGATATTTTGGACTGTTGGCTTTTCTTCCACAGCTGCAAAACAAGCCTCTATTACATTGGTTTACCTTATTTGAAAAAAACTATCTGCATTTGGGCTGCCACAGCTAAAATCATCTCTAGTAGCCAGCCTGGAGAGTTTAAGAGCTAGCAAGAGAACTTTGCAGTAGAAACACCGATGGTCTTCAGGTTCAGATTTGTCCTTATATAATCAGCTTTTGTGTTGCTGGAAAATTCTTTAGGCATGGGTGAGGCAAACATTTTGCTTATATGAATGTAGTACAAGTAGCATCCTGTAGAAAAACGCACATCGATTCCAGTGGCACAAGCTCAACCCTATAAATGGTCTTATTTCTTGAGCTAGTTAGCATCCTAGAAAAATAAAAGAGTATATGTTCAGGCTGCCTTTTTCTTCTTTTTTAACTTGTATGTTAATCAAATGTTAAATCAAAAGCAACCACAAAGTTTTATTCTACTAAATGTATTTTTTTTTCTATTTCTGTCAAGTAACTCTACACAACCACCTTCCTTATGTGTGCTCTCTTACCTTTTTTCAGGGACCTCATCAGAACTCAACAATGTTGATTCAACACTCAAAAATATGTTTTGCAGCAGGTTGAGTTTTCTGTTGGTTTGTCAAAGGCTTTCTTAACCCCCACCCCCAGCAGTGATAGCAACTAGATTGTCACTTAGGGAGAAAACTTGTACAGCAAAATCATGTTTGTGCTCTTTTAGCCTTAAAAAAGAAAAACAAACGGACTAAACTGAAACCCACAACCCAAAACACCACAGCACACACCCCCACAAAAACAGAGGAGAAAAAGAGACCCATTTTCTTACGCTGCTCAGTATACAACATCCCTATAGCTGGAGATCTTAATCATGTTAACAAAAATAAAATAGAATAGAAATAAAGGAAATGGGAAACATTAGGATGCAGGACCCTGCCTGTTACTTTGCCTCACTCTGTACTGTGTGACAGGAATTGCCAGCAGGCTGCTCAGTCTCACAGTGGAAAAGTACTGTCTGCTTCAGCCAACGAAAGCAGGATTCTCCCGCCCTGTGGGGCTTTCAAGGTTGTCCTCTGGCACTTACCTAGTGTTTAGGATTTGCTTTGCAATCCCTGTTTGCTATTGGTTTTAAGCATGTATACGTGCAGGGGAAGGAAAAGGGACAAACTTGTCTCTTACTGCAAATTCACATCAGTTGGTTACAAACTTTAGGCTTTCCTGACATGCTCAACCTGTCATGGAAGAACATTATCTTAAAATCTGAAAGTCTTTAAAGAGAGGAAGACGATCCACATTCCTATTTTATCCAGTGTGTTGACAATACAGAAATGAAAAAATTGGGTTTAGGGTGTATTGAGCACATTTTTGTACTGGTTTCATTCATGGGGTTCCACAGTGGGGTCTTAGAATGCTTGAGCCAGATGTGCTGCTGAGGTACACATGAAGGATTTAGGTTCCTGCCATATTCATAAATTCATCCCCTGGAAACAGTAAAAATTTGTCAGATTACTGAAAAACAACCCAAACAAAATCCCCCTGAGTTCTCTATTGCCTAAGCCCAGTCAGTGCCTTTCCATATACCCAGGCAGCAGATATGGATGGTGCCTCAAATCAGCCAATTTCTCTTTAATTACAGCAACTCAAGAAGGGCTCAGAGTGTTGAACGTTGGGCAGTGCTATGCCACAGTTGTTCAAATTTGCATTTATAGTGCTTAGAAGTATCCAAATAGATTAAAGTAGCAAGTGCAACAACTGTGGTTCATGTTTTTATATGTATATATATTTATCATTCTTATACTGCATATAAAAATTTCTGCAGTGTCCAGCCTAGCATTTGTGCTGCACTGCAGCCAAGGTGTGTGTGCTCTGGAGTGGAGGAAGGAAGAGAAGAGAACATACCTCCATTTGTCCACTACTAATCTTCACATTTCTGTGTTAAACTCTGATGGGATAAAATACACTAAAATGGCCATAATAGTACCTATCTATCTAAGATAGGTAATTTTTAGCAATGTGTTCTGAAATTGGAAAATTGTGGGAGGCTCAATCATTTAACATATGCAAAAGTTTGTAGGCAAAGAGTTGTCTCTTACTGAAGTATTTCTTTACGCAGATTCAACATTGATACAGAATTTAAATACTCTTATGATTTAAATACACAAATAAATTATATTGATATCCTGATTAATATTAATTTTCCTACCAAAGCAGTCAAAACCTTAATTGTATGTGCCTGTCACAAGACTAAGAGGCGGCAAAAGTTTTCCATCACTATGTGTCTGAAGTTGCCAAGTGATTCCCAACCCTCGGCCTCTAAACAGTATGATTGTGTCTTCCTCTCTTTGCACTACCCTTGCTGACCTACATCTCTGTTCTGCAATATCCAGATTAGACATACTCTCCATCTAAAAATCAAGTATCCAAACAAACATCTCTTTGTTGTTTTTACAGTGTGGTGCTTAAACTGTTGCTGTGCATTGTTTAAAATACAAAATTTCAATAGGAAATCCTTAAAAACCCTTGTAATGCAGTAAAGCCTTTAGTTACTTGAAGTCAGCTAACAGGCTTTGTAAGACTAATGATGGCTATGTGCTTGACAAATACATACAGGATACTGTATTCACAGAGTGAAGTTGATATCATTCATTATTTTATTACTTTACATTAGACAAGCTGAAATCAGACTTCTAAGTCTCACGGGGAAAAAAAAGTCATTTGCATTACTTCTTGGCAAAGGCAGAATTAATGATATCAAATACTTAGCAACTCTTCTACTCAGAGTCTTTAATTCAGTGTGAGATAATTTACGCAGTGAGAATCTTCTAAAGATTCCAGAACAGAAGTGGCCAGAACATTTTACCCATTAGCAACTGCCTGCTTCTGAAATTTGCCTCTTGAAAGGGAACTAGGTTTGCTAACTTTTAGATATCTTATATTTGAAACTGTGTGATATCTACTCAAGATCATTGTCTTTGGGCTGTTCTGTTTTTTATCTAATGTGCTGAGAGTCCTTTGAGCCAGAAAAAAACACACAATTAAATTAGTACATTTTTATAGGTATACAGGCCTTTATAGGAAGAATAAACTTGTGACTACAAGGTACACTATTATGCATGTGTATGCATTATTATACGTTGCCTAACCAAAAAGAAGATAAATAACTCTGTTTAAAATAAATGTGGTCTTTAGATGCTCTGAAACAGTGGAGTTTTGTACAAAATTAGAAAAAAAAACCAAAGACACCTTGACTTGATGCTATTTACTTAAGTCCTGTAGCTGAAGAAAAATGGGGTTGACATGAGACCAGTATTTGGTAGTATTTGTTGTTGTGCATGAGAAAAATGCCACCAAGAGGTCCAGCTCTTCATCTGGGAACAGAAGCCTCCAGTGAGGCCTGATTTTATTTCCATTTGCATCGGGATGTGGTGGTTGCTCCTCAGCATCGCTGAGCACTGCATGATTCAGCAGATTTCTTCCCCAGGGAACGGCTCACAAAGGCTGGATGAATAGAGGCGTTTTCACATCCACTGGCAGAAATCTGCAAAAGTCTTGGCTGAACTCTCTAGGGCTGGCAATGACCATTAATCTCTCACTTACATGAGCACTAAAACTCTATTAATGAGTGCTTTTCACACACACCACACACACACACACACAGGGCAGCACTTCCAAGAACTTTTGGCATTAGAAATTGCATTATCTTTTCTGGGGGGGACGAAAAGTATCCCAGCCATCAGTGCCTCAGGGAATTTCTCTGATATTTTGGTCCTAATGTTTTTAAGTGTTGTGATGGATTTTTTGTTACTCTACTGCTACGAAATAAGCTGCAGTTCTGTATTGCTACACCTCTTTCACCTGTTCAAGTGCAAATCCGGAATCATACCAGAGCTTTATGGACACTGGGACTCAGCAGCGCTGAGCAGCCACCCTTTCCCTGTCCTGCTCCTCCACCCCACAAGCCAGACACAGTGGTTCAGTATTTCCCAGCCTGAAGCACTAGCTTGAATTCCTTGTAGCAGCAAAACTGGATGCAGATATTAATATTCTTCCTCTGGATTTGCAGGAGAGCTGCTCCCTCTGCTGAGTTCTCTGTGGATCGCCACCGGCACCTGATGTCCTTCCTCACCATGCTGGGCCCCAGCCCCGACTGGAATGTGGGGCTCTCTGCCGAAGACCTCTGCACCAAGGACTGTGGCTGGGTCCAGAAAGTTGTTCAGGATTTAATCCCCTGGGATGCTGGCACGGACAGTGGTGTTACCTACGAGGTATAGGGACTATTTGTAATGTATTCAAGTGTATTACCTTAAAGCATTGAAGAATGAAAGCTATTTAATCTATGGTGATGTCATGCGTGCCTTTATGCTACTCTAGGAAAAAAATTTCTTACAATGAATTAAAAGTTCTTTAAACAGATGTTAGCTACAGTAATGTTAGTCATTTTGTCTGAATTCCTTCAGCATTATTATTAATGGGATAAAATTACATTCACCTGGGATGTTATTACCACAGAATTATGAATGAGAACAGTTGGAAAGAATCACAGTGAGTCTTGTGGTCCAGCTCCAGGATCATCCCAGAGCACATTGCACAGGATTGTGTACGATTCTTGAATATCTCCAGTGAGGGAGACTCCACCTCTCTCTGGGAATCTTTTCCAGTGCTTGGTCACCCACACAGTAAAGAATTTCCTCCTTATTTTCAAGTCTCACAGTCACATATTGAACACATGGAGGACTTAGTTTGCTTAAAACTAAGCATTTAGGTGTCCATCCCCTTTGATACAGATCTGTATGCCATCAACAGCCACATCAACTTGAGTTTCAGACTATCTCAATCCAATGCAAACTGTTCTGTTTGGCCCAGAAAACTATAACCATTCCTTACAGCAAGGATTGAAACTCAGTTTCTCATCACTGTGAGGCTCTAAAATCATCTGTTTTCTCTGTCTCCATCACTTTCTCAGCCTAGGAAGAAATTCAGATCATCCTCAGGTGAAGTCCTGGTTCAGACCAAACGAGTCCTGTCAAGTGAATTAAACAGGTTAGGTGTCCATAGGTGACGTACCTGCACTGTGTGTCTGTGTAGGCAGCTGGAGTAAGACTAGATCAGTCCCGTCCTCAAACAAGACACATAGTCCCATGTCAGATGACAAAAGATGGTTGTTTTTTCCTTTCAGACCTGGTCTATTTAGAATCCAAGTAATTTCTCCAGTTATAATACGGTTCTGAGGGCATATTGACTAATTTATTTCTTTTTATTAAAGTAGTTATTTAATCACACAACATGGCACACATCTTACTGTGAACCCACCTTCAGGCCTGAATCATGAAGTATTAGAGAAGGGCTTTCTGACAAAGCAAAACAAAAAAAGAGCAACAACAACAACAATTAAAAAACAAAAATCCCCCAAAAAAACACAAGAAAAACCCCAAAATAAAAAACCCCCAACAAACAAAACCTAAACCAAACCAACCAACCAAACAAACGTAAAAACCCCAAACCAACCAAACAAAAAAGACCAACAAAAAAAACCCACAAAAACCAAACCAACCAAAAAACCCCTTCCCATTAAGTATGAATGTACCATTAAATGTGAACGCACCAAGTTCATCTTGCGATGGAATGATGTACTGTAGCATTTCAGAGAAGTTTTAATTTCTGTAGACTAATTGTATTATTAATTATTAGTTTGGTTTTTAAAATTTTTCTTTCTTTTTAATTGCAGTCTCCTAACAAACCTACAGTGCCTCAGGAGAAGATCAGACCTCTTACAAGCTTAGATCATCCCCAAAGTCCGTTTTATGATCCAGAAGGAGGATCTATCAAGCTGGTAGCCAGAGTTGTCATTGAGAGAATTGCACGCAAGGTATAACATACATATAAAATTCTCAAGCAAAAAAACCCACTTCATACACCAAAAAATTAATCCCTCCTCATCCTTCCCTTCAAATCTACACTCCTTAACCTACCCCCAACAAAGGTAATGCCAGAAAAAACTAAAACTGTCTTAAGGTATTAGTTCTCCTACTTCTGGTAATTATTGCATCTGCTTAATTGGTATTTTCTTTATGCCCATGAATTCAAAGAGAAAAAGGTGCTGCAGATGCAGTAGTGCCTCACAGTATAGTGGTTTGACTCCTCTCTCTACATTCATATATGAGTTTCCTGTATCCAACCTCCACAATTATTCTGTTGCAGGGGGAGCAATGCAATATCGTTCCTGATAACATAGATGATATTGTGGCAGATCTAGCACCGGAGGAAAAAGAAGAAGGTACATTTTAAATGAGTTTGTGCAGTACTAATTTATATTTTGTTTCATTCTCCATTGTCATTTGTAGATAAGGAACAAAACTGACTCAGGAGCAAATTTCTAATCAGTGTTGTAAAGTGATTTAGGTTTTCATCTCTTCTGCTGTCTACTATTAGCCTTCCCTTAGACAGCAAAGAAATTGCATATATACCTAGAAGATGACAATAACAATACAAGTGATAAAAGAGGAGCCTTTTGGGGTTCAGATAATTTTTTTTTTTTAATGAAAGTTCGCAATTGGTAATTCTTTTTTCTTCTGCGCTAAAAAGAAGATAGAATGCAGAAGGAAAGAATGTATCCTATTAGAATCTCAAGTAATCATCAGCCAAGTAAAGGGGAGAAAATGGAAGATTAGTTTTAGCATTCAATGCCTTTCCTTACTTTTTAGATGATACCCCTGAGACCTGCATATATTCAAACTGGTCCCCATGGTCAGCCTGCAGCTCTTCTACTTGTGAAAAGGGAAAGAGGATGAGGCAGAGGATGCTTAAAGCTCAGCTGGACCTCAGCGTGCCCTGCCCAGATACCCAAGATTTTCAGCCATGCATGGGTCCAGGCTGCAGTGATGAAGGTAACCAGGAATGAAAGGTGGAGGAGAAGAACACCTTGCAGGGTTTTCTCTTCCTTTGAAGTTCTTAAGGCTGTTGGTTGCTGTAGTATGGCTTCAGTTATGGCAAATAGAGGGATAATTGTGCAGGACACAAATTGAAGCTGTCTGTGGGCAATTCTGCATTTAAGCAGAGTCAGTGCATGAAGAACACAGAAGTATAAAGGAAGGGAGTAAAGGAAGACATAGAGGAGAGGATGATGTGAAAGACATGAAAGCGATGCTGCACACAAATGGACAGCTGCAGGTTTATCAGCAGTTCTGTTGATACTTGCGATTGAAATGGCTCTCTGTATTTTAGATGGTTCCACTTGCATGATGTCTGACTGGATTACATGGTCCCCCTGTAGTGTTTCCTGTGGAATGGGAACGAGATCTAGGGAGAGATACGTAAAACAGTTCCCTGAGGATGGCTCCATGTGCAAGGTGCCTACTGAAGAGACTGAGAAGTGTATTGTAAATGAGGAATGCTGTAAGTATTTTATTTAGCTTTATCAAATTCAGGCAATAACAGGAGCACTGCCCAAACCATTTTTTATATGAGCCCTACTTATGAACAATTTTCTCTGCCCACTTTGAATAGCTCCCAGCAGCTGCCTTGTCACTGAATGGGGAGAGTGGGATGAATGCAGTGCTAGCTGTGGCACAGGGATGAAGAGACGGCACAGGATGATCAAGATGACTCCAGCTGATGGATCCATGTGCAAGGCAGAAACCACAGAGGCAGAGAAATGCATGATGCCTGAATGCCGTAAGTGTCCGGGAGTTTATCTCCTCTGCTACAGAGAGGCATCACTTCTAGCACATTGTTCCAGCACACAAAGGACACAGCTACACTAGAAGAAATGTTGCTTTTTCTCCTTCTCCTTAAAATTAGGTCTCTGAGGGAATGTGAATTAAGTACTGCATTTGCCATCAGGATGAGAGCATCAAGAATGTTCAGTGGTATCCTACTACTGTATGACCCACACAGTGGTCTATATATCAGCAAGACATACACAAACAACCTTAAGTTATGGAATAAAAGGTATATTTAGTCATAAGGCTAGAACAAAACAAATAGATCAGTGCTCTCTCCCTTTAGTCCATGAACAGTTCAGAAATGGAGGTGCTCCTTTTGTGCAGTCTCACCCTTACTGTAACAATTAATACTGGTTTTATTTCTTAAGAAATGTCAAGATTATCATCAAAGAAAGAGACAAGTTTAAAAATATTTTTGGTGGATAAATATGGAAGTTTCACATTTTAGACTAAATTAATTTGGCTTCCAGTCATGTCCGCTGTGGAACAATTGAGGAGGTTTTTCATATGAGTTATGATTGAAACATAGCTTCTTAAAGTATTTATTCCTCAGATGCACTGGGACTATGCAGATACAAATAAGCCATAGAAATGATATTAAAATCAAGCAAACATTTCAATTTAATACAATGTTTTCTGCGCTTCTTCAGCAACATCATTTAGCTTGTGACAAGAAAGTATAATTGGCTGATGGCAGATAACACATAGTGCATTTCCCACCTCTATTACTTTCAAAACTTATACCTTCATAATTTATTTGTAACAAGAATTCATTCCGTTTTTATGTTCATCTCAGATACCATCCCCTGTCTACTCTCTCCTTGGTCTGAGTGGAGTGACTGCAGTGTAACCTGTGGGAAGGGAATGAGAACCCGGCAGAGGATGCTGAAATCTGCTGCTGAGCTTGGGGACTGCAATGAGGAGCTGGAACAAGCAGAGAAGTGCATGCTGCCCGAATGCCGTGAGTGTGGGACACTCCCTGGAAAGGGAAGGCCAATTACAAGTGTAACAGCCTACTGGGCAAAACTCTATCACCATTTTTTAGCATCACTTAGATGAGAGGGATATCAACTGTGCATTGTTTTAAAAGTTATTATTGTTATACACTTTCAGCAACTGAGAACTGGCATATGATCAAGTCTTACATTCAATCCTATGCGGATGATCAGTGTTGCTGGGGGGGTACAGTTCTGCATATTTAACACACACTACAGCTTCAGGCTTCCCAATTATCAATCAGTCAGAATTATAAAACTTATTTTTTTTTTTAACTCAAATGCAGAATGTGTGCTAGGAAGGAAGATAAGAAGAGTCAAAATCACTTTTGGGATTGATTCTTTTTAGCTCACACAGAGAGCACAAAAGAGGCTTTCTCCATTTTTGATACATCTGTGTACCATATCACTTTTCAACCTGCAATATCATCTGAGCCAGGGCATGGTATGGAGACAGCTGCAATGATTTTTTACCTTGCTCCATTAAAAGCCCCCACTTCTTGGATAGTGCAAATTTCTAGTTGCTTTTCAGTCTTTGTGAAGGATGATAGCCTAAGGTGCTGCTGAATGAATGAGATATGATTGCCTTTAGCATCCTGTTGCCAGCTGGTTTATGAGGTTTTATCACAAATCACATTATTTTTCACAGAAAGTGTTGGTTAAAAAGGCTTTTACACTGTAATTGCTCATTCAGCTTCTCTTAAATGATGTGAAATATCAATTTGATTATTATTCACTGGGGCTGTAAGTGTTAAGCAGCGCAGAAAGATGAAAACTTTTAAATTATAATGGTATTAGTGAATATGGCTTATTGCACAACACTGCCAGAAAGCAACGCTTGGATCTAAGAGGTAGCAAATTCTTTTTAAATATAACTCAATTTTCAACAGCATTTCGTTACGAAACAGACATATGGGTGGGGAAATTGAAGACGGTACAGGAGAATTATTTATGTTCTTTGTAATTTTAGTGATCTGCAAACACCACTCTTGAAGACAAAATTGAAGAAAGTGTCAAATAACAATTATGCTAGCAATGGACTCAGAAAATTTTGATGTGCAGCCTCAAAACATTTGCTGAGCAGGCTGGAGGTTTAAGTTGTGTTCATGTATTTAGGGTGTAAAAGCTCATTAGGCACATCTCTGTGTTTCTTGACCTTCCACTTGGACTTCATGGCTTTTGTGTCATGTTTCTTATTCTTCGCAGCCATCGACTGTGAACTAACAGAGTGGTCCCAGTGGTCCGAATGCAACACCTCGTGTGGAAAGGGCCATATGATCAGGACAAGGATGATTAAAATAGAGCCCCAGTTTGGAGGAACAGCGTGCCCAGAGACCGTCCAACGCTCCAAGTGCCGAGTCAGGAAATGCCTGCGAGGCCCAGGGATGGAGAAAAGACGCTGGAAAGAGGCCCGGGAGAAAAGGAGAAGCGAACAAGCAAAAAAGAATATAGACAGTGAGCAATATCCAGGTGAGTGTGAGACCCTTTTTAGTGTGCTCATGGCTATTTGTCTTTTCTGCATTACAGGAGATCAGCATTTCAGCCTAGGGAAAGTTTTAGCAACAAAATAGCCCCTTTCAGTGTTTTTCTGTCACCAAAAACCTGTGCAATAATGTTAAAGTGTGACATAAGTCTAGGGCACCCTGGAGAAAGGGTCATGTCTGTCCATGTCCCATCAGTGAAATAATTTTAGCTACTCTACACAGATGTATGGAATGTGAAAAAATCTAAAATTTAGACCTTGCAAAGGACTGATTGCAGTTTCTGTAGGTCTGAGTGATAATCTTTATACCCAGTTGCCTTTGAACTTTTAAAATATTTGTTCCTGGATCCAGTGCTGAATTCCAAAATTGAATTAATTTCCTCTTGAGTAATCTCATTCAGACTCAGAGATCTGCTCACACTGCTTTTTCAATGGGGGACAATATTATCAAGCACTGATTCCTCAAATCAACAAAACATAATACTTTGTGCTATAGTTTACGTTATGTGGATGGGAATTGCTGTTAAGTTGTGATTCATACTTTTTTTCCCAATGTTTGACAAATTCACCTTGATTATACTTAACAGGTGGTTCTGCTACTAAAAAAAAATAATCAAAGGACTTAATTTTTCAGTTTGTAGGCTGAAACCATGGACTGCTTGGACAGAATGTTCTACACTCTGTGGAGGTGGAATTCAGGAACGCTACATGATGGTGAAAAAGAGGTCCAAAAGTACTCAGTTTACTAGTTGCAAAGACAAAAAGGAGCTAAGAGCGTGTAATGTTCATCCTTGTTAACAAAACACAAGGTTCCAAGTGATGCACTCTGAGCTAAATGGAAAGTCAACCTTGGTTTGGTTTTTAAAACAACAACAAAAAAAATATAAAGTGTATATTAGTTTTCATTTTTGCAGTGTGGTTTGCTTTTTAGTCTTGCTGGTGCAAGAAAAATATTTTATAAATGTTTCCTCACAGATTTATGCTGAGAGTAAATCTTTGGTACTCCAGCCAGCCCTTAATGCATAAAAAGAGTAAGTCATCATGAGTTATTTAACTAAAATACAGACATATCTGTGAACATGGAATAGCCATATAGAAATACTACTTGTAAAGACATGGGATGCATGCATGTTAACATAACTAAGTTAAAGTGACATGTTTCATGTGAGGGAGGATTTCTCTCTTGATTTTGAAAATCCAAAGCAGTGCCTACATGATTACACAACTATGCCAAGGAGCAATTTCAGTAATGCTGGTTCAATAATATTAAAGGTGCATGTTTATCTTTTTACACTATTGGGTTAAGCTGATAGTTATAATAATAATAGAAATAATAATAAGAATCCTAAATACTTTTCTTCATATGGATTCTGTAGTCCATGCAAAATGGTCTTTGTTTCTTTAAAACTTTAAAAGGAAATAGTTTGTGCAGCTCAGTAGTGATGTCTGACCACTACACAGTCACAGTCAAAACAGCACGCAAAGAAAATGTATGAATGTCATAATATATTTAGGTTCCATACTCCTATTTTGGGTCTATCCATTGCCTGTCAAAATGGATACAGAACTGATAAAAATTGGTCCAGAGAGTTGCAACAGCTGTGTCACAGAAAGTCTTCCACAGGAGAGTCACTAAAAAATTCGATTCATTTTCATGAGGATGTTAATCACAGGTGAAGAGGAAAATATATTTGTAATATAACATAAATGATAGAGAAAGGGTGAGCCAGGTTCTCCTGTATCCCTTACAGCAAACAACGGGAAGGGAGCCTCTGAAACGAAATAATGAAAGTCTCTTAGAAAGGTAATTACAGCTTGACACAAGAATACATTTACAGCAATGTCATTTATGTTTGGGGTTTTTTTCACTCAAAGTATAGAATAATCTAAAAATTACTAAATTTTTAAGGGTTACCCATTTGTAGATATACTAGCCATGTTAAATGCCCTCCCTGACCACTTGAATGATCAACAGAATGTCTGAGATGAGAAAATAGCTCTTCACCATTCTAATTGCTATTTTATACCATCTCCTGCAGAATTTAGCTCTTGTCCCTCCGTGTAATCATTTGTAATCAGCAAGACCCTCGGGCTTCACTTATTATTGGAATACAATATTGTCCTGTAAGTTTAACAACATAACATTAAAGATAAGAGCTTAAGGTTATGGGTTATCTTTTCATTCAGGAAAGGCAGCATACACCTATGTCTCTACAGAAGTAATAACAAGGCACTGAAAGTAAAAGACTGTTGATGCTGAACTCTTAAAACAAGCTTGAGAGAAATGAATGGAGAAAAAATTATTTTATAGTCTCTTTAAACCAGCCTTAAGTAATTTCCTCACTTCCTTAACACTCGGTCACCACCCTGAGAACCTGAGACCCGGGTTTTAAGCATTCCTCTTTGCTGTACACCACAACCCAATGAGGCTGGTGAGCTCCACCACCCCCCTGGGGATCCTCTCACTACCCCCCTGCACCTGGATGGGGGACACCCAGGTGGGCTGGTTGCATTGCCTTGTAGAGCTTTCCATCATCATGTCTCCTCTGAACACCACGAGGGCTGCTCAGGACTTCCACAGCTGCTGCATCCCACCTCCTCAAACTATTGTACTGCTTTTTGGAGATTTGGAATGAAGGAAGGGCCAGCAAAATAGTGGGACAAACCACAGTGTAAAGCCTCTCCTGCTGCTGCTAAATGAAATGGGTGCAAGCCCATAGTCAACCAAACCAGGAGAAAAAAGAAATACAACAAGGTTTAATGCTAAAACCAAACATTTTACATTTTGCACAGCTTGGGTCACCTAATAATATTAATTCAGATAGTTTGCCTTCTTGGGCCTCTTCATAAATTCTGCAGTTTATGTCTCTCTAGCACTGCCCTTACAGCGTAGCAGTGAGTCAGTCTCTCACTAATGCATTTATGACCTTACCTTGCACATCACCCTTTTATGACCTAAACAAAAACCCAACAAAAAAACAGTGGAATGACACAGATACTGGAGGAGTGACCAGCTGAGCATATTTTGGGTGAAGGAACAGATAGCTGCAGAGCAGGGCTACAGTGATCAATGCCAGGGCAGAGATAACATCTGCCATGGAGACCCACAGCCCACCTATCCTCGTGAGCCGCTCTGGCTGAGCTGGCAGAGGCTGTCCCAGCTGAGACCATTCACTCAGTAAAATAATCCCTGACTATCAAAAGTGTGACAGAGCAGTTTTGAAGGCTTGGATCTGTGAGAGCCCGGGGCAGAGGGAGCAGAAGAAGAAAGTTTCTCCTGAATAGAAAAAAAAAATCTGCTATGAGTTCACGAACCATATTTTATCTCATCAACCCTTATTACTTATAAAGCTGTTCTTGCAAAACTATGCCTATTTCAGCAAATAATCAATTAAATCCGGGGTTGTATTTTCATTTTCACATTTGTTCCAGTTCATCAAGCTGTTTTGTCCATTAAAAACTCTTTGCCAAAGGGTACACAGTCCGAATACATCTTAAGGTCTATAGGAAATATACAGCATCTTTCTGAATGTGCCCACAAAATTGTCAATTAAAACAATCTGGCATTCCTTTTTCTGTAGTTCTCACTAATTTGATTCTCCATATATCTATTTTTTTCCTCTCAGAAGGCTGTTCAGTGTGATTTCCAATCATTTCTCTTAGGCTCATAAAAGTTATGAACATTGGAAATTATTTTTTCCCCACCTTGTTAATGTATGAAACGACAAGGTAGATTGCACCGGGTCAAAAATGTGTGACCATTCCTGCTTAGGTTCAGCTTTTCACACTGTTTTTCTGTTGGAACCTTTTACAAATCACTTGTCTTTCTTCTAACTTGATACAAGAGAAATATTTAAGCTTGTTACATTTTGTAAAAAAAAGAAACACAAACAAAAACAAATGAAGAAAAAATAAGAGGTTGATTTTCTATTCAGAAAACATAAAAAAGCTCTGATATACAATATGTAGAAGTCTTGCATTGTTACTGTAAACTTTCTAGTAGTGTAATAGCCACTGATTACCAGTCCATAAAAACAAGAACTGTTATTGTTCTGATGTCCTGAATAATCCTGCTGAACTGAAAGCACAGATGTCACTCCAGTTTTGTAGACCTCAACTATCAGGTCTTAGCATTGTGAGTATGTTTGTTTTTTTTTTTTCCTAATATACAAACTGTAAGAAGCTTTACACATAATAAAAAAGAAAAGTTAGGGGCTTACCAAGTGTACAGTAGGACTCTGTGTGTGCAGCATACAAGTTAAACAGTTTTGTTTAATTGCATTTTTAGATTTCCTTCCTTGTTTTTGTTTGCTGTGGAATTATGAAAAAGCTACCATGAACATTTCTTACCAAAGTCTTGTGTAGATGTTTTGTAGCTGTCTGGCTAACACATTATTATTATTATTATTATTTTGGAATAAAGACATCTTTACTATGAATTTTACACTTGTATGAGGTTCTGTTCAACTAAGATGGTCACATACGCCAAAAAACACTTAAAAGGGGGAGTCAAGTCATGTTCTTATTTACATTTGACTCCTGTTCAAGGTAATGGAATGTTGGGAATGAGTAGATTTTACTAGAACCAGTCATTCTTTCTACTTGGAAGTCATTTGCATCAAGGTCTTTGTCAAATGGTTTGTTGTTATCTAGAAACCACAGGGTAACTTAAGAACATTACAGAAATTACAGTGTATTACTCTCATGCGGGTTTTGTTGCTGTTGTTGATTTTTAATAAAAAAGAAACTATTTAAAAGAACACATTTTAAAGCCTGGTGATACATGGAAGGGAAAATTGCTAAAACTGAACTTTCAAGAAGTCTGTGAAACTTTCAGCAGAGATTTTGTGCTCCTGGAAAACTATTTCAGGACACTGAAAGTGCCAGTGTGTCCCTGATAATCACACAGAAGGCACAGAGATGAGGGGAGCCACTCAGCAGTGCTGCTGCTCTGGAAATCTGACTGTATGTGACATCTTGCAACCAGCTAGAAATGACTGGTGTGTGCACAGAAAAAAACCTCTATCCTAAAGCTGAGGCCTAACAAGGCTGAGTGGAACCTAGAGGTAGTGCCCAGAGGTGACAAGCTGGGAGTTCCATACCAGTAAGTGAAGACACGGTCTGGTCCAGAACATCTCCTCTGGCATTTAGCTGTTGGGTGTTACTGGAAAAATGGTCAGTATTTCCCAGCAGGTGTTTCAAGGTGGGTCTGTCAGCATGTACATCATCAGTGTGGGGCACCCCAGCAGTGCTGCTCACCTGCCCTGTGCTGCCCACAGACTGAGCATCCCTGTGCCAGCAGAACTGGGTGACTCGGAAAGGGACCGTGCCTACTGCTAAGCTACTGCCTGCAGAGACTCTGCCATGGCATCATTCAGTCCTTCTAGCCACTTTTAGAAGCACAAAGACAGGTTAACTCACATTTCTCTAAGCTCTGCTTTAGTTGCTATGTGAATTTATGGAGCAATGCAATGTTCTGGCACACCAAGTGACAAGACATCTCAAACCACAATCATGATCTTATGGCCCATAAAGCTGTATCTGATCAGCTTTCCCTTGGAAGGGATCACAGAGCACCAAAGTCAGCATAGTGAATATATGATCTCTAAGTGCTACCCAGCCAAGGGACTGCTTGGGACCTGCCTAACAGCATGCCTGACCTCACTTAGGGTGCTCTCTGCATGACCAAACACACCTAAACCAGCACCAGGATGGCAGAAAGATGATGGGTAGAGTGGGTCCTCAACTGGGATTTTCAATGTGAGTAAATCAGCTAAAAAGAGCTGCCATCATCAGGGCTATAGAAACTGAGTTTCTGGGATGGGCAAAAAACCCAGAACACCCCTGAAATGACACACAGCTCTTAGGCAAAATCTGAACTTTACCATTGCAGACTGTCATTTCCATTAATGTAGTTATTTAAGCCACAACATACTGTCACACAGCAAAGCAAGCTATAGTGTGTGTGTGTGCACACCACTGTGTAAATACACACATATTTATGGTATGTGCATATGGTATATGCACATATTTATGGTGCACATACTGACACATTTTTTTCATGGTTTGTTTTGGGATTTTTTTCACTTAGGAAGCAGAATACCAACTACTAGGGGTAAAACCTTTACCAGTAAATGCTAAAAAATCTTTTGCTACCAAGTTTAAGACACCTGGTGTTCTTTGCTCCACACACAAACCCATTTAGATCTTTAATGCAACACTTTCAGCTTTGGGGCTCAGTCATTTCACACAGCACTGTACAAAACTAAGTGGTTATAGGCCACCTGAATGATCCTGGGTTTTGCCTCCTCTGGTTTCCAAAAGGCAGAACAGTTAGTGCCATAACTGTTGGGCACATTAGCTGCTCGGTAGGCAATGACATTTGTCACATGTGGTCTAGATAGCTTAGTTCATCTAAAATGCTAATTCTTGGAGCTCTGCATTATCAGCTTCTTTACAGAAGTTCTCAGGAACATCAGTTACTCTGCCATCAGTAATAAACTTGCAAACACTGAGACAGGAGTGTCTTCACTTTCTGTTTATGTACCACATTTGCACAAGTAGCAGAAAATAAGTGTTTCATAACTCACAGTTTGCATCCTTGTCATGGCAGGGTATTTTGAAACGGGTCTTTTAAAATAAAAATTTGATATACTTCAAAGAAAGACCAAAGGTTATTTCCAGACACAATAAGCATTTTTCACCACCCCTCTCACTGCACTGTGAAGCAGCAGTGGCATTGCCAGCACCTGCCTGAAGACAGCTCTTACTGACATCTCTATCAGGAGCATATGGCAACATTTGAGAAGGCAAAAAGACTCTGCATGACCCGTCCATCATGACCCCACAGCCCCAAGGCCATCCCAATCACCACAGTCATGACAGTGCCAACTCAAGGGCCTCTCTCTGAGTCTTGGACACTCCATGAGACAGTGCCCTACAGTACAGCCTCTGCCTTTTGGGGCCCATACAGAGTTCTGGGTTCAGGCACAACAGGCAGGATTGTGAATCCCCAGACGTGGTGAACAGTCACACTGTTGGTGCTCACCATTCAGCCTGCAAGTCACCAAGAGGCTTAAACACTCACCCACTCAAGGCCCAAATGCAGAAAGTACCCCAAAGCATCATGGTGTGCACAAAACCAACTTTACCTAAACTGCCTTTTTATCTGAAAAAAAGACAAAGGGAGCACATGCATGTAAAGAAAAAGGACAAATGGGACACATCACTGTATCACAGAACCTTTCCAAGCAATGCTCTCCTTTCCACTTAAAGACCTGAATGATGCTGCCAAAAACTCATCCTGTCCCTATGCCTGTAGTGGCTGGGCTGGCACAGAGAAGGTGATGGGATTGAGCCTATACAGAAAGCACCAGTGCCTCAGCCACAGTTGCACCAATACCGACTGTAAAACTACTGGTGCCAAGGTTAGGGTTAGAAGAATAAAAATTTCCAGAGCATTCCAGCTCTAGCATTCTGTTCTAGCAGCGCTATGAAACTTAGGGGACACAGTGAGCATCACCTGCAGAGAGACAGTGCCTTACCCCTGCCTCTGAACCAGCTTAGGGCTCAGGTCAGCAGAACAAGGGGTCTCAAAACCCCCATACTGCTCCTGAAGAGGTAAAGCGAGAACAATACATAGGCACATCCACAAAGGCTCCTTAAGTAACCTCCCCACATAGGCTAGGGTTAGGATTTATACTTCTGTTGTGTCTTTACAAGATTTAAGCCAAGGGAGTTGGGCCAACAGCTGAAAAAACATAAATAACAAATCCACACTTTACCCATACTCATCACACGCTACTTTATCAGCATAAGTTAAAAGAACAAAAAAAGGTATTTTTTACTTACAGTACCCTTAAGCCCATTTGAGCAGTGAGGAAACAGTGCTTGGAAAAGAAAAGAAGAGGTTAGATTACCAATTATAAGGAATGAAAAGAAGGAGTTAGATTGCAAGTTATAACTATATCATGAGTTCAAAGTGCATGAAGTGTTATGAATGGCAAAACACAATTTTTATACCACTTACTTAAAAAAGATACACAGAGAACAAGATACACGAGTATGGGAATAGAACTTCCAAGTGCAAACAAGCAGCTGAACTATGTAGAATGGCTAAAGCATTTACACGCTCTCTCAGAAGCCGTGAGGGGCAGAGGAGGGGCAGGCACTGATCTCTGCTCTGTGGTGACCAGTGGCAGGACCCGAGGGAATGGCCTGAAGTTGTGTCAGGGGAGGTTTAGGTTGGATGGTTCTTCCCCCAGAGGGTGGTTGGGCACTGAACAGGCTCCCCAGGGCAGTGGTCACAGCACCAAGGCTGACAGAGCTCAAGAAGCATTTGGACAATGCTCTCAGCCACGTGGTGTGACTCTTGGGGATGGTCCTGTGCAAGGCCAGGAGTTGGACTCGATGACCCTTGTGGGTCCCTTCCAACTCAACATATTCTCTGATTCCGTGTTTAAAGGAAAAGGGACATATTTCTCAATCAGTCCACTTGCAAATGTATAGTTAGTTCTATACTTTTGTGTGACATGTTTCAAGTTCTAGTTTATATGCACCTTAAACGTCAGAAGGGACGATAGATACCTGTAAATGGATCATTATTGAAGGACACAGAAGTGTACAGAAAGGAACCAAGGCTTGAAATGTCTGTAAGGCAACTTCACCTCCCAGAGAAATAAAATGACATCCCACTAGATGGCACTGGAAGACAACGAAGACAGCTGTGTGTGGGGAAAAAAAACAACCAAACCTACAAACAAAAACCCAAATACTAAAATAACCCAACCGAGCCATAAAGCACAGAACTCCCCAAACATAAAAGCCCAAGTAAGCAGCAGAGCCTGTGTGCAGGGCATCACTGTGGCAAGGGTCTCAGGGGTGGAAAGGCAGCATTTTTCTCTCTCTGCCCACTCTCTGCTGGCACTGAGAGCCCCCCCACTGCAGCAGGCACCGCACAGGGGGGCTCACATCTTGTCCCAGCCTTCTTCAGGTACCCACAGAAGTGCTAGAGGGTGCGAGTCAGATGGGAAGGAGGTAAGAGGGGAGAGCGAAATGAGCTAACAATCTGTTATTCTCTGCCCACAAAGCCACACCTGTTGACTGCTCCGCCAGCAAGGAATCCCTACCTTCCGCTGGAGATAAACCATTTTTATCACTCTTCAGAAGCAGCTACTTTGCAGAAAGGTTATTGCGTCTGCAGGTGGCAGCATGAGAACAGGTTTGCAGCACAGGATGCTTCACTCTCCCCAAGCTCCCCAGCTCCAGCCAGAGGCTCAGGCACAGAGCTGGGTGAGGATTAAGAGCAAGCAGAGCTCCCCATAAAACAGCAGAGCCCTTTGGACTCATCTGCACAAACCCAGACCTTCTGAGCAGCAGACAGCAGTGAGTGGGTCAGAGGGTGCCTGTAAAAGGTGTGAACTGATGGGGCTGAAGGCAGTCAGGTCAGCCCTTCAGGCACTACTGAACGCAGCTCCCACTTGGGACAGTCCTTACACACTTTAAAACACCACCATCTCCTGAGAGCGAGATTTCTCTTTTAGTTAAGACAGTTCTCTGGAGCAACATCACTTCGGTGTAGATCCAAAGAAAAGAACTCTTAACTATTAACATCATTAGTGTTGTGCTTAAGCTTTAGGTGCATGGCCCACAGAACATCCCTGCAATAATTCAGGCGTCTGAAATATCTTGCTGAACGCTTTGGAAGAGCCAGGCCCCTGAGAATTGATCCTATAAATAACAGCAGGGAACTGATTACTGAGCCCTCGGTTTTCAAACTGCTCTTTTAGGTCTATTGTCTCCCCTGAGCTACTCCTGCTGGCATGCAGTGATTATGTTAGAGCGATTGGAAACTGGGTGACATAACTGCAGAAAAGCCTGAACAAAGCACAGTCTCAGCAGAGCAAACTTTGTGATACAACAAAACCTGTTCCTTCTTCCCTCCCCTCAAATGGTGCAAAAGTAAGAACTAGGTTGCTATGACTACTATAAATTAACTTCAACATCTCCTCCCTAACACTTTCCCTCTGAAAAATCTAGCTTCTGATCATATAATACATTTTGAGTATTAATCTAAACTTTTTCTGTTGTGTTCATAATTTAAAACATATATAAAATTGTTCAGGTATTTCAATAATTCATTTAAGAGAGCATAGAATCATAGAATTGTTTAGGCAGGAAAAGATCTTTAAGATCCTCGAGTACTTCTTTGCCCACAGTTAATTTTTACAACCCACCATGCATTGTAGCAGGGATTCAGGATTTGGCAGGGAGAATTCTTTTGTAAAGAAGGGTTGATGACAATTTCTCTTCACACTTCTTTGCTTATTTAGACTGGGGAGTGGGCTGGATCAGGCATTGTTCTATAGTATGTGGTTATGTAATAGGTCTTTACACCTTTCTTGTTCCTTATGTATTACATTTCAGTGTAATAATAACAATATCTGAGAACCTGATCCCTGCAAAAATGACTCTTCCCTGCAGAAAAGAGGGCTGACAAAGTGAATTGGTCATAGCTTCTTCCCAAAATAGGGTTAAGGTTGTGTATATTTTGAATCCTGTTAGTAAATTGCATTACACAGGCCAACGTCTCTGCTACAGGGAAAGTTCAAAGTAACCCCCTTTAAAACTGGGTCAGGTCATATCACCTAAAAGATCAGTACTGGGTGATCAATCTTAATATTGTTATCAAGTAATCTGTAGAAAACTGCTTGGCAGAAAATGCACTCTGACTCCATGCCCAGGGTTTCTGCTTTGTGATTAATGATTGTGCTATTCCCCATTGGAGACCTGATAAGTTACACCTGTCCACCACTTAAGCTGACTTCATCTGAAATTCATGGGAGCACTAAAACCCACCAAAAGCCAAAGAAGAACAAAAGAGGGAAACTGTTCTCAGTATTTAAAGGATAACTTGCTGGAAGTTTACATTTTGGGCTTCCATTTTGACACTCATATACTTTAAGAGCACTTCCAATTTAATGTTTTCCAGATATATACAATACTTTTTACATGTCCAACTCTGAATGTATGCTTACCATTAAAGGAGGTTTTTGCCATTCAATTATTATCTAATTCACCAAAAGAGCAGAATCTGTTGTCTACAAGTCAGATAAATTAGGCTGCAGTCATCCAAGTACCAGCTGGTAAATCTGTGCAATGTACGGATAGTGGATATTTGTGTGATGTTATTTACTAAAACCGTATATTTTTGCCCCATAACATTTTCTCAAAAGGTTGTTTGTTGAATCATTGTTGATTTACTACCATATATGAACCATCTCTTGACTGCTGCCAGTGCTGCAGCTCCTCTGGATGCAGCAGACCAGCAGCAGGTTCTTAGCTGCTCAACACCTATGTCTGCCCTTTGAATGGCCTTTATATATGATATCAACTTCATTTTGGATTAAATGCAGCTTTGAATATTATTAATGATTAACATAATTATGAGATCATTCCCTCAGCTTGTTGATTCATACCATGAAATGCTGGGCAGCTAAAAAGGCTCAATGGCCTAAAACACCTGCTTGTTTTTTGACTACCAGTCCACACCACCAGTTGTGCTGCTACAGCCATTTGTGGGCTGGGACTGGGCTCAGGATACCCCTCTAGCTTAAAACGGGAGCAAACACTGAGGGGCTGCACACTCTTGCACTGGAACAGAGACAAACTGGTGTGGTACAGAGACTCTTAAACTGAGTTTATTGCTGGACTCTTTGCTGTGACTTCAACAACATGTAGTAAAGAGCACCCATCAGGCAGAGAGTCAAAAAAATGCCAAATACAATTTACCCATTAATAATCTCTCATAGCTGTTTCCTTCATCTACTCCAGCATTTGTAATAAGAATAGCATGGGACCAATTCAAGGACAGGAACAGGGAGGAGTTTTATCTCATATTTGAATTCTGAGGCATTATACTGTTATGCACAGCTGCAGTCTGCTTTGTTTTATTTTCCTGACAAATAGTATTTCCTGATAATTTTTTTCAAACAGCTTATTGGCAAAAGATTGCACCATGTATTGGCATTTTACAACTAGCTCGGCCACACAGCAAGCAGAAGAGTCTACACCTACCCTGTCCTCAAAAAAACCCTTCAAAATAAAGAATTTGACTCTTCAGAACTGGAAAAATATTTCCTCAAAAATCTTACCAAGAAAAATAATGTGTGACTTTCAGCCTAATTTTTGTTTTTTCTCAGGTCAAGCTCAGGTTAATGCTCATAACCTAGTTCAGTACATTTCCTACATGAGTCTATGGAAGTCAAAATGCCCAGTGACTTCAACAAGATTCCAGTGTCTCTAAAAGGAAATAAATATGTAGACCATTTCTTGGACCTTCTTTGCTCTTTCAGAAACTCTTCAGTACACTCTCACATTGTTTTTGTTTTTAATATTTAAACAAATGTTCATCGATCTCTCTGGGAGCCCTATAAAGCTGAGCACATCCCTGGCTGCAATAAAGCCAGCAGAAACTGCATAAAAACATGACTTTCATATGGCTGATACTTAACTTTTCAACAAATTCATAATTCTTTATATCTCCAAATTACACATTTCCTGCAGCCAAGAGATGACTGAAATGATATAACTGAATTTCACAACTTCGCAGATAATAACTGAGAACAGCAGGCAAAATTGCAGCAAAAAAAAAGCAAACATTTCTCCTCCCCTCCTCAACAGGACTTTATTTCAGCAGCTTGTTTGACAAAATAAACAACCTTCCCAGTACAAAAAGCAGTATGAATCTTGTGATTTTTTAAATTAAGGTATATGAGGGTTTTGTTTCAATTATATAAAATCCACATCAGAAAACATAAGTGTCTTTTATGAATCACAAATGCCCCAAGCAAAGTTCTCCCTTCAGCCTTGAAGGGACTTTGCCTTGTATGTGCTGGAAAAGGTGATCTCTAAATGCACAGGTACCTCTCTCTGCCAGAGAGCTGATCCTGCCAGCTTTATGCACAAGCATTTGACAGTAAAACCCAGAAATTCAGTGCCCATCCCTTCCCCTTACGTTAAGTGGTGCTTCCTCATCAGAACTAAGCAAATCCTCTTGCAGGAGGGTGGGAAAGAATTGCACATCACACTGGCATAAGCAAAGAGGCAGGACATCCAAGGACAAAACACATGGAGGAGGCTCAGCTTCCCGTCCTGCTCTCCCCACGACTGAGGCAAAGGGCTGGGACTGCACATGGCCAGATGGAGGAAGAACCTTCCATGGAGTGGCTCAGCAAATGCTCCGTTGCCCGAGAGCAAGGCTTCCTCCTCTCAGCCCTCTCTACCAGCCTTGCAGCCATGTGCTCAGCCCAGCATCTGAACCATCTGTGCCGGATCCCCACAGCAATAATCTCGTATTTTAGTTGGCCACAAAGTTGGAAAGAAACACAAAAGAGATAAAATGCAACAAAAGCCAAAGAAGTGACAAAACAAATTAAACGGCTGGAGAAAAGAGAGCAAACGCCTAATAAATATAATTATTGATATCTCCTGGTGCCAGTGATTTGACAGGCAAAATCAAGGATGACTCAGATATTTTCAAAAGTTTTCGAAAGCTGAGCTGTTACTCACAAATCACTTGATTTTATTTTTCCAGAGGTCCTTTGCTTTGTTATGTTGTGTACAAACTTCAGACAGCGATGGCTTTATTTTGCACAGAAACAGAACAACGAAAGAGCCAAACCTTCCCACAACCTGGTTCTGTGCTCTGACTAGCTTGCCTCCAAAAAAGAAAAAGGGGGGAAAAATGAGGCACAGTTCAAGTTTTCACTTAAACACTGATCCAAATCCTGCCTCTGGAAACCCCCTCAACAACGAGCTGCTAGAGGACATGAATGCCACTAACACTTCATGCAAATAGCAGAAGAGTTAGTCTAGTCTTCTTTCCTTATTATTTTTATACATATTATTAGTGCCACCTGTCTTTCCTAGGCCTGTTATTTTATGCAACAGCTGAAAAAGTTACCATTCTCTCTGTTTCTACAGTAGGCCAGTTCACAGGAAGCCCCTCAGACCAACAATCACCTTTAATGTTGAAACCTCCAGCTGCCTCCATCCAGGATTCTACCATTATAATACCAGTGCCCTCAGGAATGATAAAGACCTGGAAATGCTGCACCTGGATGGCTTCCCACCTCAGAATTGTCTACAATGACGTGCTGAACAGGGTCTTTTGAGTGCATTTAACTCCATCTCCCAGGTAGGCCACCCACATTAAGAAGTCACAGTCATACAGACCATGAAGAGCAGACCTGAATCTCTCTGTAGCCAACACTGGTAGAAACTGCTTTTGCTGACTTCGATTGCCTGTTCTTCTGAATTGCCCAAAATCCCAGCCTCTTGCTCTTCATCCCCTTCTACCTGTTTGACCCTGGATGCAGAAGAGGCTTCCAAAATCAAAACAGGTCCTAGGTCCAGGGGTTGGCAATAAAGTTTATGAGGTTTGCCATGAAGTCTTTAAATTGATATTCAGATTCTAACCCAGTTAACTGAATAAACAGTTAGTGGTAAGAAGAGTTTTCATAATATACCCTTTAATTTGAAGGTACTGAGGTTTGGGTTTTTTGGGGAAAAGGAGTATTTCTTTAATATTTTTCCAAGGGAAGGCAGGTCAGGAGAGCTTATTGCTCTTTTCTTACATTTCCCTCACTCCTCCCCCTCAGGTCATTTCATTATCAATGTTAGATACTCCACTTTTGTTTTTTTTTCTGTTTGATAGTAAAGGCTCCTTAACTTTAACATCTCAATGAGTTAAAAGAAAGTTTTGACCTTGGTTTACTCATGGTACAAAATATTCCACTGACTTCAGTGGAAAACCAGTAAAGATCAATCTGTTCTACAGCATTTCTTAAAAAAATATCAACCAAAATATCACATAATTTTTTTATGAGTTGTAGATCCAAACTGTTGTTCCCACAAAACCCCAGACACCCAAAGCATAAAAGGAGGAGTTGTGTTAAATCCTGTGAATCCTGATATAGGTTAAAATTCTCAGGTGGAGCAGGTAGAGCTATTTTTTTGCCTGGGATTTCCAAAATGCTGTTTTAATTTGGATCCTCCCAGGGCAACTGAAGTACCGTTTTTGTTCATCTCTGCTTAAACTGTTTATTCTTGTCTCACATCCCAGAGCCACAAAGGGCAAAAACTGGATCTTCTCCATTAAAAATAAGCAGGAAATCTCCAAAACAATATTCTGCTTTTCCCCCAGAATAAAACCAGGAGAGGGTTGCAACTTCACATTGCCTGATACTACTTTAAGAAACTTGGTCTAGTGGAAAACTGGATTGGAACTGGATGAACTTTAAGGTCCCTCCCAGTCCAAGCCATCCTATGATTCTTCTAAGAATTACAGAACTGATACACTGCATCCATTTCTGTCTTTTGCCACCTCTGTTTAGTCTGTGTTTTTGCCCTGTATGTATTATAATCACGTAAAATCATGAGCAAACATGAATAATGTAATGGTAAAATACTAGAAAATCAGTCATTCTGAAGAACATGTGAAGTAGAAAGAAAAACATCCATCATAGGAAGCACTGCAGAGACAACAATCTGTGGAAGGAGGTGCTGGAGATGTTCTGCTTTTAGATGATGGAATCATAAAAAAAATATTCAGGCATGCCACCCACTCCTCGGGTCTGACCTCCCACATCTACCATCAACCTACATCTCCACTAGGATATATTTTTAAGCTGTCCTAGAAGGATGTCATGAAATAATCAAACCACTGTAAATATGGTGCTTGTCGTCATTGATGAAACCAAATTAGCTTTGGTAGCAGATGAGAGTTTCTACCCCACTTAGTGATGCAATCAGAGGGGAAAGGAGAGAATAATCTTGTGCTCTTCAAATGCAATGCAGGTTTAAATGCAAACCTTAAGTGCCTTAAAACAGAGCCATAACTTATACATCACTAGAAAAAGAGTTGGGAGAAGGAAGAATGGTTTTTACAAAACAGTATCAGCATGGAGATAGTATAATCCTGAGAAAGTAGTGGGGAAACACTGAAGAAATAGCCCATATTTCTTAAAACAAAACAAAACAAAACAAACAAGCAAAAAACAAACAAACAAACAAAACCCAAACAAACAAAAAACTAAAGGCTATGGTCGGGTGTGGCAGGTAAGATATTCTTCTGACATCTTAAATCCTACATAAAGTATGATTCTCTACATTTGTCTCCTGGCATATTCAGACAGCAGTGGGTCCACTTACCTTGTTTTCCTCCACTTACAGCAAGATTGTCTACTACTGCACAGAAACCAGGTGCTGCAAAGGCAGGGGGAAGAAGGGAAATGTAATGTTAACAGGAATCTACAAACCTATAAAGATTTTATTTTCATATTGAATGCATATAAAAAAAATTTGGAAAATCACAGAAACTGAATCACAGCTGCTCTCTATATATTGTGGTGGTGTTTCTCCTGTAAGAGTGGTCCTGATGTATTCCTCATCTGCTCCATAGATCATTTTAATCAAAGTCTTTTAATCAAAGTATTTCAGACTGTCAAAGCCATAGTATCTATATACAGCCTCTGTCAAAATACGTATCTTCACATACACTCCCATATGTTTTGCTCAGTGTGTTATTAAATTAATCAAACATGGCAGCCACTACTAATGGCTTGCTTTAATAAGCTGCATCCATCACTGTGCAGACAGGTTTGTGTACACTGCCACGGGTACATACACTGAGTTCATCCATGGGCATGTTCATACCATCCTCCCACAGTGCTCATGTTTATCTTCTGCTGCCACGAGTCACCATCTCCTATTTGTCACTGGCAGGAGACACAGATGCAGGCCAGGCTAGACTGATGCACTGACCTGCCAGATTTGGTGCAAAAATAATGGCAGAACTTTCACATTTGCCAAATCCAAAAAGTGGGGTTTGTAGCTTTCGAAAAACACACTCTGTTTTCCCAGCTGTTCCAGGGAAGTTATATTTTCTCTCTGGCACTGAAAAGGCTCTTGCAGTGTTACAGAAAAACATGCCCATAAGATTATTTTCATATTTTCAAGCACCCAGTAATTCTCACAGTCTACACATTTCCCTCATTTCCAACACAACTGGATTTTGGTAGGTGACTCATATAGCAGTGGCTTCAGCTTAACCCATGTGGGTGCATCCATCATTGTGGTCTGGATTGCATGTAGCAGTGCCTCTCCAAAACTAAATAACACACTCTAGTGAAATACTCATCTGTTATGTACATGTTTTTCACTCAAATAGCTTTGCCTAATAACTCATGAAAGCCTTTAGTACCGGAAAATGATGAGATTAAACATGATGCTTTTTTATATACTTGCTCCCTTCCGTCTCACAAGAACAGTATTAGCTAAAGCCATTCATTTTATCTAAAGGGATCTCTATAATGCTTCATCTGCTAAACAATTTCATTAAATTCTCCATCTCTAGTAGAAATGAGGTGCAATTTAAAACAGCCAGGGATTTTAGCTGCCCTTATCACTACTAGAATGCAGCAAATCCATAGTTATTCAGTCTAACATCAATCAGGAGATCTATATGTTACAAGACTTCCCAGGATGTGACTAGTCTCTCAGGAGGCTGGACTCGTGAAGAGCAAAATGGTGTTCTCTCACCATTGTCATTTGTCTCATTTGTGAAAGGCTGGTATAAATGAAAAAGCTGCATAAATGAAAAATCATTTCAAAACAACAGGCTCACGTCACCACCAAATCTTGAGCCCCATAACATGCTTTGCTCTTTAGCAGACACTGGTTTCAGAACACTGAAGAAGAGCTGAGGCAGCTTTCATCACACCAAGCAAATTAGGGAATACTTCTCCTGCCAAACTGAGAATGTGGAGGTGGAAATCTCTCTGCTATGGTATGAACATCCATAATTCTGGCATTACCTACATTTTGAAAGGTTGATTTGCTTCGAAAAAGCATGCTGTAATGTTGTGTAAGGTTCAGGAGGTACTACCTGATGGTTTTGAAGGCAGACAGTGTTAAATATTATGCCTTCTGCAGAAAACATAGGAGACACAAATAGCTCTACCTCCAAAAATCATGGTATGCTGTGCATGTATCAGAAGTAAAAGTTTATTTGACTGTGAAGACACTGCATCTTTCAGCTCCTAAACCAGCAGGAAACAATGTGTCCTGGAAAAATTTATTTGTTGGAGATCCAGTTGTCTGTCTTGCACAAAATGGGTTCAGCACACATACACATTGGCCCTAGGAGCACCACAAGCAGACTGTGTATAACAGGGGTATTTTTAGAACCAAGACAGACAGTTCACACTCCCCTTGTAGCACACCATCACTCACCCAGCCCTTTTACCCACCTTATTCTCACAGTGTTGCTCATGCACCACTTTGGGAGGCAGAGTGGGGCTGAAGAGCCATCTCCAGCTACCCACAGAGGAGGCTGGCTGACAGGGAAACAGCAGAGCACCTATTGAGCAGAGGCAGGGAAAAAAGGAGACTATGCTTCCTAGTTATAATCCCCTGCAGGGTCTAGGGCAGTTAAAATATTCTCATAACATTGCCTCAGGGCATGTTGTGGGGTTTTGCTTTTTCTTTTTCTTTCTTTCTGTAAATCAAATGCATGATTTTGTTTCTGCTAGCAGTTTGATGTACACAGAAAGTTTTCATGAGGCCCACACAGGCGTTTTTATACTGAATATTTAAATACAATAATGGTATTCACATCAGCTACTGCAGCAAATTCTTCCCTTGTGAGGATGCACAGCACTTTTTAGGATCTAGCAAACAAAGTTTTAGCCAAGTGAAGTTTTATAAAGAATATAAATACCACCCTCAGAACAAACTGTAGTTTTATTCTAATGAGTGCCCTTAGCTACAGGATTTAAGCAACCTCTGTATCAGTCAGTCTGGCTTCAAGGAGAGCAGCCACATCTTCAGCAGCACACTGACTAAAGCAACCCTCTTCCATCCACCCATAGACAAAAAGCTCACTGATTTAAAATGCAGTGTGGCTACAAAACTGAGCATTAATGACCCTGGAAAGCTTTTGAAGGGGCTACAAATAAATAATGCTAAACAGAGATTAGCAATGGAAGCCTCTGTGTGTTTCTCAGTAGCTGAGTACAACTGACAAAAAGCAGTTGTTTTGATGAGTTTTTGTTCCTGAAACAATAGAATAAGGACATCTTTAGAAAACCCAGTTAAGCTGAAGACACAGTGACTGAAACACATTTATAATAACCGAGTTCAAGGAAATGAGAACAGCAAGAGAGGTGCTATGCATTTGTGCACACACTTTCTTTTTTGAAACCCTTAATCTGGACAGAAAAAACTGCTCTCAAAAAATTGTGGTCACCGTGGCTGCTGGCCTGATTTTTAAGATGCTGGCTGGAAATCAGCAATAAGCATGGCACCATGACACCCAGAGCTCCAGCCAAAAGACATTCCCACTACAACTTAGTGGAATCAAAGGTTTTAGTTTTATGCAATGTGTGTAATATATTATGATACAATTTTATATCTGAAACACTCCTGAAATGTTATTTGATGTAATTCTCCTGTATTTCTTATCTGTCTAAGATCACTCTCTCTTTCCTTGTACACATCATCTTGCATAATGAGATTGAGAATCAAATTCTGATCTCAATATGGGTGTATTATTACTCTGTGTAAAACAGAAATGTTTGAGAATATGAGAGGCTAATACAAGTAGTTGTACAAACTTTTTCATATCCGTGCCCTTCAATCAGAAAAATAAAAGAACTTCTGTTTTCCAGATGCTCTTCAGCTGCTGATATCCCGACAAACATTGAACAGGACACCTCTTGCCCTCAGACCCCTTATTCTGTGAAGCAAACCTGTACCTGAGGTTGACACTGCAAACACACACCTTTGACACACGGATGAACCCCCAATACACATGGTATCTCAGACCCAGTGTACTGTTCCTGATCCTACATTAGGGAATAAGAACTGCACAAAGCTCTTCCATTCACCAGGATTTTCTCTGCTGTTGCTGAAAACACAAAGCTTTCAGACCCACATTCATCCAACCCCAGGCACCACAAGTTACCTACCTTAGAAGACAAAGGCTGGATGGACAGTCAGACAGCCAGGAAACACAGGGCCATCCAGGCATGATGCAGGTCCTCCTACTTACTGCAGAAGGCTCTCAGTTAGCTGTTCTCAATGGGGTATGCTGTGACAAATCCAGGCCTTGGTCTGGCAGTAAGAGGAGAGGATCAGACTTGCGCCGCACCAGTCAGTTCACATCCTGAAATCAGTTAATTCACGGGCTGAAATCCCCAGCTGTAGCTGAAGCTGCCCTGGAATGAGAAATGATCTGCCAAAGGTCACAGAGCCACTGGAGATGCCCTTTTGCATGAGTCTCTCTGCCTGCATCCCTCTGCCCAGCTTCTCACTGAATCTTCTCCTCTGCTCTCCTTACATTTAACCTGTTCTTGCCTTTGGCCATTTTCTGCTTTATTCTGTGAGCCACCCTTTCCCATTCCCCATGGTTTCTGTGTTTAACTGAATCAGCTGAAGGATAAGAGCACCCCTAAAACATCAGGATCACTGTGAATCAGGACAACCTGTTCTTCTGTCTTCCAAGCTGTCTCATGTATTTTCCATTGTCAGATTTAGTCATGTGTACAATACTATTACATATGTTTAGTGTAATACATTAATGAAGCTCCTATTAATGTCCCTTCCACTCACTTACTCTTTCTGCTTTGCTTCCCACTTGGTGTTTCCTCTAGGTGGAAGAAAGAAACTTTTTGGAGGATTTTTTTTCCACCTGCATAACATTACCTGCCATTTTTTTGTCAGATATTTAATATAGCATAATTTCAATAAGTGAAAGTTAACAATAATTTAAACTTTTTTTGTGTGTGTGAAAGAGTCCCATATAAATGGAAACCTATCACATAAGTCTTCAGTGCAGTAGGACTCCCACATTTCAAAGACTGAACATTTTCTGAAGGGGAAAAGGTTTTCCTCTTCACGATCAAAACTCAACAGCAATTGTGGAACCTACAGAAATGAAGCACAGAGCCACTAAAACACTTCATTATGCCTTCTGAGCACTGTTCAAATACCAGTATTTACCTCTGAGGATGCAACAAAATTGCATGTTTCTGGTCTGGCAGAAGGAGCTTTGCAGAGTCAATATTCAAATTGCTGTGGGGAAACACATCTAATCTCTACATAAGCTCTATATAATTTTGTTATTACTATTTATAAGACAATATATTGGGTAAATAACAGCAGCTCCATCTATATGCAGTGTTAATGAGAAGCTGATTTCAGAGAGCATCAATTTGTAAATCAGCCTTCTTAAAATGAAGGAATGAATACAACAGCATCCTCCTGCACTAAGCAGAACAGGATCTGCAGAGTCCATGAGAATCATCCTTTGAACATCTTCCCTTCCGGGGAACACAATCCTGTGGGCTTAGCGCCAAGTTAATCTTTCTCTCCAGTTTATATATATCTCATTTTTACTGAATAAAATACTATCTCTGAGCTAGAACAGGAGCCTTTTTAATGTAGGTACTGCACAAACAACATAGCAGGAAGGAAATACTACTCTGAGAAGCACATAATCTAGACCAACAAACTTGGAAAAGAATAGAAGAGTGGCAGAAGATAATACATGCACACAGATGTATGAATCTGAAGTGTGTTAATAGCTTTACACAGACTTTTTTACAGAAAACATTCAATTTATCTTTCTGTAGCCTAAGTAACATTAAAAAAAACAGAGTGATTTTTCATTAAAGTTTGAACCTGAATGAATACACTGACCTAACATTTTTCATGAGGAGTATCAATGTCACAAGTATCTACAGAAGTATTTATGGTACTTTCAAGCCAAACAGACTTATCCAAATTTTAAACATTTTCTAGCAAGCATTCTGAAAAATGCTTAAGCAGGAGTATCAATTCCAGCAAGATTGATATCAGGCTCATCATTAAACTTACACACTGACATGGAGATTTGCCAACCATGCATGCCCTGGCCAAAGAAAAATATGGTTTTTAATTTATGGTCTTTTGTTTGGGTTTGGGGTTAGGTGTTTCTTTGGATGAGGTGACTGATCTTTGAGCACTCTGATTGCTCTGTGAACATCAGCAAAAAAAAAAAAAAAAAAAGCTCACACCCCAGCTCATGCAGATAAAAGGTAGAACATGTAAAAGAAGATAAGCATTCATCATAGCAATTTTAAATAGTGGAAGTTATTAATTTGGCTATTCAATTGCTCAGTGGCAATGTCATTAATCATCAGGTGATTATAATGAAATAAATACTCTCAGTTGGGGAAAGTGACAATAAAACAAGCCCTGAAGTGGAAAAACCCCAAATTGTAATGTTTATATTTTCCTCAAATTTCAGTTATTAAATCAGTTTATGGACTAAATTTTGGTAACAATTTCTTCATCTGTCTCTGTATCATATGTGCCTGCCTTCACTTTTTATTACTACTGTTAAAACTATGTTATAAAAAGGACAGAGGAGAAATAAAGTTGGATGACACAAATCTGCTTAATTATCACAGCTACCACAATGTGAACACACTTAATTTAGAGACCAGTAAAAGCTCAGCAGTCTCCATACTCAGAGGTGGATGAGGGATTTTTTCCCCCTGCTATGGGGTCTCAGAGCACACTCCTCTTATCACAAGGACATCCTTTTGCTTACATATAAGTATGTCCCCCACCCAACCTTGTGCAGCCTGCAGTGCAACCGTCTAAATGTGTGTGACTGCAATATCTAAGCCTCCAACTCCTCCTGTGCACGTACCTTTTCCCACTTTCTAGGTCTTAGCGTACTTGTTTTGGAGACTGTTTTTTCTTTCTGAGATGGGACAAAAAGGCAGGATGCCCCAGAGTGCCAATACATCTTCCAGCTCTAACAAAATAAATTATGTATCATATCAGGTAGGTTGGAAAAGGCCTTCAAGATCATCAAGTCCAGCCATAATCCTAACCCATCCCTACAGCTGTCCCTGTTCCCAGATCCTTACAGTGTAGCTGCAAGAGAAATGGACTCAGTTCAGATATTCCACAATTTTATTCTCTACAGATTGAATAATACACTTTTAAATTCCAGTTTACCTACTGTGGTTTGCTACAGTTTACCACAGTGGTTTTTTTGACATCACCCCTTACAGAACAGTAAGACACCACAATAAGGTTAAAATGAAAGAAATCTGAAACCAACAGCTGTTTTTCTCATCTATATAAGAGATTTCAGAAATGCCTCAACAGAGGATCTGAAAGAGCAGGTACTCTGGGAAAAAAGGCAACAACTGGATGTGAAAGTTTGAGAAATACAGAAAGACCAAAGAGGAGAAGTCCTGGATCTTTGACTCTTAATTAAGACCATTTCTGCTGGGGAAAGGGAAGAAACAGGGAGTCCCTCTGGTAAAATAACACTACTGCAAAGTAGCAGTCATCTGTTTGGGGCTGTTACTTCTCTTTGTGAATAAATGCAGCATAAATGGATTTGTAATTGAATAGCTAAGCAGAAATTAAACTCCACAAACAAAAAGGATTTGGATCATACCTCCAGACCTTTGCCAAATGATGAATGAACCAGTTTCTGCAGGCGGGAAGAGCAGAGGGAAACATACATGCTGAACAATCACTGAAGAACAGGGAGCTAAACTCAGATTACTTCAATTTTCTGAAAGGTTTCAGCAAAGGTTATACAGGATTTTAAATATAGAAAGTAAATAGGAGAAGAATTGGCATTACTGTTGGCATTTCTGGCATTTACTAATTTGGGTGCGTAAATACTGAGAAATCTCTGCATAATTTCACTATTTAAACCCATTGATGGAAGGTGCATTGGCATTTTAGGTCAGTCAATTTGCTTTTAGTTCAGAAAGAAGTTTTCTTCAACTTCTGCAAAGAACTGTAAGGAAAAAAAGTTGAGGGAGAACAGATGATTTGTGATTCTGCCTTTGTTCAAGAAGGGTGAGGTTTTTTCATACTTTGTCAAGGAAAAAGAGAAAATAATGGTAAGAACACACAGCAGTGACACAGTGCAGAGATTCTTTTATGCTCTCTGGACCTTGAACAGGTCACCATTTTGGTATAGATCAAATACTTTTCATTCCTATTTGGATTTTGGGAGCACTTAAGCAGGACACCCCAGTATAAGAACTCTTGGAAAGTGAGCTCCAAAAACCCAAAGAAATTCTTTTGTTGTGTTATTTGTAGAGGTGATGGATGACAATATATGAAAACAAAGCAAAACTAAAATCTCCTGGATGGTAAGGAAAACCGGGCAATAATCTACTCATTTATTTAAAAAAAAAAAAACACAAAACCCCCCAAAAACCTATTATTCATACAGAACTAGGCAAATTTTGTAATGCTTGGAGCCCAGCTCTGCCAGTAATGCAGAGCTTATTGTCTTTCCAGCTCAGAGTTTAAAAAGGCCATTTATATGATTTTCTTTGATCTATGTAGATTGTCAGCCTTTCTATCAGAGCCTACTGGAAATTTTTGTTGATGAGATAATTATAAAATTAATAGATTCAGCAAGAAACTTGATTAAAAACAGCCCACTTGATTTCAAGAGCAGAGACACAATAAACACTCGATTGTCTTGCTGGAATTCATGTAATTTTGGGAGGAATATTTTGTATAAACAGCGTATCTACTGGACTCAGGAAATCCTGTTAGGTTCACACAATTAGATTTCCTTTTAATGAAACCATGAGGGTCTGGACTGAGGGAAAAGCCCCAAAGAGACGGGGCATCTGGTAAAGTATCATTTGTAGACTTCTTGTTACCACCCAGCGCATCCTGCATGTGTGCATTTTCAAAGCACAGAACAGACAGTGCATTTTGCTTCTGAAAGGAAAAAAAGAAAATCTAAAAACTGAAGTAATCCCCAACACTTTCTGTTCTAATTTGTCAGATTATCTTGGCACGAACTAGATAATAAGTCATGACCCAAAAGTTCTTTTTCACTTAAGATGCCTCTTCTGAAGGGTTCTTTCCTTCTGATTAAAGATTTGAGTCTTTCAATTGCCCTGATTACAGACTGCCAAAGAAGTCATGGAACCAAAGCATTCTGCAGAAGTTCATCAGCACAGCATCCAGCACACACAAACCCTGCAGGAGTCTGAAGGACGTGACAAAGGCACCGGGGCAGGGGCAGCTGCCACTAAAGCTTGGGACAAGACAGAGCCCATTTTTCCTCCCAAAGGGAGCACCTTCAGCTAAGAGAGCATTTGTAGCCATGGAGTGAGATCACCTTTAAATCATACAATCTCTCTTTTCTGGGGTGAACTCATCCCTGTGCCATCCCTGTGTAAGTCGTATTTTCTGAGACCACTGACATTTCTGCTAGAAGAAACAATAAATCCATCTTTCTCCAAACAGCATTTTCAAAAGAATAAAGAGAGGCTGTCTCTGCTGGCTGAAGCCTCCTGTCCTCGTGCACTGCCTAAGCTTTTCCCTTCAGCTGGCTCTTTAGCAGCAGGAGTCTTAATGCAAGTGGGAATCACATTGTGAACAAACAGCCTGACTGCTGCAAGTCTACTTTACAAGTTGATATAAAAAATACAAATTAGCATGCAATTCTTCTATATATAATGGAAGCAAATTGCCTGGAAGAAATCCTACAGCTACCCACTTTACTTAAGACAAACATTTATTTCCAGTCAGAAACAACATAGTAATTTTTTGACAAAGATGACTGTGGAACTGCTTAAGTCTGTACAGGGAGAGGTTGTTCTGTTGGTATCAAGGAAAACAAACATGCATTTACAGAAGAGACTCTTATTTTACCACTATATAGAATATGGAGTCACAGTATTTGGGTTTTGCTGTTATAATGCTTTTGACATTCACCACTGTAACACTTGAAGACAGTCTCTTTTATTAAGGAAAGAACCAGAATGATTTTAGTCCCTAAAGCAAATAAAATTAAAATCCAGTCCCAAGCAAAGTTTGCTTTGAACAAGGAGGAGAACAAAAGACTCCATAAACCCTCTCAAAGATTCTGTTTCTGCCAGCCTGATTTAAGAGCAAGGCCCTCAGATCACAGCACAAAGCAAGGGGAAGCAAAGCAAAGACTAAGAAGGTCTTGGCGAGTTTGCTTCCAGACCTCCAGCAGAAAAAACAGGATATTGTGTATGCACAGACACACAAAACCTTGCACATCTAGTTTTTTATCAACCATGCTTATTCTGAGTTTAGACCATTTGAGCCACACATTTAAAATTAAGCAGAAAATAAGTAAATAATAATAAAAAAACCCCAGCAACCTAAAAAGAACCAACTCAAGCCTATTTCATATTTTCAAATATGACAATCTTACTAATAAGATGGAACATCTAGAGTAAATATTACCAAACTTCATCTCTCTATATCCTGTTTTATATACTCCAGTTTTCACATTAATTTCGGTGTAGAGCTATAAGGGAAAATTAGTAACCACGATTTACTATACAGAAGCAGAGAGGAAAAAGGGATTTCAGTTTACTGTCACACTGGCAATCATCTGAGCACAAGCACATTAGAATAACTATATTCCATTTGATCCTTAACCCATCCACTCCTGTCTTCTGCTTCCAGCAGTGGGTAACCAGGAATGGGAAAAATGTTCAGGCACAACAAGCAGGCTGTGCTACTTTCTCCAGCTTACCCTGCCAGCCTTGCCTATGTAAAGAGGAAAATAATAATGACATAACTGGGCTTTCTCTACGCTGACAAGTGGCATCTTGGGTTTTAAGATGCTGCAGAATATTATCCCCAGGCTGTAACACTCAATGGTTTTTGCATTTCACACATCTAATGTCCCATACACACACTTAGCGCAGGAACCCAAAGAGATGTGAACTGTGTGTTGTTAAAACAGAACCTAATTTCTGCATGAGGGTCAATATCTACTCACAGGTTGTGTTTTAGCTGAAGGTATAAAGACACTTCAATCAAAGAGCTGATCAGCACATCAAGTTAGGCTTGTAGCAGCCTCAGGGTTGACCCATGTAAAGTTTAGTATGTTAACAGGGGCAAATAATATCACAGCAAAGCTGAGATCCCCCCAACATTAATTTTACTAAACCAGGAAATAATCCTATCTTTTCTATTTACCTAATCTCTTTGATTTCTTTTTCGTTTAAGACACTGTCATTGAAGTTTATACATCATGTCACATCACTTCATCTAAGGGAACCTGAGAGAGGAATGAACATTAGGAACTCTATGCATGCATCTTACTTGTCTATCTGTAAAGTCTTGAAGAAGCTGCACATTATCAAGATGGGCTCAAGCAGAGTGGTTAAGTTTTTATTTTTTATTTTTACTTTTTTCTCCTGTGCACCAACACCATGGAAAGCTCTCCAGCAAATTACAGGCATGAACATGGATATACTAGCAGGCAAAGGGCTGGGACTTCAAAAATCAGCATAGAGCAGCAGGTTCTAAACACAGCTGGTCAGCAATGACAGTCAGAGGTATGGTCCAGCTGCAAACTCACATCCTGCGTTGCCATGGCTTTGGAGAGAACAGAGCTTTGCACAGCCTGAGAGGGGTTTTACTGCCTGCTGAATGAGCCAACAGTCTATCCAGGGCTGCTGTTGACAATTCTCAGCAGTAAAAGTAGCTGTTAAATCTTGAATTAGTTTGAAGTCAGGCTCATTAAATTTGGAAATGAGCTACAAAGATGTTTTCTAAAAGGATGAGAGAGTGAGTCAATTTTTAATTACTTATCAAGGAAGGGCTTTCATTTACAGCTGTTTTTGTTTTCATGACAAACACACAGAATTTGAAGGGAGCACAGAGATAAAAATGCCTTGCCTTGACCAATATTTATATAATATTCTGTCTTCTAGCACACAGACAGAAGAAAAGACGAACACAACAGTCTGTTCTTCTTAAAGGAAATAATCCACGTATTTACATTCAAGCAAAAATAATGAGACTTTCTGCTCCAGTCATCCTAAAAAACTTCCTTACTCTCCAATCATACAAAGACATGATTTGATCAAAATCTGGCACTTGTACAACTGCTGGAAGATTCTGCAGGTCATTACTTGTAGCTGTCCTCATTCACTCTCATGTTTAATCTGGCTGCATCCACCCAATGAAAGTAAATCAATAGCGACAAAGCGATGCACTGAAATTATCATTCGTGCCAGCAGGTTTTGTGGCACTGAGTGCATTAGGGTCTGGCTTGCCTTGGCTCTGGAGTTTACCCTGGGCAGCTGCTCTCACTGACCTGCTGTGGTACCCAGGCAGAGGGCATCGCTGCCCAGAGAGGCTGTGGAGTGTCAGCATTACATGGAGCAGATGCCCACGGCACCTGCAGTGAATTTTGGGATGCAATTTCCTTCCCCCATCACCTTTAAGCAATTCCTCCTCTTCTGACATGGGTAATCCAGAAATCTTTGGTTTTAACATGTTCAGTAGCTTTTTGTTTATTTGTTTTGTTTGGGATTTTTTTAAAGGCAAATGTCTGTCCAAATATTGTCGCATAGGCAGAGTACTGCCTTATGCCTCACCTCTTCATGGGGGTGTGCTCTCTCATCCCACCCCTCTCTGTAATCAGACCTTAATACACCCTGAAACATAAATAATGCACGTCACACAAACACTCTCCCTCAAAAACTTGGGTCTGGCTCCCCCTACCCTACCAATATCTTTTGGTGCATTTTATTCTGACCAGAGGATATCCTTGCACCCACCAATCCCTTTACACAGTTATAATCACAGGACCAGATGGCTCTTGACCCCCACCACAACACCACCACCAAAGCCATTACACCATGACCTGCTGGCACCAGAGTGCTCTGCACAAGGCAGAAGAGTAAATCATACCCACCACAGAGCACCACTGGGTGGTTGCTTTCAGCAGATGACGGGGGATATTTATTCCCAGAGCAACAGAAACTGGAGATTTTGAGGCTAAGAGAAAACATGTCAAAAAGAGAACCTTCTGACTCTGAATAATTCTTTCCTTTAAAGTTAGATTAGCTTCAATAGCAAATAACTGGGGAAAAGAGACTCCCAGTAAACCTAGGAAAGATGTGACATGACACTCCAGCGTAGAGAAAGAGATGATCTGTGAGAGAATGGAGAAGGGAACATTTTACATTATTACACGTTATTATATTACACATATTTTACATTATTATAGTATTACACAGCCGAACTCCCTGATTATATCAAACTGGGGTTTAACCCCAACTGTCAATCCTTCCCTCACCTTTCCTCTTTTGAACGCAAAGGACTGGTATTCTTATTTCAGAGCATGAAGTCTGGATATATGTGCTAGTACTCAGCAAAGCGATTGCAGAACAGATCAGTACCAACAGTGTTGTCTGCCACACTGGTGAAACATCCCTACATATTCTGAGATGCATTTCAACGACAGACTGGCTTCAAGAGGCCAAAACCAGTTTATTTGATTATTTCTAGTGCATATTCTCTCATCACAAAAAAACATTTCAAATTCTGACAGCCTATTACTGAGAAGTATATACTTTCTGATAAGAAGATCTAAGACTCTGAGTTTGGAACATTTTCTACGTTACTAGAATTAAAAATATTGAGGATGAAAGGTTCCCATTAATCCAATCCCCAGTATAAGGTTTCACAATGCCAATTTTTCTACTCTGAACTAGAGGTGTGACAAAATCAGTTAAAAGAAAATAAGAAATAGTTAACTAGTAGAACTTAACTCTAAATAACACACCAATCTGCAATGCTCCTGTAGCTTGGCAAGCGTAATCTATTGATAAACCTCTCTTACAAGGTTGCCTGTCTGAAAAAAACAAATCATGGAGTGATTAATTAGAAAACATATCAATGAATAGCTTAAGAGAGATTCTAATTGAAAACTAAGTACTGACCATATTGCCTCTTATTTCTAGAAATTCTGAAGAAGCTACCAGAAATCAAATACACTTTTACTCTTTTAAGGGTGAGCTCTGCTATAAAGAGAAGTCAGGAAGAGCAATAATTTTTAATTTTATTTTAGATAAGTATCAACACAGCATTTTTATTATAAAGTCTTGAACTTGGAGGCTTTAGCATTTAATTCTAAAAGCTTATCAGGACTGGGAGATTTTTAGGTTCAACTTCAAAGACCAGCATCAGCTTTCAAAGCTTTCCAAAGTGCCATGAAGCATAAAGCTGCATGATTTAGGTGGGTAAGTGAGGGTCCCACTAAAAACACATTAACTTCATAATCCTGGAAGAAAATGCCTCCAGCAGTCAACTCCCAGTTTAAATTTCAAATTCTCCAGGTATCTAAACTTGTAGTCTCTCAACATCCCCAGCCCTTTGTTTTCCTCTTTTAGGGAAACCATCAGTCCCGTGACCATTTCTTGGGGTGCACATAAACAGGCATCTGGGACTACCTATGCACAGGGCTTGCTCAGTCCCAAGGGATGCCTTTAGCAACACACTACAGGATATATTTTCCCACTTGTGGTCTTTTGAATTTGCCTTGCCATGGGGACACAGCATCAATGGCTGTGACAGAAAGTGCCTTCCCCAGCCCCCTTCATCCCTCGCTGCACACACTCGTGCAGCAGGTGGTGGGCAAGGGATGAATTACCTCCAGATGAACCTGCTGCTGTTTCACTCACTAACTAAAGCTCAAACCACCAAGCTGGTACATCAAAGATGATTCCACTACCTTCAGTTTTAGTCAATTTATGAAAAGGGCACTTTTTTAAAACACAGACTGAAGGTACCCAGCTTCAGCAGATGACAGGGAAATACTCACTCCAAGTGCACAGATCCAAGCTCCTGCAGCTCTGATTCCATGACAATGAGTTCACTTTCATTCCTGCTCTCTCTCAGCTCATTCAAAGGAGGTGCTCATAGGCTGGTCTGCACTCCTGCTACCTTAATATGTCCTTCAGTTGTGTCTTCCCTCATTCTGCATTATCTCTTTCACTCAGACTTAAGTTCACACAGAAACCGGCTTATATGTCTGTGTTCTAAATCTTGGTTCTGGATTTCTGGGCTTGTACAATCAATGTCAAAATTTGCAACACTTAAATTCAAGATAACTTGGATTTTTATTCTACCACATTTTGCAGCCAGCTACTAATCCATGTCATTATTTACATTTCAATATAAAATTCTTAATTCAAAGTACAAAAGAGTATCATAGGTTAAAAATTAAATAGCTTATCTGTATTTAGATCTAATTAATGTTGGTGTATTTTTAAAAAAACATATCCCTGAATCTGGCAATTCAATTTCTAATGCCAAATCCATCAAGATGTTTAGGTTATCCACTGTTTGCACGCTTCACTCAAATAAAAAATCAGTGGCATTCAGCACTACCAGTATGTTCACTGAACAGGCCCTTATTATGCTTAAGTTACTTCACATGAACGTTCAGTATCCGCTGTATGAAGGGATTGCTGCACAACTCATTAGATCAGGGTTGTATATACGGAATAATTCCGACCTTTGAACACTTAAAACTCCTTCACAGCATCTTATGTTCATTCTCGAAATTTTTAGTGTACCTACACATACCTTATGTATACTTGTTAGGTACATAGGTCCACACGCAGAGCATGCACCTTACAAGAACTGCACTGCAGTGATACAGAGCACTGTATACAACAGCATGTGTGCAGAAACTATTTATTAAGTTTGGCTTGGAACACTTTACTACAATGAAAAGCAAAGTCAGGCCAGGATGTGGTAGGTTTGATAAATAATGGAAGGAGATTTCGTAATACAGAACTCTATTATCCTGTCAGCATAAAGCGTGAGGGAGGAGGAAAGCCAATAACACAGTGGCATAAATTTCTCCTAATGGAGAGACAGGCAGATTCTTCCCTCAAGGGAAGCAGGATTAGGGTTTGTATGAGGATTAACAGCTAAAAGTTACTCCAGGTTTACCAGCTGGTGAAGAACTCAGCACAGCCTGCCTTTGCCACTCACCCTGTGAGGCTGAAGAATAACTGGCAGAAGGGGCAGAACTGGAGGGTGAGGCTGCTGAGCTCCCAGACACCACAAACTATCCAGGCTGCTTGACCGTCCCCTGGCCAGTTCTGCACTGTTAGCAAGTGATGATATAGTGCACAACTTGTCATGATTTCATTTAAAAACCAAATCAATAAATGAAATTATATTATTCTTCTCGAGGATTGAAAACCCCTCCAAGGCTTAGCTGGTGTCAGAACACCATGCTGCTAGGCAAAGAGTTGGAAAAAATACAAGAATTTGTGAGGGAAATGAAATGCATTTAAGATTTTTTGGAAAAAGCTTACTTCAGTCAGTGTGCAATTCTGTTTTTGTAACCCCCCCAGGGCTCAGCCACCATGTATTTTGTCAGTCCTATCTCTTCAACCATATACCGCTGTCTTCAGCTTCATTTCTGAGTGGGGACGTGGGGGTGTGATGTAATCATGCAGTCTAGTTGTTTGAACGATTCAGTGTTATCTGGGTGTCTCTGTGCCATCTATCATCTAGAAATTTATACTGTTTTCAGATCACTCAAAGGAATTAAAGCTCTTCAGGACATAATTTCTCTCCCTGCAATTTCTTTCCCTGGCAAAAGAAGAAAGAGAAATTCAATCTCTTTTCACTGAAAGTCCAAAAAGTATTAGACTACACACCAGTGCTCAGACAGCTCTACATAAAGGTGTCTGGCTCCACATATCTTAATTCTCTTCTCCTGAAATCAAGAGTAATCATTGTGTGAACACGGTAGAAAAGCATGTTGAAAGTGAGCCTCATCTCAGCTGAAGCAGAGATCATTTCCTTTTGATGCAATGCAATACAATCAACATCTGTGGGAAACAAAAGCTTCGCATAAGGACTTACAGAGCACAAAGAAAAGAGTGGCCCGAGGGGCAGATAATCAGTTCACACAGAACTTACTGTACCCGTGTTATCAAGATGGAAAACAGCAGCAGAAATTAGGCTGGAGTGAAATTTCATTTTAGTATTGCTAAGTGCATGATCAAAGAGAGCACCTGACATTGAGAACCGCTCGTGGCAGGTGAGCACAGCTGACACTTGCCAGCTCAGCACGCAGAGGGCTGAGCAGGTACTCTCAGGGTCCATTTTACAGTTCTACCTGTCACTAAAGGCAGGCAAAGTCCTTGCACTGTTACTGCTCTTACAAAATCCCCCAGGAGAATCTAGTAGCAACTAAAAGGGCCTGGAGGATTAAGCACATTTGAAACAGTCTACATGCTGTAATTTGAAACACTCAAGCTCCCATGTCCTGCCCTCGCCTCTGTGGCAGCAGCGGCTCACACTGCTGCCACCACTGCATCTGTCACCATCCTCTCCCTGGTGACATGGGGTCAAGCACGAACAGCAGCAGTAGAAAAACCAGAGAGGTTTTCTTCAAATGGCCATTTATTAATGAGCTAAGCTTTCCTTGGCTAGTTAACTATTTGTTAGCTTCTCTGGGTCTAACCATAGTCCCAGGTGCTGTTCACTTCTGTGCTATGTAAAGCTCTGAAGTGCTATCCTCGGTCTGTCCCAGCAGCATCCCATCATAAAATAGCAAACTTTCTATGATGTTTTCATTTCAGTGCACTAGCCATTTTTTTTCTTTTGTGCCACAACATGAAGCATCTATTGCTGCATCAGTCATAAAAGTGCTCAGACATTTGTAATAGATCAAATGTTCCCAGCCTGGACTGACATCAGAGGGCTGAGGTCTAAAATATTTCCTTAGGGGAACAAATGTCTGTAAATAACTGTATTGTGTTTAAAGGTTGGAGAGCAGCTGCTTTGCCACTGTGACTGTCCAGTGCCTGCCTTGAAAGTGCTTCCCTGTAAAGAGGCTTTAACAGCACTTTCTTTATTCAATAGCTAGTATGGAAAGAGATTTTTATTCCACAGTAGCTACTGTCTGTAGACATTTGCTTGAAATATACGTAATTTAAAAAAAAAAAAAAAGCCTTAAGAGAAATAACCACATTAAATTTCAAAATCAATTATTTTCCTCATAATTCTGCTGATACTTTATTCCCTTGTACTGTTTGCTTAATACTCCTGCTCTCTTTGCATTCAGGCGATGTCATGGGCCAGCAGGTGTCAGTCCTGAGCAAGGATTGACAAACCACAGGTTGCCATTTCACCATTGCACATCCTCACTCCACGTGCTTTATCTTCTCTATTGCTATCACCAAAGTAATGAAGCATCTGAGATGAGGGGTGGTAAAAAATTCAGTATCACTGCTATGAATGCTTCTGTTCCAGCTGCTTTGCTTCTCACTTCAAATTACGATCCTCTGCATAGCCACAATATCATAAGCTATTGCATCAGAAGTGATTAAGATGTTATAAAAAAATGAAGGATTATCAAGCTGAGGAAATCCTAGTGGGTGTACAGAGATGAACAGATGAGTAACTCTGATCGTGTATGTAAAATAAAGAAGTAAAATACATGTTCAAGAAAATAAACTACCAGCTGTGACACAAATTACTATTCCTCTCTTGACTTTCCTGGAGCTATGATGACTTACCTCAGGCGAAGATCTGTTTTATGGTTTAGCCTTGTCATGTATCATCAGTAACTCCTTTGGAAATTACCAACTGAGTGCCTTTGTGGCCAAGAAGGCCAATGGTATCCTGGGGTGCATTAGGAAGAGCATCACCAGCAGGCTGAGGGAGATGATCCTGCCTGTCTACTCAGTCCTGGTGAGGCACGTCTGGAGTGCTGTGTCCAGTTCTGGGCTCCTCAGTACAAGAGAGACATGGAGCTCCTGGGGTGGGTGCAATGGGCAGTAACAAAGATGATTAAGGGACCGGAGCATCTCTTTTACAAGAACTAGCTGAGGGAGCTGGGCCTGTTTAGCCTCCAGAAGACATGACTGAGAGGGACCTCATCAATGTCTCAAGTATCTGAGGGGAGGGTGTTAAGAGTATGAATCCAGGCTCCTCTCAGTGGTGCCAAGCATTAGGGCAAGAGGCAACAGCAGGAAACTGATGCACAGAAAATTCCACCTGAATATGAGGCAGAACTTCTTCACTGTGAGGGTGACCAAGCACTGGAACAGATTGCCCAGAGTGAGTGTGGAGTCTCCCTCACTGGAGATATTCCAGAACCATCTGGACACACTCCTATGCCATGTGTTCTGGAGTGACCCTGCATGAGCAGGGAGGTTGGATCAGATGACCCTCTGTGGTCCCTTCCAACCTGACCCATCCTGTGATTCTTTTCTACATCATTACAATTGTCTCTTTGCTGCAGCATCAGCAACACTCTTTGACATACACACAGTCTTCTCCCTGATGTCCTCAATTTCAGCCTTATACCACAGTGACTCTCTCATAAGACAGTCCTTCCTGAAAAATGAAACACTTCTGAAACAGAAGTTATTTAGAGCTCTACCAGTTACTCACCAAGGATCTGACATATTTGCTTTAAATAGCTGTTCTTCCTCTTCTAAACAGTTTTGGGTTTTATCACATTTAGCAAGCAATACATTTTCCAAATTCTTAGACTCCATTTCCAGCCTTTTATCTTCCTGTGTCTACTGTTTAATGCTTCCACATAATGAAACCCTGTATTTTCTCACAGACAATGCTCCAAAGAGCAAACAACAGCTTTTCAGCTCTCTCATGTGGCTAGCAGTCTTCAGTTTACTAGCAAGAAATGACAGCACACCTCATTTATCACACACATTGAACCTATGCCTGTGTATTTTTCTCTCCAGGCTGACTGGAGAAACCACAAGCCAGGCAAAGACAGAGGACACAAGCAAGTGTGTGTACAGAGGTAGGATTTAGCACAAGAGTAACTACTCTGTAAAGTAGCATCACTCAGGTAATTCTCCACAACCCAGCAAATACAACAGCTTCCACTGTAAAGCTTTAGACAATTTTTTATAGCAAAGTCCAGGACCCCAGTACTAAGTCAATACCCTCCAGGAACTGCCGATTCCATGGTATTTTCAAACAATTCTTTTGCATTTCAAACAAATTTTGCATTCCCTGCAAAAAGAAAACTGCTAGGCAAAAAGAAAATGAAGTCAAAGTCTGTTCCAGTTAACATTTGCCAACAAAAAGTGACAGTAGGTGGGTATTTCTTGTATATTTACAGCATCATGACTTGTAAGGTTACTTGAACACAGACATCAACTGGGTCATCAAGTCCAATTCTCTGCTGTCTCAGGCAATCACATTATATAAATCAATTCTTCCAGCCTCTTTGATGCTTTCTACCCCACTAACAATCCCTAGATAATATATTGCTTTATATAAAGTGTGAAACTGAGTATAAAAAGTATCAAAATTGTGACAGTTTCTGCTCTAATAAGTTGCCTACAAATACTTGTGATGCTGCCATACACGTGTAGCACTACATCACACCAACAGAGCTGCTATAAGGTAACAGCCAAAAGGCATTTAGTTCAGACTTTGAGACCACTGTCACCTCATTTAATTTACATGTTTAATATTCTAGTTTGCTAAGTAGCTACTTGCATACACAGCCTTCTTAGTAGATCATATTGCTAAAAGTTAGCTTATATATATAATTGCTTTAAATGACACAAACCAAAATATTTTGGTCATCTACCAGCTGGAATTACCTCATGCAGATTTTTGAAAACTTGCTTCCTGTTCTGCACATCTTAGACTAAATTGTTGCCAGAATAAGGCAAGTCAAAGAAACTCCACTCCTATGAATCCCTGTATGAAAGGTATGTGGAAAGGTGAGAAGGAATACCAAAAAGTTTAACTGGACTTGTGTCTGGTTATACTGGAGTCACTTTCAATGGATTCAATGCAAAAAGTATGAGATGATGCTTGGATTGTTTTTCCCCTGCTTTCCAGCACACTGACATATGCTGAGCTTTATTTCTTCTGAAAGCACCCTTGCAGCCATTCAGTGAGACTTTCAAGCCTTCCAGTGGCACAATCCTTATTGCACATCAGTTGTTACTGAACTCTCTCATGCATCTTTGGCTGTAGCTTAAACAATGTTAAATATGGCTAAAAAATGTTATTGTGCTAATGGCAATACTATTCACATTACAATTCTACCAAGAGACCCCCCCAGGCTGAATCCACACAGAGCTAGACATTGGATGTGCTGATAGCAAGAACTCCTGCCTGGCCCTGGGAGCACACCATACTAATTGACCATGCAGAAGAAACAGAAGAGAAAAAGTGAAGTTACAACATCTTGCTTAAAGCTGAAATCACATCTTTTGAATCATGGGCCAGTAACCCTTAACAAACCCTTAAGGGTTAGCCTGGATATGCACAGAGCAATGAGACACAACAGAGAGTACAGCCACCTTAAATCACATCTCAAAGATTTTTTCAGTGCCTGAAGGCTCTCTGAGCCATAGTCTTGGTACTGCATCCACAGCTTTTAACTCTCACGAGTGACAGGTTCTCCAGGTGGGAAAACCCTAAGGTGCAACTCATGTCATGGAGTTCCAAATTCTCCCTCTTGCCATTCACTAGCAGTCTTGCTTCAGACATAAAATGGAAAGTGGGGGAAACTGAAGGTTCCTGCTTGTTTCTTTTTTTGTTTCCTCAGAACCCAAAGAAGTTAAACCACTTCCAATGGGGTGAGACCACTCACTGAATTGTATTCTATGACATTTCATCCTTGTTTCTGTTTCTAAGGGCAACAAAATCCCATGATGGAAAAAATGAATGAGCACTCCCATCCTGGTTATCCCACTGGACGCAGAGACTGACTGAAACAAATGCAGAGTAAATTGCCTATATAACATCAGAGAAAGCTGAATCCCACAACAAACCAGCATTAAATTTTCTTCTTCACAACCTAACCCCCAAAACCTCCAAGAAAGAAATAAAAAATAATATGCAAAGGCATGCTGAATTACAGCCTATTTAGAAGCCTACTGTGCAAGGGGCTACTACACAAATAAATACAATGAACTCTACCCAAAAGTTTTTTTTTTTCCATTTTTTTAGAATAGATTGAAGTAAACTGTGAGACTATTTTAACTCATTGAAAGCTAAAATGGCCTGTCTCACCAATTCCTTCAGAAATACCTTGCTTTTCTCTATTGCCTTCACCTGTAGCACAGCTGCCCTCCTACCATACATGTTTGCAAGGGAAAGGAGGCACTTCGCTGTGGTCAGAAAATGACACAATTCTACACCAATCTTACCACCTCTGTTTCAACCCACACTTTGAGGAATTGCTGATTTCTTCACCACTGAGAACACTGCTCATATCATGTACAGTATGTACATTTCAGTGCTACCACCTCAGACTCAGAATATTTACTTTGCTTTTATTTCCCCTTTTGAATGTCTTCAACTCCCTACTCATTCACTTCTCAGCGTCTGAATAGGCAAACACACCACAGTATGTCTGGATCATCCCTTAAGTCTTCAATTCAGTGACTAGCTCCTCCTGCTGATTCACAGGCTTAAAACTCAATAACAACCACTGCTTTTACAATTTCTAAAGCAATCTGATATCAAAGGGAGTCATTACAGGAAGAAATTGTACTTCCTACAAATAATAAACAAGGTTATTCAAAGGTACATAAATGCAAACTCACTCTTGCAAGAGGCAGAAAATTAATTTCTGCTACATGCACAGTTGACCTAAGCTGCAGGATGACAATTTACACTTGTACAAGATTGGACATTCACCCATTATTTCTGTTGCTTCCACTGTCTGATAATTTCCTCCACAGCTTGTGTTGCTGGTATCCATGGCAGCTGCTCATCTCACCAGGGGCCTGCTGAAAACACCCCCCGAGTGGGGACACAAAGAAAGTACGTACAGTGGGCAGAGGAAAAAATAACACTCAGAGGGGTTTGAAGTCCAAAGGTTGCACTTTGATATTTAACCAGGGAAAGCGTATTAATTAGAGAATATCAAAAGTAAAATAGGTCAGAAGACATATACATAAGTGATAATTAATGTACTACTAAAATAAATGCTAAAAGCCAAAACCAAAACACCCCCCAAACAGTCATTCTGTCAATAATGAGTAAATAGTGAATCCTGCATACTTTTTATGCTTTTTTTCCCTGTGTTCTCCTCACATACAGGCAATGACATTATTAAGAGCCAGCCAAAGGACATTTTGGCACTAGCAGAGAGGAGAGCATGTCCTGGGCTTTTTCTTTGCAGGGACCCTTTCCTTAATTCTAGCTTCTGCCAGCTCTTGCTGAACACAATTCAGTCATACAGAGGGAACAAAAAGTGTTGCAAAAATGCCACATTAAGATTCTGCCAGTGAAGACAGTTCTTTTAAAGTCAATGTCTCAGCTAGCAGGACCCGGGTGACACAGAGGTTGGGCTGGCAGGGAGCACAGGGGCAATGCCCAGTTTGCCTCCCCAGAAAACTGCCAGACTTCAAGCATCACAAGTTTGAGGAGTTGTTCAGGCTAGGAGACTGCTCCTATGTACAACCAAAACATATATCAACAGTATGGAAATCTCCCAGCAGCATTTCTAGTACAAATTTTAGCAAGGCAATCCACCCCTCAGTGCTGCACCACCTGAATACCTGCATAGTTTATGTTTAATAATAATAAAACCTTAGGGAAACATTATCATTAAACCCTAATATTGTCCTCCTGAACTTCCTCTTGCGGAAAACTCTAGTGGAAGATGTGAAAATAAGTGTCTGACAAAACAGCTGTATAATAAGAGCCCATTAAAGACCTTGATGTGTTCATAGAAAGAGACCTATTGATTAGAGTATATCATTGCTCAAGGCCTAAAACAATGCCTTATTGGGCTATTTCTGTCACACTTCTTTTTAAAGCTTTCGCTAGAATAAACTGCATCAGGAAAATTCAAGTGCTGTATTTCACATATGAGGCAATTGAAGAACATCCAATTAGCAAAATCCTTGAAAATCACTGAAAACTTGTCCCTCACTGCAAACCTTGGAGAAAATAAACAGAGTAGAGCAATTACTGTTACCACTACTACAAGATAAAACAGAAATTTCATGGAGACGATTAATAACAAAGCAAAGCAAAGCAAACAAGTTATCACAATGTTTGAGGAGATAATTTTTTTCTCCACTTTATTTTTCTATTAATAAACTAGACCAGAGACAAAAACACATGGTTTGAGAATGATCAGGATAATTCCTGATCATATAGCTACTTTTAAATTGTGAAGAAAAATACCACTGCAGTACTTCACATGAAAGCCAATTAATTTCCTGCAGGAAATCTCAACAGATCTACGGGATGCAGGATCAACTGGAAACTTTTGAGCCGAGACAGGTTCTAAAACCTTGTTATATTCTTTTTCTGGAAACCTGGTGCCTGTACATCACTTAGTCTCACACGCCTCCACATCTTCCCAGAGATGAGACCTAGTGCAGTCTCAAGGTCCAGGAGTCCTTGAGTCACGATCTTCCTTCCAAGGTGCTCATTAGAAAGTGCTAATCCTTTTTATGTGGCAAAGTAAAAGTTGCTTCCAGCAGCTTTACTACCAATATTTGCATTCCCTTTACTCCTATTTTATTTTTATCTGCTTTGAATTGTCCATGATTAAAACAGTAAGACAAAATACAAAACAAACCCAAAAATTTATTTGAGTCAAAGAGAATAAAAGACAAAAACCCTATTATAAAACACTTTACTGAGAGGAAAATGTGTAGAAATTTTACTTTCACCAGTAACTCATGGAGCACATTAGTGATTAGCCATTAATTATCCATTAATAGCACAACTTTTTTATCCTCTTGAATTGGATGGGTGCTTAAACTTGGAAGAAGTCTTTTGGGAAACAGTTTGATTTTGCCCTTCTTTCAGAACTCAATTTTCAGTTCATAATATATTAAGGCCAGTGTTTTCTGCTCACAAAATATGAGAAAATAGATTTCTTTTTTCCCATTATTTCAGAATCTGAAATTGTATATCATCTCTTTTATCTAAAGCTCTCCCTTCAATATTTGATCAGGCAGGGCTTTGGCCTGGTTGGAGTATAAACCAATCAATACCAATGTTAGCTAGAAAAGAAGAAATTCCACAGTGAAATCTCTAGGAAAAATGTCAGTATAAAGCAAATTTAAAAATCCCTCCCATCAGGTCTGAATGTACAAACCAAAAGAAATACTTTTACATTTGCTTTTCTGACTCTGAAAGGTTCGATAAATACCAACAGATAAGAATTTGTTGAAAAAAACTTACTTTGAATTCAAATCTTTTAACAAAATACTGTGCATTCTAGGTGGGTTTTTTCCTACTTGCTTTTGCACCATAAGAAGTTCAAATCTCCTAGGCAATTGTTATATCATGTATTAAATCTATTGAAAAATGGGGCTTGAACTCAAATCTCTGTCATTCAAATAGAAAAAACAGTAAAAGCCTAAGCCTTATGTTTCAAGACTTCTAGCCATCCACTTGAAACTTCAAGACAGCTGAGAGCACCTCCTAGGGCTTCACAGGAGGAAAACCACTTCAGGCTGAGAGCATGTTTAGGAAGCTGCTCCTAACTCCTCCTCGAGCCCTTCCCCTGCTCCCTTCTCTCATGTGCATCTGCTGCGTGAGCTCCCTGCTAACCCTTCCTCAACTGCTCCCCTGCTCTAATAAAAGATGCCTCCCAACAGCCTTCCTTCCTCTCATTATAACAAACCATGAGGTCCTTGTGATGTTCTCAATGGCACTGAAAGATTTGGAAAACTAATGAGCTATGGGTGTAACAAAACCTGAATGCCAACTGCTGGGCTTGAATTTGAGGGTTTATCTCGTACCGTTTCCTAAGCCTGGGCTTCCATTTCTGATTTTTCCTGTCTGCGCAGTAATTCCCAGATCTGTAGGAAGCTCCATCAATTAAGCTTGAGCATTTCATGCTTTTAAAACATATCAAGATTATTAACAAGCAGTATAGAGATGCATTGATAGGTTAAGTTACTTCAATTATATTTGCCTGAGACTAACTAAAAAGAGAACAAGAATTTGAATAGAAAAATATTAAATAAACAAGCCCTCAATTTAATACTAAAAAGCAGCACAGTTAGAGTTATTACAGCCTGAGGTAACTGATACACAATCAGTATTTCACCTGAATAGATATGCTGCAGTGAAATTAATGAAATTACAATACCCAATGTTGTTCTTTAGACAAAACTTAATGCCAGGGAAAGCACTTTTTTCTGTAAGCACTGCCTTGCCTATAAAGTTAACACAAACACCCTGCTCAAGTACATAACTAATTATTTTAATCAGATACTCCAAGTAAAAACCCCTCAGCCACGTACATTGTACCCAGCAACCACACTGATAAGTGCTCATCACAAAATGTTAATTGCATTCCATTAAAAATACTCAAACAGCCTATATGATTTCAAATATTGTGTGCCATTTCTCTCTAATTGGTCCAAAAGGAATATTTTCCTTTACCTTTCATTTCCATGTGATGTTCAAAATTGTTCTGGAACTTGACAAAGACAAACACTTTGATGTTTCTTTGCGTTAGGAAAATCTTTATCCAATAAATTACAATTATGTAAATATTAGACCCCCTGGGGTATAAGTGCCTCTTTGAGGCATAAGATGATTAGAGCAGAAAAATCATTAGATTTGTCCATGACCATGCTATCCCTTCCTTCCTCAGGAAATTCTGTTATCAAAGAGTTTAATCCTATTCCCACTGAAGCAAGTAAATTTGTCCACCGAGTAAAATGGAAATAAAATTCATTTCCCTCATTCAGGCAGTACCCTAAAAGCCTAGATGATAGTAACATCCCTGGCATGGATATTTAGTTACCATTTTTAACACTGTCCTTTTACAAATGTGAATGCTTTTACTGTTAACCTTCCCTTTCTCCTGACATGAAATCTCAAGCTTTACTGAAAATCTGCAAGATGTTGCTAAAGCCGGGTAACAGCTGGACAGCAAACACACACGCCTGTGATCACACATGGTGGTCAGTGCAGCGGGATTGCCTGGTGATGGGGCAGCACGCAACAGCAGCATTGCTTTGGACATTAATGCCCGGTGGATGAGGGCTTGATGTGATGCTTGTAAGGCTACGACAATGATTACAGGATTTGTGCGAGATGGGAAACTGTGGCTAAGAAGGGGAGTGCATAAAAAGAAAAACATGTTGGTTTTCATAACTCTGGTTACATCACCAAACCCTTTCTGTCCCCTTTGCAAAAGGCACAGCTTGTACTCCGCTCCTGGAGTCTTTATGTTAGGCTTAAGAGTCTGTTTGAGGGAGCAAGTAGCTTCCTCTGTTCCATCCTTTGCTTGTGTGATTATAAAAGGCTCCAACAGAGCTTAACCTCCCCTCCCTTGGAGCAGACCAGCTGGTTTGTGATTTGCTGTAGCTGTTTCCCTATAGGTTTTCTCGTTGTTGAAAACCATAAGACAGACATTCTCAAGGCATGCAAAGAAGGACAGTGCCCCTTACCAGCAGGTACCATGGATTTGAGCCTGTTTGTAGATGTACTAGACGTCAGTGAAGGAAGCATGAAGCATTACCTGAAGTTTAAGGCTTTATCCTTAAAAGCTAAGACCAAAGAGAGTATAGTCTCCTGAATAATTTACACATAAATGTTCTGAAACACATTCAGGAGAACGAGCTAGGGTAGAGATTAGTGTAGACGTATTAAGAAAGTTTTTTCTTTTACACAAAGAATAAAATGATAAGCGAATGGCATTACATGTTCATATTATAACACAGAGCAGGTACCCACTTCACCAAAGGGTTCCAGTACCTTAGGTGTCTAGCACAGAGATAGGACAACATGTCAAATTCCAAATGTGTAGTGAAGCTTTGCAAGTTTGAGCAGCTTTCCAGAAGGATGATTATGATTCCATAGGTTTCAAGTCTTGTCACCTGCTTTCAGTCCACAACACCTGCATGAAACTAATGTATTTCTTTAGAAGCACAACAATAATTATCAAGAATGTTGGGCATTGCCTGTGTATTTTTAAGGACCTGGCTCTGCAGGTGGTTTAGGATTTGAAAGCTAACATGTAGTAGTATATAGTGAACTTAGGAAACTTCTGGGTAGGACTCATGGAAGTGCTCAGTCAATGTATCACTTGTTTTATTGTTCTATAAAACCCTGTGCCAGATGTACTTGATGGCTGATCTGCTGAATCCACAAGGTAGTGTGTCTACATTGAAGGTGAAGAGCAGCAAAACCTGGACCTTGAAGTGAGTACTCTGCTCCAGGTTTAGATAAGGGTCTGTAAAACAATAACAAGAAGCTATTTTTCAGGAGCAGTGAACCAGATACTATTGTTCAGCAGCTTCTCGATGAGCTACTTTATTACTGTAATTCAGGTCAGGGCCCAATATCACTCACATTTCTGTGTTGAAGCATCAAGGTCAGCAGTGCCCCTGGTGCTCTTGAACTGATACCAACCTGACAGGCTGAGAAAAGCCATGGAGTGTTACGGGGATATTGGATGTTTATACCATCAGGTGGGGACTCTTGCTGGCCTACCTGTTTCACTTGTATTTCTATTATGTCTACATTGTGTTACACACATACACTAATATGTGGATATATGTGCTTATCATACTACACACAGATTAATGTCGTTTCCACCTCGCCCCCCTTTAATGCTGAATTTTTGTTGTATACAGGATTGGTGCTTAGGAAGATATTTCCTAGAGTTCATCGGTACTCATATGAAGATATGAAGCCAGTGGTGTGGTGTCTGCTGACTCAAAGAGCAACTCCAGGTCATTTGAACCTAGAACTTACCAATTCTGGAAGCATTTACTTAAGTGTCTGCAAAAAATTACAAGTGTTGCCCCAGTTTTCTGGGGCAAAATGCTTTGCAGCAGAGAGAGGTAGATGAACTCCCAAGGGCTGCAGAAGAACTCTGGGAAGCAGAATATTCCCCTTCTGCCAGTGACCCACAGGTCTGGCTCTGCCCCAGCCCACAAGTCTAGTGGAGTACTTATTTTAACTGATAAATGGACTTGAGTATAAAGGAGATTAAATTATCTTTCTAGTCAACTGAATATGACTCAGTCACTCAGCTTTGTTTTATTTAAAGGTTTTGTAGAGGAAGAGCACAAAAGCTCTGCCAATCACGTTTGCTTTATCTTACCCCGTAGCCTCCTTTATACAGGAGAGGCTGTAAAATATTCTTTTCAGCTTGTTTACCTGAAGTTTCACAAACTCCATAGCATTTTAAAAGTCTAAAAGCATATAATGAGAATGTCTTTGTAAAGCATCGCTAAAGAGCTCAAATACATTTCCACAGTGGCCTGTAAGTACCTTCCTTTAACAAGTAATTTTAGGACAACAAATATTTCACAACACTTTGTCTTGACAGCCTTCCTCAGCCTACCTCACCTCTCTACTGCTGGCAGCCCCATGACTGCAAAGGCAAGTATATCCAGCAGAACTCTTTTAACTTGAGAAACATGGCTGTGCTTTCTTAGGAAAGGAATTATCCCCTCTAGAGAGATGACTGTAGGTACATTCAGATATTTATGCACCATTCAAGCCGAGAACTTGTTCAATCTTATTATTTAGTGATAAAGTTGACTAAGATGAAAGCTATAGACTTTGGCCCAGTCAGTCGAACACAGCGGGTATTTCAGTGAAATACATCACATGCACTAAAATAAACTCCACACTGCTATTACTGCTGCCAGTAAGCTGCTGCTTAACTCTGTTCTTACTGTGCTTACCGAGGGTAATATATTATTTTGCAACTGATTTTATCTAATTTCAATGTGCCTCTTGCAAGTCAAGGCATAATTCAACAGGGTTAAGTCAGGGAGAGGAAAATCAGGATCCGCTACTTATTTTGTGCTCTTCATTAGCATCCCAAAAAGAAGAAAAACAAAACAAGCAGCTTTAGCAAAATAAAACGTTTGGAAACATGTTCTCATTCTTCCTATTTCTTCAGCTTGATGGGGATCTGCCAGTGCTTTACACTGTAACTACTGGGACATGTACTCTATTAACATGCTGCTATTAATTTTAACTTTCTCAGCAGTAGTATCACATGTTGAAATTGCTTTGGAGACCCTCTAGTCAATCTAAATGCTATCTGATCTTAATCAACTTTTCTCCTCCTTTTTCAACGAATTGATATTACACCAATGTACAAATCTTCAAATATTGTGGCACTTGTTTGGACTGTTACAAAGATGAAAAAAATACATTTAACCAGTACATATCATTAATTTGTGGTTTTCAACAAATCAGCATCAAAAAAATGTTAGCACAAAAAAATAAAATAAATAAAAATCACAGGTCTTTATCAAAAGCTATTCCTTTTTCTTGAGAAGTTGCCTCCTCACTTATCATTTACAAGATTTGGGACCTACTTTCCAAACATCAGGGCTATTTCTCCATAACTTTCCTCTCAGCAGTGCAGCTTTTCCCCTCCTGGTGATTTTCAGATAAAGCAGAATTTCAAAACTACAAAAATAAGAACAGGTGCTTTGGACTGTATTCTTCTTTTTCTTCTGTTCACACAACAGAAGATTGACTTCCAGTACAGCCAGGTAACTGAAAATCTGATATGATATATCTTTCTTAAAATTGGAAGAGAATGGACCAAAACTAACACTAAGAGAACTGTTGTAATGCATAGGTTGGAGGGAAAAATAACTACATTAGGAATGTCCCAGATCCCTTTCAGCAGTGGAAATTAATGGAACATTGTCAATTAGCTTGAAACACTTAGTATAATGTATTTAGAATTTGCATGATAGATGGTTTATGTAACTCCATAACAAAGCTGAGCACAAGAAAATTGGTTTCTTCCACTTCTGTAATTATGTTCCTCACAAAGATAAAACAAAGACAAACTAAAATCCATATAACAACATTTCCCAGGGTTAAATTTGAGCATCCCCTCCTGCATTTAGGCTTTCAAACACTAACCAGAAGTAAAGCCCTTGCTAGAAAGCCCAAAGCGACTATCTGAGCCTGCATGCAGCACACATGCAGTTTCTTAGCAGGTGGCTCACAAGCTTAATTTAAACCTGGTTCCAAGACTTTGAGAAATGGGTCCTAGGCTTCAGATCCCTAAGCATGTACCCTGCTGACCTACCTGTGCTGGTCTCTCCAGTTTCACCACCCTCTGGGCCCTGCACTGGGAAGCATCAGAAACACCCAGCTTGTTTCACACATGGGATGGACACACACTGGAGTGTCCCAATGACCTGCAGCCAGGCAGCAGAGAAGTTTTCTGGCCATTGCCATAGTGTTCTCTCCAGGTAACACCATAAGGTCAGACGAAGATGAGTGATAAGGCAATGCAGCAAGCTGCACTGAGATCGTAGCCTCTGGGCAAAGTGGCAGCGTCTGACTCAAGGGTTGGTTCTTGGTAGAAAAGCAAAGGAGAAACTTCCCCTTGCTGAAAACACTTCTCTTCCTCTAAAACTGATAAGAGTACACATGGTAGTGCTTCCCCAGGACTAAAGATTGGTTTGTGCAGTTTAAAAAAATGACTTCTGAGTTTATGGGTAGCATCTTGTGACCCAAATAAAAACATCTAAAGTAACAGAGGGGGATTTTTGGATTTTAAATACAGTGGAATTCAAAGAAATCCCCAGTCATTGTACCATCTTTAGACTAATTCAGTATCATGTATTCCCCAATGCAAGTTCAGACATCTGTCAAATTCCTTATGGAGAAGGAAGTCAAATATATAATATATTTAAAAATATAAACTATTCATCAACAGGCAAGACCTCCCTCAGGTTGCTCATTAAGAAGCCCCATACTGGTACAGTTACAGTCATAACTGCATGTCTTGCCTTCTCTTTTTCATGATTCATTTCAGAAAGAAATGGAATTAAACCAAACAAGTTCTTTTACTTACACCAGCTTTCAACTTTAAAAAAAAAGGGTTGTCTCCTCTGACCTGAGCTTTATGAACTCCCCTGGCAAACCCTTTGTCAAATACAACTTTTTATTGAGCATGAATTCATTTATATTTGTCACCAGTATAGCTCCCCCCTTTTTCACGACTTTTGTGTTATTAAGGGTAAAATCAATGTTGTGTGGTTTTTTGAGTACAGACCTCTCCCACCAAAAATGACCAGTGACCGGAAAAATACTAGAAAACCTAAAGGGAGCTACAGATGGTTCCTCTGTGCCAGTCCAAGATGTTTAAAATCACCCTCCTCCCTCTGCAAAACCCAAACAAAAACTAATAAAGCATCAGACGCCATTGCATATAGCAGAACTGCACACTCAATGTGTCACTTTTAATCATATAATTAAATCATAGTCAGATTACACAGTATCAGGTCCCAACTGTTCCCCATGAGAAGAAGTTTGAGCTCGGGGCTACAGAATATATGAGAGACTTATTAGCACTACCTTGTCCCTGCTCTTCCCACAGCAAAGATATTGCTATAATGGGTGCAGAACCTTCCCAGAAACTTCTCTCATGCCTGCCTGGAGCTGGAGCAGAGACCACTAACATGCAAATGCAAGGGATAAGACCAAGGTGAGACCTGGACTGAGAGAGCATGCGGGATAACTTGCCAAACAAAGTGAGGAGACTGGTAGAGTTTCAGGTGGAGAGAAGACAGGGTAGTCCAAGGAGAAGACAGGTCACCTGAAGCAGCATGAGTTTACTTTGATGAGGATTTTACAGTAGTGCAGAAGGAAGAGCTAGCAGAGAGAAGTCAAACACCGATATTGAATTTGAAGCTAGATAGATTTGAAAGAGATTAAATTTAAAAAAAAAATAAAAAGCATTATTTAGTTATCTGTATACAATTAAAACATAAATCATCTCACTTCTAAGCAGGGAACTTCAGCATTATGAGTTACTCCGGACAACAGCCCTACTTCCTAATATATTTAGATCTACATAAATTGAGTACCAAGGTTATGGTAGCTAAAACATTTATTTTTTAAAAATTCACTCCATAACAAACATTCATAATGTACTCCTTTCAAATGGACCTGAAGATGCTGAAAGCACTGTTTTCTTAGCCACAGTTTTGAATTCCATATTTAATAGTGGCATTTATTAAATATTAATTTGAAAATGTATAATTCATATCCAGGGTTAGCATAGGTGAACAGTTCTGTCATTCATGACCTTCCCTGAGTGCTTACCACTATTCGTGCTAACTTGGTCAGGTGAAGGTTTACTTTAATAACGCTTCAATATGCCCAAGTTTGCCAATGGATTTGGCATCCACTGATGTTAGTAACCAAAAAAGGTGTCCCTCTGCCCACCCCTGGAAGCCATCAAGAGTCCAGGGCAGGAGGAAGCCAGCCTCCCTCCCTTTTACATCTCTGGAGACAGAACAGAGCAGTGGAAAGACCTGCAGGAGTTCATGCCTGAGAGGCAGTAAGAAGAGTTTCTGTAACTGCATTAACCAGAACTGATTTTATGAATGCCCCCGGTGCATTTCTGTGCTGAGCCAAGTTAGGCTGAACCACCTTTGGCAGCGATTTATACTAATCTATTTGATGCTGCATTGAAGCAGACTGTCCATGGTTGCTCAGACAGTAACCAGAGCTCAAAAGAGACAGTAACTAACAGATGAGTGGAATGAATAGTTTTTAGTTGAGACAATTCTTTCTTCTCAATTTGCAGTTACTGAAGTGTAGGAGAGAGTATCAGACATGGATTTTACAAAGAAATTACTGGGAGATGAATAGGCAAGAATTGACTGGTGTAAAGGCACTTATTGAGCTGCAGATGCCAATATGAAGCTGAACAAAGCAAGAAACATATCTCTGGGCTCCCTGGCTCAAACCTGCCTGACCAACATGATCAGTACAATGCAGAAAATTCCCTACCCTGCACGGATCTCAAAATAACTTTGAGAGTTTGTGCCTCGGGTCCTGCTGCATTGCAATGCACTGCTTGTGACATGGAGAGTAATATTATTTCCTTACAGTAGCAGGTGATGCAGAGCATTCATGTTGGATTAAGCATTGAATTCCATGGGGATTAAGAATTTCCACTGTATGATTTCCAATACATAATTTCATAGGGCCAGATACCCTGAACAAATTAAATAGGTATTAAAATCTCATCTTTAGTCTTGGAAATATATAAATATAAATATATATATAAGCATCTAACTAAAAACATTCCCAGTCATTTGCTTGTAACTTATGCAGCTCAAATAGCAGAGGGCAAATGTTGAATGAACAGATTAAAATTGTGTATTTTCCTCCTTTAGTCCCATTCCTACAACAATCAAGGAAAACACCAGGAAAAAGGCCAGCAGCAGAGTTTCACTTACAATTCCCAGCCTTCAACCTGAGGTATTACAGACAAATAACAAACCTTTTAACATTTCAAATGCTGCCATTTCCCAGTTGTAAGGCAATTAGAAAAGGCAACTGAGAATACCTTTGAAAATGTGTTTTCAAATATATAAGCAGTTACATTGACATAAGCCTGATGCAGTGACACTGAAATCAATTAAGTTTGACTGGCACAAATTTGGAGAAGATCACAATATCAATGTCCAAAAGTTAGCAAGAAGGTATGCCTTATTTGTGAAATATCAAGCATTACCTTAAACTGTTTTGATTTCCATTTTAAAAATTTAACAAATACTCTGTGGCAAGCAGCAAATGATCAGCTGCAAATTTGGAATTCTGGCCCATAGATTTTGGCCTGAATATTGTACATCTCTATCAGGCGAACTTTCACATTCCATCCATCTTCGAGGAAGATAGAAAGCCATAAAAAATAGTTTCTGTTCCTCAAACTAAAATCCAGGCTAAAACAGCCCCCGTCACAATGACAACTGTGCTTTTTTTTCCCTGCCCTGAGAGTTTTCCCTGCCTAAAGACAAGGAAATGTCCTCTTCAACCCCTGCCCTGTGCACCTGTGTTGTTCATTTCTTCCTTCTTATAAGGGAGTGCTGCCAGTCCACTGTTGAGAGGCACCTCTGCCATCCAGGCACAATATCTGTCTGTACTGGCGGTATCAGTGCCTGCTTTATCATGAATCTGAAGTCTCCTCATCCCAAGGACGGTGCTCGCAGTATCTCGTACACCGATAAGCAAAATTCAAATTAGATCAGAGCACAGTCCTGCTACAGAACCACAAAAAGAGACAAGCAATCACCTGGCCTGCTTTTAACTGAGAGCAGAAGGTGATAGAGTTCAATATCCTCTTCATTCCTGCACTGCACATTGTCAAGGCACAAATAGGGAAACTAAATAAATACAGCCATGCACAGTATTTAACAAACAGAAGAGAGTCCACCATTTCTGACACACTCTGGTCCCTGCCTCCTTCTAAGCTTGTCATCTAAGACACACAATATGTAATAACCAAATGTAATAAATGACAAAGAGTAAGGGAATAGGTATCAGATTTCAGTTTAGATTTTCTGCATACAACATTCCTAAGCAGAATGATTATAGCATGGTAGTATATTTATTTGGAAATACAGTAAAGTATTACTTTAGTCATGACCAAAAGTAACTTTCTCAGTTTCTGTAACTTCTACAGCAGCCTAAAATGATTAACATATAAGTAAATTCTAGGAAATGTCAGGCACTTGATGTGTAATCTGTCCTAAAATAAGTGAAGTGCATGAACTTCTCTCCATTCTAAAAGACATACTGTGAAACACTGTCAAAAAAGAAGGATCTCAAGTTTTACACTAGAATTTTCCACTAATTTATCAATAAGCTAGACTCTTTCTAGCTCCATTAGGCCATATACCACTCTGCCATAACCCAAATGGCAGCAGAGGTGAAGGCACAGAAAGCACAGCTTTTCCATATGTGGCTTGGCAATGTGTAATCCAGCCCTTGGCAGTCAGCAGCTCCTCCTTCCCACTGCCAATGAGCAGGAACTGTGCCTGTGACAGGTAAATGCTGTGCCACTTCTGCCAAAAAGAATAAAACAAAAACATGTCCAGGCCAAAGTCCCTCCAGCCCAGAATCTGTACCAACCCAGCCTATACCTGAGGTTTTTTCCCAGGTTTTTAGAGAATTGACTGAGAACTAAACACTGAACACTTTCTTTGGTGGTGTCAGACAGCCCCCCAAAATTCTCCTTTTCCAAACTGCCTTTCCAGAGTTGCCCCTGCCCTCCTGCTACATCCCTCTCCACCCCACAGCATTTGCTGCCACATTGGCAGTACCACAGCAGCTCTGGAAGACAAACTTATGAGAAGGGCACACAGCAAACTGCTTTGTGCTGAGTATCACTGACACTTCAAATCCTGACCCTGCTCCAGTTTTCTGAGATCCTGCTGTACCTTAATCACTTAATAAAGCTTTGCAGTGCTCTCAGGAACGGGAGAGGAGAACAAGGCAGTAAGAGGATGCTCAAGGAAATACACAAGGAAAGTAAGTAGCATTGCAATGCGTTCTCCCAGCACTCTGTGATGTGTGGCTCAGGCAACTTTTGAGACAAGAGAACATCTTTGTATTTAGCCTTAAGAGAGTTCCTCATCCATTAACTTCTTTGATCTGCTCTTGAAAGCTGTGTAAGCTTTCAGAATTTATGTCATCTTTTTGCAAAGGTTTCCACAGCCTGATTACGCTGGCTGAAGAACACAGAGGCAAAAATGAAGATTAAGTTTCTGCTGTGAGCTTATTTTCTCTGAGTGTTCCTTCTACACCTTGATCATCTATCAGCCTTACTCTCTACCTTCCTGATTCTGACATATTTGAAAAAAATGATTTATTATTCATCTTTTTTTCCTGTCCTCTGTCTCATGCTTTCACATTTAGCGTTCTAGAGTCTACCAGCCATTGCATCTTTCCCATTTGAATGCAGATTCACCCTTTTGTAGGATATTTTCTTCCTTCTTACAGTGCCCTTATTCTGCTCTTTAACAATGACACTTTCTGTTTACCAAACCATTTTGATAAGTAGGTTAATTCTGTTTTTCTGGTTCAGCATCCTTGGATAGTTCCCCTTCCTGCCTGTAAGATATTTACTTTGATTTAAAAACAACATCTTTTTAAGCATTAATCTCATTCCAACCCTCCGGTGGCCTGTGACTATACTGGATATTGCCACTAGCCCAGATTAACTAGCACAGTGCAGGACCAGTGTAAGCTTGGGTGAGTTTGTGAATGAAGGATGTCACTGCCTGGCTTGCCCTGTGCCAGTGGAGCTCTGCTGCCAAGCAAGGTGCTCAATGGGATGATCCAGGATGTGCAGTGCTTTGTACTTCCTGCTCTCAATAGTCAATGTTAGCAATGTTTTTGCACTTGCTGACTTGAGTTCAGAGCACACAATTGCTGTCATTGCTGCTTTGAGAGGCAGAAGCAAACACTGTCAAGGGAAACGTCATAATGTAAGCGTTGATGACTAGGGAAGTATTCGTATTTCCCTTTGCAACATGAATAACTGTACAAGCCATGACACCCAGAAGTGTGATCTCTCTGTGCCAATTTTTATCTGGCATTTGATTTATTTGGAAGCAAATCTTAATCCTTTTTCAACTACCAAACCACAATAGTCTCTGAGGCTTTATATCAAAGGACTACTGAGTTGTAGTCCACTATGTATGACACTAATGACACCTCAATTCAGCAGTTGCATAGGGAAAAAAGGAGATAAAACAGGTGTGCAAAAGTAAAGAGAAGTTTGATGCTTATTAGAAACAAAGCATGCTCTAAACTACAGTCTATGCAACAACTTAATCAAGAGAGAACACAATGGCAAAAGAGGGCAAAATTAACCCCTTCTGTTAATAAATCTTCACCAATCTTTCATTTGTTTCCAAACAGCGGCTTTCCCACCACTTGGATAGAACCAAATTAGTAGAAAAATATTGCCATCTATTTCTTTAGAAGCTATAAGAAGTAGACAGGAAGGATCTAAAGAATACAGACACTTTCCCACCACTACACCTGTGAATTTTACCTGCTTTACATTGTGTCCTGCCACTTTGAACCAAGCTATTTTTGACACTTTTCAGATGTGCTTTCTTTAAACAATCATTACTACTTCAAATGAAGAAAAGGAAGCAATAAAAGTTCAGACTCTCATTGATTTTGTTTTACTGTGCTTCAGTTGTGTTTCAATGCTCTTGCATTGAAAGTATCTCATGATACTAAAGTATCATGATCTCATGATACTTTCAATGCAAGAGCAGTGATTGGATTAGAAGGAAATAAATTCTCCCAACTAAATGCAACATTTGGTAGATACTATAATGGCATTTGTGAGTTAGTACTATCAGAATAAAACACACACAAAGGGAAGAATGGGGGAAACTACATTAGAGTCTGTGCACACAAAGTAACTCAATGTATTGTCACCCCTCCATCTGCTTTATTACAGCAGCAAATAGCAAAATAAGCAGAACCATACTTTGTTACTTTTATCCTAGTGTATATTTTATTTCTTTTGCTGTGCTTTAAAGTTCTGAGTTTGTGAAACACAAACAGAAACAGCAATGGCAGTAACACTTCTTAAGTTTTAGTCCTGTCAAACATGAACAAATTATTATAGTTGGTGGTCCAGACTTCTAGAACATTATTGAATTCTGCTGAATCTGTGCATAACAGTGCCTTTTCCTCTACCCTCTGGTTAGTTTCACAACAGAGATGAGACTTTTTTACTACCAATTCATTTATCTTTTTTTTTTTTTTCAAGCACAAAAACTCTGAGCCACCCTTACTCCCACTGCAGATACCTCAGTGGCCTAGAGGACATGGCTGGGAATCTTTGGGGTTCTCTTGGGCCAAGGCTGGGTAGTCATCAAAAACTGCCTACCTGTACTCAGGTGAATTTCTCCTATTTCTGACTTTGTTTTCACAGGTATTGTCTAGAACAATGCCAATAATACAGGAATAATTTAAAACATTTTAAACTCAAAAGTTCTTCTACAGTGCTCAAAGAAATGTCACTTTCTAAAATTTACTTAGACAATTCTCAAATAGTGTTAAAACAGCACAAATGAAGCATGACTAGATTCAATGCTAGAGCCAAAGGGTTCCTCCAGAGCTTGAACTGTATTGTTTTCTGACATTCTGCACTAAATACAAATTAAAATACTGGAAAAGCAAAGATTAAAGGAGTCTTCATGTACAGCAAACTGTACTACAGAGACAGAAATAAGGACTTTTCTATTACATACTAGATAAGAACAAAATAGCAATCTTTGATCTATTAACCCAGTTGCCTTGATAACAAGTCTACTTTCTTCTTTTTGATTTTTTTTCCCCTAAAGATAAGTCCCGTTCCTCCAATAAGTCAAAAGCTTTTGAGTCTGCTTTAATTCAGAACATTTTTTTCCTGTATTTTTAATTCCCATCTCAAATAAACAGGCTTTTTTTCCATGATGAGTGCTAACAGCAGTCCCCATTAACACAGTTTTTTAGAGGCAAAATACAACTATCTGCTGCCATTCAATATTACTTATTCATATTACCTCTATGAATAATGAATACGGCTTACCAAATGTTGAAGAACTTTAAAATGCTTTATTATACTTAAGAGCTTGGCAACACTCTTAGGAAAAAAATCATACTGTTCAAAAAATAGATATAAAAATATGATGCTCTTTTAAGTATCTATTCCTATTTAACAATGCTATTGGTACTTCATTCTTCCAGCAACAGAAGGTCATGTTTATTTAATTACTAATAGCTCACAAAACCCAAAGCATGGTTGTATGTTGATATGATATCTATGTTATGCTGAAAAAATGGTTAAGAAATGGTGACTCTTACTCACCATAATGCTTTCCACTAGGCATTCAGTCATATCTGGGAATATTTTATATATTTATAGAAAATACCAGTATGTTTGGTGTTCCAGCCAAAATGCAGATCCAGGAGGGTGAGATTAGATTTGCAAAGAGAGTCCTAAGGACTGAGAAAAAGCAGCCTCTGTTATACACATGCCAGTTTCAGTGAAAGGAACTAGTTTAGTGCAGGGCTACTCAACAATCTGTTTATCATTTATTGCAGGGTCTGCAGTGAAAAATTCCCAACATCATTTTTGGAGCCTAAACTCAATTTAGCAAGGATTGGCAAAAAAAGCATCTGCCATGCCTTCACATTCTTCTTTAATTTTGGCAGCTAATCGTTGCACACAGACCATTTATTTGACTGGCCTGGCCTCTCCCCAGGCTTGGGACCATCCAGCACTTCATTCAAGGAGGTCACAGGGCTTAAACATCCCCAAGCTGAAACAATTATGAAAGCACAAGCCCTTTGGAGACCCTTACAATTATGAGAAGCCACAATCAAAAGCCTATTAGTGTTGCACTCGAGAATCAAATGTTCTTGCAATGGCTTTTTTTGCCACGTTCTGAGTGACTCTGCTAGAGTCCAATTACTCCTGCCAGAAGGAACCAAAAAGGCTCTCTTTTATTCCCAATTTATAGAAAAATAAACACTAAGATGCCTCCTGGACCTTTACCTTCTCCCACTTTAGCTCTCCGACTCCATGTGGTTTTACTATCAGGCTATTTTCACAGTTTAAGGTTTGAAAGTTTTTGACCCAAATATTAAGAAAGCTGAGCAGTTTGTGAACAAAAGGTTGGACAATTCCTTGAAGACACAACAAATATTTTTGAAGATTGTAAATATCTGAGAAAAAGGTATGCTGTAATATATCTGTTCCTATCTGCTTCAAGTTAATAAAACTCAAGGAACCAGATGTCTTTGAGATTATTGCAGATTTTCACTGCCAGAAACAATTAAGCCACAGTAGGGAATTTACGGGGTAAGAGAAAACTGTAAAATTAAATTTCAAGTGTATGCAAACTAATCATACATTTAATGCATACTCCACCCTTATCATTTTGTAGTCATTCTTCTGTCACATTATTTTTTGAAGAAAATACACATATTTGATGAAAAGAGTTTTAAATTAAAAAATCTTGGCAAGACATCAAGGCTTAGTCCTCAAAAGAGTATTCTTCAAAAGCTCATTGCCGGGCCAAAAATGTCACCACAGAAGCAAGAGAGACAAGCATACCAAGCTCATAGAGTTTTAGGGAGAATCTGATATCACATGGACAAAACTAAGGGGATTTTGAAAAAGCCCAAAGGAAAGATTTGCTGTTTACAAGAGAGAAGTCAGCAGTTTTCAGATAGAGAGCCCATTCAAATATTCTAAGTTTAGAGACTGGTCTTTGCTTTGAAAATCAATGCAAATAGTCAGAGATTCAGTAGTCTAATAACAGAGCTCTCATAGCTCCTAGCAAAATTACACAGGCACTTTCCACCTGGGGCATTTCTGCTCTGCATTCCCAGCCCCAGGTGTGCAGTTAAAAGCAGTGCTGGTTAGTGCTTTTCACTCATGTTTCCCAAATGTTCTGGATCCCTGTCTCCAGGGGATTCACATGATTCCATAGGAATGTCATGTCCTCAGAGGGTTTCTGTCTCTTGTGTCAGGGGTTGGGAACAGGTTAAGAGACAGGTCTCTTCTATAATAATGGTCTTTCATCAACAGAATTATGCTGCTTATTACCATTAAAATAAAAAAAAAATAGTCATACAGAGAGCTTTCTATAAATCCAGCATTTTAAGGATCACAAAGCCACACAGGACTTTCATTAGAAATCTCCATGAATTGTTTTTAGAAAAAAGATCATTTAGTTATTTTAGTTACAGTCTATGGGTACAGGAATTGGAATAACCACATGTCACTTTAACATTCCATTTTGGATGTCATTATTAAAGGGAAAATTATCTTAGGAATAATTTTTAAATAAATTTAAAATAAAAGTTCACAAAATAAGCCTTATTGATATTCCTAAAAGAGTTCCTGAACTGCCAAAAAGAAATCTACCAATGACCTCTATGATCAAATGTATAAAGAGCAATAAAAAAAGTGATATCACTTGAATTAAAACCCAATACGTCAAGACAAACCAATACAGGTCTTCCCAAATGTTCTTTGTCATATTCTCCTGTTTCTGCCTTCATAACACATTGATTAGTGACTGGTTTTATGTTTCTGATTAAAGCAATTCATACTTCTGAATTTGTATAAGCCTTTGGACAGCTTTAAACAAATGAGGCTCTACATGAGCAACAATATTTTTTGCTACTGTCACTTCAATGAATTGAGCTCAGTTGGTGCTTTCTATTGAACTGTTACAAAGGAGAATCTTTTTCCCATTTAACTTTTTGCTCTTAAGGTATAGGCAAATTTATTTCTTAGCCAGATATTCTAAGGAAATGAGACTTACGTATTGAAACTACATCACTTCAATGACTTTTAAATCAGTTTTCCATGAAAAGCAATGGAGATGTAAAAATCCACAGGTATTGGAAGTGTTTATAAACTTCAAAACGTGTTCAGGGAGAGAGACTTCTTCAGTCCCCAGTGATGGCAAGGAAGGCTACAGGATGAAATTAGTCTCCAAGAGCCGCAATGTGAATTTAGATTTCAAACATAACTTCTACCTATTAAGGAATAACTTCTTTTTTTGAAACTTTCTGACTGACCCTAAATGTTTCCATCACCAGAGGAGTGCTTAAGTGACATCACACCTTCTACTGCTTAGCCAGCAATTGAAACAAAACATTCATTACAGGTATTATTGAAAAGCATGTTTTCAGATGGCAGATTTCTGGCCCCAGCTGAATGTGAAATACCAAAAATTCCCTTACAAAGCTACATGCTGACTGAGTGCAAGGGTGCACAGCAGGGAAATTGTGTCAAGATATTACAAGATAATTTGTCTGAATAGCTAATAAACTTATAGATGAAACTTACAGGATTGTAATTGCTCACCTGGAAGTAATTTTGTAGGAAAATAGCTACAGTATGTAGAATATTTTTATAAGTAAATAAAAAGGAAAAATACTGTAGAGATACTATATTTTTATCCCCATTATTCTACTTCATTCTTTAACCCAATCCTTTACTGTATCATTTCAGTTAATCAACCTCAAAATCTATGTATTATCTTAACTAATATTAGTAAAAAGATGCAATTTGTTGATTAGTGTACAAGACTTGATCCCGTGGGAGTACTGTGGATAACAATTCATAGATCAAAAATTGTCATATACCAAGAATGGTTTTTATCATTTTGAAAGAATATTCAAATGAAAGCTTTTCTCTCAATTCACAGAACATTTGAAAATGCACTGAGCCTGAAAGAAGAGACAAAACCAGAATCATGGTGTGGATCCTGGGGACAGAAGCCACTTCAAAAAGTCCTGAAATAAGCCCTTTCTGTGGGGTAAGACATTGATCCCATATCCTAAAATACTCCTCATTATGTTAGCATGGAATTACATGTTTTCATTTCCTGAAACACTTGATACTGAAACGTTGATTTAAAGTAAATATTTATGTATTATTAAATACATGCATTTTCTCATCTAATAAAGAATATTTTTATGACCAGCAGAGTAATGTCAGTAGTCAGTATTTAACATTGACAACTTTATGATGTCTACGTAACATGTATGGTATGTACAGTTTGCCTTATTCCACTGTGATACAACCTGAAGGGTCTATGTCAGTCTTTGAAGGATGAAGAGACTAAGGATGATGTTTATAGAACAAAGGAAGTATTAGCAATTGTTTGTTTTCCTAAGTGGATTAGAGAAATCAGTTTTAATGAGGCCTTATTTTAAGGCTGTTTAATATGGCAAGGAAGAGGTATGTGTGTGTGTGTGAGCATTGTTAAAATTCACAGTCTTTCCATTGCTTTTGGGGTATATTTAATGTGTTTCTGACTGTGGAACTGTAGGTGGCATTGAATCTCTTGGAGGAATTGTCTTTTTCTTCCTGATATATCAGAGTGCATGATGTAAAACCAAGCCCAGGTTTATCTTGTAAAGCCCTCGAGCCTCCTTTGGCTCTGGTGGGAGGTAAGCAGACTCCTTGGTAACCTGTGGCTTGGGGCACACTCCAGCTGGCTGGTAGTGGCAGGATGAACATTTAATTGAATTTTTAGCATTTTTAGGTTACTTGGCTTTATAAAAGGTAATAATGGTTTCTAATTTTCTGGCAAGAGTTCATGATGCCCAAGATGGATCTGCTTCTCTCTTTCGAAGTAGAAAAAAGCCCAAATGGCATTTTGTGTCCTATAACAAGTGATACATTGGTATCTCTAGTTTAGTATGGGTGGCACTTTAAAGATTACTTTTGTGTATAGATTATACAGCCAGATGATAAACTGAAAGGATTTGATTCTTAGCTATTATGAGCCATGAAACAGGGGAGTATAAACCTGACAAGTGCAGTTCTGTTTAGATCTCAGGTGGGAATATTTAAAAGCATTGTATCTCTGATCAGCTATGCATTTAACTATGATTTATTTTGTTTTCTTTTGATACTTCAGCCTTTTATATAGAGAGATATACGTCAAAACACTGTGATTAACAGCTGAGTTGTTGAAGCTACAGCAAGGATTAAGAGTGATTTTGTTCTCAGTGTTGAAAAATAACGTCTCTTTAGAATAGCAGCACTGATTTGATGGATATTAAAGGTATTTTCTGAAAATATTCACTGACATCTGTAAATTTATAAATTAATGTGTACCTTAAGTCATCAGAAGTGATTCTTTTTGTCTATAGCCATAACTCACTGCCGTCTCAAATATATGTTCTTTTTAAAGACACTTCTAAGGCTTATTATTGAATTTTGGCTCTATTACACCTGGGAACACATTTCACGTGACTGTACACTGAAATTCCATTCTCTAGTTATTTATAAAAGTCTTCTGCCCAGTTGACTGGCAGGCTTCCATATGGCCATATCCTCTGCTTTTTGAGTATTGGTAGACAAGCATTATTTCTTTCAGCTGTTCTTTATTCCTCCAGCCTCTTGTGTTTCTCTTTTGTGTTGGGAGAGGCTAATGAGTCACCTCTCATCATTCAGTTACTTAGATTTTCAAGTCACAAAGGAGACTTCAAATCCTCACATTCCCCAAAAGAAAATCAAATGTGACTACAGCTGCAGAATACTCTCATGGTACTGTAAAGTTTCTCGTTCTCTAAAAGTGAAGAGCCTTGAAATGAAATCCTTTTAGATGTCAAGAACTGTAATTTCTCTCCTCCAGACACTGATGATCTTCAGGGGATCTCTGTTTCAGGTCTGCAGTCTCTCAGGAGTCATTTTAGAGAGAAAATGACAGAAAAGTGATAGCATAGCTGATAAAAGGGTCGGGCTGCATCACAGAAAGCAAAAAGGAATTAGACTAGAGAACAAATCAGTAGATTTAAGGATGAAAAGATAAATTCCATTATAAAGGAGATAATGTAGGCATCTGGGAGAAGAGTAAATACAGAGATGTGATATTAGTATGAAAGCAAGGAGAATATAAAACAGAAATCAAATCAAATGAAATCAAGGATGTTTAAAGAAATCATCTCAAAACTGGGAGAAGAAAGCTAAAGAGGGGTGGTACCATGTTAGGCATCAAAATGAGCTGTAGAGACCTGCTTTAAAATAAGGGACTTAAAACTATTAAAAAAAAAAGATTGTGATGTGCACAACACAATGAAAAGTGAAAAATGGGTGGCTTACAGTTCAGTCTGCATGTTCTCCTGAACTAATGGCCTCATTTCTTATCCTTTCTGTAAGCTCCATGCTTAGTGCTCTCCCATTTACAATCCATTCTGACAAGGATGACCTCTTGTTACATATTGCCTATGTTCTTTTAAGTTCTCATAGCTGCAGTTTTCCCCCCTGTCTGTTTGTTCTTCTTGCCTTCTAAATATAGCTTTTATTCCCTTGGACATACATTACTGGCTTCACATACTGTCAATAGTGAGAAATATATTGGTACATAAAGAAACCATTGAGACTTAAAAAACCACTAAAGTTTTCCCAGGTTGTGTGTGTGAGAGAGGGAGTAAAATACCGTGTCTATACTTAAAAAAATGTTGTTAGGAATCCATTTTTAAGTTTTTATTCTTAATAACCCTACAGCAAATGTTCTTGGTTTGAGATACAGTGGACTTTTATTTTCCTATATTAAGCCATTGACTCTTTGCTGCACATTTTTTTGTTATTAAATAAGAAATTAGATTACACTTTTTTTTTATTTAATCCATCCTTATGAAATGTTGACCAATCAAATATATTTGCACTTTGTCATTTGTTGTCCTATTTTAGAGACGACCCCCTAAGTTTTATTTATAAATTAAATATTGGTTGGCTGTTAGAATTGCTGCTTGCACAGGCAAACCTCTTAAGTGTTTGAAGTCAATGCCTCAGACTTTCTCTCTTGCTATGCCAGACTACTCAAGAACACAAACCTGTGTGCACAACTTTACCCCAGGGTGCAGTTTGTCTCACTCTAGGGCTGTATATACCTGATCCCAAGCCTGCAGATGCAGAGCTGCCATCGTGAGTGCCCTTGGGCAATTAATAGAAGTCAGCAGAACTTTCTGAACGTCATTAATCATTTGAATATTGATACTGATAGCTCTCGAAGGCAGCTTTGAAGTGAGGTAGAGGTTCCTGAAACTAAGAGGTAATATAATTTTAGTTTCTATTAGAGTGTAAGACATTATATAAGAGTCTTATAAAAAGATGTGATTCTTATAGGCCTGGTCAGAGCCAGAACTGTTTTCTCTGAATTCAGTTCCTTACCAGTTGAAATGGAAACAACACTTTGAAAAACTCAATCTGGTTAATAAATGCAGTTTCCAAAGACATTTTGGATACTTGGGGCAACTTTTTGTTTGTGAAAAAGAGCAATGGTGGATGACACATTGCTGCCTTCTTTGAGCTATGGCTACAGTCTGCAGCAAAGAAGGTTTGGGAGCAAGTATTAGAATCATGTTTAGGTTCAGATGCCTAGATCCTGAGAGGCCAATGTGAACCATATGTCTTCTCTAGTAAGGATCCATGAATCAGCATGCACTGTAATCTAAGTACTTTTAAGAAGCTGCTTTATCAGTTCTGATGCTTTGGCTTCATTTTCCCACTTTATGTTTGTGTCAATAGTGGGTGCCTGTATAAGAGCATGTATTTCTGATGTCTGAGGGCAAACTGGAGGCATTTTTGTTCATATAGTCTATGACAGAGTTTGTTCACTATTCTCAAAGATAAATTGAAAGAAAACATAGTCTTTCAGTTATACTCTTGTTAAAAAACAAAGAAAAAAAGAAAAAAAAAGAAAACTATTATTTGGTGAAGAGTATATCCAGCTGTTTATGATATCAACTGTCATTTTTTTCCAGTGATGATTTGGAATTGGGTAGGTCTCTGGATGCCTGATTCAAAGAACCATGGATTTTCTTCCTTGTGATGAAATTACATCAAATGTCAGTGTTACTCTCCTGTTCAAGTATTAGCTCAGGCTGTTTGCCACAGGGGCAGGGGGCGAACTATGCTATGAAATAGCACTGAAACATATTTAGTGCTCAAGGACAGGGGTGGATAAGGAGTTTTGGAAGGAAAAATTCTCTGGTTATCTAGAAAGCACACAGTGGCTGCAGACTCAGCTCCTGATGGTCGACATAAACTTTTGATCTGGAGAGCATAGTGAAAGTTCATTTTTTGGTTGCATGCTTGTAACTAAACATCACTTCTAATGTGGACTTCTGCATTACCAGCTGTATTGCAGCTCAACCAGGGAAGTGGTTATTAATGTAAAAGAGCTTCCTTGAAGGTTAATAATTAATAAGATGGAATTCATACCACGTTCTTTCTGTTTACATTCAAACTCCATTAAGTATCGTGCTTTGAAGAGACTTTTAACCTTCATTTTGGGGTTCACTGTTACTGCTGTCAGCTGGATTTTACAATTCAGAAATTCCCTGAATCTGGGATTTAAGGCAAGCAATGCATCCAGGGAAGGACCTGGCGGGGACAGAGGAGCCAGTTCTTTAACTAAGAACATACAAGTGCCCTTTGCTGGAGCAAGAAGAACCACAGCAGGCGTGGGAAGGAGCCAGCAGAGTTCATGCCTGCACTCATGGCTAATGCAACAACTAGTTTGAACACAAAGAAACACAAGCCAGGGTACAAACACAGGAATCTCACAGACCAAGCTCCATCTGCTGGCGTGGGTGAAGTGGAGGGATGATAAATGCACCGATGGTTGTTTTCACCTCCAAACTACCACCAGCGGTTCCACTGAGGAAGAGGCATGTTCAGCAATCCCATATGGCAAAACTACTTGCTCCCTTCCCATGGGATGAAGGCTTAAGGTTGCTCTGAGAAATTACACTTGTGGTGGGTATTTCCCACTGGAAAACAAGCAGGTGTCCCCCAAATCAAAAATGTACCTCTGAAAACTGAGGTAATGGAAGTGTTTTCCAAAAGGAAAATGTGAGTTTGACTGATGGCAGTAGACAAGAAGGGGGCCTGGGTTCACATCTGGAAAGGACTGCATATCCAGTTGACTCTGACACACTCTGTTCCTTTTTGTAGTGCTTCTCAAAACAGGGAAATGAGCAAAAGTAAACTAGAAACTAAGGATTCTAATATAAATGTAACTTTCTTTCAAAAATCGCTTCCTGTAGATTTCAAGTTTCACAAAAATTATATGCTGAAAAAAAATTAAAAAATATTTGTCAATTACTGTACAGAAAAGTTTTTATTTGAGTCTAAAGCCAGTCATTATTATTTATAATGCAAGGCATGGGGATTTCACAACTAGAAACAAGTCACCACATAACAATAAACTTAATTCACAAATTCTTTTTCTAGAATCACTGCATTCACATTCTGAAGTGAAAAACGTCTCTATTTTCATAATGTATCTGAATACCCTTTATGAAAGGTTGCACACCCCAACTTGCCATGCACTGAGAACATAAGCAATCAGCATTTCACCAGTGCTAATTTACTTCTTCCTCTCTGAACAATGTCAGATACCAGTCAGATATCTTTTTCTGAGATAGGAGTTGCTTCCCTAAGTTTATACCTGAACAATTTTCCTTGACTCTCAGTGTAACCTGGCAGAAGTGACACGAAATAACTATCAAAACATAAGTTATTTTACCTGAATTCTTTCTTGCCTGCAGTATTAAACCACACATCTCGTACAAAACCATGGTGCAGCTTAGATGATTTTTTTCCTGTTTTTGTATACCAACCTCCCAAAGAGAGAAGCGTAACTCAAAACCCTCCTAAAACATACAAGCATGGTCTTTATACCATCTTAAATACCAAAAGGACTGCTTGCTACCCTTCGGGGTGCCAAGAGATTTCAAATGTGCAGTATTACTTTCACTTTATCTAAAGAAAGTATTTTATAGCATTATCTGTTTTTACAGCATCTCAAAGATATTTAAGTTTTAGTATGCTTTTCAAATGACAGCTTAGCAGAAGATTACCTGTTCTCCTCTCTGTTGGCTATTTCTGATTCTCACACCAAGGAACACAATTTTCAAAATGCTGGGAGCCCTGCGTAAATACGACTGATTATTTTGCACTGCTGCAGTACTATATAATAGTCCCAGCTTTGGAATTCATGACCAGACATTGCTACTGAAAGATATCCCAAGGGCTGGGCACAGCAGCCTCACTCACAGAGTCATTAGGATGAGGCATTAGACAAAGCACATGCTCTTCTGCACAGCATGGAAAGGGAGTGACCTGCATAGCACGTTTTGTACCAGCGAATCCCACCAAGCAGTGCCTTTGCATCACAGAGCAGCTTAATAAGAGGACTATCTTGCATGATGCAGCTGCTCGTGACAGCCCTCCCGGACTCATCTGACACAGAAATTAAAACAGTGTGGTGCAGAATAATGCAAAAAGCCATATGCCTGCTTCTATCCCTAAACAAAGGAGATGATAATTTTCCAAAAACCATTTTCCAAATCTATCTGTCTGCTGGATGATCACTCATGAGTAACTTCATCTGGATGCTCACAGGTAGTGCACAAGCATTAGAGAGGGAGCTGCAGAGTTCTGCGGGAAGCCCATGATTAAGCAAGCTAATGATCTGAGATGATGACCTGTGGCAGAACTGCCTTCAATTTTTTTTTTTTTAAACTGACTTTAAGAATTCTCAAAGAAATCTTTTGCATTAGTGGAAAAAAGGCCCTGGTAAGTAATTTGTGCTTGCTGATAGATGTTAAATGCCTCTCAAAAAGCTCCAAAGTCCCTGAAATGCTACAGATTATTATGGCCAGCATTTCTTCCAGTTAATGTATCCAACCAACAGCAAAGTCAGAGAACGATTTTAAGGAGGAAAAGGGCCTTTGGACTGCGTCTGATCAAATACCTTGCTTCAAAGCAAACACAGGCTTGTCAGTCAGGACCCTGGAACTGGACAGGAGCATTTTCAGTCCAACTCTATCTCCTGGAGGACTGGAAACACAAGTGTGCACAAGTCTTTAACAAAGGTTTAAATTAATCAGATTTTTAAAATCAAAAATGGGTTCCTTTTATGAGACATTAGCCACAGCAGTGCTAGCCCTTACAACCCTGGCAAAAAATGGAATATAGCAAACAACTGATATTTTACACACAGAGACTAAATCATTGGGGAGTTCTGAAAGCCTTGAATGCCCTAATTTGAAATGAACCGAGGGTTCAGCTCCCCCCTTGGCTTCCCTTTTTCTCAGCCCCCTGGGAGGGGTGACATTTCCAACAGCTCATCCTCCCCTGATGAACAAGTGTCGAGGCCACAGGCATTGCTTGGCTGCACATCAGCTCATGGGCTCTGACCCTGCAAGAAAGAACTGGCTCGAAGGGAAACTGCATCTATCCCGAATTAAATACCAACACAGCTAGAGTGTACTTGCAGCATATCCAGCAAAAATACCCCTTCTTCCTGATGATTTATTTTTGTGAAGCATTTCCACAGTAAACAAACACTCCTGATGAAACCTCTGTCAACAGCACTGTTGGAAACTGTTGGAACAGACAGCCTGATCAAATTTTCAAACTCCTTTATAATTTTTTTTACAAAAAACCTGAAGCTGTCAGGAATTTTTTTGTCATCTGATTATTACCTCCATGTTAATTTTTACTTATTATATGTTTTCATTTTAAATTTTTATTGAAATCCATTCTATATGAAAACACTGCCCTTTGAACAATTATAATCATGAAACAGTGGATAAAATAACATCTCCCTTTCCCACACATACACTCACAAGCAGGCTTCACTTCCATTGGAATATTCATGGGGTATAAATAATAAAAAAAGCATAAAAGCTGCTAGAGTGTAGGTAGAAAATTCACTCTCCTTTCTAGTTCTTAACTTTCACTTAACTTCCTTACAACTGTACAATAACTTGCAGCAAAATCTGTCCTTTGAGAGAAACCTCTAAGCAGCATTTCCAGTTAACAATGTACCCCATCTTTTAAATCTACACACTGCCACAGGATATTAATGTAACAGTCCCATCTCTGACAACATACACTGCTGGCTGTGAAGAGCAGGAGCTGGGGAAGCTAAAAAATTTTTGTAAAATTAGGCAAAGGAAAATTTTTGTGCTTAAGCAGATGGTATGCACAGGAAATTTTAAAACAAACTTATTTCCAGTCTCTCCCAGGACAGTTCTTTCTCCACCAAACATAGCCCATTTTCCAAAACACAGTTCTTATTTCCTTCTCATGGGTTGGGTAGCTTTCCACAGGCTCTGAAATTTTCTTTGAGCCTCTACAGAAATGAATTTAGTAGACAAAGACTTGAGCTAAAAAAAAAACAAACCCAAAACAACAAAAGCAAAGCAGTAAGAAATGAATATTTATGTTCTAAGATTATGGCTCAGACGGTATTTCCCCCAGACTGTTGAGGTGTTTTTTCAGTAACTAATCAGCAAACATATATTGCCTTATAAACCATTACTACTCTATCTGCATAATGAATAGAATACAGCACTCTTGAAAAAGTACAGCTCAAGGTAAACTTACTAATATTTTGTGAATCATTTAAGTACTAACCCTTTAAGCATGCTGTACTGTAGCTTTGCTATTTATATTATATTCATTTATATTCTATATATATGCTATTTTTAGGAACATGAATTGAAATAACACAGCTTTGTTCAGAGCTTAATGGCTATATCTCCTTTGCTAACCCAGAGTTTTCAAAGCAGCTAGCAAGCACTTTAATGAAGGTCTGGAAGAATTAGAATATTTCCGAACTCCTTTATAACCTCATCTTGCTTCATGAAACTTTGATATGGTATTTTGGGTTTATTCCAATTTCTTCTGCCTTTTTAAATCACTTATAAAAATGCAATGGACCCTTTCCAAAGTCTCAAAGCCTATCTTCCATTGCTGTTAGCAATCTAGGAAAAATATTTATATTGTGGATCCTCTTTCTGGAAGGCTTCAGAAGTTGACTACAACTAGTTTACAAAACTTCTTTTGCAAGACTGCTGGTGAATATTTTTGCCATGTTTGACTCTTCCCTGGCAGAGCCAGCACAACAGGACATGCCACTTGGTAAGTTAGTCATTTTGAACATCTTTGCCTTTTAGAGCACAGAAAAATTAAGCTAAACTGAGCTTGCACTGAAAAAAGGCATCAAAGTTTCACCAAGAGAGTTTTACAAGATGCAGTCATTATTTTAAGTTATTTGTCCTTTCTTCGACTAATATGTTCTGGCATTATATTGGTACAGCAGAATCAGTCATCCACATATATTTTTAAGCTATCCAAGTTTAGAATCAGATGATCGTTCCATTACTAGACATCAAACTCTTTTAAACATAGCAACAAGCAACTGTATTACTAATTCATTCTAATAAAATAAATCTGCTTTCAAAGTAGCGACCCCAGTGTATCAGGAAAATGGAAGGGATGGTAAAAAAAAAAGGAAACCACAAGAAAGATTTTCAATGGGGTTGTCATTTCTTCCAAATGTTTTGGATCAGCCATGAGGCTTTGTCTGACTTGTCTGACTGATTAAAGTCCCAAAGGCAATGAGTTTAACAGAGTAAAGTGCCCACTCAGCGTGATTATGACCATGCTCCTATGTCTTGAACCAAGATGTCCCAAGTTCAGGATAATACTAAGCTGGAAACCACTATCCTGCTTCATGACATCAAAGAAAGAATGGCAACAAATCCCAGCTATCCATGTTAACAGAGTTCTGTGCTGTATTTAAGTTTCAGAGCGAAATCTTTTCCGACCAGTTAGTAGAATAACAGACTCACAGAACCAGCATTTATCACAGAATGGTTTGTGTTGGGAAGGACCTTTAAAGCTCATCCAGTGCAACCCCCCTTCAGTGAGCAGGCACATCTTCAACCAGACCAGCTTGTTCAGAGCCCCATCCAACCTGGCCTCAGGTGTTTCCAGGGATAGGGCATCTACTTATTTCTGTGTTTTACCATCTTCATTGTACTAAATTTCTTCTTTCTATCTAGCCTAAATCAATTTCTTTCATCTTAAAACCATCACCCCCTCTCTTATTGCGACATGAAATGCTAAAACGTCTGCCCTCACCTTCTTGTAGGCCTCCCTGAGATATTGAAAGGCCACAGTAAGATCTCCCCAGGGCCTTCTTTTCTCCAGGCTGAATAACCCCATCTCTCCCAGCTTCCACCTTCCCTTGTGTGCCTGGCCCAAGCTCCCTCCTCAGCCCAAAGTGGGATGCACAACTCCACATGTCTTGCAAGCCCTGAACAGAGGGGAAGGGTGGGAATAGTGCCAGCTTCACTCTTACTAACACAGCCCAGATCGCACTGCACAACAGAAAGAATCTAGAACACATATTTAGGATCATACAGTTGGACTATGTTACAAACACACGTTGTTGCTAAACCTTCAAAAATGCTTATTTTTAAAAAAAAAAATCAAATTTTTCATTAATGTGAGCACTTACTAGTCAAAAACATACAGACCACAATGAATAAAATCCAACAGAAAAGACTGAGCAGCATTTTCTCCTTGGGCACAGTCTTTAGCAACAGATTCAGTCAATCATTCTTTGAAATTCTGCCATCAGGACAAACAGAACATGTGTCCAGGAAATTTAGGATGAAGGTGTCTTGAAAACAAAGATGAGAGCATTTCCGAAGCATTTATATCTCCATCATGCATTTAACAGATGTCTTTGTACATCTTGAGAGAACCAGATGCAAGGGCCGGAACAAGATGCTCTGTGCATTATTCTCTCCCCTCCCCTGATTAAACTCCTGCCTGTGTTAGTGTAAGAACATAAAAGCTGTTACCTACAATCAAATTGGTTTGAAATACAATGGTAGTTTTTCAATAGTTAACCAATCTAAATGGGAACTCACACAGACCTCAGAGGATTCTTTACTACCTTAGGATAGAAGCAGTGTTGAACGTGGTTTAACACCACTTAGTATTTGCTGACCATAAAAACTTTTCCCTGTCCTGCTGCAAACTGGTATTTTAGAGACATATGGGCCCAGTGTCTTTGCCAGTTCTAGTACTAAAAGTGGGCTGCACACAAGCCAAGTAAAGATGTACAGAAAATATGAATTACTGAATTATTCCTAGCCAGATGATATAGCATCACACACCTGCAAGCATGTTTTGATGGCTTTGGATGGCCATCTTAGAACTCTAAAGAAAAACACTGAAGATTGCTGTGTGAATCAGCCTCAAAGGCAAAGCTTTGCCAAATCTCTCTTGTACATGCAAGAGAAAGTAATTTCAGGAGTTCAGGGTAAGAAGAGACAGAAGCTGACAATGTAGAATACAGAAAAAAAGGAGCACTTTTTTTTTTCTAACAAGACTCCATTACATACTTCTAATTACATTTACTAAGAAATAATATAGGTATTTAGAGTGATAATAAAATTACAAATGCAGTACATTGCAAAAAGCATTTCCATAGCTATTTCAGTGTTCTTTCATAAGATGAATTATTAACATTATATTACTGTATTTTTGAAGGCAGGAATGTGGAATCATGAATTCATCACTGACAACACAGAAATGCTGTGCACATTTGGAAGCAACAGTCTTACAATGGTGGCAATAAAGCAACAGCACCTCTTGTTTGCAATTGTTAAGAGTTATGTACCATCCTATCAAGGAGGAACAGTACATGATTTTACTTCTTTCTAACCCAGATAGCTCAAATTTTCAATGAGAAGTACTGTCATGAGTTATTTACAAGTGGATCGCCCAGAATTTCCCTTGCCAAAATTATTCAGCAAACATGTAAATAATTTTGAAAAGCATCTGGCGCAAAGTTACCAAGTTTTGCACACGGATGGCATTTGATGCAAATTATCTTGTAAACACATCAGTATGTTTCAAAATAAGACATATCAATGGACAAACTGTTCTAACTTTACCAGTTGTGGCAGATGGCAGGATGCAGAATGTCTGGAGCCTGCCAGATTGATGGCTTCATCTAGAGAGGGCAGCCTTGGAAGGCATGGCATAAAGCTGCCCTCCTCTCCCCACCCCCATCCTTTTCTGTTCATACCTTCCACATCCAAATCCAGAGACCTAAAGAGAAAAAAGCTTCAGGTATGAAAAAAGGACATTCAGACCTAACCAGGCAGTCCAGCTAAGGCTGGCCATACTATCAGGTAAATGCCTCAGCACAGAGATATAACAGCTATTTAAATCAAATGGTCTCTGGCAAAGACCAAGAGCATCTTTGGGGAGGGACAAAAAAAAAAAAAAATGGGTGCTAGGTCTTGTGTAGGATTACTTGCTTCTGGAAATCTATAGTTTGGAAGCCTCTTGAAACTCATGATGAGGCTACTAGACACTAGACCAGGCTGGTAGACACTCTGGCTCTGCATTCTTTTCCTCCATAAATCTATCAAATTATTTTCTGAACTCTTGGTTTTGTCCTCTATTGCACCACAAAACCGTAAATCCCATAATTTAATTAAGTATTTTAAAGAAAAAGCAAATCAAAACATCTTCAAAAGCCCCGAATCTTTGTTGTAATAGTACTGCTCAGGAATTTTATATCAAAGCCCCAGGAAAAGCAGCATTGCCAAACAGACACAACATTACAAATGAACTTTATCATCAAATATCTCAAATTGAAAGGACCTGTAAGGGTCATCAAGTCCAACTCCCTGCTGCTCTCAGGGTACACCTAACTAAACCCTATGACTAAGAGCAGCATCCAGACACTCCTTGTACTCTGACAGGCTTGGTTCTTTTCCACATTAACGCTGCACACCCCTACAGAAAACTTTTAGCATAGCCTCATGCAGAAGACAAAAAACACTGGAGATATTAAAACTAGTCCAATCAGGTATAAGAATAAAACTTCACTTACTAAAGCAGCCTGCTCCCAACATGCTTTCCCCAGTCTGCAGACACCAAATGTGGAAGTCTCATTCCCTTCCCATAGGCAGGTGCAAGGCAAGAGCAATCTTTGCCAACAGTGTCCTGGGCACAGTTGATATCTGCTGAGCAGCATTCAGAGCTTAACAAAAATCTACTCCTCTCCCAGATGGTTTTAATCACAAAAGCAGAAACAGATTGGGTTTTTTGTGTTGCTTACTTCCCATGTTAAAGCTGGCAGTTCAATTGGTAGAAGCATCATTTCTCCTGACTTGTGCTGGGTCTCACTGTTAGACTTCAACAAGGGAAAAGCCTAGAGAGATCCCTCTTCACCATGCCACACTTTCAGAGGAGCATTTTGAGAAGTGTAATGTATTCAGTGTTCCCACTCAGGACTTGCCTGACCACGAGAGTGCATGTGGAGATCAGGACTACATGATTAGGGTTGCTGAGGAGGTGGTGGTGAGGAATGGGAGAAATCATGGCTAAGCTGGCAGCATAAATTCTGCAGCACTTTGGAAGTTACCTCTCTCATCTCACAACAAAGACAGTCTTACCACAGGAGCCCCAGAAGACAAAGAGGAAAGAATTTGTCCTGGAAGAACAACCGCCTCTCAGACCTCTTGGAAGACAAAGGTATTTCAAATTGCAATCAGGTCCAAAGGCTCCACGCACCCCTTGACCTGTTACTTCCCATAGAGATAGAAAGTTTGTATCTAGGGCCTAAAAGTTCTGCTCTTTTTCAATTTTAATACAATTTCTTGTTGACATGCACTCAAATTATGTAAGCTCTTAAAATACAAAACAGTAGCATCCACCACAGCACTGCTTTATTAAACAAATATGTCACATTTAGATCCTTCTAAAGACCCTTGCAATTCTTCTCATTCCATGACTCAATATGTTGCAGTACAGACCACAAATTACAGAATCGATAGCAATATAAAGAAACAGAAAATTCAGTCAGCATTGAGTACTTATGTCCCAGCAGAGTTTTTCAACTTGTATCCCACACAGCTGATGCCAACAGCCCAAAAGGGAATTAGGCAAGACTAAATTTTTCCAAGGAATTTGTCTGCTTTGAAGCCAACATGGTTATCACATGCTATTTCTTAAAGCCTGCTTTTTGAATGTCTGAGAGCAGCCATTTCTGTCTGGTTCAGAAATTGCCATTAAAAAAAAGTACTAATTTCCTTGTAGTGGAGAGCAACGCTTTAATCTGATGATGATTCTCCACTTTTACTACCAATTTACTGCATAATGCACCCAGCTCTTTGCATGGGAAGGTTTGATTTTGATCCACAGCATATCTTAAAGTAATGAAAGTCTTTCCTCATTCATCAGAAAAGTAATTACAGGAAATTGTCCAAGCCTTTTGGATCTTTTCCCTGACTCTTCAGGAAAGGCTCTAATATTCGATTACTCTTCATATTTATGTTTACTAATGTTGGTTTATATAAGTGCATGTAAGAGCACTAATAGACATCTTCTATCATGTTCCAGGAATGCACTACTCAGATTTGGTCTAAGTAAAAATCAAATAACATTATGCAAATAATATTTCTCATCTAATGATTTCTGACTAGTCACCATAAATTAGAGAAAGTCACAAACAAACTTAGATCAGGAGATTGGTATTAAATAGCAAAAATAACAGCAAGTATTACTGCATTTCTTTCCACATGGCAAGACAAGAAGCTGGATGATACGTTAATGCACTGGCTGTTTCCCAACACCGTCTTGAACACATCTGTTGTATCTCTCCCCTGCAAAAATACAAGTAGAATCAGCACTTCCATTGCTTCTTACACAGCAACAATCTAGCACTTTTGTTATTACCCAGAAATGGATTCTAGCAAACAGCCTCAATATAACAGCCAACATACCATCCGTACTTCTCTTTTTAAACCAGCAAGAAAAATCAACCTAATATTTCTAAGAAGTCACAAAATTTAAGCAGTCTTCTTTAGTTCTAGTGCAATGTATTGAGCATGCTTCACAAATTCTCCGCTTCAGTTTCTGTAAAACCAGGATAGGTCAATAGGATACGTAACAACTGGTAAATTATCTCCTCCTGGCACTACAGCAGCAACAATGAATACACTGCAAGAATCCATAAATTAGTTGTTTTCTTTGCAAAAGCACCCCGGTGTAGTTCTGCTTTCCCCAGTGATCTAACAATGTACTATTTATATAAGACATTGTTTTTTAAAAAAAAAAGTTACAGAACTGGTCAATTTAGAATTTAACAGACTGTATAGCATTAAGTGATTCCAACTGGATAAGAGGAGATGGCTGAAATAATATATTTATTCCAGACACTGTTAAAACCCCATACACATCCCTTAGGGCCAGCTTAAAAATACATATATGCTCAAGAGACCTTTAATCTATGAATAGTTTACCAAAGTCAGTAAGTTTAAACAGAGTAAAAACCTTTGCACAGAACAAGGGCTTCCCAATCTCCCTTTCCTAAACACTTATATCTATTAACATAGGAAACAGGGGAAGTTCTGCAACAAATTTTACATTTTAATTAATTTCAACTGTATTCACCACAAGCACTTTGGAAAGCAAGCTCACTTGCAATCTTCTGGAAAAGCTTTTTAGATATAGTATGTGAAAAACCTCTCAAAATCTAAGTATTAGGCTAATCCAATAAAACACCCAAAGCATCCCAATTAAACAAAAAACAACAACAACAAAAAAAGTTTCACATTGAAAATGCCACCTTGTTGATAAGTAATTCTATATTAACTTGACTCATGTAAATAATTCACATTATCATGCAGGAAATAGTTGAAAAGTTCCAGGGTTTTTATAAAATTGAAAGAAAACTATGTGCTGCTGTTAGAACAAAACACTGGATTTTATTTTCCAGCTTCTTTTCCCAGATCCCTCGGGGCGGGGAAAAATTATTTTAAGCCAAACTGCAGTTAGTTACTAATATAACTCTGCATACCAAAGAAAAGCCAATTCATTAAAATACATCTAGCTGTAGAGATCCTCTGCAAAGCACAGATCCAAGTAATAAAATGCTGACTTCAAAATGAAAGCAGAGCTGCATTACACAAACATCATCTTCAACTGAAATTCAAACTAACATTTCAATACACTTCTGATATGCAACATCTTTTAATTCAGTTATTAAACCTGGTTGAATACTCACACCAGTACCATATACACAAACTGAAGGTAGTTAAAAACCTTAGACCCATAAAGGTAGAATTTTAGTTGGAAATGGTGGAACATCAGACCACCACCAGCCAGCAAAGACTTGGTTATGCAGTCTCAACTCTACTTAGCACACCCATTCAGTATTGAGGCTTATTCCCAATAGGTCTGGAATCCTGACAGTATTACTCAGGAAAATTAAATTAGTCTTTACCAAACCACTTTGATATAAGTTATTCGAGTGCTCATTAGATAAATCCTGAACCATTCAAATGCTTTAGTAGCAACTGGGAAAGAGTGAGACAATTCACAATTGATTTCTTTGGGAGCTCAATTAAGTTGCATGGAGTTATACATCTAAAGGGCGACAACAAGTCAATGCTGTGTGCTTTTTAAAGGAAAAAAAATCTCTAATATCTTCTTCTTACAATAGTCTCCAGTTTCCACAGAGAAAAATCCAATTGATTGAGGCAGGTAGGTGATCATATAGAAGTTTGCAGATAAACATTTTTTTTTTTTTTGGCAAGTATTTTGTCAAAAGTTTTAGAGTTTTGATTTTTTTTTCCAGAGAGGCGTAAAAAAATAAGATTCTACTATAGGCCTCGCAATTTCTGCACATAAGACTTCATCTATGGCAACTTCAGCTTTATTTGGATCATACACTACATACATGCAGACTTTTGCCTCTTATTGCATTGTCATTGTAAGCTTCCATGGCCTTTTCCATCAGCTGTGCAAGTGGCTGCCTTTGGATTCATTACTTTTGAAAATATCTCCCTGACATTTTCTCAGAGACAAGCACCAAAATATGATATATCATTTCACAAATACCATAGTGCCTGCCCCAGTGGGGTTCTGTAGAGCTCCATCCTAGCCCCTGTGCTCTTCTACATCATAAAGGACTTGGATGCAGGACTGAAGGGGATACTAAGTAAGTTTGCAGGTAATATACAATTGGTAGGGGCTGTTGACTCCCTCGAAGGCAGGGAGGCCTTGCAGGGGGACCTCAACAAAGCAGAGATGGGCAACCACCAACCAGGTGAAGTTCAACAAGGGAAAGTGCCGGACTGTGCACCTGGGATGGGGCAACCCCAGATGTATGGACAGACTGGGGAATGAGAGGCTGGAGAGCAGTGCCATGGAAAGGGCCCTGGGGGTGCTGGTGGATGGCAAGTTGAATGTGTGTCAGCAGTGCCCTGGCAGCCAGGAGGGACAACCTTGCCCTGGGGGGCATCAGGTAAAGCATCGCCAGCCAGGAGAGGGAGGGGATTGTCCTGCTCTGCTCTGCATTGGGGCAGCCTCACCTGCAATATCGTGGGCAGGTTTGGAGCACCACGATATAAGAAAGATATAAAGTTATTAGAGGGGCCTTGAGGGGAAGCCTGTGAGGAGCAGCTGAGGGCACTTGGTGTGTTCAGCTGGAGAAGAGGAGACTGAGGGGAGACCTCACTGCAGTCACAACTTCCTTGAGAGGGACAGAGGAGGGACAGGCACTGATCTCTGCTCTGTGGTGACCAGGGACAGGACCCGAGGGAATGGTCTGAAGTTGTGTCAGGGGAGGTTTAGGTTGGATATTTCAGAAAGGTTCTTCCCCCAGAGGGTGGTTGGGCACTGAACAGGCTCCCCAGGGCAGTGCTCACAGCACCAAGGCTGAGAGAGCTCAAGAAGCATTTGGACAATGTTCTCAGGTACATGATGTGATTCTTGGGGTTGTCCTGTGCAGGGCCAGGACTTTGATCATCCTTGCTAGGTCCCTTCCAACTCAGAATATTCTGTGATAATAAAAATTAAGAAGTGTTTTAGACAGGCATATCTTTCTGCATTTAGTGCTGCACAATTTGTTCTTTTTTGTTATATTATCAGTCAGGAAAAAGAAACAGTAGTAACTTTTTCATATAAGTGATAAAAGACCACCACTGTACATGATTTAGTCACCATGCCCATTCCTATCACTTTGAAAGTTACTAATGATAACCACAGAAAAATACTGCAGCACATTAAATGCTAACACGAACTTGTGTCCCTTCCCCCATGGATAACTTTGTTTGAACACACAGAAACCCTAACTTAACAAGTTGTGCACTGCACAAGACACTAAGTAGTTAATTCATATTTTTATTTCAGATTACAGAAAGCTTCCCTTCGGGACCATCAATGTGGCACTGAAAGCCATTGTTTATCAGGAGACAGGAAAGTAACAAAAGCCAGGTTCTGAGCTGGAAAGTGAAAGAAAGATCACATAAGTAAGCTATTCCGATGTCAAAACAATTTCTTGCCACCTAATACATGGCGCACAACTCGCCATAACACCCAAATCCATTTTCAGTTCCACCAACTGGTTTTGGTCAAACCATTGCTAGATCTACAGCAACCTGCTCAAAGCAGGACCCAACAGTGCAAAGTCTGAACTTCCAAATTTATAATTCAGTGGACACACTCACTAGATCCTTTGTGATGAACTGCTGATGGTTGGCTTGGTGATAGGAGAACATCTACTGAGCAGAAGAGATCAGAAAAAGAGCAGTGTGTGCTCTGACTCAGTCATCACCAACAGCCTCCAAGAGCCTGACAAAAATTAGGGCACACAACAAGGAGTGGAAAGAAAACATACATTTTATCAGCAAGACAATTCTTCCTAATTTTTAGTAGTTCAGAAATTTAACAGAATGAGAGCAGCCTTGGAGACTGAATTTTCCACCAGAGACAATGTGATTTTCCTGGTATACTAATTACAAAACTTTTAATAGAGAAATGATCTGCCAGTTGGACAGCCTAAGCCCACAATAAAATTCAATGTGTTAGCTCTAGAGGCACATGGGACAGCACAAACATAGCTGCTGTTCTAGAATGGTGCACCACACTCCTGCCAACAAAACCAGCTATTGCTAGAGAAAACATTCAGGAATTCACTTGAAGAAAAAAGAAAATACAACCTTTTGCACAGACATACACAGGTTTAGTGCTAGATTGTTCAGAGCATTTTCAGATTGCCTTAACATGATTCCTCTGAGCAACTTAAACTGATACTAGATTTTTGTTCACCTGGAATTTTCACAAGTCAAACTCCATACCAATACATGGCTCTGCTCAGTCCTACAAATGGGTTTGTTCTAGACCTCTTAAAAGTCTAGTACAGATGCAAAGCTTGTGGTTTCACCCCTTTAAACAAAGGAGGGTGTAAAACACATTAGGAGTTAAGAAGCTCAGGCTTTAGCTGTAACCTGTGTAAGGCATCCTAGGTGGCATCCGGAGAGGAATCAAATATGCACCAAAAGGTGAAAAAAATGAATGGCAGGAACACTTTTCTTGGCTCAGGGTACGCATATTGCTGTGTATGTTTATGTATATTTCATACTGTAGAATGTTCCTATTACACTATCATGTTTCTAATGTCTAAAACCAAGTCAGAAGGTCAATAATTGTGGTACAGATCAAATCCAATTAGGCTCACTGCAGGTTGTCATTCTTCCCTGCATTAAACACTGCAGTGTACAAGAAATGTTCTAGAAAATAAAGATGCTTAGTGACAAAACTCTGAAGACTGCATCTGCCTGGTTGGCACTTGTTACCACAGCTTTATTAGTAAAAATCACCTGTCACACTATATCTGTCTTTTAAAGACAATACAGCTCTTCTGTTATATCTGTTAAAGTGTTTCTTTACCTCCTGAACCTACAGTTTTAGGACTCTTAGCACCTTCCCATGTGCACTCTCCTCATAGTGCAGCATTACTATCTCCATAATAACAACTACCTCAGTGACATGCATTATAAATGAGCTCTTTACCACTAAGAGTCTAAGTTTTATAAAAAGAACATATTCCACAAGGCTTTTATTTCAAATATTTGCATAGAAATAGCCTTGCACTGAAGAGAAGACTGGACAAAAGACAGAACCTCCACAAGTTGTCAGGAGTATGAGGTGAAGGGAACACGTTGTAATGTTTTGATTTCTAATTAGAATGCAAGATGCTTGAGGCAAATAGTAGATTCAAGCTGGTCAATTAAGAGTGTTGTTATTGTTCTTCCACTGTAAGACCCTCTCAACTTTGCAAAAGGACAGAAAATCATTACAAAACTGTTAATGCTTCAGTGTCTAGGTAGCTTTCCTTTGGGAAAGAAAAAGCTTATTTGTATCAAAATACAGGCAACAGATACACCTAGAGTAATTTTATCTTCTGGTTTCCAAGGAGACAAGTGACCTCTATATACTTCTCCTAACAAGTGTATCAAAGTCATATCACAGCAAGTAAAACCATAAAAAACAATAAGAAAGGAGCTGAGTGCTAGAGACAATCTGCTTCTCGGAGCTGAAGTTAGTCTGAGGCATAACAACTTGTGGATGTCAATCCACAAGCCTCCTCGAACACAGCATTTAATAGACACTGCAAATCTTTACTTTAAGGAATGGAAAATACAGGCAAGAAAGGCTCCAATATGGAAGCAGAGATAGTATACTACAACTAACAAATGATCAGGGCAATAATCTAACTTTAGCACACATGGGGCAAATCTTCCTGTGTTCCAAAATCCATCCTTTCACAGTCCATCAGCAATTATTTGAAGCAAACATTTATTTTGTATCAGCAATTCCCTATTTTAGCATTCCAGAATCTCAGGAGGATTCTGCTTTCTTCCTCAGCCAAGCTCAGGAAACCTCCTGGAGCCCACAGTACGTATAATCACATTTTCAATGCCCTCCTAATCTACAACAAGCAGATCTGTTTTGGCAAAGCACACAGTTAAAGAGATTCTCTGTCTCCCCCCACTTCCCTGCCAAGCATCACTCACGTTTACAACATACTAAGGAAGAACTGAGCTAGCTTTTCTTGGAGAAACTGCTTCAAGTTTCTCCAGTTAAAGTTTACTCTTTATTCCCAGTTGTCTGCACACATTTTTTCTTCCTGGTGTCCCTCACCCTCCTTTCCCTGCTGTCTTTCCTCCATGTGTTCACTTCAGGCAGAATGCTGTAAAGCAGAGGTGGAGATGGTGATCTGCAGGACTCTGGGGTGTTGCTATGAGCAAACAGCATGCAAATAGCAAGCCTGGGGTAAGTTATGACTAATTTAACCCTGTCCTCATCTATCTCAACCAATAGTAATAAAAAGAAACCAAGATAACAGCAAAATATATGAAAGCCTTAGATACCAGTTCTACTTTGTAATTGTGCAGTAGATTAACAGGTTCATTTTGGCATTTTCAGGATTAGCTTTAGAGCCCTGTACTACTTGTGTGGTAGGGCTGAGAAAGTGGCTTTAGGAGATTCACAGTTGTTGATGGCAAGTTCCTGCATCTTAAACATCTACCTGGGCACAGACTAACCAAAAATTCAGGAAATGTGATGAGAAAAAGGTTTGTTTCAGGAGACAGGGAAAAAAAAAAGAAATGGAAGAGACACTTATTTTAGACCTGACTAATAAAGTATTTGAGAATATAAATGTGTGAAGGTGTTTTGAATGAGATCATGAGAGACAGCATCCATGATTCTGCAGCAAATAAGAAGTGAGAAAAGCTGAACAGGAACAAGACAGCTATAGGTCAAACTCACAGGTGCTTTAGATGAAGTGCAATGCTAACAAACAGAGGAGAAAAACATCAGCATGTAATGCCAGAATTGGGGGTTGCAGTGCAAAAGAGATTACTGAAAAGACACAAACAAAAATAAGAAACAGAAAAAAACCCAAGACCTAGAAAAATGCAAGTCCAGGACTTCTCCAATAAGGCAGATTATAAATGCAAAACACCCAAACACATTCAAGATCTGGTTTGCTGAATCTTCAAAGAAGAATAAGAGATCAGCCATTGAACACAACTGGTACTAAGAGGAAACAGAAAAGAGTTTCTAATTAAACAAGCAAACAACCCCAACAACAAACCAATGCCACCAATATTCCAACATACACAATGATAAAGAAATCTTACTAAAAAAAAAGATACAGATATTCTATTCCCCTTGATCCCACAGCTGAAGAAACAAACACAAGAGAAAGTAACTGAGTAACCTGAGTAACAGTCCTGCTGTTGAGCTGATAGAGGATCAAAGCTCTGCTCCATGGTAGAGGCTCCATAAGCATACACACACCGCTGTAGCCTAGTCTACCTCTTGACCTGTCAAGCATGTTTTACACTCTTGTGGGATTTGTAATTCACTTCTTTCCAACTGTTTGCATAAAGGACATTCTTTCATTTTGTATAGGACAAATAGAGTCAGTACTCACAGCAATTTATTTTTAGGGGAAAAGTGCTGAAGTTACCACTTTTGTGTTTCCCTATCTCTGAGGTTCTCTGAGAAATTTATGTAGCTCATTCATAGAGCATCTCCCTGCTACTGAAAGCTCTCTCATTACACAGATAGAAAAGAAAACGAAACAAATCAGAAATCAAGTGTTGATTATTCACAATCCTGTGCTTACTCTTAGTTCTCCTTAGAAGCACAGCCTCACCTAATTGCAAGATCCTTAGCACTCACAGCTGTGTGGTACCATGTGACACAGGTGTACAGAGAGAAACACAGGCATCTTGTACTGATATCTCTGTGACAGGGTATTTTCCAGAATTCCGGTGCTGATAAGCATTTCATGACACAGAAGGTTACATAGTCAGATAAACCAAGGTAGATAAGAAGGGAGGTAACACATTTTGGGAAACAAGTCTTAGAACACAGTCAGCAGAAAGCCCAAGACAAAATGATATTTTATTAATGTAAATCACATAGCATGGAGCAAGGCTAAGGAAGGTTTTCAAACCTTTTCATTTCGTAAAGAAACTCTGTATGCAGCACTCGTTATTAGTACTAATAGTATATATGATAACTTTCTGTAAGAGATAAGCATCTCTAAGAGTAAAACGATATATATGTATGTGGAGGTTTGACCCTGAATAAACGCCTGGTGTCCAGCAAAACTCCTTGAAGGCCTTTTCCTCCCCCCCCCTTTTCACCTTCCAGAGGGAAGGGGAAAAAAAAACAGCTCGAAATTTACAGCTAGAGATAACTGAAAGAGGAGCTTTGATTAATACCATGGGCAAAGCAGAACTTAGAATAATGCTTAAATTTATTA
>JAWWEE010000158.1:6170340-6186301 GCA_035221455.1 Xenops minutus
ACCGTTGATGGCCCATTAGCAGCCACACCCCCTCCGGCTGGGTGTGGAGGTGCTACCGACTTCCTGGGCAGCTGCTGCGAATGGTCCATTGTTCTTGGGGAATGAATAGAGGGGGTAGAATACATGGCTTCTATCACTCCCACCCAGTGATAACTGGTCCCTCCTGCTGAACTAGGACAGTGGGCATTAAATCACAAAAGACGAGCAGGACCTCAGGTAAAAGGACGATAAAAATGTATTAGTAAGGTAGAAGCCATAGCAGACATATGACTTGTACTTGCCCCATTTTATCCCTCTAAGTCTTAAAAAGTCCATTGATGCATTTGACCTTCTACCAAATCCTGCAAAATGGGCTGTGTCTTTCTGTCCTATCCATAGCACGCACTTCAGCCTGATGAGCCCTTCAAGACTCACCACTGCTTTTGGCTCTGCAGATGCTCCTGAAATGAGAGTTGGAGGAAGCAAGGCTAAACGAGCTGTCACTCCAAATCAGGCAAGTACTAACTAGCCCTACAACTACACTTAGATTCAGCTTCCAGGAAAGCAGAAAGGCAGGAGTGAGACAAATGCTGCAGGCTGAGAGCCTTCAGGGCGATGTCCGGACTGTGGCACAGAGGTGTAAACATGCTACCATTGGCAGTAAGGTATGTCAAGTCCCACTGCTTTGCTGGAAGATGGTATTTAGGTTAAGGAAAGAGCTTGAAACAGGAGAGAATATGCAGCTGAGGGATAGAACTTGATATAACCCCAAGCCTAAAATAAGAGCTTGAAGAAATTACAAGAAACATGTCAATCCTAAAGGTGGTGGGACACTCATGTGTGTCACAGCTTAAGCTGTGACAGGTGATGTAAAAAGAAACTCTAGAGGTACAAGTAGCCCAATGCTGTGGGCTCTCTTTCTTGGGAAAAGCCCTGTTGTTCATTGGCAGCTCATCTCCCAGATTGCCATTTTTGCCCTGAATTGTACATGGATAAAGATCATTCGCAGACCAAAGGTGCCAGGAGCTGAAGATCTTGGTGCTTTTGGAGTGCCAGGGAAGCTGCATCATTGGCACCTGAGAGCCCAAGACCGTGGGCTTTCTTTCATTGAAAAAAGCCCTGTTGTTTGTTATCAGAAGTTCATCTCCAAAATTTCCATTTTATGTTGTGTCTGGTGAGGTAAAAGAACACTAGAGTTGAATGTGACCATGGATTGCTAAAGACTTAAAATTAAGACACATATAATAAAGCATGTAATAGTTACTACTCCTACTTTAGCAGGTACAGAGCCTCTGGCAACAATCCAAAGAAGAGTTTAGACTGGTTTAAATTTGGGAATGCATAGGTGAAAAGCTGAAATAAATGGCGATTCTTTAAAACATCACAGGGTGAAAACAAAGACTAGAAGAAACAGAGGGAGTTAATCTATCCCTCTGTTTAACACAGGTACCAGTTTGTGCTAGCAATGAGGCTGGATTTAGGTTAGGCTAAATCTTGGGAGATAAGAGCCCACAGAATGGGCTATTGCTTCTCCAGTGCTAAGCACGGTGTAGGGCTGGTTCAGTCAGCATTTGTCCAACAGTGTAGGCTCTGCCTTTTCAGAGATCAATTGCAATGGAAACAATCTAAAAGACTAGCATAAACATGTGACATAAAAGACTGAACCTTTAGTCTCAAGTAATTCTGTGCACAAATATCACACAAAACCAGTGCTTCCTAAAAGAGCCAGTGATCATCAGTAGTCTTCAATAAAGCGCTCTTGATTTGCCATTTAACAGAGGTCTTGAAAAACCTTAAGCAGTACAGATGGTACAAAAAACATTGGCTTCAGATTTCAAGTACTACCTCTCCATGATTTGTAAGCATCTCTTGAAGGGACACCTTGTGAGGCTGACATAGCTACAGGCTTGGACTAAGAAGAAAGAAGAGAACATTTTGCCTTGGAAAGGGAAAAACTTCCATCTCTCCTACAACAGCTTTGAACCATTTTTCCTTTTAGAGAGGGGACAATGTTAAAAGATGTCTGGCATTAAGATACGCAGATGATTACACAATACATGAGAATTGCCTGTAATCTTATGATTCTGTGAACTCATGAAGATGACTGATGAATGCTTTTGTTCAGGTAGAGACTGAAGAGTAAGTTAGCTTTAATTTGGCTAAAAGCAGGCTAGCTGTGGTTCCATCCCTCATGATTTAATAAGGTTAACAGTAAAGAAACATATTGTAACAACCAGTTGTTGTCTGAAAATGCAGACCTCTTTTTTTTTGCTTCCTAATAAGAAAAAAAAACAAAAAACAATCATGGCTTTTGTAGCACCTTACATCTGAGAAAGAAAATTTCTATGATTCTTAGTGGGGAAAAAAAACAGGAGGTAAACAATCTCCTTTAACAGGAGTCTGCCAGAATCCATTCGATATCCACATACAGAAGTAGACATGCAGGTGACAATCCCATTCTAAAGTTTCACTCTTTTATCTAACACCATATGAGGTTATTACTGTATTATGATGCTTCAGTCTTTTCTCCTGGCATTTGCAGTTCTTCTGATGATCCACCCATCTCCTCTTCCCCCAAGTCTCTAAATGCCTATGCTCACATTGGTTTATAATCCAGTCTAGTCATCATGGTTAGGCTTTGCAAACGAAGATTTACAAGGGCTCTACCCACGCTTGCTACAAGCACGCTGGTGGCTGAAAAGGCCAATGTGAGATAGGCAAGTCTGAATGCAAAAGGCACAGTGGAAAGTCTCTGTCGGCACTGCTGGCAAGGCACGGTTCTTCCTGTGTTGCCTTTTTTCCTCCAGGCTGATTCTGCATGTGTACTCAAAGGAAGCAGCAGCATTATGGATGGTGTCTCTCCATTTCTCCCTATTGGAGGCCAGGGTAGACTATTGATGGTGGTCAATATGGCCAAGGCTGAGGTATTGAACCCAGTCTAGTAGAGTGCAGTTAGATACATCTCACTGTTTTTAATTTTGTAACTCTTTCATACTTCCAGTGCTCTTAGACTCACAGTACTTCCTCTGGATTGCTTTGTGTTGCCCTATACACTCTCTGCTCTTACTGATTTTATTCAGTGTTGATGCTCAGCATCTTTCAGAACATAATCTTATTTTATAGATGTAGGTTTTAATACTTCCTTAGGGCTTGTCTGGTTATTGCTGTGTTCCTTGGTTGAGATGAACATACAGTGATGAAGAAGTCAATGATGTGGCACCACTGAGTCTGTCCTGCAGCAGCTGTAATGGATGTAGCTAGAATGGATGTAGCAGTGACAATAACCAAAGGAGAAGCAGCTTGTCACCCCCTTCATCCCATGATACAGAACATCCACTGAATCTGCTGAACCATACATTATATGGGAATCAGCCCTTCAGCACCTCCCAAAAGGAGACTACAAGCCTTACAATTGAACTAGACCTCCAAAGTAGAACTGTATCACCCCAGACAGCCCAGTCTCTTGAGTTCATGTCGTCCTGAGTTCAAGAGCCTTTCCCACTTTTGCAAATACAACCTTTTCAAAACTGCTAGAGCACTACTTTTCCTAACCTCTATTCATTAAGCTGGTTTGGACCACTCTGTGGGATATCAGAGTTGGCTTTGAAAGAATAAATTCCAGACTTGAGATAGAGAAACACATTTTTGGGAAAAAGAACTACATTGCATAATCTTTCTATCAAGTATTCCTTCAGATAAGTCTGCAACATCATCTGGCTGGGAAAAAAGAAGTCCATACGCTATTCCAAGAAAGTGAGATATACTGGCATTGTTATATGCTCACAACGTAACTATAAGAAAACTACTTTATGACTGTCCATAGTGAAACGTAAAATGCATTACTAAGCCTGGAAATCTTACATAATGTGGTCAATGAAAGACAAAATACTGAAAGCCACCCATTTCCTGAGGCCATATAAAAGTATTATGGACAAGACAGAGAGTACTAGAAACTACAAAAACAAGGTGTAAAAAGATATTTTAAACTGCTTTGTTTGCAATCATTCACCCTTTAATTTTTTCTATGACATAAATAAACGCTACCACACTCCAGTACTTCAGTTTAAAACAAAGAAATAAAAACTGCAAACTGCACAATATTTATCATGTTGCCTCAGATCTACAAGGTATATCAGAAAGCTACAAATTCCACAAGAAAATTAGAGTTTAAGTTAACATGGAGAGCTGAAAGGAGCAGTAAGTATGATGTATACTGAAATGAATCCTCACTAGTATTTGCTAAAGTAAAACAAGATGGATTGAAAGAGACCTCCATGTTATTTTTTACTTCTTTCCCTGACAAAAATAATGAAGGTGATCTTCTGCATACTTATGGAATTATAGAGAATTGGTCTGGCTGGTGTTTTAGAATATTTAATCCCTTTACATCAGCAAAGGGATTCATTCGCAAAGAAAGCAGGCAGCAGAGTGAGTGCTGTAATCTTTTTCTTTAAAAACACAGTTGGCACAGAAATTGTCCATTTTACTCAGGAGGATGCAATTACATTTCAGCTTTCATGTAAAGCTGCTTCGTGAAATTGAAAAGCCTGTGCATGAACAGAAACAGAACAGCAGGGAAAAAAACCAAAGAATATAGCTGGATATGGATCATTTCTCCTTCTCCACATGGTTTGAGGGAAAAATAGCTGGGTGCACTGGGTGAAGACAATCTGCAGTAAGCAAGCGCTCATATCAGCCCTGCTGCCCTAATGGCAACAAGGAGCCTAGGATTGAGGAGTTCTGACTCCTGGGGAAAAGAGATAATCCAAGCCCTCATGTCTTTAAATAAAGATTTATGAGCTACACAAGGGAAAAAATCAACTACCAAGAAAACACAATAACAAAAAGTACAAAGTAATGGGAAGTCATCTTAGGTCTCAAGAGAGAAAGAAGAATCTTGCTAGTCAACTCAAATCCAGCTGCTGGGACTAAAACAGAAGTCCCACTCACTGTTCACTCTGCCAAAGCCTTTGAGAGACTGTGACACAAATTGCCAGGAATGCTTTAAGTGAACATGTTTCAGTAAGGAAATGCCAGTGTGTTCATTTGATTTAGGAATGTTAACAAGAAAAATAAACTGTCTGAGAGAGTGGAGAAGAAAAGAATTTAAAAGGCAGGTCTTTCTTCCTCCCTCTCAGCAAAATGAGCTGTTAGGAAACTCACTCAGAAGGAGTTATCAGGCATTTGGGTCAGGGTGCTCTTTTCCCAAGGTGTGTTCCAACCTTTGGCTAAATGAAGACAGACCCGCTTTTACTAGCAAAATCAAAAAAAAAACAACCCCAAAACATACCAAAAAAGGAGCATGTTTTCCACCCAGCTGGAATAGGAGCTATCATGAAATAACTCTGAATTTAAAAAAAATTGGAAAGACATTTCTCATTCAATTCTTGTTGAACCACAATGAACAAAAAAAAAGTTTGAATTCAGATACAACCTATAAAAATAACTTTCAGGTCATAAACTCCAGGCTTAAGAAATTACATTCTAATTACATAAGGCTACAGTAAGTTAATTAACATTTAGTAATCAATGTTAGTTCCTATGTGAGAAGCAGCAAATTGAGTCAGAAGAGACTGTTTCTACATTCATACAAATACAGCTTATGTTGTAAGACATAAATGAATTAAAGTCCTGATCTGTTAATTATCAAGGTTTTTACCATGTAGTTTTAGATACTTTGATTAAATGTTAAAAAACTCCTGTGGCAGAAGATGAGTACTTGGAAAAAAACAAGGTGTTCACATTTTATTAGAATTTCTCCTTCTTTTATGAGTATCAAGTTGTTGGACATAATAAAAAGTTCAAAAATCTTTTTGATGAATATCTTAAAAATGTCTAGTTGCTATCAATAATAAGATTGAATTTCTGTACCCTTGATATTTGGCATGTCTGCCAAGAAAGAGAAAAGTTATTACCAATAACCTCTTTGTTATGAAACATAGAGAAATTTAAGTCACTATTGACCATTCAGTGAGAACTACCAATAAAATAATCATATCACACATTCCTTAGTTTGTTCATGTTTGTACTTTGATATAGTATACACTGAAAAGTAGACATACCTGTCTGGTTTAATAATTTTGCATTTTAAGTCCACTGTGTGACTTGGAAGGAGGAACTTTAAAAGGTTTCGTCTCCTAAGCCTTTGGTTCTATGCAACAGTCAAGAAGTGAAGTGAATGCACAATTTACAATAAAAACCCAAGATCTAGAGGATAAAATGAGATTCATCTTCAGCAAAAATCCCCAGGCCCCACGCAGAAAAACAAATCTCAGCACCAACTTCTGCAATCTACTGAAATATCAGAGACATACCCAGAGAGATCACTTTGCTCTTACCCAGCTTGATAAGTAAAGGCTGTTACACAGTGTAAAGGAAGCCAGGAGTCCTCACAATTAATTTGGTGGGAGTTGCACTGGATGTTAAATGGCCTGAGATGGGCTGTTTTCGAAGCAATTAGGACAAGATTTTGTGTTTTGCCTAAACTTAATCCATATTCAACAGCAGCTGCAAAGGTATGCTTATTTACTCAAGAAGAAATATTTTAAATCAAAGTAAATTTTTGCTAATCTAAACCACTTCTAAGACATCAATGTAAAATGCTTTTGCATGATTTTCATTCAAGACAAAAATGCATTGCTCACTTAAATTCTTTCCTTATCTGGTTAGATAGCCTTAGATAGCACAGAAAACTGCATTTACTTTATTATATGGTGTGTTGTTTATATTTTGCTCCATTTTTCTATGTAATCATACTCATTTTCTATTTAAAGAAGCCAGAAAACCTAAACGTTTTTTCCACAGCCATAAGATCATTCTCTTTCTTTAGAAAAGATTATGAAACCTTCTATTTTTTTTAGTATTTTCTCACAGGTCATGCTTACAAATAATTGTTTTCTAAGCCTCTTTTTTGTTTCACTTTTCTGGAGACTCATCAGCTTGTCTATATCTGAAATTGCAGTATCCAAAACTTGCACTAGATGAAGCCTCAGCAATTTCAAATCAGAATAATTATGTCCTTTGTCTTCCATGCAAGATTCCCAACCAGATTTCCAACTGCAGAATCACATTTGTCTCTTTTTGCAACAGTTTCACATTGTCAACTCACTCTGTCTGTTTTTCCTTATGACCCTAAGTTTGTGTTCCAAGTCCTGCTCTAGTCAGTTATTCCATATAGCACAAGTACAGGGTGGATAATGCATTCCTCACCTTCTGTTTCCTGATATGGGAGAAAGGGGCCATTAGCTTTTGCACATAATCCATGGAGACAGGTACAGGCCTCAGCAAAATTCAAAATAGCTGGGTTACTGACCAAGGAGCTTGCTGGAGTCAACCCACTCCAAGCACCATTGCAAAGGCAGCCCAAGGGAATACTGGGACCAGCACCATACTTTACGTTTTTCCTGTTTCCTTCAGACTGAAAGGTGGACCCCATCATCTACCTGGAATACAGTTTAGAATCTTCTCCCAAAGACAGGCACTCTTCCAGGAGGTTAAAGTCAAAAAACACAGCAGACAAAACAGCAGGATCTCAGTATAACAGCATCTCACTTAGATCACATTCCAAAAAGGCAATGCCAGGAGTCAGCTCATCACAGAAGATATTTTTGCCCACAGGTTCTGGCTCACAGAACAACTTAACAGCTCACTTACAGATGGTCCATGCCCTCCACCTTACTAAAACAACCCTAACTCTTCTGGCTGAAAAGATATCACTCTGTTGAAAAGAACTGAAAAGTCACAGAGCCTAAAGAAGAATGAACATGGCTCTTCAAGCTAACAGAAGCTGACACATGCTGGGGAACACTCCTGTAACAGTGTCGATATTCAACTAGAAAAGTATGGAACAAGAGTCTCAATTTCCTGTGTAGTGGTTTATCACAGATTTTAATTCTTGGAGTAATTAATAGCAAGACAAAACCCTTCACACACAGCAAACTAGGTGCTTACCTAGTTTCTTAGCAAACAACCCATATGTTTTCCAGACGTTAAGCATTTGTGAGACTTTATTTTTAGCATAAATTCTGGTATAATATGAAAGTTGAACTGCTACCAATTGTCAGTTTTCCTTAGATTCAGGCAACAATGTATTTTTGGAGGTATGACTCAGGAAAGCATTCACATGACCAAGTGAAGCAGGTGGCCAGGACCTACCACATAGCATCAACTTCACCAGAACATCCTCAGAGAAGGAAAAATAGCTCTTAGCTGTTTGGGGAGATGATCAGAAGGTAGAAGAAAAACTGCTCTAAGGCATGGGCCATAATTCTTAAAAGCAACAAAGCAAACTGCAGAGTCTTTTGCCTCCGCATCAGAAAGGAATACATTTGAAAAATGCTCTAATCTTCTGATGAGAGTGTTTCTACTGTGTTGCCAGTTAAGACTGGGAAAAAATAATTTACATACTGGACCTCAGTCCTAAATTTAAATTCTGCCTGTGCCAAAGACACAGTTTACCAGGTTTTCTCCCAAAAGTATCCCACACAGCAGCACAACTCGTTTATTCACCTGATGTCTCAACTGCAGTAGAAGAAAGAAAAGTTTGTCAGTCTGTTGGGAAGGGAGATGTCCAAGATAGCAGGTAACAGCCTGTCTTGTGCAGATCTTTGTCAAGCTCTGTGTCCTGTGGTTGCACAGCAGCAGAAGGCCATGAGCCTTTGCACTGAGGTACTGTAAGTCAAAGAACCATGTCCAGCAGTGACTCCTTCACCTCCTTCTTCCAGCACACAAGAGGAAATTGAAAAAAAATGACTATTTTTAAACAGTACTGCCTTCTGAATTGACTTTAGCTTATTTGATTATATGTTAACAGAACTAAAGACAGATCTAAAAGGAATAAAAAATTTCATCCATCCACAAGGGGGCCTGTGAATTTATTTTACTTGCAAGCAGATCCCATCTGATCTGTCACTTAATTAAAAATGTTTTCTAGAGGTAACTACCTTTCAAAGAAGGCCATGACTACAGAAATACTAGCAATATCTGTAATTTACAAAGCTTTAATTTACCAGAAATCAAAAAAGAGTTTTATCTTGGGTGTTTGGGGATTGGTTTTGGTTGTTTTTGGGTTTTTTTAAACTTATTTAGGCAGTTTCTGTTCTCTTCTAAGGTTCAAGGATAAGGAACTACATCCTCCTCCCTGAGAGCTACTTTCTTGGCATTCTCTTACAAATCCATCATAAAACCACAAAACACTTTTATTCCTTCTTTTGCTTAGGAAATGTTAACATGTAGTCATGTGGTTGTAAGCAGCTGAGTGGAAATACATTAGCAGAGCTTTCCTGCAGTCTACATTATGACTGAGCTCTTACATATTTACTCATACGAACTGTGCCACTCAGTGAGATTGTCAATAACAGTTAATTGTATAAAGGTTCTGCTAGACAGTATAATAACAATTTTCAGACTAATTTTTGTTGCAGATAATTTTGCTTTTTGAACTAGGAAAAAAAAATGCTTTAGAGGTAATAACATTTACTTTATTTCAATGGTGTTAAGGTTTGCTAAACGTGGTTCAGATTTTATATAGAGTCCTGAATATTAGCTAGACTCTTAGAATCGTTTGGGATTTTTTTGGACAAGCTGCTTTCAGTCAAATTTATCACATCATCATTCCATATTGCAGAAAATGGGCTCTATTGTTTACACATTTACAAATACTCCAAAGATATAAAGATGGGAGTTTTTACTTATTGATTGTAGATACATAAAATACAGGACCAGCTCTTATTATTGTCTGGCTCCCATTAGCATGTTAATATTTATAACAAACTGCACGGGTATATGTGGAATGAGTTAAGACACCCTATTTTCAAGATACTCTTTTCTGATATCAAGCTTTCATCTTTCTTAAGGATTTGGATATTTCAGCACATGAGTGAAGGGTAATAGGAACAGCCCTCAAAAGAGAACAGTGTGATGGTTGTCCAGGTTAATGTAGGAACACTCTTTTCATCATATTCTTCTTCTAAACAATAGTCCACCAAGCAATGTAAATGTCAACACTTCTGCTCTTTATCAATTAAAAACTCTAGGCATTAGAGAGAAGATAGTGTTGTGTCTCCAGCATAGCTACAGCTACAGATCAGTTTAGGGAACACACTTTGGCAGTAAAAGAAAAACATCACACACTATGATTTGACTATTGGACCACCTTTTACTTGCAAGGTAAAACTAAAGTGTTCCTTGGATTTTGTCTGGGATATCGATTTCACTCTTTCACACCAAGTCTTCATGTGTATTATTAAGATTAAAACTTCATTAACAAAAACAGCGTCAACGGACAGGCAAACATTGAGGGAAAGTGTCATAAATAACACCCCATAGAACAACCCAGCAGGCCTTGGAAATCAGAAAAGATGGCTTCATACTCAGCATGCTGACTCCATCAATTGGACTCTCTTCAACATTCAGGTCCAGGTAATAACCAGATATATACAGAACTTCAGCTAGAAGAAGCTCAGTGTAATGTCCTAACTGTGGCTCCCCTTCATAGCAGGAAGGTCCTTCAGAGGTTCTTTCTATGCTTATTTGCAAGACCAGAGAGCTGGTGTTCAGGGATGGAAAGCCAGCCAAAACTGAAGCATCCAAAGGGGAAATAAAAACCACCAGCTACAGAGACAGGACCTTAAATCCATGTGAGCAGTCAATAACAAAAACCACAAACCACAGACTTGGGAATTCAACAACTCTCTTTGAGCTCAATTCACTCTCAGGACTGAATTATTCAGTAAACTTTTTTTTCCTGGTAGAGTCTGCAAAAGCTGTCAAGGAAGAGACTGTCAAATGAGAATTAAAACCAAATCAGAAGAGATGTGTTTTCCTCTCTCTTTCTCCAGTTTCAAGGAAGCTTTCTTTAGATGAAAATAGCATATGACAAGATACAACACCCAGAGTACTTTGTCTTAGCAATGTGAATGGTATGAAGACCAGGAAAAAAATGTTTATCTGCTATAAAGAGGTCAGGAAAGTGATCCCTCATGAAAGAGCCTGGATTCATGTTACACCGTTTACAGTCATTTAAGAAGTATCTTCCACTTTGAGCTTGCATCTCTTTCTCTTCCATAAGCAGTAAAGTTTTGCCCAATGGCAACATGGGGAAAAAAAAACCAAACAAACAAAAACACAAAACCAAAAAACAACAACAACAAAAAATCCCGCTGATGAGCTACAGTAGACTTCTGTAGTTGTCTTGCTTCTTCTCATAACCTTCATTCAGACAATTCATTCGTTATCTACACCCCTTCAACTCACTCCACAAAATGTAGCTGAGTCCCAGTTGTACCAGGACATTACCTGTCAGATGTATACTCCTAATCCTCTAGTACAGCATGCCTTCGAGTGACACTTTCTGGTATCTAAGAGATCTGACACACTTTTTCTCTGGTTAATGCAGGATAGACACTTTGCTCTTCCTGCAGCACCTGCTGTGAGAAAGCATCACCTACCGACCATCATTCAGAAAACTCCAAAATGACATTTCACCCATTCTGACATGGAAACAGCTTGACAGGCCTCCTGCAGGGAAAGAACAAAGCTTTGTACTGTTCTGACATTTAGCATTATGGGTTTATGCATTATGCCTTAAACTTCTGAACAGGTGTCAATAAATGATGTGATTTAAAATAAAAAGCTCTAAGATTTTATAAATACCATATTGAAAATACACCGCCACCCCTTCTTTCATCACTGTACTTAACAGTGATCTCAAAATCTTCAGACAATGCCATATTATTAGCTGTATTCAAGAACATCTATTTTTTTCATATTAATATTATTAAAATTACTTTCCCTTTATTGAACATTAACCTGTTTCTATAAGACCTCTAGAAGTCATTGATGAGTCAAGCTCAAATGAGGGCATACCTATGTTCTAACTACCCTCCCCTTAAAAGCATCCCTAAAACATTCTGTGAAGAGTAACTAACTGATCTCAAGAAAGAAGCTGCTCAGAAAAGCATCATTTCACAAAACCCTAGTAACAGTTCTCTTATATGCTCGCCCAAGCATTTTCTACTTTTCAGCTGGATAAAAAGATATATCCCCTAAGAACAGAAGGGAAAGAGTATATGCATATATGAGGGAGAGTGAGGCAGAAAGTCTGGCACAGCCAATAACAGAAAGATATGATAGATGTATCAGTCTCTGAGCCTACAACATCCTTGCCCTTCTTCAGCCTGGACTTCAGGTGACTGCCTTAAGCACAATGAAATCCTTTAACCACAGCAATGTTCTCCTTGTTCTCTGTCTTTTTGTCCTACTCATTAATTATAGATTCACACACTTTCACTTTTGGGGGAAAAAATAATCCTGCTTGTTGTGTTGCATTAGTAACTGAGTAACTCTACAAGTTTTCTTGATTTCCTGAAGTACACATGGACTCCTTCTTCCCTGTTATTAAAGAAAAAAGCAGTACCATTATGAGCTACACCCACCTCTTTGTGGGCAAATGGAATTCAAGCAATTATAAACACAAATACTTGATAAGTTCTGGTTGCAGCATAGCCATAATAAAAATTCTGATGCAAGCTGCCTCACTTTGTGCTAGAAATGCATTCGTTTCATGAATGCCTCAGCTTTGAAGATGACTTCATTGCCAGCAACCCTTGTGTTACTGCCAGAACACTGGGGAAAAACTTTATTTTAAGAGAAGAAAGAAGAACACGTCAATTGATGATGACAGAACTGTTGTAGGTCAAACAGTTAAACTTATTCTGACTCCATGTGTAGCAGGCTTGGGGATTTTTTTCTAACTTCTCAGTACACTGTATTGTGTGAGGGCAGCTCTGAGCTAAACATAAAAAATAGAGTTATGGTCAGTACAAGCTGTATCTTTCAACAGAAGGTTAATAAGAGCATCCTGCTGCATCACACAATGCCCTTCTAGGTGCACAGTTAATTAGCACAGCATTCACTAGGGATCTCAGACATAACATGGTCCCCTGAATTGGGAAAATCTGCAGCTGACAAAAGAGTACATTGATCCCAACTAGGGGTGCTTGCAAGAAGAGAAATTAATGCAATTAATGATAACAAAATGGCAGATATAATCTGGTTTTCACAAACAACCTCAGGAAGGAGATGTTGCACTTGCTTTGAGACACAGCTGATTACATTTACTGCTGCTCTCTCCAGAGACATGGGCATTCGCTCACACAGTGCACTTAGAGCTCAGAGCTTTTGAGAATAGATGCCTTTGTTTACGAGCAGTGATGTCCAAATAGTTCCATGGTCTCTCCTCCACCAGACTGAAAAATTTCCAAGTCTAACCATCTGTATTACGAAGATTTCAGCACCTTTAAATTGCTGCTGTTTAAAAAATGAAGCAAGATACTTTAGTTATAGGAGAAGGCTAAAGAAATTACCACTTCATCACCAGGATGTCCAGAGTTCACTCTGCAGCAAGCCTGAATCCCAAGCTAGCAAAGAGCCTGTGGTCCCACAGGATATAAACTACATTCTGGTAAACGCATTAATATCACTTTGCAGTTGATATATTTGTCTATCCTGGACAGAGTACAAGCTACAGAACAGCCCAGCCATCTTGGTCAGGGTCAAACTACAAAATATAGCTAAATAATGTGCCTAAATGAATCACAATGCACAAATTGTGCAGTAATTCAAAATCTGGTCAAACATGATCGCTGGCCTAATTCGACTGTACTTCACAGATATCTGTCAGTGGTCTTTGGCAGCTCCTCTGTCTTTCCTCTTCTTTATGACATATCACCAGCATTGGCCAGGGCTTGATTTTGTGTTACAGATTAAAGAGTTTCTGCCCCTGGAGAGCTTACATATGTATGAATAATTCACTAGCCCCTTTGAAACTATTCTTCCCTAAAAGACATTCTGGTTGCTCTAGCTTTACCAAGTTCTTCAAACTTTACCCCTTCTTCTCTGACATAGGAAAAGCAGCAGAACTGCCAAAGCCTAATCCTTAGTTTCAGAGAAAGAGCTGTGACTGACAACTACCTCTTAAAAATTGTCTTTCTCTGTGCATGATTGGAAAAACAAGACACCAAGATATATATTTGTGCAGCATATATTGAGACTAGTAGGAATTTTCCCTGTGCTTAGATGTGAAAACATATACTGATGTCATCAGAATCTCTGGCCTTCGAAAATATGTCCACAACTGTAGTATCTACATACTATTTTATTATCTATTATTAATTCTCAATAACAACAAGCTAGCATGAACAAGTTGCCTGATTACTGATGAAATTATACCTGGCTTATAAAATCATGTTTTACAGGTATCATTTTCCTGTTAAAAGTGAGGGGAGAAAAAAGCCCCATGCCTCTGAGACATTAGCAATGCTGCCAAAGCATTAGGAGACAAGTTCTACTCGTAAACAACTTTTCTTTTGGACATCCACTCCTTTCCCAGGATACATCTCATTTCAACAATATACCTTTCTTCTTTAAAAAGAAAAAAACTCCTACCAGAAAATTACGCTATTTCTGGAACCTTTATCAGCAGTCTTTAAACAGTAGGCTGAACATCCACACCAGCCTGAACTTCCTGAGCTCATCATGGCCTCTGATATTTGCTTAAAGTATTACAAAAGGGAGAGAGAGGGGAGAAAAAAAATGAAGTTAAATGGAGCAGCCAGTTCTCAGCTTTTCCCCTTATGACACCCACCAGCTTCCCAGCCTACAAACCCAGAAAGCAAAGCAGCACCTTACGAATCTCCTACTTGTCAGGATAAACATGCCTAATGGCAGACATCTCCTCAGCCCCCACCTCCTCCGGGAAAGGCTCTCCTGCCCTCCCCTCAGGCTGTGGCTGAGTCTCAGGTGCCCGAGGTTTCTCAGCCGTGCTTCAACTCTTTTTAACCCCTCAATCACCCACGGCAAAACATGAAATCTGCGGAAAGCAGACCATCGCTCTGTACCAGGGGTACATCTCTCTTCACATTTCCCCCGCCCGGGGATGGAGAGGCATCTCCAGGCGCTGAGATGAGCGAGAGGGGACATTGCGGAGCAGGAGCGGGCAGGGAGAAACAAGGGCACGGGATACAGGGGATACAGGGGATACAGGGGATACACGAGATACACGGGATACAGGGGATACACGGGATACAGGGGATACAGGGGATACAGGGGATACACGGGATACAGGGGATACAGGGGATACAGGGGATACACGGGATACAGAGGATACACGGGATACAGGGGATACAGGGGATACAGGGGATACACGGGATACACGGGATACACGGGATACAGGGGATACACGGGATACAGGGGATACACAGGGCACACGGGGCACACGGGATACACGGGGCACACGGGATACAAGGGGCACACGGGATACAAGGGGCATACGGAATACACGGGACACACGGGATACAGGGGATACAGGGGATACAGGGGATACAGGGGATACACAGGGCACACGGGGCACACGGGACACACGGGACACACGGAATAACCGGGACACACGGGGCACACGGGATAGACGGGGCACTCGGGATACCCGGGACACGCGGGATACCCGGGATACACGGGACACACGGGATACGCGGGATACCTGGGACACACGGGATACACGGGACACACGGGATACCCGGGATACCTGGGACACACGGGATATATGGGATACACGGGACACACGGGGCACAGGGGACACACGGGATACCCGGGATACCCTGGGCACAGGGAGGGCCGGGCCTGCGGCGGGGCGATGGGCAGGGGGCACACGGGCTGTGTCCCCCCCCGTCCCCCGCGCCGCCCCCGAAGTTGCCGGGCGCGGGAGCGGGCGCGGCCCTTGGGGCGGATCGGGGCGCGGCCGGCCGGCAGAGCTGCGCAGCGCCAGCCCCATTCCCAACCCCGTTCCCAGCCCCATTCCCAGCCCCGTTCCAGCCCCGTTCCCAGCCCCATTCCCAGCCCCGTTCCCAGCCCCATTCCCAGCCCCGTTCCCAGCCCCGTTCCCACCCCAGCGCTCAACTGGTGGGACGCACCGCGCCCGCCCCCGGCA
>JAWWEE010000158.1:6186401-6212001 GCA_035221455.1 Xenops minutus
GCGCAGGGCTCCGCTCCCGCTGCAGCCCCCGCTGCCGCTGCCGCTGCCGAGGATGCTGCGGGGCGATGCCCGGCGACAGGGAGGACGAGATCTGCCAGAAAGCGCTGCAGCTGCTGGCCGAGCTGTGCTCCGTCGGGGCGGTGGAGAACGAGAACTGCCGCGATTTCATCTACTACCTGCGGGACAGAGCCCGGCCCCGCCTCAGCGACTCAGGTACGGCCGCGGCTGCGGGAGCAGGGCGAGCCCCGCCGGACAGCGCACCCCCGGGCCAGGCCTGCCGGCTGCCCCGGCCAGCGGGGAGGTGGAGGGGACGGAGGGAGGGAAGGAGGGATGCTCCCGGGTGCGCGGGGCTGGCAGGAGAGCGGGATCTGGCCGGGCTGGGCGGCGCTGGGTGCAGCGGGGGATGCGCAGCCCGAGCCCGCAGCGCTGCCCGAGCACGGCAGAGCCGCCCCGGGCAAGTCCCGGTCCGAGCCGCAGATGCGGGCGCTGCCAGGCTTTGCTGCAGGGCCGGGGGTGATGCCCTGCGTTCCCGGAGCCCCTCGTATCCCTCCCGTATCACTCCAGCATCCCTCCCATATTCCTCCCGTATCCCTCCCGTATCCCTCCCATATCCCTCCCGTATCACTCCAGCATCCCTCCCGCATCCCTCCCACATCCCTCCCGTATCCCTCCCGCATCCCTCCCGTATCCCGGGATGCGCGCAGAGCCGGCGGCTCGGCTGGAACGCGGTCTAACCCAACTTCGCGGTTTCTCTGCGTTTAACAAGCTAAATCAGGCTGTTCCTCGCGGTTCGGTGTGTGTGCAGGCTGAGGTTGTTGGGTCCGACAGTGTGTGTACACTGATGGTTTCGTGTGTGCGTCTCAGGATTATGTTGCCTTTTCGCATCTTGGCGTAAGACTCCTACTTAAAAAAAACTTTAACTTAAAGAAGCTTTTTCAGGAAGCTGAGCATGAAAACGCGAAAAGATTGAGGATGTGCTGTATGTCTGTGGCCGCAAGGGAAAGGCAAATTGCAGTTTAAAGTAGGAGCTTCCTGTATTTATATTTACATCAAGATAGGTTTGCTCAGTGTGAGGAGAAATGTAGAGTTAAAAGAGAAGCTGACAAACGTTTGCAGTACTGGGAAGCCTTGCTGTTGGATTAGCCAGTATTCATTTCTTTATAATTCTCTGAAATCAATCAGTTCATTTAGCATAGGGCAGTCCAATGACACTATTCTTAAGTATTTTGCTGTAATTGGCTGAGTCTGAAGTAACACTCAGAGTGCAACTTACTGATAAACCCTCACATATGCTAAAACGCCTGGAAGAAACAAGTAAAACTAAGGAAAAAACCAAACTTGAGTGGGAAAAAGATCTGCTATCACAATAAATGAATAAGGAATTTTCCGTCATTCAGTTCACTTGTATCCAAAGCTATTTACAGCCATTCTAGCTTTTCACTACTTGAAATATTCAAATTGAAGTGATTCATGCAATGTTTGATAAGGATTCTTTAAAAATAGGCAAATTTAATTGTTGGTTCATATAGGCAGATTTAATTACTTTGTTCATATAAGCAGTAATTTTTCTGACAGACACCTGTGATTTTCAGTAATTTTCATTTACTAAAGGATCAATCACATATTTGTGTATCAGGTCATGATTTCAAAAATGTCTGCTTAAATCAGTGTTCACTTCGGATACCAGACTACTTGAAATGCATATGAAGACTTTAACCTCAGCTACTTGGATAACAGCTTTTCAGATTTCTTTCAGAAGCTACCTGCTTTTTTTTTTTTGTCATCAGCCTCGGGCAAAAAGAGTACCTGGCATCTGTCTGGGAGCGTTTTTAAAACACAGTGTGCTCAGTAAAAATTTATTACCTCTACCAAAAGATGAAAAAAAGTGTGTATTTATTTCTACCTGTTTTGCTTCAACTGTTATTATACAACAGCCTTCCAGTATTGTTACAAACCTGCTCGATTACACAGAGCAGCAGTCCCTAACCTTTGCCAGCCAATGTGCAACAACAGTGAGCAATTACGCTGCAGGCAGCATCTTCCTATTGTCCTCAATTTTAACATTTTTATTTTTTGCAGCTGCAGCCAGTCTCAGAGGGTCTAGCAGGCAACATGTTATTATCCATAAGCCCTGACTTGGAAGGCACTTCTGTATGGTAGCAATGTTAGGAGTTTATTAATTTACCTTGTATATTTCTTTGATTAAAATACATATATTGTTCCAGTAAACTGACTGCCTCTGTGGTTTGTTTAGCTGGTCCTTAGATGTGATGGTGTGGCCTGTAAGAAGGCAGTATCTATGACTTCCAAAATGAAGCAATACTATTCACAAAGGGCAGCACACTGACCAAATCCAGCTTGCTTTATGTAGTTAGTTTCATTGACTTAACAAGGGCAAAATGGCATTAAAGAGCCCTGACAGCTGATCCGTTCCCTTTCCAGCCAGTCGTGGTCTAAACATAGGGATGTGGAGAAAACTGAGGCAGGAAGACAGCATCTCCTTGGCAGAACTGGGCAAAAGATGGAGCTATCCTTGTTCCAGCTTACTGCCCCCCTAGGTGTGAAGGTGATGTGCATGAGCCAAACTGAGTAACTTTCTCTCAGGCCAGCCAAAAGAGCAATCTAAAAATGTGTCCAGTTGAGTGCAGCTAGAAAACACACATGATTAGGTTTTGCACAGGAATTAAAGCATAGGGAAATGCTTATAAAATTTTTTTGAAATGAAGTGGCTACTTGCCTGAACCCAATATTTCAGTGAATACAGATGGTTTTAGAGCACATTTCGGTGGAGCCATTGATGTATGTTGGCTCTGTCCCCTGACAGTATTTTGAAGAATCAAGCCCTAACTGAGGGAGAGGGTGAGCTGAGGGGTTGCTGAGCCTGATGCCAGTGTTTGTCTACAAGCTCAGCCTGCTGGCACCCCTCAGTCCCAGCACTGGGCAGCCAGATCCCTGGAGATCCACTTGTTTCTTGCTTGACTTCTGATGCAGTTGGCTTTGTGGCTCCCCGCTGTCTGAGTATTTGGTGTGTGACTCAGACCAGGAGGGAGGAGGACAGGAGGGGACTGGATGCTTGTGACATGCACCACTTCTTTATTTTTCATGTAATTGGCCCTATTGTGGGAAGCACTGCACGTGTTTCAAGCATAAGTTTAAGGGCTAATGAGTTCTAGGTTTAAGGCACTGGTCCACTGGATATAAAGGGTGACATGAGTGAGTCAGATTTTAAAGCTTTTCAGAAAACTAAAAATGCAAATTAGTCATTTAGTGAAAAATCTTCAATTAGTTCAATAAGAGCTATAAGTCAGAGCAACCTTGAAAATCCCAATAGGCATCCTTAAGCATTTTGGTACCTTAATAAGCTGACTCGTTTTTTGTTCCACTGTAAAATGTCAATAATATTTTTGTATCACAAGAGGGTTTTATGAAGGTAAATTGCAAAGTCTGAACACATCAAGTATGTAATGCATTCATAAAGGAGAGTCATGTGGACCTCTTGGAGATATTCAAGTGAAAACCTTGTTTGTCATATGGGCGTTTGAAAACAATCACTCAAGCTCATGTAAATATTAGCCCATGACAACAAATAAAGCAAATATTGTAGATAAGGAATAGAAGTCACTTGAACAGAAGAATTATATCCATGTGTAAAAAACCCCAAAAACCAAAAAAGCCAAAAAATCAGGAAGGCAGAAAATCATAATGGAGAGACTGACCATTAAAAGAGGAAATAAGATGAAGAAGCTGCTTATGAAGATAAAGGTTATAAAAAAAGTCTAGCCATTAATCATAATAAATTTTAATTAATTTTGTAGTGGAAAAATGAATAGAAATAAAAAGTAAAGTTTCTCTCCTTTTCTGTTGTGTTGGATTGCACATCTTGAGCATGAGCCAGTAAGGTCTTAAGATATTCTTAATTATGTTCTTTAAAATTGACTAATAGATGCTGAAACAGAATACTTGATGAAAGTTGTGGGTATGGCGATGGCCATTAAGCAGAAAGTGTGCTACAGGTCATAAGTGTGAGATCAATATTGTACAGTGACAGAAAGTCAGGGTTTAGTACTTGCTGGAGATAAAGATAGTTGACAATCAAGAAATTTAAAAATGTGGTCATGGAAATAGGATGGATATTGAAGACAAAATGTATATGAAAGTGCAGTTACTGTCTTGTAGTGGAATATGAGAATCTTAAGAATCAGTTATTTATATATTTATTTATTTAATTAGTGTATGCCTTCAGCTTCATAAAAGAGAAAAGCTCAGAGCAACAAAAAGCCTCCAAACCCACTGGTGAGAGCAAAGGTTTTCTGTGGGGAGGATCATTCTGATAGGCTTGTCATTCCTTAGGAAGCTAATACTTGCAATTAAATAGTATCCCAGCAAGTTTCCCTTTAATTCAGAACTGAGTTAATTTAATTCAAACAAAACCTGTCTTCAGAAAGTAGTTTAAATTCTTAAAAGGGTATTTTTAAATTTTGGGAGCTTGAATTACTGATTTATTCCCCACATCACCCTCCCAAGTCTTTCAGGAACATATCAAGCTGCAGAGTTTCATCAAGATGCTAAGTACATCTAGATTTATCTAGATAAATGCAAAAAGCATTTACAAGTTGTAAAGACATGAAAAATATTTGAGTGGATGAAATAACTTTCAGTATGTTTGTTGTTTTTATTTTACTCACTACGAGCCATTGCTTTCCATATTTTTAATTTTCTTTTCCTCCTGCAAGGGGAATGTGAAATGCTGCTGCTCCAAATTGATAGTATTCTCTATGTCGTGCCATTGCAAGACCCTTTATAGGACAGAGGGCAAATAGAAATCATGTTCGCTGACATGAGGGCAAATGAATGATCATGTGTGAGACCCAAGTGCCTTGGGTTTCAAGAACCAAGATGCTGTTTCAAAAAAAAAAAAACAGTGATGTTATGTATTTTAGGCTGAAAATATGTGTTCTTCTACTCTTTTGAAAAGTCAGGAACAAGTCTGAAGAAGGTAAAAATAATTACTTGCTGTTTCTTGTATTCTAAGGTGCTCTGCTGGTTTAATTCCCTTTAAACAAGGAGACTCTCAGAGATTTTCCTGTCTTCCTGGAAGAGTTTAGTGTAGGTTTTCCCTGGGCAATCTGTTTTAAACAGATAACTAAACTTTGAAACAAACAAGAAAAGAGCAAATCACGTTCCAAGGAAAGGGACTAGCTGTGTGCTTAATAATGGTTTGAAGCTGCAATTAAGGTAAATTAATTGAAATAAAAGTAAATTAAAGATTTTAACTGCACATAACTTTTCCCTAGCGTATATTTTTGTTCTTTTTACAGGTAACCTAGACATGTATAGATATTTAAGATATGATTGACAGTCCAAAATGAGAGAAAAGGAAGACTACAAAGATAATTCTTAAGATAAAACTGAGCTTTGATGAGGCCGAAGCACAGTCATGTTACATTCTCTTCAGACACGGAAGGGCAGATCCTTGCAGTACTGAAATGCCTTTTTATTTTTCAGTGGTGCAGAGCAGCTGCAGTGTTCTTTAGCAGAACTTTAACCTGAGAAGACAAACATGAGTAGGTTTTCTGCAGTCCCTCTGACCAAGCATCGTGGCACTGCTGTCCTGTGGCTGCTCTTGGGTGCTGTGGGGAGGAGGGCAAGTTTCAGTCTCTATGGAAAAGACAAGAGGAAAGTGGCTGCCAGCCCTTCTTGGCCCCTGCATCCATATTCTCTAGAGGCATGGAAAGTAAGAGCTTTCTGAGGTTTCCATTTCGGTTTTACTTCTCACTTGTATGGGAATTATACCAAATGTCTGTTGTTTACAGTCTGCCCTTATGCACTGAAACTATAACATAACAATGTTTTATGCTGTGCTAAATAGCCTGATGGCAACTACACTCCCTTGTGTTTTACAGAAAAAAAGTATGTTTACTCATTTGTGATATATATATAAATAATGCTTATTTGCTGAAGTCATTGCAAGCCCATTTGTGAAGTAATACTAAAAGAATAACATACCAATTGAATCAGAAATCAGTTATCACTACAGTCATCACACGGTTTATGCAAGTCTCTTCCAAATGCACAGTAAATGTTAAAGAAAATGGTTATATTGAACTGTGAGTAACAAAACTATCTATCATTGAATATAATCTGAAGAGCAATGACAGTAAAAAAATATGAAAATTTGAAAATTCAGATGGCTAAACAGCCTCCAGTTTATCTTACACCAGAATTCCCATCTTAAATGCCAGTTTTGCTGATGGGCGGCAGTAGGCTAAATTTGTACAAACTGGTATTGCCACTAAAACTTGATCACTTCATTTGTCATAACTCTTATTTCAATGGGATTTGCAGATTCCCCTTTGATACAGGGTAAGATGGGAAAGAAGTGTCTAATTATACTTTCCTAAGAATTATCCATAAACTTTCCACAGGCAACAGTTTAAGTTTGGTACACAAAGCTCTGATCACTTAGTAGAGGTGTTACTGCAATGGATTTATGGGTCATTAATTCCTCAAAAAAACATAAACTTGCATTCCAGTAATGCCATTTTTCAGTACTGGTACAATTCTCAATAGTTACATATTTGTGTGATCCATATATTTAGTGACCCAAGTACAAATGATCAGCCACATGTTCCCCCAGATAGCTTTCTGGAAAATTCCTTTCCAAACTAATTTGGGTGAGTTTAATTACACTGACAATTCAAAGAGCTAGAAATGTAAATCCAAAATTATTGCTGTCATAACGGCAGATCCAGTTAAACTCAGTCTTGAGGCTGTGCAGTGCTGTCCCAGCTTTGGTGTGTAATAGGTAGAGGTTGAACAGAAACTGCAATTTATGTGTTTTTGTTTAAAACCACATTTCTAGGTTTTAGTTCTTCCTGCACTGAGAATAATGATCAGTTTTGATTTAGTGCAAAGCTGTACTTAAGAACATTGCACTGTGCATCTTTTGCTGTATTTTGTCATTATTTTAAGCTCTTCTGGAGCTTTATTTAGCCCAAAGAGATAAAGAGAGATTATTTTGATGTAAAGCTTTATGTCCCTTTCGTATTGCTAACAAAATTTTAGTTCAGGGGATAAGAATCTGGAATAATGAATTGCAGATGGAAAGAATTTCCATAGAAATGTTGTCAGTTGCAACTTATAAAACCTGCAATTCCTAAAGGTCATTATCTGACAAGATAATTTTTTTTGCATGTTTTGTGGTACTGTTAAGTAGTGAGTACTTGATCCATTTATTTGGAGAGTACAGCAAAAAGTGTTAAGTATAACAGGTGGTGGTTTGCATATTTGTTACATTAGTTATTGTAATCACACTGAATTTTATGTTTTAAACTGGCTCAATAGGTTCAAGCTGCATTTTTGTTAGTATTTTATACATTGGTTAGCGAGGTGAAATCAGTTTGGCTTCCTTTGGCAGATGTGCACACTACAGGATTTGATCTTGTATACCTCCCACGGTTAGCTGGGATTCAGAAACACAGTGGATGCAGTCGAAACTGGCACACTTATCTGTGTGTTTTAAGCCAATTTACAGTTGATGTGTGTCTACCAAAGATAAATGTTGGAAGAGTCCATAATCTTTCAGAAAAAGCTTTCAGATTAGTTTTGTAAATCCACCACACTAACAAAAAATCAGTCATTAATGATTTGGAGTTAAAACTTTCAAAGGGTGTTTAAAATAATAAGAATGTGGATTGGCAATAGTATCATTCCTTCCAGTATACGTTCTCACTTTCTTTTTTTTCCCACAGTTTAGTTTTATACACACACAAACAAAGAAAGCTTTGCTGCCTTCCCTTGGAAATGCGTTTCTTCAGGTTTTTTCAAGTCCGTGAGGAAGTTTGTTTAAAGTGTCTTAGTTGTATCCCATTGTCTGTGAAATTCACCAAGTATTTCCCTTCCCCCTGTGAGAGGCCTTTATTGCGTGGATACAAAACACTAAATATTTATCTTGCGAAATTTCGGCTTTTAAACCAGTCTTCACCATTCCCATCCAGGTTACTTTGTATCTGGTTGCTCCATTCCTTTTCCAGATTATATGTGTCAGTACCAGGGTTTCAGATGTTTTCCCTTGTGGGTATTCCCACTCCATTTCCCAAGCAGCAGCTCATTTTATTTACTGCCCCATTTCTCATATTTTTAATTCATCTGTGTTTCAGTTCTCTGGCTTCAACAGTATGGTTTGTTTTCCTCTCCCTTTTAGTGTAGTGTAATTGTGTTGCTGTGTAATCAGTCAGTACACAAAGTTTGACCCATCTTACATTCATGTTATCTCACTGGGCATCTGGATACAGTATATAAAGGCCCCTTTAGAGTTCCCTTTTAAAACTTTCTACTTCTTTTCTAATGGGCAAGAGGTTCATGGCCGTGAAGTTGATCATTTTACCAGTACATATTAAGATGCTACAAAAGGTGTTTCTCACATCTGTCAACTTTTATAAATAATTAGAACTTGTAATTCAGTACAAATTATCCTACTATTATGGAAAGGAATGTGCAATGCTAATTAGAAAATGATCAATGAGACCAACAGTCTTATGATCTTCTGTTTCCATTTGTAGCAAATGTTTTACCCATTTAAAAGAGAAGTCTATTTTTTTTTCCCCCTTGAGAAGTTAAATTAATAAAATTAATGCCTAGTTATTCTGTCTCTTTTTTGGGAAGCCAACCAAAAATAGCTGCTCTCTAGTATTCATTATGCCGAGGTCTCTGTGAAGAGCATAAGGGAAGAGAGTGTTTCCCTAGTCTGGCTACAGGGACATGCAGCAGGGATTGAGCTGGGTCTTGCTTAGTGCTATTCTGTTCCCCGTAGGATGTGTGCAGCAGTGGCACTGTGGCCGTTCTTACCTGCTGAAAAGAGCTTTTAGATCCATTATCAGCAAATACAAGAGACAGCACATCTGGTATCACTTAAAAAATATGTAAAGCTCTGGACAGAAAATTCTCTTATCAGTACTATTATTTTAAAAATTTTATCAATTTGCTTGGAAACAGATCTAAACCAATAGCTCGAATTTTGTTTAATTCTGCAGTAGATCTTGACATCAAGAAAGGCTCCTATACCTGCAGATGCCACTGAGGCACCCAAATGACTTAAGTAAACTTTTTTCTTTTTCTTTTTCTTTTTTTTTTTTTGGTTGACAAATATTAAAGGTGATTAATGAGTTGAAAAAAATTGGACACGAGAAATTAGGCTTAGCTGGTAAGCAGAAAGGTGAGGCATTGACCTATTTTTTTTCCATTTTATTTGTTTGTTCTAAATCCGTAGCTGTTTCAAAATAAAGAGGGGTGGAACCTTATGGAGCCACAGGCATGAGCCTGTCGCTTGTGCTACTCAGGAGATGGACATGAGGAGCACAACAGGCAGCCCAGCCTCGAAAGAGAGCAATATCTCTCGTATTTCTGAGGGGCCAAAGAGCACCAAGCAGCTTTGCTGTTACCTGGAAATTACAGTTAGCTGAGTTGAAGCCTGGGATTTTAAGGACCTGCCCTACAGTGACATGATAGACAGGAAAGGTTGTGGATATACTGTGTTGGACCTCTGTTATGAGAATTTTTATTTCTCTTTTATGTTACACTAAAATTTGCCATGTTTTTCTGAATTTAAAAGCTTTCTGAGCTTCATTGTGGAGTTCACTGTAAAAAAAAAAAAAAAAAAAAAGGTAAAGCCAGGTCTGTCCAAATGCTTTGGCTGTCTTGGAGTCCCATCAGATGCTTGATGCTTTGTTGACTGGTTTTTGGTGGGGTTTCTTTGAGGGTTCAGTAGCTTGCTAAGTCATTCTGAGAAAGCATGATTTGGCACTGACAGTAGGGCGGGGGCTAATCAGGAAGGAGAAAGCTTGGCTGTTGTGGCTTCACCTAATAAGTAAAACCTGTCACCTTGACTCTTTCCTATGCATCAGCATCACTGTTCCTGCCAGCTTCTCTTAGCTGCAGAAGGTGTAACATTTTTATATCTGCTCTCATTCTCAAGTTAATGTCTTGTTCCTGCCTACCTTATTCATTCTGTACCTGTCTCTTTTTCTGTTGTCATTGTGTTATAAAGAGTGAATTGACTAGTCAAGATGATTTCTCTCCTACTGCTGCTAGGAGCCAGTGATGATAAAATAGCTAAAAGCAGTTCCCAAAATAGCAGTGCACAGGTATAGGTTTGCCAGAGCGATGTGATAGTGATTACTCTCTCCGTCCTTCTGTAGTGTTACAAGTCAGACCCAGCACTGTGAACAAAAACTGCTCTTTCTGCCTTTGATGTATTTTTCTTCCTTCTTTTCTGTTTTTCTTGGGAGCTGGAAACCAGATCAGACCTGAATAGCAACAAAACCAGCAACACCTTCAGCCACCTCAACTTCTTTTGCCTCCCAGATTAGGGGGAAGCAGTTTCTCACCTTCAGGAACTTCTAAAATTCAGTCTTGGGATTCACTTCTTATCCTAAAATCTCCGTGCAACAAGAGAAGGAACAGTAATTTTGTTAAAATGGAAGGCTTGGGATTTGACATTTTTGGTTGTTTGGCAGTTTCACCTCCTTTATTTCTGTACCCCTCTGTGTGAGGAAGATCTCCAGTGGTAGTTGTTGCCATGGTACTGAGCAGGACGAGGTGTCTACTCCAGTCTTAAAACTATGTTTATGGTCACATTGTGAAAAATGATCTCTTCTGACAAGTTGGGCTTGTTTACGCAGAGTTAATACAGCACCACTTCTCTTCTTCCAAAGAGGAGAGAGGCTCTTCAGGTCATTCCCTGTGTGTCAAGGCGAATGTGAGCTTCGGCACTGCCAGAAAAGCCTTAGAATTAGCTCTGTCCTTCCACTCCCTCGTTAGCTGTTCAAATGAACAAGCGCTTCACGCCCTGCCGAGCAGCTGATTGGCCTTGGAGGGAAGAAGCATCTGAAGCAGTATTAATGTTTCATTCAAAATCATGAGAGCCAGGGAGGAGGGGAATTAGGGAATTCGAAACCCCAAGTCAGTACTGCCTTTTATTTCACCAGGCCCTTTTCTCTTGAGCAGCATTCCTAATTGTCTCCCACACTGGATTTCCTCTCAGGACAGTCTTCCTGACTTTCTGAGATGTTTTTGCCAAGGGTAAATTTGACAGCTCTCTTCCCTTCACTTTTCTTTCTCCATTGTCTGCTTCTCCTCCCCATCCCTCTTAACACTATCTGCTCTGACATATGCCCAATAGGAGATGGAGGAGCAAAGAAGCTGTGCAGTCCCTCCATCCTCTGCTGTTTTCCTTTCTCAAGTCATCACTGCTGCATCAAGACCTATGAGAATCCCTTTTTATTTTCTCAGTAAGCAAAACGGATTAGAAAGCTGAAAAATTAGAGCCTTAAAATGCTATCCCAAAGATATATGAGCAAACTAGATGTGATACAGCAATCAGAAAAGGAGTGGAGTGGAATGCATGACAGCAAGAACAGCCAGCTGCATCCGGGAAATACACAAGTCCTTGGACTCCAGCAGCATAAAACATCCAAAGCTTTAAAAGACAAGCAATTCTTACTGTTCTGTAGGAGTCCTAGCAGTTTGAAACATAGTTGGCAACCATTTATTGCAATCATAGAATCATTGATGTTAAAAGAAACATCACCTCAAAGCGGGTATTCACATAAGATCTTGGATTCTTTGTACAGAGTATAGCACGTGCCAGGGTTGTTAAATCTGGAAGTGTTGCTAATAAATAAAAATAGTTCTCTTAGGACAGGAGTAGAAAAAATGTTAGCTACAGAAGTGTTGCATAATTAACCTTGATGAACAGGGAAGAACCCCTTTTACCACATTTCAAGAAGTACTGTTCCCAGTAAGTGAAAGCAAATAGATGCTAAATCCCTGAGTACTTCTGGGATAAAAGTTAATATTGTTGTTTTTAAAACCCCAAATATTGCGTATTTTTTTACCTGTTAGCCTTTGGAAAAAACAAGGGGGAAAAGCAAGCTTTGACAGAGTATTTTCTGAGTCAGCAATTGCATGGAAGGAACGATGCTGACGCACTTGGTTCAAGGTAATGGAAGGACTTAGCCCCAGATAAGGAGGACTGTGAACAGGCATCACAGCAAAGGAGATGTCTGGCTGTAAATCCTGCAAATCAAATGCTACTCAACAATAGGTTAATGCAAATGTGTTTGGTTCAGGGGTATTGTTTGGAAACAGGAATATGGTTTAGTTGGCTGGAATAGGTTACTAGTTGGGGAGTGTGAAAACTAAGGCTCTTTTTCCAGCTGTGCCAGGCACTTGGGATGTGATCTTACAGAAATCTGTCAGTGTTGTTTTTCCCCGCCCTTTCAGCTGCTTTTCCAGTAACTGATATGCCCTTAAAATTCCATCTAATGCCCTGTCTGTAATCAGCAGAGAAAGCAGGGCATGTCTCAAGTGTGATGTCAGTAAAGCACTGAACATAAAGCTGCCTCAAAAGCAGCCAAGAGAAAACAGTGGGTCCATGGATTTAGGTGGAAAGTACCTTGCCTGAATATGGCTCGCTCTATTTTCATAGCAAACAGACAACAAGAACCTGGGCTTTGTTGGGGCCTCTCAGCACTTTACTCTTATAAATAATAAACAGAATATATTTTCCTCCTGTGTAGGTTAGCAAATAGAAATGTGCCTCTGCTATCAGCAAGGAAGCCATAACTGAGAGGCAGTGATTTGATGGAATACACATTAAAATGGGAATAAATAAAAGCAGAAGGAGGATTTCAAAACTTCTATTTCTGTGCTGGGCTTGATATGTTTAGCTATGTAATTTATTCATCATGCCTCTCTGAAAGCTTGGATTTACGTTTTCAGACTTAAATCGTACCACACACTGTAGCCTGCATCTGACAAAACAACAGTACTAACAGGTAACTTCTGATTATTTTTGCATATCCAGCATTTTGCTGTTTACTGTCTCGTTTGTGGCATAAGAGTTTCAAACATTTGCTGGGTTGGATTGCAAATGGACATCTCAGTGTGATGCCATTTGAGACTGAAACTGAAAGGACTATGATCCCATTCAATTATAGTAGCACAAACACACAACACAAAGTATTTTTTTAGAGTGGGACAACTTTGTAATGTGCCCCATTCTCCACTTTGTGTTCCGCCTCACACTTTAAATAGTGTATTTTCACTGGCTCAATTTATTTGTTCTTAAGGATATATATTTGTTTATGAATTCAGTATACCTCAATGTGTATTTTGTGCTCATGTTTAGGAAACTTAGAGAATTAATCACCCACCCCTTACATGAATGTGCTCCAGAGAAATTAACACTGCAAACTCTACTCAACAACCCACTTCCAACCTGAATTTCACAAACCTGGAAGTTTGGAACATACAGCTCTTTGAAGTGCTGGTGCTTTTTCTTTCTTCCTTTTTGTCAACTTTTTTCTTAAGTGAATGTAATCTTAAAAGTGAAATGTTTTCTGTTTTCTTAACATTCACATTTTAGTAATTCAAAAAAACTATTCCTTTTTCCCCACATTCATTTCAGTTTCTATAATTTTGGAGCAAAACTTAATCCCACTGTCAGATTTCGAAAGCTGCTAAAGGGGGGGATGGATTCACACTGATAGAGTAGATTTGGATTAGATACCAGGAAAAAGGCTTTGCTGTGAGGGTGGTGAGGCACTGGATGTGGATGCCCATCCATGGAAGTGTTCAAGGCCAGGTTGGATGGAGCTCTAAGCAACCCATTCTAGTGGAAGGTGGTTGGAATGAGATGATCTTTAGGGTCCCTTCCAACCCAAACCTTGCTATGATTCTATAAACCAGAACCACTAAATCTGACCTCATGGCTTCTGTAGAGCTACTTTCGCTCAAAATAATCTCTTGAGTAAAATTTTCAAAGAAATGTATGTGAATGAAACTACTTGTACCCCAGTGAAACTGAGTAGGAATTTGAAATAAAAGTGTGGGGGTTTTTTAAATCTAAACATAAATGTTTGTGATGCTGAAATAAGAAGTTACTGCTTCTGTTCAAAACTCTTATCCCAGTTTTAGTGACCAATTTTGAACAATCTCAGCTCATTTCTTCCATTTTGTCTTATTTGAATACTATGCTATAACAAGCACAATTATGACAACAAATTCTTTCTTAAAAATAGGACAATGTGATCCATTTCCTCCTCGATGCTATGGACTGTCTGCAAAAGTCAGAAATTTGCAGTGTGAAAGGTCATCTTCACAGTGAGACAAATACAAGTTGATAAATGTCAACCTGATAGTGGGAATCATGTTAATTTAAATGAGATAGGATCACAGACTCTTCCTGAGAAAAGGATGTATACAACCCCTGACTCTAAAGAGAAGATTTAAAATAATGTTCATGTAATTCAGTTTTAGCTATTTTTTGCATAATATGATCGAGCTATCAGAAGTGTGATTTGGTTTTATTTATTTTTTTTAACCTCATTTTATTTATTTTGAGGGGCCATGTGGAGCCAGGATAAACAGGAGACATCAGTGGGTGCCTTATCTACCTGTGTTGGATGACAAAGAGAGAAGTACCAAGCTTTCAAAAAAATTATCCTAAAATCATTCAGCTGAAGTAGCTGGAAACGTTAGCAAATCCCATTCAGTTATCAAGAAAAGTGGATTGTAGCTGTTTCTGAGGAAATGAGAAGAAACCCCCATTACTATTTTCTAGTTGCTTTTTGTTTTTTTCTGGTCAAGAATAAATAAATTAAGAAACCAGAAGATGAAAAAAATAGGCAGCTAGACATTTACCATCAGTTTGCTTTTCCCTTAGAAGCAGCAGAATTTTTGGAGTTCTTCAAACCCAAGGAATTCCCCAGATTTGAGAGCAGTCCAGCTGAGCAAGTCTTGGGGGAGGAGAGCATGCATGAAAACCCAGTGTTTCCACATTGTTTTCTTAACTATCCCACTACAGTGGTGTTACAGTTTCTGGGAACAAGGGGCTGACACCAACATTTCCTTCTTTACACCCTTTGTAATTCCGAGAGGGAGGCAAGGAGAGCAGTTCTCCCCTTGGACCAGGTCTGAAGGAGAGCAGCTGGGAGCCTGCCAAGAGGGTTGCAAAGTTGGTAGTCCCTTCCCTGCATCACATTTATTTGTGTGCACCCACCTGGAGAGACTAGTGTATGTATGGTATGAAAAGTATACCACTGATTGTAATTGGACTTGTCTTAAACTATGCTGTGTGCCATGGTTATAATTTCTCTCTCTGGTAAGGCTGTTTATATTCTTTTTCTTCTTTATTGCTTGAGTGAACCTAATATGTCTGCAATTCTGTTTTAGAAGAAGTAAGATACTGTGCAACTGGTGGTATCTCGCTGCAGAATAACCCCCAGAGGGATTTGTAATCCCCTGGTACTAACATCTTCTAATAGTGAGCCAAATTGAATAATAAGCTCAGTACTGTGAATACAGCCTCACACTCAGCCTCGTTCTGCTTTAGTTAGCATTGCCTAGTAATTAATTATTATTCTGTATTTATGCTATCAATGACGTCCAGAGGCTGGCCTAAACATGCTAGAGCCTCTGGCAGCAGCAGCAGTGTGGATATATACAGATATTTTGTTCTCCCTCTGTAAATGTGTGCTGTTCACTGTCTCTTGAAAGACTTGTTACCAAGTCTTCCCTGGAGCTAAACGCAAGAAGACAGTACATGCTGGACATTAGTCAAAGATGCACGGTGACACATAGCTTACTAATTACTATTAATGTTTACAGGATTTGGTATGTTGTAATTGATTTTGGCACTGAAAGTGCAGTCTAGCAAATTGCTTGTCACCTTTGTTTCATCTTCGATCTCAGTGAGAACCTCATATGCAATTAACTGTAATTGCTATACTGTATTTATTCTAAAGTGCACAGTACATTACTATTTTGTTGTTTGGATCTCAAAAATGAGGAGTCAATTGCTTACAAAAACACAATTCAAAATAAGGGGATCTTTGTGGTCAGGGACTTTTTATTTCAAAGTAGAAAAATACAAAGTTTTTAACATAGTTCATGTTCCAAACTCATAGCCCTCCTGTACTTGGAATCTCACTGATTTCAAGGACAGTGGCTTGTGCATAAAGACATGACAAACATTACCAGCATAGAGCAATTCTTTCTGCATATGGAACTGGACAGTAATTCTTGAATGTATTTCCTCCACATACTCTAGGTCATAAGGTGGAAGAAGCACTGAATGGCTCACACAAATTCATCTGCCAGTTTATCCTGGCAAAATTTTCTATTTAAACAGCCAAAGCTCCAGAATTAGCATGGACTGTCTAGAAACCTCAATAAAAGCTTTGCCAAGAAATGGTCTAGGACAGCAAAAAAAGGTGAAGCCCTTGGTACAGATAAACAATAGCAATCTGCAAAGTTTTCCTTCCCAGAAATGGAGAGCTGTATTGTCTCCTGCCCTCTCCCAGGGGTTGGGTGTTGGAGCACAGGTCAGGTTCTCAAATTTAGATTGACAGCACCTGATCTTTTTGTGTCAGAGAGGATTCTTCAAGGAACAGCTAATCCTAAATATTCTCCCTGTCCTTGTTAAAGCAGAAGATACTCTTTAATTCCTCATGTTAAAAGACTGGCTCTTCTAATTTTTTTCTGGAGGAAATAATTTCAGGAGATAAGATAGAGATCTAGCTAAATTAACTTAATTAAAGAAAATGCAAATTCAGTAGAATACATTTTCTAGTAGAATGAGAGTGTAGATTCTACTTGCTTCAAGCACAAAATATCTTCAAGAGTCTGGACATGACAAATAGTGGCAAAAATTGTACATCTAAATCATTAGAAATATCTTCGGTCAGAATGCTGGATGAAAACAGAAACTAACTCTTTTGAATTTAACTCCTGCAAGTGAAAAAACAAGCCTGAATACCATGGACTGATTTCCAGCACTTTCAAACTATTTTAGAGCTTACTTTTAATCCAGCTAATTATTTTCCTATTCTCCATTCAATTAATTATCAGATTCAAGTTCTTATATAATATGTAAAATGGTCTTTTGATAATAAAAGATTATAAAAGAAATACTGCAGAGTTTGCTTTAGAAGAAAGCCTAGCAATATTGAAATCTGCAGAATTCCAAGTTAAAAGAGCCTATTAACTGTGATTACAATTACATATTCCACGAGAAGATGGGATACATTACTTGGGGCATGGAAGACTACTGCAAATCTTTGTTGTAGGAATCATTTAGGATTGTACTTAAATACCACTGCTTGGAGTTTCTGCTTAGATCTTCCAGAATTGTTACATTTATCAAAATCTCTGCTTCAGTTTTTTATTACAGATGTTGATTGTAATTGCTTTGGAATTTATTTGTAATTGCACAGGAAGGACATCAACCTATTGGACCGAGGCCAGAGGAGGCCACCAAGTTGATTAGAGAGATGGAGCACCTCTCCTACAAGGAAAGGCTGAGAGAATTGGGTTTGTTCAGCTTGGAAGAGAGAAGGCTGCTCTTTTTTTTTTTTTTAGGGTTGACCTAATTGTGGCCTTCCAGTATCTGAAGGGTGCCTACATGAAAAATGGAGAGGGACTTTTTTGCAAGGGCATGTAGTGACAGGACAAGGGGGAATGGATTCAAACCAACAGAGAGGAAGTTTAGATGAGATATTAGGAAAAAATTCTTTACTGTGAGGGTGGTGAGGGCCAGAGAAGCTGTGGATGCCCCATTCCTGGAAGTGTTCAGGACCAGGCTGGATGGGGGTCTGAGCAACCTGGTCCATTGGAAGGTGTCCCTGCCCATGGCTGGGGAACTGGAACAGGGTGATCTTTAACTTGCCTTCCAACCCAAACCATTCTATGATTCTGTGATTCTCTGAATCATGGTATTTCAGTCTTACCAGAATCACCCCCAACCCAAAACAAATTCTTTTGTTTTACAACCTAAGAACTGATGCTCAGCATCAGTCCCTTTATGCTGCAGAGTTGGTGATGCAGCTTTTTGTCTGTCTGTGTCACTTTCTTCCTGCACAGGTCTGTTCTCCATGTCTGTACTTCACATGTTGGCAAAGTGCCTGCTCCCTCACGGAAAGCAGGTGCAATGACAGCTTTCTCAGGACTCAGTTATTCGATTAACTCATTTATAACTGGACTATTTGGAGAAGCCACACCACCTGTCTAGTGGTCAAAACCTTGCTTGTGTGCTAAGCAATGCTTGTTAAACTCCCTGCATCCCTTCTGTTTAATTGTGTCCTGCTTCACTAGAAGCAACTGGAAAGTTGCTAGACTCACAATCAGAAGTGAGAAGATTCAGGTTCCTTTTTTAACTTTTCAGCTGATTTACCAAATCTCACCTTAAGAACTGTGCTACATTTTGGTATCTGCTCCTTTTTTTAAAAAGACATTTAAATAACTTTGACATTTATAGGAGAAGGGGAAAAGCTATTAATGATGAACAGTTTCATCATTGAGATAACAGCTTTATTCTACAAGCTTCTTGGTAATGTGAATAGTAAACCAAACAATTCTTCAAATATCCACTAGGGTTTCTGAACACATTTGTTGCACTGTTTACCTTCCATTAACCTTTTTCAGGTCCAGATTTACTCACAGTAGTTACTCACAAATGTTCACTTAGAGAGAACCAATAAAATTTCAGTGCTTTTTAGCAGCTTTCATGAAAAAAACTTGATTTTTAAAATATAATAACTTACTCATTCTATCAACATTACTGATTAGTTAAGTAAGGACAGAAGGCCATCATGTACGTCTCAGATATATGGCAGAGGAAAATCTGGAGAGAGAAAAGCTTGCAAATTTCTTTTTTAGATACTTTAAATTACTTCTTTTCCTTAAAAATGTAGATCTGCCTTTCTTTCCCATTCCTATGATATTTGAAAACCTTGGAGGAAAATATTTTTATGAGACTTTCTTGTCATCATCCAAGAGGCTGAGAGGCATGTTGTAAGCTGATGGACAGTAATGAAGCATCAAAGAGGTTGTCTGAAGGCTTCGACAAGAAAGGGGTCAGCCCCTTACCTTAATCACTCCTGAAGTGTAATGAAGTGATTCCTGGGCATACAAATAAGCTAGTAAAAATCAGGGTATCACAGATGCATAGAGGATTTAGTTTTGTAATTCTGATATTGGTGTGGTGGCTGATGACTTTTTCATGGAATCACAGAATAGAATCGTTGAGGTTGGAAAAAGCCCTTAAGATCATTGAGGCCAACATTTAACCCAGCGCTGCCAAGTCAACCACCAAACCATGTCCCTAGGTGCCACAGTACCTTGTCTAGACACCTTTTAAACACCTCCAGGGATGGTGACTCAGTGCCTGTATGACCAAGGAGGGGAGCTTGCATTTGGCTTTCTCACGCAACTCCTTGCAGTTCAAGCAAGACAGAGCAAGCTCCCTCAGTGAACTGTGCTCCACCCATACAGATCTCAGAGCTGTTGTCCCCCTCAATAGCTATTTTAATATCATCAGAATTTAGTAATTTTTCTAAGCTCCAAATTCCGTGAGGTGGCATCATTTATGAGGCTTATCTCAGCTGCCAATTTATATTTATTTATTGTATACTTCAGAACCTTAGCTTTCCACCCACGCTGATGTATCTTAGACTTGGCATGTGCAGGTGTGTGTATATCAGAGGGGAGGGGTGGGGTGATGGAGAACAAAAAGTGAAGGAGAGACCTTTGAATACACAAAACAGTGTAAATTGGTGTGGAGCCATCTGCCCAAGACTGCAGGGTTTGAAAAATGGATTCTGTTAAGTGTGCCTGATCATTGTCATTGAGGGAAACAGATCAAAATCTTCAGGACTTTCGCTGAGCATTTTGAGATGCCTCAAAGTAACACACTTCTTCAAAGTGCTTGATACTGGTAAATAGGGTTCGAATGACAGTCGTTGCTGTAAATGACTTTTTCTGTGAAAGTAAGAGCTTCTGATCCTCTCTCTGACCCTGGTCTCTGGTGCTCACAAGTTTCTTTAGTTGTGCAAAAAGGCTTCTGGTGTTTCTTAAATATCTGAAAGAACAATTCCTGCTTTTCCTAGGTGCAGAGTGTACCGAGAAGCCCCTTGCAGCATTTGAAATCTCCAGACAGAGGCAAGGCTAGTGTATTTGGTTAAGTAACTATCACCCTTAAAAGCCTGAAATGCTGAAACATTAGTATCTTGACCTTTATGTCAAGATGAGTGAAAAATAAATTAACTTCTGATGCAGCAGGCCTTTCCTGAAAGATTGTTTCTTGGAAAATGTCTGGTTTTACGTATAGGTGTAAGGGCAAAAATAACCTGTTTTTCATAATAGCTGAAATATCTTAATCTTGACAGAATTTCTCGCCTTAATGACCTAGTTATTGATACTGTTCTTTAGCATTTATATTTTATTGTTCTATAGTATGATACTATGGGTATTGCTGACAGACATATACAAGAGGGATAGCAAATTTAGAAGTTGACAGTATATAAAAGGTCAAAGTTTTATCTTTGTCCCTTGTCCTGCACTTGTCCCCTTCTAAAGATTTGTTTTCCCTGTGTATCCAACAGGTTCTCAGAAACTCCTGACCTTTTCACCATAACTGATTTGTTGAGCATGCCCCTTTGACCATGTGGTAGGGCTACATTTCTCTAGATATAACTGTCCAACCTTACTCAGGAGTTTAAGGGCGTATTAATACTTTAATCTTCGTGAATCACTGACAACAGTTTGCATCCCATCTGTGAACTCTGACATCTGTATTTTGGAGAGTGGCAATCCCACTGTTCCCTCACTGATGCGAAAGTACACAGTTCAGGCTTATTATCCTCTTGATTTTTTTTTTCTCTTTTTAATCTATTATAGCTCAATCAAAGTGCTTAAAACAGCTGTAGAGACTAAAGCCCTGAATTTATCCCTCGGTCAACTAGAGTACAGCGTGCTCTCTGCCAGGTTGCCGTTTGGTGAGAAATGTGTATTTGGACACCTCCTGCACGTTGTGGAGTAGGAGTGCTGACAGCCTCAGAGAGTAACTGGTGGGTGGGAAGATTATTACCATCCTTCTCAGCATCCAAACTTCAGTGCATTCATTTCTGTAACCCAGTGCAATTTGGGTTAGGCTCTACTGCTTTCTTCTTGATAGCAAATATTGAGCAGGGTGGGTCCATTAATCTGGAATAGGGTGATATCTGACAGCCCTACACTGTTCAGTGTTTGTTTAGTTGGCCATAGTTGTAGTGTATCAGCTTTCCACTCCATAAAACTAGTTAAATACAGGAAGAAAACCCCCTCAAGCTGTCCAGTTTCAATTTTACATTCACAACTAAGTACAACAGGAAACAATTTAGTTCATAAGAAATTCACTTGTGGCTGCTAGTTCTTTCTACAGATTCCTTTTAGTATAATATCTTGCATGAGTGCACAATTTAACCCAAGAAAAACAGAAATCCAGATATGTTCAATTCTTACTCAAAGCATACATCCTGTAGTATATGTTTTGCTAAAACAAGCAAGTTCTCTGCATCCAGATCTGCCAAAATGAGAAAGCCTTCCAAGAGCATCACAGCTTTAAAATAATCCCCGTCTAGGAATGTAAAAGCAGAAGAGCAGTCTGAATGATAATTTTTATCAAATCTGTTTCTCAGTTCTGTTCTTTAGCTGCTACAGTCTTAAGATGTTTCACTTTAGATTTCTCGATTTTCTGTTTTCATATCTGCTTTGCAGTTTTCTCTCAGACAGTATTTCAGACAGACAAGACAGTTGGGCTCAGCGATCGTAAAGATCTTTTCCAACCTAAATGATTCTATGATTTTATGATTTCCAGAATTACCCACTCGTAAGTCTGTAGAAGCCTTGAGCTCATTTCTTTTGCTCTCTGGAAATGAAGAGGAGTATGAATGGAAAAGGAGTATATTCTGTATATTTTTTCAAACAGTGAATTCATAGTAAACATGATCTGATTGTAAGTTATTAATTCATCATCTTTCTTTGCAGTCAATATCCCGGTCAGTAAGACTTCCATCACGCCCTAATACATATGGATCAGTCAAAAATGTTTCCTTTTATAAAATGGGAACCCTGAGTTCACAAAGAACAACAGATACATATTACATTCACCACGGATGAAATACTTTATAAAAACAGTCAGTGTGAACATTACAGTGCATTTGGCTCCTCATCTGAGAAGGATAAATGCTTTCAGGGCTGTCTTTATTTCCCTTTATGCCAGCATTTTCTTTTCCTAAAAGAAAAATCAGGCTATTTAATCAGTTTAAGATGTTAGTGATCTGTGTCTGTAAAAAGCAATACATTTCCTCTTTATCCATATCAGTCTGTGCAGGCAACCTTCCAGAAGTCCTTTGTGAGGTTTCAACACTTGTGACAACCTTTTTATGATCTGCTGGTACAGAGAAAGCAAATTAATTTTGGCTCTTCCTTAAATGTAAAGCAAGAATTGTAAATATTGAACCACTGTGACGTGCCAAAGTCCCATAATGTAGGCTTAGAGTAGTTGATTCTGAAAAGGAAGCTAATGAAATAATTGACCTCATTTCCATGCCAAGCAATCTGACTTTAAAGAGAAGCTTGCACTTCTATTCTACATAAATTGCCAACAGCAATATTATCTTCTTACTTCTTACATGTTTATTTCCTATAAAAAAAAAATCAAAATGAAGATAGTAAATTTCAAAAACAGATAATTTGGGGTTTTTTTTCAAAATCAGAAAGTCTGATGGTTTTCACTGCATTTAATAAGATTATAGGGACAAGCAGCCAACTGGTAGGTGAAATTCAATGCTTCCAGGAGGAAAAAAAATGGAAATTTGGAAGAAAAATACAGGTTTTTACTAGAACTATAAGAACAACCCAACTCCTGTTAATCTTTATTGCTGGCTCTCTGAAAGTCTTTTTTAATCATATTAATCCTATGTGTTTACATATATATATATATTTACATAGATACATCTTTATTAATGTATTAATGTGAAACAAATTTTGCTAGAGCTCAAACAGCCCTTCACACACTTTAGTGGTCTATCCACATCTCCCACAGTCCCTTAGAGTAACTTAATTCCACAAGTTTTCCCACCAAAAGAAAATCATTCAGTGAGATGTTTGGATAAATACTTTGTTTGTTTCTTTGTTTGATTGGTTGGTTTTCCCAGAAAATATTGTGCCCTAAAGGGGATAAAAAGTAAAAGAAATCAATTAGGATTTTACCAAAAATATCACTACTTCTTCATTATTTTATGAGCATACCAAATGGTATTATTAATGGTGATTAACGCAACCAGGTTATTAACATAACCAGGTGAGACTCCCACACAGACTGTTGCATCCAGCTCTGGGGTCATGGGACATGGACCTGTTGGAGGGAGTGCAGAGGAGACCACCAAGATGATGAAAGGGCTGGGGCACCTCTGCCATGAGGAAAGGCTGAGAGAGTTGGGATTGCTCAGCCTGGAGAAGAGAAGGCTTCGAGGTGACCTCATTGTGGCCTTCCAGAAGGGAGCTGACAACAAAGATGGAGGGAGACTTTTTACAGGAGCATGGAGTGACAGGGGGAATGGATTCAAACTGAGAGAGAGTAGATTAGATATTAGGGTAAAAATTCGTGGCTGTGAGGGTGGTGAATCACTGCAACAGGTTGCCCCGAGCAGTTGTGGCTGCCCCATTCATGGAAGCGTTCAAGACCAAGCTGGATGGGGCTCTGAGCAACCTGGTCTAGTGAAAGGTGTCCCTGCCCCTCATGGGGGTGTTGGGAATAGATGATCTTTAGGGTCCCTTCCAACTCCAGCCATTGGATGAGTGTGATTTCTGTAGCTGTTGTTTTGAGCGCTTTGGTACAATATTACTGCACAGTTTTATACAAATGGGAAATGAAATGCTTCTGTGTTGTTTCCTTTAGTGCTCTCAAACACTTTACTATTTATTGCAGCTTACTGGGTTTTCAAGGATTATAATGGAACTTAAAGCTTTTTGGCATGGTTCAAATAAGCTGTTTGTTCTTCTTCCATAACCTGGACACTTCCTGCTATGGGCTATATATTGCAGATAGAAATGGCAATTTCTCTTCATTATTATTCATAAGGTCATAACATTCAAGATTAATGTGTGCTCTGATGGCTTAGTCATTAAAATATTCACAAATCTTGATGGTTTTGTAGTTTTTATCATACACAATTTGTCCAAAAATTTCCACTAGAAAATTTCTCCTAGGTTACTCTATTCATTCTCCATCATTCATTTAGCTATTAAAACCTTTCATTCTGCTAATGAGGGAACATACACAGTATTTGCCAAAAGTGATTGGTCATTTTCTATGACTAGTGAGAAATTAAATTCTTCAATAAATGTATGAACATTTATTTTCCATATCATAAAAAAACCAGAATAAGCACAAAGTATTAATTAGCATCTCTCTTCACTTTTTGAACGATCCTGCAAGAAAAAGAAAAGTCTAAGTGTATCATATTATTTGCTTGGAATAAGTTATCTGATTATATGATTCTATTATTTAATGCATCCCAAGAAGTAGCAGAGAAAGTGGGTGGGTGGAAATATGCATTGTGGCTTTTGGCCACAGTCACAGGAGCTTCATTTCTGCAAAATACAGCTGCTCAGGGTTTGCACTGTGAAGGACCCAACAGGCCTGGCGGTCACGGGAGTTTGCAGTGTAAGTGTATATCCCCAGAATTTCCTTCCCATAGTCATATCACCAGCTTTCCCTTTTAGCTAACAAGATACAAGCATGTCTCAAAAGCCAAAAGGCTTTTAGAAGATTTTGTGTTCCTTTGCTTCAGCTACATTTCCTGCAAATGTAGCATCCTAAGTGATTCTCCTGCCGGGATGAAATAGAGCCATTTAAGCCATCTCCATACATAGAGTACTCGAAAAGTTGGCTTGGTGTCTTTAGGACTGGTGTGCTCTCTTCTGTTACATCATTATCTGGGGATTTTTTTTCCCTCAGTTTATAGTATTTTTTTCCTTGATATGAGAAAACCAAAAGTATACAGTAATTTCACCTATTTTATCAGTTGTGTGAAGCAGGTATTGAAAGAGAATGTGCTAATAACCAAAAAGAGCCCAGAATGAGGCATGGGAACCTGGATAAATCTTATTACAGTTGTGTTTATGCAGGCACGAAACGTTTTATTTCCTACTCTGCTTTCTTTGTGTCCATGTTGCTTGTGAAAGAGAAGCTTCAGTTTCCACAAGCGGAGCAGCATCTTTCTTTGTCAGGAGATACTACTGCAAGATGTCAGAAAGAAAAATGCAAGCCCTTGAACATACGACTCCTCTCAACTGTGTCTTTAAAAATCACTGCTCATTCAGCCAGCTGTCTGATCAGTAAAGGCTTTTTTGTCACTTACAAACTGTAGGAGAATATTACATGGCAGCTAAGTTGTCAAGGAAATTTGCATTAATGCAGACTAAATATATTAGAGATAAGTGTGCAAACAAAAATACATTCTACTTTGAACAAGTTCACATACAGGTTTTTTTTGTAATTAACACTCCAATATGAAGTGTTGACCTGAATTTCAACAAAAATATTCTGTATACCTAACTTTTCCTCTTAATAAGCAAAACTTTCTGTTGATGCAAAACAAAAAAAGAATATTTCACTCTGGTTTGAGTGCCTTTTTTCTTGTTCATGAACAATTTGCTTTAAGTTCTTTTTTTTTTTTTTTTGCTTAAAGCTTTAATTTTATGATGTTAACAATAA
>JAWWEE010000158.1:6212101-6273263 GCA_035221455.1 Xenops minutus
CTAGTGCAGAATGTCAAACAGACCACTGCCTTGTGCGTTGCAAACTGAACCTTCACTTTAAGCTTTCCAAACCTCAGAGGGGTGGCATTCCAAGGAGGAGGCTCAATGTAAACAATCTTCAAACAGCCACAATGAGAGACAGCTTCCAGGTAAACCTTCAAACTAGAGTTGAAGATCATCCCATAGATCCCTCTCCTGAAGCGCTTTGGCAGCATATTTAAAATAGCATCCTTCAGTCCTCTGAAGAATGCTTAGGGTTCTCCTCCAAGAAAATCAAAGACTAGTTTGATGAAAATAATTAAAGAATCCAGGAATTGTTGACAAAGAAGAGAACTTCTCACCAAGCACACCTCGCTCAGCCATCTTGCCATGTAAGAAAAGCAGCCTTTTGTCTTGCATGCAGTAAGATCCAACAGAAACTTCGAGACATCCAGAACAAGTGGTGGATCAACTTAGCAGAAAACACTCAACTATATGCAGACTTGGGTGACCACAGAGGGTCATTCTCTGAGCCCTTTCCAATAACCAATGGTGTGAAACAAGGTTGCGCTCTTGCGTCAACCCTATTTACAGTTTTCTTCAGCATGATGCTCCAAAGAGCCACGGCAGACCTCGATGAAGAAAACGGCATCTACATCCGATACTGTACTGATGGAAGCCTATTCAACCTAAGGCAACTTAAGGCCCACATTAAGATCCTAAATTACCTTGTCCATGAGCTGCTTTTTGCTGACAATGCTGCTCTCATTGCTGACACAGAAGCAGCTCTGCAGCGCTTAACATCCTGCTTTGCAGAGGCTGCTGAGCTCTTCGGGCTGGAAGTCCGCTTGAAGAAGACAGAAGTTCTCTACCAACCTGCACCTCAGGAAGTCTTCCATCATCCCCACATCACCATAGGTGAATCAGAGCTTAAGTCAGTCCAGCAGTTCACCTATCTGGGAAGCATCATTTCCTCAGATGGTAAGATTGACAAAGAGACAGACAACAGGTTAGCAAAGACATACAGAGCTTTCGGAAAACTCCATAAAAGAGTCTGGTGCGATAAACACCTGAAGAAAAGTTACAAGGATTAGTGTCTACAGAGCCATTGTACTGTCTACTCTGAATCATGGGTCTGAATCATGAGTCATCTACTGCCACCACCAGCAACTCTTCGAGCACTTCCATTAGCGCTGCCTCCGTACAATCCTAAACATCCACTGGTCTGATTATGTGACTAACGTGTCTGTCCTTGAACAGGCAGAAATCACCAGTATTGAGGCCATGCTGCTGAAAATGCAGCTGTGCTGGGCAGGGCATGTCTCCAGGATGGAGGATCACTGCCTCCCTAAGATTGTGCTTTAGGGGGAACTCGCCACTGGCTGCTGCAAGAAAGGAGCCCCTAAGAGGAGATACAAGGACTCCCTGAAACAACACCTCAGCCTTGGCCATACTGACCACCATCAATGGTCCACTCTGGCCTCCAGTCAGGAGAAATGGAGACATACCATTCATAATGCTGCTACTTCCTTTGAGAACACATGCAGAATCAGTCTTGAGGAAAAAAGACAACATAGGAAGAACCATGCCTTGCCAGTAGTGCTGATGGAGACCTTCCACTGCGCATTTTGCAATCAGACTTCCCTATCTCGCATTGGCCTTTTGAGACATCAGTACACTTGCATCAAGTGTGGGTAAAGCACTTGCTAAATCTTCATTCATGAAGCCAAGCCATGATGATGATGATGACTTATTTGATAAACACAATGAAAAGAAGGGACTGTCAAAATTAAGTATGCTTGTACAAGATCAAAAGAATGTAAAAACTAGTTATGGATATATCTTCTCAGCAATTGAAAAGAACATTTCTAACCATTAGAAATGAACTTCTGGTGCCTTTTTTTTTTTTTTTTTGAGTGATGCAGTGGAACACACCTTGACTAAAGATACTTGAAAATATCTGCTAGAATTCATGTGGTCACCAAAAAAAATGCAAGCAATGGTAATAATTATATATTTCATATCTATATGAATAATGTAACTTATAATTTGAGCTGCACACATGCATAATAGATAGATATAAATACCTACATTTGTACATGTACATGCACATCCATATACTTATGCACCTAATGTCTGAGGTGTCATATAACCTTTACTTAAAACAACTAAATATATTGTTTGTTTTGTTTGTCTGTGACATTGTACTGAACAGACATATTTGCTGAGCTCCTAAGATCTAGAGATTTTTCTTGAACAACTGTAGAGGATTCAATTAAAAAAAAAAAAATCCTTTAAGAATAGGTTCAACTCAAAGACCAGGGCAAATTGCCTTGTTCATTGATAAAATTTCTCCTAGCTTTGCTATATTCCCATTGACTTATCCTCAGACACAATCAATCTTAAGCAATTCAGCAACAATGTTCCAGCCCTTCATCGATAGAAATATTTAAGCACCCAAACCCCCACTTTAAATAGTCCATTAACAGCTTCCTTTTGCACTAGATTATGGCCATTTTTTCTGTTCTCTTTCACTGCTACCTCTCAGTCAGTCCTGCCTTGTCCAAGTCCATTGTGAATGAAATTTCAAGTACATAACTCCTTATGTAACTGTTTGTGTAGACGGGTGTTTGTTTGCTTATCTGTTTACTCAGAGCTATTTTACAGCTATTTGACATAAAATGTGATTTTTAATTCCCTTACACCAAAGGAATATTTTTTCAGTCATTCCAAACAAAAACAAATCAGGTGTGGGTTTCCTATTTACTTTTAATATGAAACTACACAACCCGAAAGAGTTTTGATTATGGAAGAAGCATGTACACCTCTTCAGTCAAGTTCTGCCACCAGGAGCATATGACTGATACAAGAGAAGTTTCTCTGAACACTAGACAAGTCTACAAGGAAATCTGGGAGCATCAACCAACATATGGACCAGACCATGAGGCTGAAACAGTGAGCCTCAGCAATGACTAGGACATAAATGTCTGCTTGATGACCAAAATATATAAAAATTTCAACATGCCAATGAGAACCAGAATAAATATGACAAAGTGTTAACCCATGTGTGATATTCAAGGTCTTTTCTGCCAAAGCAAAAGGTATCTGCAGATTAGTTTAGCTAGCAAGGACTCTTTTTTTGAAGAGAAACCTCAACATTTCAGAGGCATTTCACTTGAGTGTTAAGTTTTGAGTCTTTCAGAGGCAAACTTCAATCTTTACTTTTCCATTTAAATAGGTGTTCATACAACCAGACATAGTTCAAAGATCTTCTAAATTATCTGAATTAGAATCATTTCCCCTGTCAGGTGTTCTTTTTTTTTTTTTTCCTTTTTTTCCTTAGTGCTTATAAGGGTGTAATCTTGTAAATGTTCTCATTCAGAAAATCTTCTCTGGTAACAAACACTGAATTTTCAATATTAAAAACTGTGGAAAAGATACACAGCTTTTCATGAAGAACGTGTAGAGATGGAAACTTACTATTTTACATTAAGGGTACAAGCAGAGCTGTTTGCATAATGATGAAACAGAGTAGCTCTGAGAAACTCCCCAGCAGTATCAGCTTTAATGTAAATATTATCATGGACTTGCTTCATGACTGTGTAGGTGTTGCACCACCATGGTGAAGAAATGAGGGAGAAGAAAACTGCCTTATAACAGAAGACCTCTTGTGACAGAAGAGAGGACAAGATGTATCCAGTGATATGTATGGCTTCATAAGTAACTGGTTGCTTACTCTCTGCCTCAGGAATAGAGCGATGAACAGACAAAAAGAAGCCTTTCAATTTTCCTAATGTGGCATATGAATGTTTTGCTGTTGCTCTGACTAGCAGCAAGGAAGACTGCCAATACAGCCTTACTGAGTATATGGTTCCCTGTTGTGCTATGGGAAACGGCCACCAAAAAAGTAAGGAGCAACTTGAACAGGCTGTGTTTGGTCTGACTGAAGTGTAACAGATACTAAACTGGGTCCTAAGAGAGCTCTAATATACTCTGAAACCAGCATATTTTGATAATAACCTCTCCATTATAATAGTCATTAAGGAAACTTGAAAATACCAGTTCACAAACTAAACAGAATAACTCTTCTCCATTCCAGACTTTTTCTTCAATTAGAGTAATTTATTTTGGGGAATGGCCAGGAAAAGATAGATTGGGGCTGGAATTCTGAAAGAAAGCAGCAACAATTAGATCACTTTTGCCTTTGCTTACTGGGTGGGTCCTCTGAATGTCAGCCTCATTATCCTGGATGTCAACTCTAGGCAGCAGCTCCTAAATGTCTTTCCAAATGGTGGCCTAAATGGCAGTCCCTGTTGTACATTCTTTCTCCAGTAATAGTGGCAGACTTTTGGGAACTTCTTTTAGTTCATAATAAATTTCAGGAGCACTAGCTTGAGAACAATGTTTGAGGCTTATGCCAACAGAGATTGGCAGATAAATGCTTCAAATCCAGTTTCACTATCACTTCTGAAAATCCTTAGTCTGCAAGGCTTATTTGCTGCTGGGGAAGAGCCCACATATTCTGAGGTAACAAGGATGACTTACATAAAATTTATATAATCTCAACATATCAAATGTCCTGTATGGCTGTGTTCACCAGAGTCTTTAAGCCTCTCACAAACATGAAAGAAAGCATTTTCATTGTGGTTGCATTAAAGAAAGAATCCTTCTGTGAGGTCAGTTGAGTTCCAAAACACGGACAAATTAATTGAACAGACAACAAATATGTGTCAGTGCCAGGAAATCATGTTGTAATTCTCAGTCCACAGCCACAACCACAAGACTAATCTCCTTGTACATTTCTGGTAGCAAAAGGAAGAAGGGGAGGGCTCAAAGTCCGTCAAAGAGTCCTCTTCCTTGTTTAAGAGGGATTTCATCATGCATGGAAACAATTCTATTTTCTTATGTAGGCTGTAGGAGGCTGTTGAACTAACCTTGCAACAAAATGCTGATAGAACATGTAAAGCTGGGCTGCTTGAAATTAGATTCATACTTCAGGCCAATGCAAAGTGCAGACTGTTTCTTACTAGCAGCTGTGTCTCAAGAACTGACAAATTTTCCTGCCTCTTGTTTGTTTGGAGGGACAGTCAGTACCTTCAGCTGCTGGAAGTTGATTCATGGCTATAAAACTAATTTTTAATCTGTTATGAGTAGAGGACAAATCCTTCCTGAAACTATATTTTTTCTGGTAGTTTAACTAAAAGTAGCCACTCTGTATCATGGGCAAGTCACAGCTGCCAGAGCTGCCTCTCCAGTGCTCAGCGGGGATAAAATGCATCCAGTTCCATCTCCATCTCAGCATGGCTGCTACAGTAGACGTTCTTGAAAGATAAAGGCAGATCTTTCAAATGCATTATTCGAGACTCCAATACTCCTGCTCAAAGCAGGTTTTGCCATTTTTGACTGGAAGAAGGCTAAGTATGTATCTAGTTTTGCTCTCTTCAGATCACTGTTGCTTTCGTCCTCTGAAGTATTTAAATTAAATACATTTGTACAATATAAAAATATGAGAGTATATTTACATTGTGTTTACATCTTTATGAAGTCCAGGTACCACAGAGAACTGAAAGACACCAAGGTAGAAACATATGAACTGAACCACATTCTCCAGCTTGCTATAGTTGCTTCACTTGCCAAGGCAAAGACAAGCACAAGCCCTAACACTTTCACCCTGTGCCACTATTCTGCTGTCATACTATGGCTGAAAGAAGGAGCCACAGATACTGTGTTCTCCACTTCTTCTCCCATAAGATACATGGTTAATAAGAGAGGAGATATTCCCTGTCCCTATACTCCATACAGACAGAGATATGCACCTGTGAATGGATACATCAGCAAGTTGCAACTCATGCTAAAGGTCTCCCACATTTCTTCAGGACTAAGTCTACATTCTCAAATGCTAGTTCCAAAGTAGAGGACTCATTCTGTTGAATGGATTCTTTACTTTGGCTCAGAACATGACTTCAGTTTCTGTGCATTACATTGTTAGTGGTGCAATTTTGTTTTGAGATTTTTCTTGAGAAGCAGTGTAGAGCAGAAAGTTTAAGCTAGTATTTCAATATCCAGTGACTCCATTAACTACACCCTTAAGCATATGCTGTGCTGTGATGACTAATCTGTGCCTCCCCACTAACAATAAGAAGCACCCTGAAGTCAAGAAGCCTTCTGCTTGCTTTGGCCTCCAAGGGCAGACTCCCTGAATGACTGAATGATACTGTGACTGGGTCATCTCTGTGTAATAATGGTCCTCAACAAATGTAATTGTGCCCTTAAAGCCACAAACAGACAGAAAAAACAGTAGTGAATATTGCTGTGGAGTTGTCTTCATCATATAAGTCTGGCTGCATCTGGCATTCCAGCAAAATGGCTTTATTAGATAGGCTACCAGAATGCACCTGTAGCACTATTTTTTTTAAAAAAAAAAAAAAAAAAAACAAACAACCAAAAAAACCTCCCTCAGTGGTCATTTTTTCTTGTTTGGCTCTAGCCAGTGGATTAGCATTGGTAAAAGGAAGGTAGAAAAACAGTCTGGTTTACTGGAGGAAGAAAGAGATAAGGGAAGGCCTGACTTAACACCACTGACTCACTAGTTTATGATGCAGAGTTCATGCACAGCTCTAGCTTCATTTCTACTCTTCACCTCATCTGCTTCTTGGACCATGTGGTGTCCTTGCAAAACAGGAATATTTCATGTCCTTTGGCACTTAGGACTTCTCCCTGCAAACAGCCACAAAGTCTATGGATCTAGAGAATTTAGTAATGAAAAAGAGAAAAAAAAATACACTAGCAGTGAGTCAAAGCAAATATAAACACAAAACAATACTCTTAGATATGTAGTCACACACTGTTTTCAGAACCAGAGCATAGGGGGTTTAGTCACTACAGTTACTACAGTCAACAATGGGAACAAAAACATGTCAGATAAAGGAAGGAATACATATCCACATTTGTTTCAGTCATTTAAGCAACAAGTTTACAAAAGCCTTTTTCAGAAGTTAAAATTTCCAGACCAGAATGAAATTTTCCCTGGAAGGTGCCCCTATGCTAAGGAAGTCAGCATGACTTATCAAACCTGTTTTGAGTATTGCTCTGTTTAAGTGCCATTTCAAAAGATTCATTGGCTATGTAGGCTTTTACTATCAGCATATTTATTTCACCTCCTAAATGAAATCCAATTTGAGGCTATTAATATTAATGTGCTGAGATAATTCTGATGATGAATTAATAAAACACTTGGCCTCTCAATATGCTGTTTGCTCTTACCATTTAATGATGCTCTTAACTGGAAAAAAAGAAGAGATAGAGCAGACTCCAGCAGGAGTCTGAAAATTAGAAACCACTACATTGTTTTTAGCTTGCCACTTTAATGACAATCGATGGCATTGATTTTGGACTAGAAAAGTATTTACTAAATCTTTACTATGTGCTACAATCCCTATTTAGATTCTTTAAGCATAATCTTTATGCAACACCTGCTTAAAGTACTTCAACTATTTGATGAGAATAAATTAAAAAAATATTTGACGCATTTATGTGGTTTGCTGGAGATTTGATCCTATTTGTTTTGTTAATTATATATATTGGGGTTTTTGCAAAACAGTTGTCCTCCCACTGAAAGCACACAGCTGTATGTTAGAAGAATGAGATGGCCTCAACAGTCTCATTCCTTTACAAGAGAAATATTAGTTCACTGAACATTTTCATACAGATAAGGCTAATTCACCTACTTTATTATGCTAGTATAGATTTTCATTTGAAGAGCTGAATTCAGCTAAAGTACATGATTTTTACATTAGTCAACACAGTTAGCACACAACCCTAATAGGAAAAAAAATCTAAATAATAAGATATTTCCACAGACAACTAATGAAAAAACATGTGTAAACATCTGTAGTGTCATGTTCATAATTAATATAATTTTTTTTATTATTGATGAAAGTGAATATGGGAACTATTTCATTCTAAACTCACATATACATATAATTTATTATGGTTAAAATATAGAACCTTAATGCTATTATTTTTTTGTTTTCTATCTAAGAAAGAATGAAAAAAATTCTAGTAATGTGATTGTCAATAATTTTAATTTCATCTAAGATTTTGGTCTTGAGAGCCTGTTGAAAAGGTGGCTAGAAGAACTCATACAAATTAATTTTCAAAGTGAAGTGTATTGTAGAAATTCTAGAAGGATGGCAAACCTGAAAGTGCACTCCTGATACACTTTATGTTTAAGTCTTGAGTTTTCATTCCAGCTAAATTGTCTCTCTTTGAAATAGGTTAGATGATATAGGCTGTTTTACCTTAACTGCATTGTAGGAATATCCAAAAACATCAGGAAACCAAGAAGCAATAATTGTAACATATTATTGCTGAAATCTATAATATTATTAATAATAAAATTTCTGAAACACAGAAGCCAAACAAATTACTACCTCCAAACTGGTTCTTCAGAAAGAAAAGAAAGAGAAGAAATTTACAGTTGTTCTTTTTCATTAAATTATGAAGTACGCAGTGTGGTAAAAGATCTGCATGCATTTAAAGAAAATTTACTGATATAGAAGAGAAATGTATAATTTCTAAAACACTAATTGAGAATCAGATTTTAATTTTTATTATTTGTTGCATGATGATAACAATTGGTTTTAGGTGGTAAGGGAGATCGATGATATTGTAGAGTACCTCTTGTGTATCAGCATTCTTTGATGCTGCTTCTAATTTGCCCTCTGCTCCCATGTCCTGGTACAAAATAGGTAATTCAGGACAACAGGCAGTGAATGGCTACATTGAAAGCCTAATCAGGGGTTTCTGATTTTTTTAGTCTATTTCTATTTCCCCTTACATGGATGATATGTTTAATTTCTCCGAAAGTTTCTAACAACCTAAAAAGACAGACCAGATGTTAATTTCCTACATGTTTTTGGCTACTGTTCTGATGATCATGATCTTATAAAGACTATAATATGTGCTGGATTTCATGAAGTTCAAACAGTTCTGTCAGAGCTGTTTTCTGTACTGCCTGTAAGATATTCAGGACTAACACCAAAACATACAAATCAGCTGACGAGTAAATAATCTATTACTCCTAAATCCTCATCAGTGCTGAAATATGTTATTATTTCTAGGAAGTTTGCTTACTTTCAGTCATTCTTGGGATATTTTCATGACCAGACTTTGTGTGAAAATTCTGAGTTCTGAGAGACAAATAAAATTACAGAATCATAGAATGGTTTGGTTTGCAACAGACCTTTAAATGTAATCTAGTCAAACCCCCCTGCACTGAGCAGGAGCATCTTCTATAGATCAGGTAGTCCAGAGTTCCATCCAAGCTGACCTTGAATGTTTCCGGGGTGGGGCATCTACCACCTCTCTGGTCAACTTGTACCACTGTTTCACCACCCCTCCTTGTAAATTCCTTAAATCAAATCTAAATCAGTAAGAAGAATCTGAACACCTTAACTTTGAAGATATTTCTAAGAGATTATTTTAGAGGCTGCTTTATTCTCTTCTTTCTATTACAATATATTGTACTTTTAAAAATCAGTTAGTTTGGTGAAAGAAAACTGACTTTAAAATATTAAAATGTATTTGAAAATGTTAGGCAGCTTTTTAAAATATTGTTCAGCCTAAAACATTTTTATCTTTCAGCTCCTATATATTTTCTCAAGCAGCTGCAGGAACGTTTCCTGATTAGAGAACTTAAGGCTAAACACTGGGAGTTTCCAAGTGTTGAGCACCTTAAACTTTTGATAAAACAGGAGTAGAGAATATCCAGTGCCTCAAAGGATAGGTCACTCCTTATATAACAGTGTGTGAGAATCAGTTTGTCTTGTTTTTCTTAGACATAATTTGATGTTTTACAATAGAAAATAAGTGTAAGCACACCCCAGCATATCACTTCTATCACTGGTGTGTATAAAATGCTTCCCCTATGCTTTTAAGGTGATGAAAAGAACAACTATCTTGTGTCTAAATCAGAAGAGCTTGATATGATGTCAAAGCCTTTGGCTAAACATAGATTGACTTAATTCTTTCAATAATGAACTTTGGTCCAGAGCATTTAACAACCACAAGAAGAGAAACCCAATATAAAAGAGAAAATTTCCTCATTCAGGTTATCTTGACTCTGCTGCAGGCAAAACATAGAAATATTTTTTTTAATCGAGGTTCTCTGCAGCAGCCCCCTCCAAATGCCAGTATCCATCACTGATGACTGGATCAATAGCTCTGTTTTGGCCCCAGTCTCCTACGAGAGATGGCATGCCATCAGTGACAGACAAATATCACAGTTAAGCAAAGTATCCAGCCAGACCTACTAACATTTTTATTGATTTTTGTTGTGCAAATAATGTCTTTTTGGGCTGAATAAATGGCTTTGAGCCAAACAGTCATTGTTTATGATTCCAAAATGCAATAAAGGGACAGGAAATATATTATAGCCTATGTCTCAAGGCACACAACATAATCATCCTTTGGTGGTGAAAAACTATTCAGCTGAAACCATGAGTGCATATTTATCCATGCTTAAAGGTACCTGTAGGACTTGCAAATCTTACACAAAATGTCCTGTTAGGAAACAGATGGTATTACCCTTTAACCTATTGAATAAGTACTAGAAAACCAAGCAAAAAATAAGCACTGTATTTCTTCAATCAATACAAAGAAAACACTTTATTATTTTCCCTTTAAATGAAATATCAAACTTGCCAAAATGGCATTAGGATGCTATGAGAAAAAGATAAACCAGAAAGTACTCTTAAAGTTTTTCAAATGCCCAGCAACAGTATTTGTAGATTTTGTATTCTGGGGTTTTTTTCCTGGAAATTACTAAAACATATTTTGTATATTTTTGTATTAAAGATCATTGTATTTATCTTTCTTTTAAAATCACCTATTTTATTTTCCTAATATAATTCTTATTTCATCATTTAAGCTAGCGATATAAACAAAAAAATTTTTCCTTATGGTTATATCTGCATAGTAAATCCCAAACCTTTTCTACTGGGTATATGTCTACTATATCCAGTAAATTTAATTAGAAATTCCTTAGTCTCAGCAAGTGTGCAGTAGCCAGACTTTCTAGACATGCATGTGTCATAAACAAATACAAAGGTCAGAGAAAAGAACTTCTTATAACTGTCAAGTTACCTACAAAGAAATATTTTTAACAGATTTTTTTGTTTTCAATTAACTAGAAATAAGCTGTATTAGCTTGCATTATTTCAAGGTTGGTAAAACTATATTGCCTTCATTGCACAACCCTATGTTTTCATAGAAAATATAAATAATTCAAACACCTTTCAGAAAAATTCAAGAATATTTATCCTCATCTCAGAAGAGTCCATTCATCTATAGGAAAATGCTACAGTAATCAGATATCAGCCAAAATCCCATCTCTCACCTACATCTTTAAATTTCAAGTTTTTATTAACTCTCTCATGTCAGCCCTAAATATAATTTTGAAGGTATTTGAAGTGAAAGACAAAAGCTGTTCCCAAGAAATTACATAAAAAATGAGGGAGTTTATTTGTATAATTTTGAAAATTAAGTCAATGGGAAACTCTAAGAGGTAACATGACTGTAATAGCTTATATTTCTTAATGGCCTTATTATATCTACCATAAAACAAAAATTCTGATACTCTTCCAGCGAGCCTATTGCAAAATCTTTATATTCTTCAACAGAAGTCAGTATTCTCTTTGGGTTACATAAATTCATTCCAACAAACCTTCAGTCATATATCTCTGTTGTATATCTTTTTGAAAAATTATTTGACTTTAACCAGTATGTCATTGAATGATTCCAAGATTTTGGGGTGAATTAAGCTTTTTGTTTTATTATTTTTTTAAATTAAATTTTCCAGATTCTCAACCCTAGAAATACGACACTTTTGACTAAAATTATGTGTGAGGACAGCTTCTTTGAGACAGGACATCTCTTGAGCCCAAAGCTATTCCCATGTCTAAAGGTTCTAGATGGCAACATGTGAAAAGGCAGACTAGAGAGAAAAAGAGGCTGACTTTTGACATGTCACACATAGTGCAGGGTAATCATAGATATGGCACCTCCTTCCTCCTTGTCCACCTCACCTGAGGGTTCAAAAACCAGAGTCACTATCTTCTGAGAGATCATAGACTTGGTCTTCCACCCTTCACTGACTGCTGGGGTTTTTTTTCTTTTGTACACATTACAGAATTGTATCATGAGCAACATCTTATATTTGAACCTAAAGAGAAATAAATTAGCACTCTTACATTTCATAGGGATCAAATCTATTTGATAAAAATCTCTTCTTCTTTTACCCCTGCCTTCAGCAACAAGTAAGCTGAAGCAGGCATGAGCCAAGTCTTTCTGAATCCACTGGTTTAGCTATGACTTTTTTTTTTTTTTTTTTTTTTTTGCTTAAAGCTTTAATTTTATGATGTTACCAATAAACTATTATGCCAATCTTCTGTCAGTTTTGAACAGTATCACAGGAATTCATGCTGAGGAAATGCTCTGTACTGCTTGTGCATAGTTCATGTGGCCATTTAGTAATTCTGATTTCATATCAAAATTGTGTCAAGGAATTTATGCACATTTAAACTAATTGACAAGTACCATGGTGAAGTCCTGGGATTGTATTTTATTGATCTGGTTCATTTAGTTCATATTAGGCAATACCTAGGAAAAACATCAAACAAATTTTTGACCCACGCCAAGCAGATGCAGAGAATGCACACGGTGATACACTAGAATTTGTAACATTATCTAGGAATAAAAAGACATACGGGTCACTCAGAGGATCAGAACAGTGCCTTAGCCAACACAAGAGCTTTACATACCCTAAGGCCTGCCTAGAAGTTGTAGAACACACAACCTGGGAAGAAGAAAAAGCTAGTAAGAGCCTCAAATACCAGTGAGACACAGTCACAAATATATTTTCAGAGCATGGAGAATGTTAGCACTGTGTGAAGCCCTGAGTGTTCTCATTTAGGCCTGTTTTGTTGGTCCACACTCATAAATGTTGGCGTCACACAGATAGGAGGGGGAGAGTAATAAAATTAGTATAATCTGAGATTCATTCCCTTGGTTTTCAGCTGCCTTACTTTAAAGGATTGCCCAGAAAGTTTCTAAACACAGTATTAAAAATACTTAACACTATTTCAGAGAAGAATACATTAGCTGAGAATGATTCCTTTGTCTCAGGAGTCTTTGCAAAGAGACACCTTCTGTCCTGAACAAGTGCCAGGTATGTTAATTAAGGAAAACCTGTGAAGCACAAAGGAAACTACACTGCAATATTAGGTTAAAACTGCTTCAGATGCTCATTCCTAAGAACACTTCTCCTCTGGAAAAGCTGGGGTCTCAGACTGCTAAGTGTGAAAAAAAAAACCCTGGCTTTTACAGTACAGCTACTGAGCTGAATGATGGCTAACCCTGCATAGGGTGCAAAAGAAAGACAATTTAGAGTTTCAAAAGCACGGCTAGGATTTAAGCAATAGGCACTGATGTTTCCATTGTTTTTCAGGAAATTGGGTGTCTAGCCACTTCATATTCCTTAAAATCTCCCCCTAAGCCACAAAAAAGTAATTAAAAGAAGACAGTTTTTTTTGTCTCAAGGAGTGGCAGCTTGAAATTTCTGCTGATTTTAGACAGAATCATTTTACAAAGATTGACTAATCTGTCCCAATATATCTTAAATATATCTTAAAGTTTAGTAACATGATTATTCAGAACAAATTAATTTTATTATTTTAATTGCCTTTTGAAAGTTGCTGGGTTCTAAATAAGAAAAGATTGATTGTATTGCAAGATTTTAAATTGTTCCACTTTGATTTGTTCCACTTCTTTCTAACCAAACTTCCCCTAACAGATCAATGTGTATATTCCAGTAGGACTGGAATATCTGAATAGTAATTTTAATAATAAGAGGAGAGTAAATCAGCATAGAGAAGAAAAGTTGTTTTACTTCAATAAGACCATATTAAAAGAACTATCCCAGTTAGGATTTCTGGTAAAAGTCCCCAGTTTGTTGGGAAAGGAGTTCACTTGATAGAACACCAGTCACATCCAGACAACCAACAACTTGATTATTGAAATAATAATATTATTGATCAGTTCTTTTGAACAAATGTCCTGTCTGTGTCTGGTTGATGAGAAATTCTCACTTTTTTTTTCTTTTTTTTTCATATGTTTGTTCATATTTGAATCCTTTGGAGTTGCATGAATCCAAATATATATAGTATAGTTTGTGCTTTTTGACTCCATAACTCCAGCTGTATATCTGGACACAAAAGTTGATCTGTATTAGCCAGCAATGGGAAAGATCAATAGATAATTTTGATACTGGATTTTTTATAAAATTTAGCAATCCAAATGGTAACTTAATAACAAGAAGGAAAAAAAAAATACTTCATTCCTGATTTCACATGCAAACAGGCAAACCCACCACAATTATTTCAGTATTTTGCTTGTCTAATTTTTTGGAAAGTTTTTTCAACATTAGAATTTTAGAGGGTAGAGCTCAACCATTTATGCTTGGAAAAAAAAAAAAGTCACAGGCTTGCAGTTTTGTACTGTCAGAATTTGGGTGGGATCATTATACATTTATCTTTGGTCTCACAGCCTCCCATACTGAGCGAGAATCATGCAACATATATGTAAAAATTCAACACTACTCAAATTCTTTTAGAACAATCTATGATTTTATTGAAATTAAGTCTTAAAGCTTATGTTCAGTAGATCTAATTTTATTTCTTTTTTTTACAAGGTAATCTACAAAGTGCAGTTATATCTTAGAGCTTTATTGATATTTTTATTATTGTGATCTAAAAAGTGCTACCTATTGAGTATCTTACCCCTCCCAAAACAAGATTATGCTATTAGCCTGTTTGGTTGTGGTCAAACATGGCAACAGGTTTCCTGCAGAAACTGGAGTGTTCATCTTTGGAGGAATTTTGTCTGGGCTCTGTCCTGGGTAGCCAATGCTGAGTGACCCTTGATCTAAAGGGTCCTTTCCCCAGCCATTCTTTGATTCTGTCCAGTAAAATAATCTACAGACAAGAGAATTTATATTCCTATCATGCATTCACTTGACATAGTGGGATTTTTCTCTTCTGTATAACAGATCTACTTTAAAATGCAAGTTAAATAATTCAAAAATGATCCAGCAATGGCTCCATAATCAAACTGAGTCCTTTTGAAAAGAGGACTGTCTTTTTTGTCATCAGAGTGCTGGTAATAAAATGTGTCACAGAGAGAAAGGCCATGCTCATATCCCCAGGCTGTGATAACAACTGATAATGTGATCCATAGGTAGAAAACTCTTTTTCACTTGCTATTTCTGCATAATTTTTAACCTTGCAATTGCCACCAAAAAAAAAAAAAAAAGGCCAGAACAAATTGCACTGAGGAGCACAAGAGGTTAATAAGTAGAATAAAAAGGGTTGAAACATAAAAAGCTGGTCAAAAACTGACTAGAATATCTGTAAGACATGCCATGATCAAAATATTCAGAGAGCCTCTGTGTATGTGGCCCTACTGCAAACCATGGCTGAGTACCTGGTGGTTGGCAATGCAGAGCAATAATGGAAGTGCTTTCTGAATCTTCTGACAGTGAAGTTACGGTCTCAATAGACAAAGAATTAAATGAAGCTTCCTAGTGTCCAGAGTGTTGGATGTGGGGCCACCCTGAAGATCTGTCCTCTTATTTTCTGTCTCTCCAAAGGCCCCCTTTACTAGTGTGTGAAAGCATATTGCAGAGGATGTGTTTATAACAAATAACTGTAAGGATGTGCAATTGCATTGTTTGGTTCCTTTAACCCATTTAACAAAAACAACAAAAAATGTAGGTTTACTTTCTGTGGAATAAATTATCCATTATCAGCACCCTATGGCACTGCCCAGGTGTTCTGATGGGCTGGAATTTGGGAGCTCAGCTCCTACTGTAGCCATCAACACCTCAACACACTTGGCTTGTGGTTGTGGCAGCAAAGACATCAGTGGAAGTCCCTGTGCCACAGGGACCCTCCCTGTGTCTGTGAGATCCTCCCATGCAGGGCTCCACTTGTATGGATGCAGAGCAGGTTCAGAGAGGAGATTCATTAGTCAGCCACCAATGAACTGCCCAATTCTGGATGTGAGCATCACCTGCATCGTTACGTTGCAGTGCTGAGATGCTGTGAACAGCTCAGCCTTGCCTGCAGCACCTGCCTGCACTCGGGTTCACAGTGGCAGTCTAGACTTGACATCAGACACTGCTCTAATTCTTGTGAAAACAAAGTGAATTTAGGAGCAGCTGGATTTTTGAGGAACACTTTCTGTGCTGCAGATCTCATTTTTTGTAAGGACAAACAAGTAAAGCCTTAGCCTGCTGTCTCATTGCAAAGCAGAGGAAATCACTGGCATCAGATGAGTGCTGCTACCACATGAGAATACAGATAAACAGGCTTAGAAAAACTGAGACAGCTGGAAAGATAGAGTAAAAACTACAGTTTTTTGTACAGAAAGTACAGTATGTAATAGTACATACAGCTAATGGAAGAGCAGCTCCGGGATGCAGCCAAAAATCCCTTCCCTTGGGACTGCACTCACCCCAGCTATTCACACTGGATCTGCCCCGTCGTTGAAAATAGCCAGGCAGGTGTGGAGGATATGGAAATGACTGTCCAATGAAAGGTGGCAGCTTGGAGCACTGCCCTTCAGTCCCACTCTGTCCCATAGAAGTAAGGCAGGTACATGATGGTCCCTTTTCCACCCACGGAAACAGAAACTTCATTGAAAATCTTTCTGACCCAAAGGAGTCAGGAAGAATAAAACCGTGATTATGGAAAAACAATCCCTTTTTGTGCTGTGACTTAGCAAGTTACCTGAACTGTTGACTCCTCAGCTTCTCTGCAAGTGAGTTTCCAAATGCAGAGGTATGTTATTAAAGCCCTCCAAACTCTCCAAATGAAAAGCAGATCATACTGCCCTCATGCATTTTTTCTCGTCTGTTCTCTAGAAGACTGCCCTCTGCTAAAGTCATCTTCAAGACTAGGGGACTGTTGGTCTGCCTTTCAAATTGTTCCTCACATTCACATAGCCTTGGCATTGGGCAGTCTTCAGTTCTCACCTTGTAATCTTCTGGCTGGTCCTGAGAACTCCCAGTTTCTCATTTCTTTCATTTACTTGAATCAGTTCTTTGAAAAAAGAGTCCTTTCTGCAGACCTCTGATGTATTTCTCCCTTATTCTCCAGGGAATCCTAAATTGCTTTATTCTGAAGGTCTTCTTTCAGTACTGCATCCTAGATCCTCAGCTTTTTAATCAAGCAGAGAGGTTGTGCTCTGCCTCCACTGCCAGATTTGTTTAGCAATAAATATTCAAAAATTATCAAGAACGACCATGCCACTTTCTCCCAAATTGCCTTTTATGCATGGGAGGAATTTCTTTAATTAATTTCAGCTCTTAAACTCTTTGTGTTATTCCAAACAGCTGCTGTGCTGTCCCCACTCTTAATGAGCTTTGTCTTCGTATGACTTGGAGAAGGACAGAAGGGGCCGTGCTGTCTAAAATTGTTTGAAATTGGTTTTCAGCATGCCGAATAAACTGGACAGCTCCTGTGTGAAATGGATTGTAGTGTCACTCCCCCCTCCGTGGAAATTTAATATGTCTGGCTAGTGAGAATGAGACTCACAGCAGGGGCAGAAGGTATTGACTTTTCCACTTTTTTAAAGAAAATATTCTTTTTTTTTTTCCCCAAATGCACTGAGGCGGTTTCATCTGAATTGTCATTCTTAAATAATTGTCTTAGTAGAAGCAGTACATTTCAACCTCATGCCATCCTTTGAAAATTTAGGCTAGCTGTTGGCACAGAGCGATGCAGCCTGACATTCTGAACCTACACACAGTGTGAAAAATTGCTTTGATCAGCTTGTGTTTGTAATTTAAGGCAGTAAAATAGAATTCTCACTAATTGTGTTTAAGGCATGATGTATTGTGTAATCCACAGAGAGACTCGTTTCAAAAACACTGTAGCCATAAAAACAGCTGTTCCACTGAGTCATTTTCCCAATGTGAAACTTAAAACAAAGCAAAACAGAGCAAAAACCTCTCCCAGTGGTAACTTATTTGTGTTGATGGAGTAGGATAATGCTGGAAATGTGGGGGAAAACATCAGAAAATTCATCTCCATGTTCCTCTTTATACCAGAAGTTTGGAAACCGAAAACAAAGCCTTTGGAAGGAAAAAAACAAAACAAAACAAAACAAAACAAAAAACACAACAGAAAAATCTCAGTTTCTAAGATAGGTTGGTATCCTTATTAAATTACAAATAGCAAGCCATGTATTGATAGTCAAAAGTAATTTGCAAAGACAGGAAAGAGTCTAAAATTAGAAAGAATGGAATTAAAGTAATAGTACAGGATACACCAGTTGAATACCTAAAAAATTCATGTCACATATGTGCTTGTGTGCGTATTTTCATGGTGTTGAAGTATAGTACAATCTCTGTAAGAGAAGGTGGTAAGATCTGGTAAAGTAGGTGGAGGAAACTACACTACATAAAAGGAAAACAAAAAAAAGACAACATGTACTGCAGGCACAGCTCTTTCATCATCGGAAAGTTGAGTGAGCAAGTGAACAACCCTTTTCATGTTTAGAATGACCTTTCATACCACCCAGCTTTTGGAGGGGAAATATAAGCCAAGTTCTATCAAGGTAAGCCTTACACTGAATTTGAGACAAATTTCCTTAGGGGAAAAAACCCCAGAACTTTTAATATGTTTGTATTTTATAACTGTTGCGGGGACCAGAATTTAATTCTTGTGGATCTGAAATCCAGAGATCTTTTACTTCCCATATTGATGCTTTGGAAATGCAGAACTCCAAAGAGCACCAAGATGTGACATGGCTGTGTTTTTCTTGTTTGCAGATATCTCAATAAGCTTGCTCTCCTTAGTTGTCACAGCCTGTGGTCTTGCTCTGTTTGGTGTCTCTCTGTTCGTATCGTGGAAGCTTTGCTGGATCCCTTGGCGAGAGCGTGGTCTGCCCTTTGGGAACAAAGACAACAAGCAGGAATCGCTGAACTACACAGACACAGAGACCAATGACCGTGACTACAGTGAGGATTATCTGGGTCAGCCTACAGCCTATCCGGAGTCCTCCATGAAGATCAGCCACACCTCCCCTGATATTCCATTAGATACTCAGGCGGGAACGAAGGAGAACTGCGTCCCCAATGTGCGAATGCATCGTCAGATCACTGAACCAACCTCTTCTACTCGGTCAGTAACTCTGGTTTCTCTCTCATACTAATGAATACAGATACAGTCGGAAAAGCACAGCTTGATTATCCAGTACACTGACCGAATAAAAATGTATCGTGTACTTGCCACATTCTTTTAAAGAAAAAAATTACACGAAAGTTATTCTTTGAGGTGCACAAACCTCGTAGGTTGAAGGCAGAGGATCACAGTCCTATTCCACTCTTCTATAAATTACTGTGTCATTTGTGCTTCTCCCTCAGAAATACAGAGCACTATGTATCCTTTAAAAGCAGCAGAACAGCCTAGATTTAGCTTGTAAAGCATATTCATTTTCACTTAGCACTGATGCTGAACTCTCAGTAATATCTCCTCAAAGATTTTTAAAACAACCAAAGAAGAAAAGTAGGGCAAGCTAATGAAACACTCGCAAGAGTTAGAAATGGGATTAAAAATCATAGATTTTAGCCACAATCATGACTGTGGGGGGAAAAAGGGACTGAACAAGAATCAGTGAAGTCTCCAGGGGAACTGGAGAACCAGTACACGAGGGAAGAGGAAAGGGGGAGGGTGAGAGCATGTGCAGGGGCAGGTGATAAAAGGCTTGTGTTTCATACAGTAAGAAAAAGGATCAGCATGTGAAGAGCCAGTAAATATCTGAGTCAAAGCAGGAGCACTTCAGCTGGAGAAGGAACAGCACTAGCCCAATGGCTCTTTGCTAGCCTCCTTTCTGTCCATCTGGGAGAGCAAGCTTAGCCAAGACTATTGCCTGCAGGCACACCTGAGCACAGCCTGTTCACGAATTGCCAGTTGTCCAAAACACAGCTCAGAAAGAATGTGAGAAATTCCCAGAGCGTCACTAATGCTAATCTCAAGCTGTAAAAGAACTTGCCTCAGCATCCTGAGTGCACAGACAAGGCCTTCACTCCTGTGCAGGTCTTTCTTCTGGCCATGTTCCCAGGCTGGTCCTTTCCAGCAGGGGTTCCACTGGTTCTCTGCCCACAGGGGCATCCTTGGCCAGGTCCCACCCGTACCCTGTGCTGTTTGCTGACATGGGCTTTGCTCCTTACCCCTCTCTTTTATTGCCCCTTACTTTTGCCCAGGTCTTCTCCTAAAGACTCTTTCACTGAGCAGGAGATGCCTGTCTCCCCTGTACTGCATCCTTCAGCAGAGACATCACCTTTGTTCTGCTGCTTCCTGCCGTATTTGGGGAGCCAGCTGTGCTTGCTGTCTGTGGCCACAGAGACCAGGCACCTGCCCCTGCTACAGTCCCTGCTAAGATGTCTCTGCAGTGCCCTCCTTTTTATTCCTCCACAGGATATTCTGCACCTCCCACTGCTGTGAGGAGCTTAAGGGTTGAAAACTACATTTTATTTTGGTGACATGATAATATTTTTTCCTGGAAATGACTAATGTATAGCTGTAAGATTATGTATTTATTATGCAACAAGAGAAAAAAAAAATAGGGTAGTACAGGAGAGGCTGTTCCTGTCTTAAGCATGTGTAAACAGATATTTACAAAGAATGAATGAACAATGATAGCAGAGGAACTGTTGCTGATTAGATTCAATATAAATAGCTTTGGACTAATCCTGTGCTAGCATTTTCCACGTGCTCTTTCTGTGTTCAGCTGCAGCTCATGGTACACCAATAACTGAGTGACTGCTGCATATGAATAGGACAATAAAATGGAATCCCACTCATGTAAGGTTAGGATTTTCCCTAATCCAGCTTTCACATCCCCCTGCCCCAGCAGGATTTGCAAATTTGGTTTCTGTTACCATTCATTAAGGGGAATGAACAGTGAGTGAGTGACTCCTGGTAATAAATTTCACTGGACTGAAGATAAATGCAACTTTTTATCTGAGTACTGAATCTAAAGCAGCTTTTCAGCCAAATTACCACAGAGCTCATTACATCAGGTATGAGAGAAAACAAAAACCAAACAATTGTTGGGGTGGTCAGCAAACCATTTCAGACCAGACCATCTTACTTGTAAATGAAGCAATCATAGAAATCAACAAGTAGTTAAAATGCAGAGATGTCAGGAAGCATCCTGCTTTGTGCAGCTTTACCTCCGACCCAGAAATCAGCAAGCTCCTCTGATCCTGCTGCCATTTGCATAATGCAACTCATTTTGTAGGCATAAGCTTAAAGATTCAGTCAAAACCAGCTACTGATAAAAACAGCTACAGTTCTTATATCGCACTATACTTGCCAATAAGATCCAGATCCTTTGGATTTGCAATGGCCATGAATTTCCATTTGTCACCTTCTTCAGGCAGGTTTGGGGCCTGCATACCATTAGCTTGAGTCATGGGAGCAGAAGGGATGTGACATGAGCAGTGTGATGCTGAATGTCAGCTCCCACAACTCTTGGGTCTCATGCTTTATCCCCTCTTGGATTAAGAATCTGACCCTGCTGTACATTCCAAAAAATATGTCAAGTGAGAACAGGATCTTTCGTGTGTGTGCACAAATTCTTGTGATCCTCAACACAATCTGTTTCAATTCTTTCATTTCCACTGAAGGCATAATTCGATCCGAAGACAGCTCAACCTCTCCAACCCTGACTTCAACATCCAGCAGGTGCAGAAGCAAGAGCAGCTGACGGGGATTGGCCGCATTAAGCCCGAGTTGTACAAACAAAGGTCAGTGGACACCGACGATGGCCGGAGGAGTAACAGCAAGGCCTGTGGCAAGCTGAACTTTATTCTCAAATATGATTGTGACTTAGAGCAGCTGATAGTGAAGATTCACAAGGCCATCAACCTGCCAGCAAAGGACTTCTCTGGAACTTCAGATCCATACGTGAAGATATATCTGCTTCCTGACAGGAAAACAAAACACCAGACTAAAGTGCACAGAAAGACCCTAAATCCAGTATTTGATGAAGTTTTTTTATTTAGTGTCCCATACAATGATCTGAACACAAGGAAACTCCATTTCTCTGTATATGACTTTGACAGATTCTCCAGGCATGACTTGATTGGCCAAGTGGTAGTGGATAATTTTTTAGATTTGGCAGATTTTCCCAGGGAATGTAATATATGGAAGGATATTGAATATGTCACCAATGTAAGTATTATAATATTTCTTTTTGAATTTTTTGTTGTTTCTGATTTCATTTTCTTAACACGATTATAACTGAAATTGTCTGCTAAATTTATGAAGAAAAATAGTCTATTCTCTCTCTTTCTCAAGCTTTGACCTCAATCCAAGGAAATGAAATTGACAGTACATTTTCAGTCCTCATTTCTTGTTCTTTGCTAATATTAAGGCATGTTTTTTGTAGGAGATAGTGGGTTTAGTCATTGCCCTGTTGATAGAGTAGAAATGCTGGAGAATGTTTTTCTCTTAATCTTACTTAATCTAAAACTTACTTAAGGAAATACCACTTTTCTTACTTTGCCTGTCTTTCTGTGTTTTGTGTGATTTGTCATGCAAATTACAGCATACTAATCAGCCAGAAATGCAGATTCAACATTTCTTATGTAGTGATTTTCAGTCCTTCAAAAGACCATATTCTCATAAATTCAGATAACCCCACAGCTATAATCCAGTCAAAGAGAGTCCAGACAATACTGTTCCATGAAAGCAATGAAACACTGAATGGGTTTAACTCTTTGTTTGGCATCATTTTGTTCTTAGGGAAATGGGAAACTATACAATAAGTCTATATTTCTGTTATCTCTGCTATCAAATTCTAAGAAGGAGTCCAGATTGATTAGGTACAAAACCACAGAAACTACTTCTGAAAAAAAAAAAAAAAGAGCTTTCTTCTCTGAGCAGGAGCCAACCTCCTTGTACTGCCACTAGAAATGAATCCTGCAGATCCCTTGGAGAGTAGACCTTCAATGAGAATGATACATTACAGAAATCCACAGAAGTGAAGGTACCAGTGCCAAGTGTCAGTAAATATTTCATTTGCTATGTCAAACCACACTCAAATGGAGTGCACATTTTAGAGTCAAAGGAACCAAACAACATTAACAGTAAGATCAAAGTGTAAGTTTGTTAGACCTTGGTTGAGGCAAGCATTTAAACACATGCTTACCTGAGAAGAAGAAGCCATTAAAACACAAAGGATTTTTTTTCCTGAATTCAGCTCCTCATCTTGTACCTCTGTGCTCTGGTACCATGCCTGCATTACAGACCAATTGAATTAAATCCATTTTTTGGTTTGGAATTTCTTTTGGAAAATTGCTGTTTTCCTTGTTTTAAGATGATTTCTCAGTCTTCTTGGTCAGTGTGTGGAACATGTTGTGCACCCACTGCACAATGCTGTCCCACCCTAGGATGGAAGGGCAGCAGCAGCACGAGCAGTTCCTCCCCCTGGGTACAGGCAGAGGTGTCCCAGAGGAGGAACCTGGCTTTTGTATGGGAAGTTACTGCTTTTCAACCAGGAGGGAAAAGGAAGGATGTGACAGAGCAGCTGACAGTCATTCCAAGTGAAAGGCTGCCTTCATCCAGCATTAAGTGTTCCAAGATCAACTTCATTTTTACAGTCAGCTGAAAGCTGAATGCACATGCACGCTGGAGTTACTTTGATTTGTACGAGTCCTTTTTCCCTGCTTTAATTTAGGCAGAAGATTTGCTCTGGTATTTCCTTTTGAATCACTTCCCCTTCCAAATTTCAAAAGCAATGCAGCGTATCATTTGTATTCAGATTTTCTGTAATCTCTGAAATTAAATTCAGGCCTGAAACATGAGTCATTTATTAATTCCTACTGATACTAATTCCTGTGAGAAGCGTGATCCTGTTTATCCAAACAGAACACACGACCTGCCATCTCGACTTGTCACTGGATTTCCAGCTAACAGAGACCTTTTCAAAGCAAGTGACTCACAGTACATAGGAGACACATCCAATTTGGGGTAATGTGAGCTCTGAGATAAGAGTATCAGATAAATGAAAGCGTGGAGTGCTCAGCTGACCAATTAACATTTCCAAAATTTCAAAGGTTAGAACTTACTCCATGAAGCTCTGAGAAACCCTCCACGCATCATTTAAGAAAACAAGTTTCAGCCCATTTTCTTGTCTGTGTAGCTCAGATATCTCGCAGAGTGACAGCAGAAGCTGAATCCTGCAGGCCACTCGTAAAGCTGCTGCAGTGAATACTCCCGTGGCTGCTCTCCGAGCCAGCAGGGAGTATTAGTGAATCTCAGAAATAAATTTGGGCAAAATTTTGAGCAGTTTATGCTTGCAAACCGAAACGCTATCAACTGTAACAGGTTTTCAATCATTTTATCTCTGAGTGTCTTGTTGTTTCACATAATAACAAGTAGAAAACAGAAAACTTCTGGGCAAAATTACTGAAGGAAATTCACTTCATGCAGCTCAACAAAGAGTGGACACAGGAAGGATGAACCAAAGAAACATACAAGACAAAGGGAGGCTCCACACAAACTGCACAGGACAAGTTTGTCATAATTCTGAAAAGTACATTCATTTTAATTCCTTGTGCATCTTATTACACTGCGTAACCAGTGAGCCCAAAGGCCTTTATTTTACATTCTTCATTTTATTATGTTCTAATCCAATTTGACACAGTAATAAAAAAGAATGTATCAAATCCTTCTCTGCCCAGCAAAATGTCCTACTTCAAGTGAGCACTGCAGATTATGCCTGAAATGTCAGATTTGCTGCAAACAATGCCATTAAACTGACCTATTATGCCATGTGCTTTCTTCTGTTTTCGAATAACACTAGAAGATTTCTTTCTTTTTATCCCAAACCAGCAGTTTTCATTCTTTGGACAATAACATCTGTTACCATCCCAGAGTTAAAGAGAAATTATTTCATAAGACAGATGCATGTCAGCATAAAAATTCTTTACATGCTTAAAAGCAATCTGCTGCCAAATTTGAATCTCCAGTATGAAAATGATTGTTCTTCTAATCCCAGGTCCTCTGAGCATAAAATCTCTCTCCTGTAACACTGACAGTTTCTCCAAGCAGAAAAAAGGCAGTAGTGGGCTATATAATGGTAGAAATAATTAAGTGGATCAACTTTAGATGAATATGAAATGAAGTAGATAAGCTTTTTTATATCTAGCACTCAGATTACACTGGTTTCTGGCTTATCAAGGGGAAAAAAACATAAAGGATGCTTTTTATATTTAGCCTGGGTTTCTCTTGTTGGCATGTTTTGTTTAATAGCATCTAAAACATAATCAGGGTCTGGGGTGTGGGTTTTTTTTGTTGGCATCTGGAGTTTTCATGGACTGATGGCACGTTTGAAGAGGAAAAAAGTGGTTAATATTTCTTTGGTTGCCATCTTCAAACTCAAACGTGAGAAGGAAAAAAAAATGGCTTTGTCACAAAATGAAAGGAAAACTATGAAAGAAGAAGGTGCCAGATATGCAACAAGAAGGTGTCAGTCCTTTTTAAATAAAGGAGAACCTTCTCTTTCAGAAGATGCCAAGAAGATCTACTTGCATAACTTGCTGTGCACCCAGAAAGGAAAATCCTTTTTCAAGAATTGCTTGTTAAACATCACCAGGCAGCTACAGGGCACAGAGGGGATTTCTGTGAACTGGAAATCTGGTTCTGGCTCATACTGGATATTTGGGTTCTCAAAGCGCTCAGCCTTTGGCACTTACTAAGCAGGTGATCTTTCTAAAGAAGAGTATTTAAAAGCAGCCTCAACTTGGAGAAGGGAGGTAATTGGGGTAAGAAAGAACAATGTAAATTTCCATTCTTAACTGGGCCAGCATTTTCCAAAATGACTAGTCATTTTAGGAGGCAATTTTGTGACTTTGTTATAGTATATATAGCTTCTGTCACTATGCTATTTTTCAGTTGTCAAATATAGTTGTGCTTAATATCTAGGCATGGCACAATGAAAAACTGCTCTTTCTATGAACATCTAACTTATATATATGCACTTAAAAAGATCTTATTTATAATACTCCGTTGGCACCTTTCATCTTACCCTGAGTTTGAACTAACCTTTTTTTGTGGATATTTCAGTAACATTCTTTCTGAAAGGATATTTACAAGATTTGCAGTGATTATATACCTAATATTCTCTAAAATGTTGCTGCCTGATTGACAGCTACCATTTTTCCTTATCTGTGATCCTTTGAGGCTGTTTGGGGTATCCAGCTTCTCTGAAGGTGTGAAGTAAATTGGAACTGATAAAGGCAGAAAGCAGTTGGTCACATTCAAACCATGGTTTATCCTTTACCTGCAAATAACTGGAGGACTAGGAAGGATTCAAAGGGTTACTCTGTTTTGATTATGGCTATCCATCATAACCATCAATTTTGCTTTTGTTTCTACTAAGCATCAAAGAGTGGACCATCCAGCCCCCAGAGTTATAAAACAATAGATCAGGGTACAAAAAGAGAGTGAAAATACAGAAGCAAAATATTTCTGAAACTTAGGGAGACAAGATTACAGAAAAAAATACCCTGGGTAATACATACAGAATTCGAGAAGTAACATGCCACAGACTTTAAGGAATGTGCATGGTTCACTGGAACCCAAAAGATATGGATTGCTCAAAGCTATGAAGAAACATGAGCTGTATGTCAAGTTCTTCATTCTGACATCCAGAAAGAGCCAGCATATGCTAGAAGTTTTAAAGCCAAGAAATGGATTGCATCTCTGTAAGAATCTTCAAAGCTCTTCCAGGGTCGAGAATACAAGTGTGTCAGATAATGATGAATTCCTTTTGCACCGAAGCAGGAAACAAAAACATACTTAAGGAATTTAAGACGCATGTTGGTATGCATGCTAGTGTTTTGAGAAAGAGTTAAAAACTAAGGAGATTAAAAGTATTTGAAATTCTGCATTTTAAAAATGTTAATTGTTCACTGCTGTTGTTCTCGAGTTTGCCCAAGAAAGAAAGATTTGAGAATTTATATTTTTAGGCATTTGTGTTGTATAACTGAGATGCAACTGGAATCATAACATCACCAGAAAGAATTTTCAAGTTCTCTGTTTCAGAGATGTTAATACCAATAACAGCATGTGTGGAAGAGACACAAAAAGACCGTGATTTTTTTTTCAATCAGTAGTCTATGAAAAGCATAATAAAAATATAAAATACTGAAATCTGATCAAACCTTCCAGATTTTTTGAAGTTCAAAACTATTCTGACCTCAGACTGAAAAAAAACTTCTTCAAAAGTTGCATTGCTGAAGACCAGGCTGTGAGCAGTTCATTGTCTGCCAAGTGCAGATGCATAGGTGCAGGTCATAATCTTTAGGGCTTAAACCCTCAGAAACCAAGGAAAATAAACTGCCTTCCTTGAAAGAAATAGGTAAATACTGTCGCTAATTCACAGCCAGCAGGACAGACTCGGACAAAAGGCACGTGACTGGCTGAAGACACAAGACTACTAATAAGCAAAAATGAGACCCGGTCGAGGATCTGCAGATTCCTGGCACCAGCCTTAATCCACTCCGTGTAGCACTGCTTATCTCCTTCGACAGTGTGCAGACACTGTAGCTGGCAGCAAGTCAGCTAAGTCCACCTACTCCAGTTCTAAAAACTGTTTAGCTTGTCAAGATGCTTCAGCTAGTAGTTCTGAAATCCCTCTTCTGGCAAGTCGCAGGGTTTAGAGAAGTGATGGCATTGAGCAAGAGCTCAGAAAAGCGTTTAGAATATTTACAATGCTTAACAAAATTTTTTGAGTTAACAGTTTGAGGAGGAACAGAAACAAACCAAATCTCTGTGTAAGAATTCAAATCCAACCCATCAATGTTAAGCGCCATATCTGGTTTTTAGGACTGTGGCAGTTAAAAGAGAAACACAAGCTGATGGTTTTTTTCCTTATTTGTAATACAGAAAACATAGCTGGTATTAACCTGGTGTTCCACTTGTTTAAAACAAGTAGGCTTTGGCATCAGGGGATCAACCAGTTATTGATGTGGAGATATACCAAAACAATTGGTTCCCAAATGCAAGTCTCTTTAGAAGAGGGAGATTTGAAGACTCTTGTATCTTGCCCATGTTAAAGCATGGCCAAAGCTTAGGAGCAACAATTATTTCATGTATAGACAACTTAAGGCAGTAAAACGAGAAGTAAGATTCACCTCACTTAATAAATTTATTTTTTTAAAAAATGAGAACAAAAAAAACAAACCCACAACCAAACCCAGAAGTACCCAAAAATACAGAAAGCATAATTGCCTTTGGCAGGCAGATCAGTGGATATTCATCTTCTCCAATGTCACAAGGTCACCTTTTGTTGCATGTTTTCTCCTGACTATTCTTAATCAGATATATGAAAAAAAGAGAAGTGCATGTGTAATGAATCATTTCATAGATAAAAGATGATGAAAAGTCATAGATCTTTAATGCTTCAGATTTCTAAGGGTCACCACAGTAAGGATGAAATAGAAATTAATTAACCTTCAGCATCAGCATAACAGGTAGAGTACTCATTGTACAGTGAGCAACAGCTGCAGCAAGTGTTTTTCTTATTATTTTTTAATATTTTATAGCCACATATATAAATAGGTTCATTTTCAAAACTGGGCTTTTCCTTCTGTCTTGTTTTTTCTTTTTAGTCTAATGACTCTACTAATGACTTTGTAGGGGAAGACTTGTCAGAAATGTCATACATTTAAATGATTAGGGGCCAGCACTCAGCATGGCTAAACAAAGAACATATACAGTTATGTACAATCATATAGGGTAAAGATAAAATACTAACAATTGTTTTCAGAAAAGTTAAACATCTCATATACCTAATTCTGCTTGAAACAACTGGGTAAGTGTGAGAATAATATTCAGTAAAACTTGGGAAGAGTCAGAAGTAAAAAGTAAGTCAAGTGCCTTGAAGAGCAGTGGTTTGGATGCAGCTCTGTTTGTCCTGAGTCAGTGGTACAAGGACTCAAAGCTTGGCTCTAAAAGTAACAAAGACTATTCTGTGCAAGTGATTACCTAAAAGCCTTTTAACTCCACAGGCATAGCCAGAAACAGGATGAATTTTGTAATATTACTGAAGCTTCAGCTCACATTTATTGGGGGTTTGGGAGTAGTTGAAGAAAATGGTAATTCAGAGAGTAGTTTATATGTGTATGTACCACAGGAAGTTTGCAGAACCCAGGAGCTTTTTCAGTATGGGTATTTCTCCACATAAAAACATACAACCAAACAAAAGAAAGTAAAGCAGACAAAAGAATTAATAAGAAACCCTGAAATGGCACCATTCCAGTTAAAGAATTTAAAAGAACAACAAAAAAGAATGTTTTAAAGTCAATGTATTCAGAAGACTGAAATTTCAGATTAAGATATTTTGATTTCTCATTTTGAATGATGTTGTATTGCTATATTTTAAAATATCTTGAAAGCTGAAATAGGAAAAAAAGAATTCTGGTATTTATCAAAGCAAAATGATTCAAGTCAAGTGAAGGAAACTCTTCTTCCAAATGAAAATAACTCAAAACTCCTGCTGAAATTGAAATCCTGCTTTCTACACTGGTTCTTCCCCTGCTCATCAGTGCTGCCTATTCTTGAGTTGTCTCTTTTGTCCTTGTCTCATGAATGTTTCCCTGGTGCAACAGCCCCAGAACAGCAATAGTGGCTGAAGAATATTTTCCTCCACACATCAGCTGCATGCTGAAAAGCTTAGACACAATCCTAAATTCCTGTCTCCTGGTTAGTTGGAAGTGTCTGTAATGGTCCCTGTTCTACACGCCCCCTTTCTCCTTTCTTCTCATCCTTCTCTGCCAAATTCCTTTTTTTTCCCAGAAATCTCTGTCAAACGAGTCTCAGAGAGCTCACAGCAACAAACAGATTGCACAGAAAGCAAAGTCAGATTGTGATCCCGGTCAGCTAAGCCTGTCCTTCAATTATACCACCCAGAATTGTCAGTGGGAGCCACAAACACAAAAAAAATACTGCTCTAGTATTTTACAATTCATAGGCAGCAGTTCTTGAAGATGAGCAAAGAGCTCTCACACAGCGCTAAGACTAAAATAGCTGTATTGAGGGGATCTTGGTTGTAACCATTCTGCACATAATTCAGCATTAGACTGTGCCATAGCCTTTTTTCTCCAGGGTTATATAACTTTCAATTTAAACATGTATTTAGCCAGGCAGGGAAAAAAAATCACTTCAAATAGGCATTTAATTATTTAATAGTTTTGGGAATGCTTACTCTGTCTTTTTTTTTCAGCAGAGGTCACAGGAAGCAATTCAATAGCTTATGGATTCAAAAAAAATTTCTGAACAATCCTACTCTTTAAATTAAGTTTCAATACTTGGAACCAAACTTGAAAGTATTCTTCCCTCTGAGCATACCATGCTTATGTGAAAAGCCTCAAGCCATTTTTAACCTTTAATCCCCACTAGACACCACAGCCATCAGGCATTTTGCTCTACCAAACAGGGTATTTCAGGGTTTTACACTTTCCCTCTCTGTACAGTCTCTTTACCCAGTTCTCATGTTATTTTGCTGTGGTCTTATATTTAAGCAATAAGTAGACTTTTTTATTGATTTTTACTTAAGGACTCACTGTAACTGTGCCCTGAACTCTTAGCAGGGCATCCTGGTTATGGGGACTGAGGGTAGCCAAGCCCTCTGACATCTCATACCCAACAGGCATCCTAAGACAACCTGTAATGCGAACGTGCTGGGGTGCAGTTTTGACTTCATCTTTCCTAATACACCTGTGTCCCAGGTAAACAGGTAGAAAAGAGAGTGCCATTTTACACAGCCTCTTTGCTCACCAAAAGATTTGTCTGGCCCCCTTCAAAGTCTTGTTAGAGGATGTGACCTGTCTCACGCTTTAACCTCTTGGGATCCCAGGATCTGTAATACGAGTCCTGAATTGCTGGATCGTAACTGTGGTGCTGGGAGGCCTCGATTTTGTGCTTACTGGTTAAATTAGAGAGCTTGGCAAAATTAAGATAAGGCCATACCGTTGGCTAAGTAATCCTGAGGGCTGTCTTCAGACCTCCCCCCTGCCTTTGGGGGGGAAAACATTAGAAGCTGCAGCTGAAGGTTGAGCTGACTCGTGGAGAAGGATGGATTGTTCCCACAATATGTATCTATAGCTTTTCTAGCTTTTCTCCTCATCTAGGAAACTTTGAAGGAAATCACAGATGGGGCAACTGAACTGACATAAATGGAGAGCAGAAATTTCAAAGGATACACAAACCATTTTGCTAAAATTTGGTTATATGGTCAGCAAGTATAATTCCAGGTATTGTGGAGGCCCTAACTGTGTACATGACAGCTTTTCTGTCTTCAATGCACAAGGACCATTGTTGATGCTCTCTAGACAACCCTGCTCAGGTTATTGCAGAAAGATACATAGCTATGCTCTTCCATTCTTTCACTTTGTGAAAAATAGCTTACTTGGCAGCCAAACTATCCAGGGGAAGAGGAACAGAAAGACATCACTCTTTCATGGCAAGTGAGCCATTTTTCTGAGAGCAGATCTAAAGAAACTGCCAAAACTGAGCACCTATAACCCGCCTAAAAGCTTTTTCATCAAGATTTATCAGCCCCAAGTTTATGACAACTTTACAGCGGAGATCTTCATTTTAACTCACTATTATGTGTAATTTCTCCTCACATGTGCTCATTTCTTTAACCATTCAGAATACATGTATATCAGGAACAACATGCAAAATACAGTGTTTCCTGAAAAAAAAATCCAGCAGGCCATGGCAATCTCACTTTGTGCTTGCTTGGGGAAATTGAAATGACGGAGAGACGCAAATTTGTGAATTCTGCACTGGTTGTCACAAACCCTGAAAGGCACTTCACAGTGCACACCCAAATTCTAAAATTATGGATGTTGTATATCCTGTAGTTAGTCTCAGAGAAGTCACTGGAAGTATTCACAGGGCTAAATGAGGCATGTAGGCTTTTGCAGTGTCTGAGCCTTCCTGTGGCTCCCTAGCAGAGAATTATAGTGAGTATTTCACACCATGTCCTTTGGTGAAGTGACAGGCTCGAATGACGAGACTGCATTAGCAATGTCTGCAGTATCATGACATTTGAGATTTGTGTAGCTGCCTGCTCCTGGCCCTTCACTGCTTGATTAAACACCTTGCTCTATTTACTCAAGAAAACAGTAGTCACAAGCTACCTCTTACCTCAGTGAATGCTTAATCGTTTACTACTCCTTTCATCAGGCAAACTCCAAATTAAAGCTACATACACCATCTGGAAGAGGATTTCTGACTAGTGATGGCATCTTGCTTGTGATGGGCATGGAAGCAGAAAATAACTGACAGCTGGAGGTTTTCACAGTTGATTATATGAACTATAGGGATAAAATTCCCTGCTCAGATACTTAAGCCAAATCTGGCATCCGAAAAATAGCAGTTTATCACAACATCAGAAAACATAACCTTGCTTGCCTGGCAACCAACTACTAACATCCTCAGCACTTGTGACTGAAACCCATCGCCCCTCCTACCTGACATCTCCTCTTCCGTTTCCTGCAGGAAAATTATTTTAAACCAAGCAGGGAGTAGGAGATAAGCCATATCATCCACTATCACTTTCCATTTATATAGAAGCTGCTATCCAAACACGATGGAAGTTAACTCATAAGAACAAAACAACAATACCTCATAAGATATTTTGTATATTTGTTTTCAGAATTCAAAGAACTCTGTGCTTTCTTTCCAGAGCATGCTGGGGTTTTATAAGTATTTTGAAAAGCCAGCTGTGGTTTAATCAACCATCTGATCTGTGTTATGATAACTCTTCTGAACAACCCCAACAATAAAATAAATATGGGTGCAATAAAGTGAAACAAAAGTGTGAACAAAAATGATAGAAAGAAAACAGCAGACTTTGGTTTCAAGCACCCTAGGGAGTTATTTATGATCATCAGGAAGAAAGGAATTGCTTTAAAATAATGAAAATCTTTCATGTCCGTACTCCACTGAGCACAGAATCTTACAGTAAATGCTAATTTAACAATAAACTTCACTCTACTGGGACCACAACATTTTATGCAGGTAGAAATGAGTAGTGCTCAGAATTAGATCCTGACTCTACTGTAAAGTCAGGGAAAGAATTCCCACTGAAGCTCAGATTTCATGCATATCCTCTTGCTGTAATTTGGAAATAGTATCTCGTAAACAATACAAAAAGCCATATGAAATAATCTAAACAGGTAACTTGAGATATACATCAGAAAATGCACTAGAACAGCACAACAAGCAAATTACCAGCCTATTATTCCTCTCTGAAAAAGAAATACATGTCAGTGACCATTCAACCAAGATTTGAAGATACTCCTCCTCCCCAAAAATTTGATGCATAAAATATGAGTGAGCTGTCAACTTCCTTCTTGGAGAAAGCAGATAGAAATCTCTCTGTCAGAAATTCCCTGCGTTCTACATTCACATCTTCAATTTTTGCCTGGCTACAGCTACAGCCATCCTAATGGAATGAAAACAGATTCTTTTCCCCCAAGGTTTCTGCAAACAACAGTCCTGGTCCACTCCTTTTGGTAGCTCAGCATTGTTGCTCATTTGCCAGCTCCTTTTTTTTCCAAATCCTTCACTTTATATATAGACAGAGTATCAATATTCTTGGAAAATCTGTGAAAAAGAGTTCATTCAATACACAGCTTTTATTATGGAATAACGTACCATAAGGTTTTCATCTTATCTATAACAGTAATACTTTTCTCATTAAAACACAGCTATTTTTAAAAACAAACAAGTAACTGTAGCAGTAGATGCTCACTTTTTTTATCCCCATCCAGCCACTCGATCTTCTCAAAAGTTACTTATTTCAGGAAACCTTTCAGTGCTAAATTAGCCCACACACCAAAGGATACTATCCTTCTTTTCAGACAGTTTTGCTTCAGAAGTTATGAGTCAGGATGGTCAGAGATAACTACACTAAATTCTTTCAAAATCATGCTTCTCAAAAAAATTGAGGCCAGTCCCTTTTAACATGGCAGATTGAGTACCCAAAATCAAATTAACGGTTCTAAAGTGAACTCACCATTTAGGACAAGTCAATTCACAACTCCCATTTCATCTCAAACCTATCAAATTATTTAAATTCTATGCAACTAACCTGAAAATTTGAGGAGCCATCCAAGTGGCTGTGAGATACTGTTTACTAAACCACTCATAGGCTGTCTAAAAGTGCTGCCTTTTTTTCCTACCCGTGGGCAAGTGTGTCCTGAATAACGCTATTTATTCTGAGTATAGACATAGCCAGGTATAAGTCTGGGCAGCTCACCACACACCTCACACAAGTGCACATGATTCTGTGAGGAAGAACAGAGCAAGCTGTAGAAAACAATAATTTTCCTTTCTAGGTGTGTTTCACATGTAGCATATGTAAGGTAAAACAAGTTAGGAGAATCGCCTGCTAGGAGGAGGGAGTTCTGTTGACTCAATTTTTTATGGACTTAAAGCATTAAAGCACTTCTATATTTAGTTCTTTCTTTATCTCACATCTTACACTACCCTCTGTGCATTCTTTAAGAGAGAAAATATGCTCACTGAAGTGGCCCTAAAATTGCCCCCAGTACACATCTAAATATAATAGGGAGGCACGAACACATCTGATAGAGAACAAGTATTGCAGAAAAAGAAGTGTTGTCACACTCTGCACAATCACATCTTCCCCTGCTCATGCTGCAGACACCTGGATGATACACTTGATTTCAGAGTCTGCATTTTCTAAAATGGATTTCTGTCTTCTTCAGCTTCCTTCAGCTTCCTCACAGTCTTTTGTTTAATTTCAAACCTTTCTTTTTTCTGTATAGCTACTAAGCAGATGTAGTACTAGGTTGATAAACTGCCTAGCAGCTTCAGGATTAAAGTGTTCTGTTTATTTTTAAGGAAGGTGAATGATGCACAGCAACAACATAAATTCTCCACCACCAGATCCACATAGCTTAAGTGTTCTAATGGCAATAGTCCAGAACGGTCTCTGAAGAAAAGAACATAGCTGGATTTGCATGAACTTCAGGGCATCCTCAGCAATTAGGACACTGAGATACACAGAAATGTTCCTGGAGATGAGAGAAGTGGTAGAAGTAGCCCCATGTTGCTGCATCACCACAGTTTCCATGGTGTTCATTCGGGAGGTGAGGCAGGGAGGTTTGCCCTGGCACGGTGAGATCCCAACAGCATCTCACCATGTTATGCACTCAGCAAATTTTACAGAGCAGTTTGTTCTCAAAGTGTCAGTTGCACTCTGAGAGGAAACAGAAGAGCTTGCCTTCTCGCCCATGCTTTCCTCCCCACCCCCAGGAAAGAACCACCAAGCCCCCAATATCTCTCCTCATCCGTATGTGCAGTTTTCTTCGTAGCATAGCTTGAGAACCAAAGGATGAAAGCAGTCCTCTCTTTCACACTTCCAGAACGATGCTGTCTAGTTACCAGCAATTTTATTGTCTTTCTCATTCTTCCTCCCTCTATTATTTGAATTTCTTTTGTATTTGGAAACCAGAGAGATTTTAAGTTATAAAATGAGGTCGTTTTGAAGTATTGAAAACTTAGGGTTTTATCTATTTTTACATATTTAATAAGTGCATTTTGTAGGATTAACCTTAATGTCCATGATTCTATTCTTCCACTTAACTTGCAATTAAAATGGAATGACTGTGCAAGGACAAACAAAGCAGTGCAACTGCACACCTTTGCTCCCCATCCATTAACAGACTATTGCCAACAGTGAAGTAATCGCCTTCCCTTTGACATTTGCAGAGATTTTCTTTTCTATATGACCCATTCAAATGAATTACTAAGAAGTAAATTAAACTTCTATGGAAATGGCTTTTCTGTTGTTAAAGTGGGTAATTTATAAAGAAGTGTTGCTAGTAAAATGAGTATTGAAAAATTCAGTTGTGCGTTCAGTCTAATGGAAGGTTACGTGGAATTCTCTCAGACATGGTTTTAAGCCAGATTTATCCATTTTCACCTTTTCTCTGGTGGATGAAACTTTCTGTGGATGGTGCATTGGAGTCTGCTGGGCACCAGTGTGACTCTTTATGCAGGTGACAGATCACAAGCCAACTTTTTGTATTTAGTGGCACCATTTAATAGTAATCTAGTCAGTTTGAAAGGTAACAGGATTTCAGTATCAAGGAACTCTAGAAATGAAGATGCTTTTTTTGCCAGAAAACACATGAAGTATTCTCACTGTTCTCTGACCTCAGGGGATGCATGACATAACATGACAAGATTGTCCTTAGAGAATCCAAACACATGGAGGAATTTCAACAGAAAGATGCTTGATCATTGGCTTTAAAGTCATAAGGGTACCCAGGAAAAGTACTTATTCAAAAGAAAATATAACTTTGAATTGCAATGAAAAAAAACACTGTGTAACTCATAGAAAAAAAAGTAGGAGAAATAGACTCATAAGCCCATTGGCTATAAATTGGCACTGAACTTAAAAGGAGCTGAACTCAGAAAATACTGCTTTTGAAGAGTCCAACGTGGGTAATAATTCTAGTATTACTTTTTAGTGGGATGAGAGGCCAAAATGGATCAGAAAGAGAGAGACAGAGAGAAAGGAGAGAGAGAGAGAAAAGGTACACCAGGGATTTCATTAAACTTGGGTTTGATATCCAGAGATCACAGAATCATTTAGGTTGGAAAAGACCCTTCAGATGATCTAGTCCAACCATTAACTCAGCACTGACAAGTCCACCACTAAACCATATCTCTAAGTTCCACATCTACACATCTTTCAAATCTCTCCAGAGATGTGTGACTCCACTGTTTCCCTGGGCAGCCTGTTCCAATCACTAGAATTTTTAAATGATCAGACGGAGTCTGGATTAATGGCAGTACCCTGTTCACTAACAGTTATTTTAGTGGTGTCTGAAAAGAGCACATTATCCTGAAGGGGTCTAAATTTAGGGGCAAAGGGCTGCTTTGCTGCCTGTTTGCAAAGAACATGGCACGTGTGCTTCTCCAGCTTCTGCATTCTTTATGCTGGAGCCCTGAGCAGGGTGAGCCCCTCCTGACCTTCCCAGGGGACATACACAGGTCACTGTACAGGTACAGTAGGCCACTGCATCCTCCCTACTGAAATCTCACCTGGGATGGAATTCCACAGCAGATAGAATAACCTATCAAAAGATATCTGATTAAATAAAAATATATTAAAAAATATCTCAGATAAAAGCTGTACAGTCGCAGGAAAGACATGCTAATGCAGCCAGAGTCTGACATTAACTTTCTGTATTTCAAGCACATGATACTATTTGGACCATTCTCTTTTTCATACCAACTTCTTCAAAAACAAAATTGTAGAGCAAACTTAGATTCAGATGTGTAGAGGTGACCTTTTATCAGCAGTTTTGTGTATGACCTGTGCAACAAGGAAGTTAGTCCAGAACACCTAATATAAGTATAATGAATACATCTACAACACTCTCTAAGTGCTTGCACAGATTGAGAAAAACATCTTTTTTTTCCTGATACTGTGACCCTCTCCGTCTTTTTTCAGCACTGTCCAGGTACTTAGTTTCTCTCCTTCTCAGTGATGTGCTTGAAGTACATGATACAACAGACAGCTGCTTTACACAACACAAAATTCCTGCACTGATAATGACATTCATTGCTAAGGGAACCTGAGGAACTGTTGGCAGGGCCCAAAAAAACTCTTACTATCATGTCATTGCAGCACCAGGTCTAATTAGCTTTTCTTGTACAGAATGGCTACTCTGCAAGACTTTGTCCTTAATTAAGCCTGTGTCAGCAGGGCACAAGGACTGGCTGCTCCCTGCGGGCTGGGATGGCAGGAGCAGCAGGGGACCTGGACCTGCTGGGCAGGACCTGGCCAGCCAGGTGCCATCCCACCACCCCAGCCAGGGTGACCTGGGGGGCAGCCCCTGGTATCAGCCAGCATCCTAGGGATGGGCCAAGCTCCTGGAATCAGGGGCAGGTGGGGGGAAGCCCTGGCAGGCAGTCAGGGCCAGTGAGGGCTGTTGGTGCCCTTGGGGCCCTGACATCCTGATTGCTCTTCATCCCTGTACATGAGCAGATAATTGAGTGGGCTCAGCAGACAGAATATCTTTTGATATTTTAGTGGAGCTGTAAGTTCACGTGCAGCCACCGTAACTCAAGGTAGAGTGAAAGGCCAATCCATTAATTTGCATACAGATTTAGTTTAAATTGACATTTTCACTTTAACACACTGGGGAAAAAAAATTAACAAGCAAGACATTTTGGATTAAAATATTTTGATTAGTTAACTTTCTTTTAAAACCAGCTTCCTCCCTTGCAATTTCTCTTGGATCTATTTGAAATTTTCATTATTAGTGGTATCTGGAGATAATTAAACATATCTTTCAACTTATGTTGAATGGAAGCAAGAGGTAACTAGCAAATGGTGGAAATAATTTTATACATTAGAATGGATTTGCTGCTTCATTTTCTTCAAGATCACGTTTGCCTAGAGATAGTGAACACTTAACATGTAATTTCTTACAAAAGGAAGGCATTTAGCCTTGAAACCATGAAGGGGTTATTTTCTCATCTCTTTCTGTCTGCATGATGTTCACCAAGAGTTGTCTTTGAGGTCTGCGAGGCTGGCCCACTCAGATTAGCTTGCACAGCAAAGTACTGCACACTGCAATGCCATTAACCTCTGGTTTACTTTGAGTTTTTTCGGTCTCAGTATTTCACAGAAAATGGAGGTCTAATCCAAATCAATTACAGCTTGTGGAAAAATTATGGGGTTTGACATGACAGATACTGATGGACATTCATTAAAAGCTTTGGTCTTCCCTTCAGGCAGCTAGTGCCCAATTTTCCAGATTGCTTATGACACTGCCCTCTGTGAGGCATTCCCTGTCTACCTGACCTACCTGTCCTTCCATTTTTACCACCTTCATGTAACATCGGAACTCTTTATTTTTCCAAGCAGAAGCTCCCTTTTCATTTCCTTTTGAGAAAACAGTTGCCCTCCAAACACCTATTCATATAAAGGGCAATTCACAGTTCATTGCCAGTCCCAAGTTGTCAACATTTCCGAAGCACCACTGCCTTCCCTGCAGAGGGAAAGGTTTGAGTCAGCTCTGCTCTGACGTGTTCTCCCTTAAAGCTTTAGCATTCAGAAATCATCCCACCCTCACGAGGCTTCCCTTTCAACAGATTTTGGAAGCACAATAGCAAAGGTGGCAACTTGTAAACTCTGACGAGGTGGAATGCGTTGAGGTGGGATCCACTGGAGGAAAAGGAGAAACCAATCTGTCCACAGCACCTTGCTCGTGAACTCACGTCTTGCACATTGCAGCATTTTTCATTTTTACATATCAGGTGATGAAGATCAGTTATTCTCTCTACATTTCTGGCTTTTCCTATCCTACAGACACACACACACAAACACATATGCAACTCCTGTCTCCCAGTACCAACCAAAATTATACAAGGCAGCCTGCAATGCCTGGAAAAGAAGAGCCAGGACAGGGTGTTTTTTTGTGTTATTAAATCTATACTGAACTTCGTATTTTATAGAAAGTAACAGGTCATAGAAGATGTGAAAAAAACGAAGCAACAATTTAAGAAACCAAAATATCTTTCAGAGTTTAATTTGCAAGGAGAAACTTAAATTTCAATTAACTTTTGTCTCTGAACTACAATGCCATCTAGCAAGCCTTCAGAGCCAACTCTGTAGTCACTCTTTGCTCTTCTTAATAACTGATGTGGGAGTTAAGAATTACTTATAATAACTTTCTGCAGAAGTTTCACTTTCAGAGTGCCTCATTTCTGTTTTATTCTGTGAAATGATTTCTGACACAGCCACACACATGCATAAACAGGACAAGTACTTCGGTTTTTCTAGTCATGTCTCTACTAATTTTCATTAGCTCAATTCAGACTGTCTCCCCAGTTCATCAGTTTAGTTTAGAACAAATTAAGACATTATTTCTATCTCAATAGCTACAGGATAATTCATTGGATTCACTCTTAGACCAAACAGCAAATTACTATAGTTATGAATTGAAAATCTGTGAAAAGGACTCAAAGCCAGTAAAATCTATAGGATTTAAGCATATGTTTAAAAATAAGTATGGGATGAAGTTTATCTTTCCTGAATGGAGGCTTTTTTTAAAAGATCTTAATACAGAATACCTTATCAATAAAGTCTTAAATGACTCACTAAGAACAATTATGTTCTGTAAATGCACTCAGGTAACGAGGACGGTATGCAGCTCACCGATTAGAAAGGCAGTTCCAGTTAATCACTCCATCCTATTTATAGGGTAGAAATTGTGACAGTGGAGATCTTGGGCCTTTGGAGAGATAACTACATTGACTGCCTACAGGAGAAGGCCTCTTGTCCTTGCTAAGGACATTGTGGCAAGAGAAAGTTGTGTGTAGGTTCTGCTCAAAGACACTAATTGAATTTGTTCTCAAGCGTACATGGAGTGAAAGGCTCGTCCTGTAGCTCCAGCTACCCACTTTCTAAGGTGTCTTGTGTGACTGGCACAACACAAAGTTGTGTCTGGAGGATCCTTTTTATGTGGCCTGCCTTAAAGAAAAGTAGTCTTCACACAAGGATAATGGAAACAGGAGAGGGAAAAAACCAAACACCACACAAACTCCAAAAATCCGTGTCAAAAGATCTTCTGTCTGTGAAGTGGAGATCAAAGATACGCTGTCTTGCTGGATGCTTCACTTTGGATACTGTCTTCAGAGAGAAGTTGCCAAGATGCTCTGCAAAACTACGAGTAAATTAAAATAAGAACATAAACTCCCTGAGCTGAAAATCACAGTTGCTCTCTACAGCCCAGTCTGCAGGAAGGCTTCTGATTTCTTCAGTCCCTTTGAAGCGCAGCACAAAGTGGTTTTATTCAGAACTGTTCTGTGGGGACGGATGTTTGTCTGACTATAAGGTGCTCCAGGTACCATCTTGGCATCACCAATATAAGGCCTAATAAAGTAAAATCAAGGTATATACATAGTTAAGCAACTGAGTTAAGTTGAACTTAGTTGTTAGAGGGTTTTGTTGTGTGGCAGTTTTTAGGGTTTTTTTAATTAGAACACATTCAGTTGTCTGGCTGGCCTGTGGGCTTTTTCTCCCCCTTTGCAAGGGTTTTTGGCTTAGATTCTTTAGCTGATTATACTTTTCATGCAAGAATCTCTCAGGTCCAGCATTTTTATCAGTGTGTGCTAAGTAGCAAATGCTGTGCCACAGACAAGCCCATGGAGAGAGCACTCGAGATTCCAAGGTACACTTTCTGATCCTGCCTTTTTGTGCATCCCATCAGCCTAGTTTATATATATACACCTCATGCAGTTGTATAGGCACAAAAACTGATAGCTAGTCTGTGACTTGACATGAAAATAACCCAAAGCAATACAAAAGCCAGGGAATTGCATGCAAACACATCAGCTTTCTCATATTTCTTCACTGTAGTGAAACGAAGCTTCAGAATTGGTCGTGTTCTTTCCCAGCAAGTGAAATCAGACTCATTTTTGCATACCTAGCTCTATTTGCTTTCATTTTTTTTAGAAAGCCATGAAAAAAAAGAAATAGAGACAATAAAATGCAATAAAAATAAAAATGAAATCATGGTGAGAAAATTATGCAATTTGCAGATTAACCTAAAACATGAAATACAGCCTGACATTGATGCATTGAAAGAATAATCGTAAAAGATAGGCCATTCTCATTTTCCACACACTTTACTTAATCATATTTCTGTAGATATAAATTGACTGGGGCATTAATAAATACCTACGTTACCAGAGTTCATTTCTTTGATTTAAAATGTCATGAAAATAGTTTTTTCCAGTCATATCTTTTCTATTCATCTTAAGATGTGTAATGAGAAAGCAAGTGGCTGTCTTCTAGTCACATGCAAATTCAATTAAAATCAAACATTTCAAAAGATTTTGTATATATTTCTCATAGATATAACTTAATTACTTATATGACAAAATAATAAAAAATGTAGGGCTAACTTCATGAATTCTTCATGTTAAATACTTTAGATTTACTATTGTTTCCAAACAGATGAAAATCTCAGATTTGTTTAGTATGGGATTTTCATTATATTTGTGTCCTGGACATGCACTTCAACTGAATTAATATCTTATCACTCAACTCTTATATTGGACTTCTCAACACAGATGAACAATTTAATTAATATATATCCCAAAAAGCAGATAGAACTTCTTAAAGCATTTTTAATTCGTATAGACTTAACACATATACCCAGTATACTTAAATGAGACTTGTCTTAGATGACCCTCCCCTAAAATAAATCCTTGCAAAACTCAAGTCCCCATATTACCAAATATTAGAATATTTGATGCATCTCGCACTATAGCAGTATAATTCCATTAATTCCAGGAAAGGTTTGGAAATCTTTGGAAAAATGACAAAGAATTTTTTTATTTTTTTATTTTTAAATATAACTAATTGTTCCTCAGCTGAGAGGGGAGAAAAAAGAGATACTTTAATTAAATACTGGTAATCTTTCTGCGCTTCAGAAGCTCAAATGGTATCATCTCGTTTGATGAAACCTCTGCTGGTTTTCTGTTTTCCAGTGTCCTTTGCAGGGACACGTGGAGCTGCTAAAGGAGGTGGTGTGCAAAGCTGCCATTGCCTGAGCTGCACAGCCCTGCCATAGCGATGGGAATTTATCAAATCCCTAAAATCACTAGTGCCTCGAAACCCTCTTTCAGCAGCTAGTAATTTTAAAGGAAATAAGCAAGGGCGCCACTGCCTGTGAGTGCTCCCGTTAATGGTGAGTTGGTGAGATGCATAAAAATACTTGTGAGCACCTCACAACTCATAATTAGTTTTGCAACATACCAGAAAAGTGCAAAAGTGGTGTCTGTCTTTTTATAGCTGGGGAGCTGAGGAACCCAGTATAATTGAGACATATGCTTTAATTAGGGTGGCACAGCCCTGCGTGGTGACAGGTCTATCACAGCTTCTCTGCTCCAGAAATACAAACCCCAAGTTTCCAAAGAAATGGGCATGAACCTTAAGAATGCCTAACTCAAGGACAGCATATCTCCTTCCAGACCACAGGCAGACGTTGTAACCCCTAATTTCTCTTGTTCCACCCCTTCCTGCCTCTTTTTCATGATTTTACATACCCATTCTCTGCGCTCAAATGTGTTTTATGGGACAGGAGAGATCTGACCCCAAATGTCGTCCCCATTTGTCAGAAAATCCCTACCTGCCAGGTAACTTAGGGCTTTCACTGAGAAGGTTTGATCCAGCCCGAGCTGCTCAATGGAGCCTCTAAGGCATCAAAAGTGGAGCCATTTAGGGGTCTGTGCTCACTTTCCTCCTTAAGGTTACACAGCACGGAGCTGCTGACACAGTACTAGGGAGTGACTTACCCTCCAGGATATTCTCCAGCAAAATTTAATCATTTTAAGTTCTATAAATACTGTGTGATTATAGACTAAAACCCTGTTAATATTACTGTTAAAAGTCAGCATTTTTCAAGATGTATTTGTTTTGTGTTAATTTTACAGAAGGAAAACCAGAAATGTTTTCTGGCAAAAGCAAGAGCAATAAACTTTTCAGTAGAAGCCACTGAAAATTATTCAAATAATGAGGTTTTTACAATGCATCAAGTATTTCCACCAGAAGTGGAGAAAGGAGGAAGGATATGAGATCTGTGTCTCCATGCTCCTAACAGGAATCAAATTTACCTAAAGGTTTCAGTATGGGACTCATTTGGGTTGCAGTTTTCAGGCAAACTTTGTGATTTACACCTCTGGTTTGAACTCTCCAGCTGGATTGAATACATACAGCTCTCCTAGGTAACACTGGGATCTTTTTAAGGAAGAAACTGTGTGCTCTTGCCCTTTTGAATAAAGGACTGCACAAACAGGACACAGGCTCAGACACACGTCTAGATGGGATTATCAAAAACAGGCTGTGCAGCTTGTTGTAAGGCACAGCTAACAACATCAAGGCACTCAGCCGTCACCTCAAGCCTGGGGCCAAAGCCTGGGGCACTGGAAAAGCAAAGCAGATGCCAGTCATGTTCTACCTCCCTTTAAAATACAGGAGTGAGCACATTACAGATTAAAAATAGAAGCAGTGTTTTTGTCGTCTTCTTATGTGTTTCATGCTGACCAGGAACAAAAGAAAAAAAATACACAGCATATACATAAATTATAATTGCAGTTTAATTATCTTGTGATTATGTTAAGTTATTAATGAAACTGGCCAGCCTTCTGGTTATGCTTGCACTATAGGATGCACCAGTATGGTATTTCTACCACACTGAATGAAGTGAGACAGATCTGAAATGTACAACATGCGTGACTTAATAACCTACAATAATATGACATCTCTTCCTATGCAGGAATTTTCCCATGTCTCTGGCAGTGTAATAATACATTGCCACATGTCAAGCATAGATAGTAGCACATAACTACTCAATTCAAACAGGAGCATAATCCTTGCCAAAGATCTTGCCCTCTATGCTTGTTAATTCTGTTCCTTGAAGCTATTTCTTGCTAATACAGCACACCTTTAGTGACAATCCGTGGCTTAAGCCTTGTCGCTTGGTGATTTTAGACTTGTGAGGATGTGCAGTAATCCTCTCTGTGCTGTGCTACATAGGCTTTGGTTCTGTTAAAAGCTGAATTTCTGGTAAAGAGCTGTTTGCTGGGTGGAAGGGTCACGCCTGGTACATCGCCGGTCTCCAGTCAGAGCATGTTGCCTGTGCCACTGCAGTTACTCAGACAGATGAACACACACGTGTAAATTCTGTGGTGCAGACACCATCTGTGGTACTCTCAGAAGAACATCCCCTCTTTAAACCTTTCTCATTAAACCTTGAGGCCCCAACAGCAAAATTTGCAATGTTTGGAAGAGATAAAAATGTTGCCCTTTGCTTACAGAAAGAGGGGTAAGCAGGGAGGAATAGCCAGGGCAGGGGGAAAGGCTCTGTTGAAAAATCTGTCTTACCAAAATTAAGGAAACATTTACAAGTAGCCAGTATGATGGAGTAGTCATTCATTCCCTACAAATCAAAATGAAAGTGTGAGAGGACAGGGCGTCTTTTTCAGACCCAGAGAAGGATTGCATGCCATAAAGTGTCCCTTTCTTGCTGATGCCTGCAAGGTTCCTTTCAGTCACATTCTCAGAAAAATCTTATAGTAATACATTTACCTGTGAACTTCTTGAAAAGAGTTGATGAAAGTTTTTAAAGTGTTCATTCAGTATTACCAAGTCTGGAATAGAAATTCTTGTATCTGGTACTAACAGTAAAGCATTTACAGTACTCACAGAATTAACTCCTAGTCACTGTGGAAGGCATTGGAGTTGAATACAGTGTGACGTTGCCATGGCTGACCATGCTGAAGAATGTCAAAATACGCAGTTAAAACAACAAATGCCTGATGGGTTTCCTTATGGTCAGGGAAAACCTGAGTGTTTCAACAATACTGTCTTCTTCTAAAGGGTAGTGACCAATTCATTGAAAATAACCTCTGTATCAAAATTTACCAGACTGAAAACTTCCCAAAACATGACTGCAGTCAATAATTGCTATAAATGGCTTATGAAATCCTGCTCCCCTCTGAGCTGCAGCACAAGCAAATTGCACAGCTACAGATCTCAGCACCTCAGAGCTGGGGAAGCACACTTACATGCTGGAAGTTGCTCTTCATCACAATGAGAAGAAGAAGGGGTAACTTTGCTTCCTGTTCCCCAGGTTTTAAGTATCAAGCTCCAGCTGATCACTGGGGAAATTTCAGAGATTAATTATTCCTCCTGTAAATGTTAAGTGCAGGTGTCAGCCAAGAGAAATTCCTCCTGGATGTGCTGACATTGCTTCTTACATCATCACCTTCTCAAGCAGCACTTTGATCCTCCCACAAAGTGAGTCAGTGACACAGTTTGTTGCAGCAGGTCTGCTCCCAAGAATGCACCATCAAGAGACACTAAACAGGGTGACTCATATCAGCTACCTCGATACTGTCACAGCCTCTATTAGCTTTACAGCTACCATGAAACACTGATCTTTAGAACAGAAAAGGTGACAACTAATGAAGTCAAGTCAGGGTTAAAAGCTGGTTATTCCTGAAAAAGGGCTCATAATATCAGCCTTTTCCTTCTTTGGCAGCATCTCTCTTAAATAACAAGACAAGGAAAGGACCTACTTTTGAATGAATGTGCATGTTTTGGTTCTTTTTCCTCGAATGAGCTGAGAGCTAAAGTGAAGACGCCTCTCTTGAGCGAGGGGTTGGATCAAGCAACCTCTAGAATTCCCTACAACTTTGTGACAGCAACATTTTCTGTCCTGCTTATCTCCCCTAGTATCTCCTGAGGTTGGGTAATGTAACTGCTCAGGCTCTGGGCATCACTCTGTACAGCAGCAAGAGACAGCTCAGAGACAAACTTGCATTAGGGGCTGTTTTGAGATGTTTTCATTCACTTTTGTATCATCCTCCACCATTCATTTTTTGGTGACTGACACAGAAGGAGGCAACTTGGGAAAGGAGAGCTTTTGCACAAAGCTAAGTTGGCAAGATACACATACTCCACAACAGCTGTATTTCCCTTGCCTGTAAAACCTAGAGTGTAGCTTTGAATTTGCCAGATAATTTTTTTTAAAAAATAACCCAGTCTTTTATTCACTTTTTTTTTAATAAAAGAGCTGGATTTCTTTTTTTTTTTTTTTTAAATAAAGAAAATAAAGCAATGCTGTGTAACTGCAAAGAAGGTTTGCATATTTTCTACTACCTTTCTGAAACACTGATGCCATTGACACAGGAAAGGGGTGTAAACAATTTTATCAATGGAACGGGTGGATAAGCGCTTGCTTGAATGAGCTTGTCTGCACAAGGCGCGGGAAGTAATGCCCTTCCTCTGCTTCTAGTGGAGACTGTCCCATTGCCACAGACACTGCAGACCTATCACACCTGAATTTATGCAGACTTGAGAGCTGCATAAGACTTTTCCCTGTGCAGCTGATGGTTTTTATTAGGAACGTCTCTCTGAGTATCCTCCTGCAGACCAGAAAGAAGGACCAGAAGGAGAGGCACAGACATCTGTGGCTGCTTCTCAGTCATACAGACAAATCACTGCAAAACACAATAGAACAAAGGTTTTCCAGTGCCTCAAAGTACCTCATCACTTAAATGTGTGTCATCTCCAAGGACTGAGTGCTAGGAAACACAACTTAATTTACCCTTTAGAACTTTGGTGGTCCAGCAACAACCTTGTACACGGATGTCTGCTTTTTCAGATGTTTCAGAATGGCAATTCAGCATTTGCGTGTAAAACTGTAGATCCCCAAAGGTATTTTTTTATCTTTAGCTCCTGTTGTGGGTAGGAAAATTGTTATTGTTGCTTCAAATGATCTCTCTTTTCTTGGAACAGGATAACGTGGATCTTGGTGACCTTATGTTTTCACTCTGCTACCTTCCAACAGCCGGTAGACTAACTATTACAATAATAAAGGCAAGAAATTTAAAAGCAATGGATATCACAGGAGCATCAGGTATGAATTAATTGCTCAGTGTGGATTTCTGTCCCATTTCCCTCTTGAGAGACTCATAATTCAACTCTGTCAAATCCTAGAATGATTTTTGTGAGGAGGCTTTTTGTACTGTGAGCTCTTGAGTTACCTGAGTACAGCAGTTTATGAGAAACAGGAGTTTATGAAAAAAGGTTATTATTTCTAAAGCCATGGTGATTCAGAGTGGCACGAGTTGGCCAAAATATGTTCCTAACACTGGGAATTTGCTTGAGCAGCAGAGTGTTATGGCTGTGGCACAGAGGCAGGCTGACCCTCTCTGCCAGTTTCCAAGAGGCAGTGCTGTTTTTGTTGGCACATGAACAAAGCAGTGACCATCCCAGAGTCCTTTCAGCAATCCTTTCAAAGTTTGACAATGAAAATTATAAACTAATTTAAATAAGAATTCATAGATGACTTTTAAATACTAGCAGGGAGTTGTAGGGCTCCCAGAAAGAGGCTATAAATAAATAGTTTTTTCTTTATTTTACTGCATTCAGGAGTATAAAAATAATTCTCTTGAGAAATATAAGCCTCTAATTGTTACACTTTGAATTATATTTAATCGTACATCAGTAAATCCCGTGGTGAAAAACCTTGTCATCTTCTGTCTGTGCTACAAATCTAACAAGTAATTAGGCTGCTATAAATAGGCTGATACACAGGCTGTTGTATAAAATACTCATGTATAACACGGTTCAGTGGATATTTTAATACCCTCTGAGAAGTTTGTACACAACATGGAGCTTCTTGAACCTAAATTGTTCATTATAAGCAGTCAACCAGGTAAAGCTTTCAAAGCTCCACTGCCTCCCAGGCATTCCATGGTAACAAAGAAGCTCAAATTCCAATCAGGTCCAGAAGACGAATTCTGCAAGCAGGTATGGGCATTCAAGAAGTCTGCTCCCTTCACTTGCCATTTATGTTTGCTTAAAAGCATCAAAAGAAAATCAACGTTGTTCTTATGATTCACACAGATCCCTACGTGAAGGTTTCTTTAATGTGTGAAGGAAGGCGACTAAAGAAAAGAAAAACTTCCACCAAGAGGAATACCCTTAATCCCGTTTACAATGAAGCCATAGTCTTTGACGTCCCTCCAGAAAACATTGACCAAATTAACTTGTCGATAGCTGTTATGGATTATGACCGGTGAGATACCTGTAGCTGTAAAATGACATCAACTATTGGCTTAGAAAATCTTACACAGCAGATTTGCATCGAGAAAGAAAGTTATTACTTTTTTCCCCCTGTAAGTGGGGAATTAGTTTCTTGTTGATCTTGTTAGAAGACTCAAATATTTTGTCTTGCCAGGCAGAATTTCCTTTCTAAATTTTAAAATATAAATTTGCATTCATGACTGACGTAACTAAGCTGTATATATGTTTACCAGAACTGAAGGATTTGAGGATATTGTCAGTCCACACACTGATGCTTTGTTTGTGCACATTTGCTCAAACCCCTCGCACACATACCTCCTTTTATAAAATTGTGGCTTAGCTTACTTCTATTTGCAGCTAATTACAAAACACACACAAAGAATCATTTACATTCTTCATGCAAAAATAAGAGACAAATACAGGCACACAGTGTGTGCTGTGCGGGGTGGGGGGAGATAATAAATTGTTCTGATTAGTGGGAAATGCAAAAGGCAAACCTATGTATTTTAAAGCACATTATATTTTTCAGGCAAGACTGAATTCTAAAATTCTGTGATTAATGTTTCTGATGAAATATGTAAATGGTGTAGTTCTAAAGGTAAAGCTTTAAGAAAAAAATATTATGGAACATTTTCACAGTGTAGGTCACAATGAGGTCATTGGAGTATGTCAAGTAGGCAACGATGCAGAAAGTCTGGGTCGTGACCACTGGAATGAAATGCTCTCATATCCTCGGAAACCCATTGCTCACTGGCATCCTCTTGTAGAGGTAAGACTTTTATTTCCTACCTCCCCCTTACAGTAGTTGTAAATATTCCTCCATACGGCATTAGAACATTGGATAACATTTTATGAACCCAAGACCTACATGCATGAAGTAAATCCTAGAAAAGGGCTTGGAAACACGGATATTAAAAGTCAAACATAACATGCAAGTTAAGTCTGCTCCTTTCAATTTTAGGGAGACAGAACAGAAAGTAATTAATAATATAATATATATATATATATATGAAAACACCAAACATTTTACACTCAGTTAAGGGTTTGGTTTTGGTTTTTAAATAAGATCTTGGGTAACTTTCACTGATAATTCATAAAAAGAAATGGACCTTGTTTACAGAACAGTCAAGACCTATTTTTTTTATACATAACAACCTAATTTACTTCTTTTCTTGTAACAATATGTCATCCATTGCACTAGCACATCTCAAAGGATGCCTAACTGCACTGAAAAAGATATGTTTAAGTGTCTCTGGAGATCTGAGGCACTGATAAGAAACGACACAATCAGAAAAGCTTTTCAAGGTTCCTATGTTTTTTTTTTGTTTTGTTTTGTTTTGTTTTTTGTCTTTAGGGCCCTATTCAGCAGGAATGTTATGCAGGTCTTCTGCGCTTGGATGGCTGCCGAAGAGGCTTCCTCACCCTTTTAACCTATTCAGCAGAAATTTGGCATTCCTGTTGAACTCTTTCTTAGCCATATCCTCAGGGGCTATTCCACAGAGTCCAGTGGGGTAAAGACGTCCTTTTAATCCCTCTGTCTAATCCTCTCCCCAATACAGGGAACACTAATCCTGATTCATGAGACACAAAAACTCATCAAAGATCTAACTAAACTGCTTCCTAAGAGTTACCATGACTTCCTTCCATTGTTGCTCTCGCTGCCTGAAGTCAGGCAGCAAATCCCAGTGAAGAGAAACTGTCGTGTTTATGAACAGCCACAGAGTTATCCCCAGTGCTGAAGGACAGGAAAGATCGTAGTATCCATACCAAGCCAAGAGTGGTGCTGTAAGCACTTCATACTTTAGGTAGCCTCTCTGAGTAGACTTTGTGCATCAGAGTGTGGCCGTGTTGCTAGAGGTGCAACTGAAGATTTACCTACCTGGCTGTGAGCACTGACCCCAGGCAGTACCAGAAATAATTTTCAGGCAATAGGAAGATGCTACAGGCTGGGAGGAATACCACACTCTTGCCCTGTGTCCATAAGCAAGTGCAGTTACTGGTGGCTGGGGACCACAGTTTCAGCAGGGAAGCAGTGGGAAGGCACTGTGAAAGAAGATGGAGCTAAGTGGGAGAGCTCTGCCTGTGTGTTTGTGCCCTCAGTGACAAGCTAGAAACTGGCTGAAGTGCCACACTTGAAATGCTGACCTGGGCACTTGGGAGCTGGGTTTAGAAAACATCTCACCAAGCTTTCGGCTGTAGCCATGCATTGATAGGAGCAGCTTGACACAGCACACAAGAAGCTGTGCAATAGTTATTGCTGCCCCGAATATGAGAAGTGTCTCTTAGCAGAAGTTGTCTACATCCTTATATCCAACCTGTCTTCCCTCTTTGATAAATTTCATTGCAGCCAGAGCCCACAATTAGGTTTTGACAGCTCTTCCCTTTTTACAGGCATCCTGTTCTTTTCATACATGCCTGGCTAACTTCTTTAGATTTCATTACTGTGGATTGCTTTTCATGTCACTGAGCTAAACAGAGACATATTTTTTTCCTTCCCAGGAATCAAGTGGGGGAGGGTGTCCAGCGCATCCAGGCTGTGCAGAGAAATATATACACAGCATATCATTTTGGTTCCTGAATCAGGATTAGACTCAGCGAGAGCTTCTGGAACCTCTGTGGCCACAGCCATAGGACCCTGAATATTTGCTGAATAGGACCCTCAGTCTTCTACTGTGTGAAGAGCTATTGGTTTCAAGTAGCGTAATGTTATCCACTTGTAGCATTAATTCTCCAGCTGATACTATTGCTACTGATAGATTATTTGTATGGTTGTAAGCATTACCCAAATTCAAGTCATCATTTCTGTTCCTTGGAATAACCCAGGTTTTACAAGCAAAATGATAGCAATGAAAACCAACAAATATGGGAAGCAGCAACAAACATGGTCCTTGTATTTGTGAATGGATAGCTTTCTAAATATTTTTTTTCAAGATTGATTGTCATCAAACATTTTTTTATGACAAGTTTCGTCCTCAGTCTCAGTTGGTGCCTCCTTTCACCTACATGAAAACAAATGAATATGGTTGCTTGCAGAAATCCTTCAAATCTGAAAAACTGTAAAAAAGTTCTGTTGGGTGAGAACAAGATGCATATGGTATTTGTAATGACAGTATGTTCTTTAAGAAAGAAGATAACCATCTGTATAACATGGAGGTTGTTAGTCCTCAACCTTTGTAGATGATATTCCAGTCAGTGTTTCTTAGGTGTGTCCACAACACTGCAAAATGTTGGAAGCACATCATAGGCGGCAATGCTTGATCATACAAACAAGCACACATGTGTGCATGTGCACACCTCCCCACCCTATGTCATTTTAAAATGCTGTTCCAAATATATAGTGCCTGTGAAGACTTCCTTTATTGTTTGTGGTAGAATTAGCAGGGTTATTTTACATGATGATATCTTGTAAATTCAGACAAATTCTGGCCATTAAAAGAAAATAAATCTAAGCACTGAACTCTTTCACATAATAAAATCTGTGTCCCAAAACAAGAGGCCCTGAGATAATTTTTTTGCTATTTATTTAGCCATGCTGAATAAGTTCTTTCTTCCTCCAAATTTTTCTAGAGACAACTTGATTCAAGTTTTTACATGGGAATTTCTGTTTAAAAAATTCAAATGCAAAGTATGGGTATTTTTTACAATATAGTTGTATGTTATGTACTTACAGGTAGGGAGCCCTGGTCTTTAAATATAATTCAGATAAATTTATGTGCACACACATTTCTTCATGTCTTGTATGTGTTGAATGCTCACCAAATATTTTGGGTTTGCAGCTTTGCTGACACAGATATGCATGCACAGATTGAAGAAACATTTAAAATTCTGACCCTCAGTCTGAAAAATTAGTTTTATAACCTATCAGTGAGGATCTTCCAGGGAATCAGAATTGCTGTTGGGTAAAACACAGCTTGGCACTTGCAGGAAATCTTGGATCTGTTGTAAATGTGTGCTGCAGCTATAAAGCAGAAGTCCTGTAAGTACAGTGGTTTTCAAAAACCTCATGCCATGCTCTGGAGAATACAGCTACCATGGGCAAGGGTACTGCTGGCAGATGGGTAACAACTGGGCATTTCCAAAAGAATACAAAAAACCAAATCCAAATTTGCCATGGCAAAACTATTTCACTGCACTTTCAGCCGAAGCTTTATATCAGCAGGCCAGTGGTACAATACGTTGTGCATATCTGTTCCTGCATGATCCTCATCTCAGGCAAAATCCTGCACTCTTTACCCAGGCTCATGTCCCAGCAGTCAACACGGGGAGATGGGCATGAGCAAAGGAGGAGGAGTTCTTCCTTTGGAGTGGAGTGCTTTGATTTCCTGCACAAATCGTTATATGTGCATCCCTAGCTGGGCTGCAGAGTGGGCAGCAACACACTCACCCACTGCAGCAATAGCAACAGAGACTTCTGTGGCAAGGAAAGCACCTACGCAGCAGCCTCACTTGGTGTCCGTGGAAGAGTGCAGGAGCCTTTTAAGGATTTGTCCCTAGCAATTCAAAGGGGCATCAGCTGAAAAGTAGTATCAGTATAATTGCCAGTGGGCTGGAGTTCTTTTATTTTATTATCATACTCCGTTTATTGAATACTCAAGGGTCTGGCATCAAAAGAATTATTTTGAACACACTTCTACTAAAAAACAAGAAAGAAATCTCTGTGACAGTGAGCATTTAAAGTAGAATCCAGCAGACCTCAAAGGCTTAGGGATGAGGAAAACCTCCTAAATTTATTATATTCTCCTAATTTTTGCTGTCTCATGACTTACAAACTGTTACTCAGGCTGTGGCATTACTATGTGCTTTTTACAAATATCTGCCTTATCATAGTAGTGCATCTATGAAATGATAGCTGTTTTCTATAGTTGGATATTTCACTCTTCACTCTTATACTCCACTTAACCAATGATTCTCCCTAGACCTGAAATATTTTTGTGTTATGGTTCTGGTCTGCCAGTGAACTGCTGCTGTCTTTGGACTGTATTGCAATAATGCAACAGCTGTTGGAAGGAACAGAGGATAGATACGCTGGAAACCCAGAGACAGCTATGGTCCTAATGCTGTTCAGTCTTTCTTTTCTAAACTGTGATTCTCAGAGATAAATTAGTAGCATACTCACGTGAATGATTTCAAAGCTGAAACCCTCTTTTGTTTTCCTGTTTTCTGTGAATGCATAATTACGCTGTGTGAAATGTATCTTAACTCTGAAATAGCAGATGAAATCCCTTAGAAGTGCATCTCAGCAAGATTTTAATCCCATTTCACTCATTAACAACATGCTATTAAATTTTAGTTTTAAACTTCTAGTTTTCCATAACAAGCCACGATGTCAGATGTTGTTTTTTTGAAAAACCAGTGAGTGGCAATTGGAAAGCCTTCCAAGTTACTAGTGCTGAGGCTGAGTGCAATGGACACTTGTGTGATATTCCCACAACAGAGCACTCACAGCACAACTCTTCTGCAGCTGAGTGCTTAAATATTTCTTTATCTGTTTCCACTGAAATCACAAGACATTAAAAGCATTTCTGCTCTCTTTTGTTTTGCTTTTCCCTGTCAATAATCCTGGTAGTGGATAAACAGGCATGGGAAGGTGAGGATTCCCAGAACAGAAAGTCAATATGTAGTATAAAAGACCCAGAGCTCAAACTGTTCTTACCAGCCCTTGCACAGCTCGGCTTTCTGTGCAGCAGATCCACAAAACACCAAAGCAGTGCATGTGAGAAACTTGTTACACAGAGGTCCAATTTAACTATGGGTAGGGACACTCCTGATTCACTTCAAAATGGAACAGCAAACTGCAAAGCAAAGAAAAAGAAGAGGTTATTTTAGTCCACCCTTCTTGGCTCAAGGAGATGTTTGTTATGGGGTTTTTTGGTTGTTCTTGTTCTTTGGTTTGGCTTGGTTTCATTCATGTGTTTTTAAACATGATAGTAGCTATATTATCATGAGCACACAAAGTCAGAGACATAAGAGATGTTTACATGCTTATCACCTGGCAACATTCAAGCACTGAGGGGACATATCTGCAATTGGGAGAAAAAAAAATTGCTGCAAGCTCCCTTTTAGTTTAAAAGTAACAAACAATTAACAGGGACTGGGAAATTTAGTTGAAAAGTCTATTTTACCCAGCTAGAAATCAATCTGCAATTACTTTACTGTTAATGCATTTTGTTTGAACAGAAAGAAGTGAAAAAAATAGATTAGGTGACTCGATCTGAAGTGTCATCAATTAAATGCTTTTTTCCCTTTAGAACAGTGCATTCTCAAGTGATTACATCTCAGTATCAAATGAGAAAACGATGGCTTTCTTACCTAGAAATAGAACCATGTAGAGAAAGTAATCCACAATACTGTAGAATTTAATAGAAGCCACCACCCATGCTGGGAAAAACAGCAGCAGGACAGACCGTGTAACAGCATCACCTTGGCTCTTGCTGCAATTAGTGCCAGGCCTCGCTTGCAACCATAATTCTGTCCTGAAGTGACAGCCTTGCAGTAGGTGAAGTTCATTTCTAATACAGTGGGTTGGGCAAGCAACTACAGCTGGGAGCTCTCCAGGGTCCTGCAGTTCTCTGAGAGGACCTCCATCTCCTTGAAGGTCTATAAAGTGCACTGATCCAGCTGGCAGTGGTGGACACTGCCCAAGGAAAGTTTCATCTGTGGCCAAAGGCAGCACAATGGCACAGGGGAGAAGATGACCTGAGGACTTGTAAGCATCTGGGCTCTTCATTTGTTCCTTCGTTTTGTCTGGGGTTTTTAGTTCCTCCTTCTTTTGCTCAGATGTAGGCATTGTAAAACGGGAATGTTTGACTCAGTTGCATGCTGGCCAGCTGTCATTTTTAATACCCATTGCAAAGGTGCGTGAAGAGAGGTGTGTTGTTTTGGTATACTTTTGGTTTTAATAACACATGAACATTGTACTATACTTTATTATTTCTTGTTCAATAAATAGTCCTGGTATCTCTATGTTTCATGTCTAATTTTGGAGAGTAGAGCCATACCTGTATCAAGGCTCTCTCAGTTAGGTGGGCATTTTGTTTGTTTAGTAGAAATAATGCATGATTCCTTTCGCAGTGATGGTTTGAGGGACAAAAAAGAGATCTTAATTTTGTAATACGTATTCCAGTCTTCTAAACACAAGTAAAAATGTACTGTGATTTATTTATATAAATCTAGTCTGAACAAATAAGTTTTGATCTTAATAAAAACTCTGTAAGAAATTGTGCAATTGTAATTTATTACTATTTTGTATTTAATATATTAAAGTTCAGTTCATTATTGACAAAACCAACAAACCCTTTGGAAATGTTTCTGCTCAGTTTTATTCCATAGATGTTGTGTTTTGATAAAATAAATAAGGCCAGAGAGACAAAGCTGTTACATGGCAATTGCTTTACAGCACTCAAACACAATTTGGGTGTTTGGATACTGAAACCTCTTGTTTCATCGCATGTCCACAGTCATCACTCCAGAAAGATTATCTGTCATATCAAACATGAATCTCGTATATGCTTAATATTAAGAAAAAATTCAAGAAGCTAGAGAAGCACTTTTATCAAGTAACTGTGTTAAGTTACCACAATTGCTATTTAGCATGGCACACTGGAAAAATTCACAGTCCTCCTGTGGCAACACCTGACATGGAGCTCCAGGATATCCCCATGAATCCCCTGGCAGAGCCCAGAAACAAATGGAAAAGAGCACAGATGTATCTGGTATGACCACACAAACCAAACCACCTGAAATTACATACCCATCAGCAAGAGTTCTACATGTGCATGACTTGTAATTAAGTAAGAGTCTGTCTTGCAGGGATAAGCTCGTTCTCTCCTCGTTTGGAAGATCTAACCTGCTTGCACAGACCTCATTAAAGAGCTGCTGACATGTAACACATGGCGTAAAAGGATATTTCATGCAACTAAGAAAGAATTTAATGTAGTTCTTTTCTCTTCTTGGATTTGTTTGATGTCACAGGCACATGGGAAAAAGATGAGAACAGGCCTGTAGTTTTGAAGTTGGTGTTATCCTTAGTAATGGTAACACCTCTAAGCCCAGTGTGGACTTGTGGTTTTCAGCTTTACATACAGGTACCTGTAAATGGTGCTCCAGACAGGTGGTGTGCCAGGGTGACAGGAGAGATGGAAGATTTGCAAAGGACACACCTCTAGGCATTTTGTTGCTGGCAAGGAATGTAGTGCTAATTATGCCTCTCTGTCCCATAAGCCACTATAAAATATACTCCAGCAGAGGAGGTGTATGAACTTCAAAATTGTTTTTAATGTCTTTCAAAAATACTGGGTTGCATGTCTCTATTTCTTTGTTAATAAGCAATCAAAAGCCTCTTCCTCTGTCAAAACAGTCCCACACATCTCTCCTTTCAAGACTCTTTTCCAGCAGAATCATCTTTTAAGTATTTATATGTAGCCTACAGACTTGAAAAAAGCTCCATTAAGACTGGGACAGGTGAAAGACTGGTTGCAACAGCCTGTTAGTGACTGAAAGTGAGAAGCCAAAGGTTGAGCTCCTCACTGAAAAAGCCTGATCAATAGCAAATAAGACATCCCACATTGCATTCAACCTGAGAAGCCTCGTAATCCTGCACAGCTAATCAGCAGTGAGATGAAAATTAAGAGACATGCCTTGTTAGTAATAAGCTTTACTGACTGCTGACTGAGGCTTTCTGTGGGGGCAATGCCGACATCCAGCAAAGTCTCAAAAGTGCCTGGAGTGACAGGAGTGGGAGTGCAGAACGATATCCCTGAGGAGCTGGGCACATGGGCTCTTACAGTAAGAAATCAGTAACTCAGAAAGGAGCAGAGACACAGAACGGGGCTGCCACTCTGCATCTAAAGATCACATTGGCAAACTTTGTGACTCCAAAATTAACATTTCTAGGGAAGGAAATCACGTAGTGGTTTGTACCACAAACCAGTTCCATTCGCTTCTGACAATATTCTCACAGATTGAGCCCTGAGAGAGGTTTCTAGTATAAGCAACACATGTTCTACCTCCCTGATTGATATTCTGATATTGCCATTTAAACAGCATCAATTAATTACCTGGGTATATTTATGCATTTATCATTTCCACATTAATTAACCACACACTTCAGTCTGGTCCACCACACCATCCAAAAGGTCATGGCCTTTAACCACTCAATAACTTGCCAAATGGCATTCAGTGGATTTATGTTCCAGTACAAGCACACATGGGAAAAAGTTCCATAGTGTAAGGAGTGCCTGAACATTCTGGTTCAAAGAGCTTGAGTAAAACTGCTTAAATATTAAAGACTCATTTAGATGTGTCAGAAATGTCAGCCAACTAGTGTTAGATCTTTATCCAAAGGAAAAACTGTACATAAAATCATCTAGGTTAAGGTAACCATTCCTAACAATAACAACATTCTATCCTGAACCTTTATAAAGTTTTGTAATTTTCAGTTGAGCAGGCAGAATTCTGTTTCGAGAATGTTGCTGTAATTATATCCTTTATATCCTGGTAACTGGCACAAAAACATTTTTAAAACAATAGATTAATAGACTTCAGCTACATTAAGTCTTCCAAAAATTAAGTATAATTTAAAGACTGCTTTTTAAAAATCCAACAGCTTTGGACCTTTGAATATCTTTTTTTTTTTTTTAAGTTAGTTCACTACATTAAAAAAGAATTACTAAATAACATTTGATGAATAATCACGACTTAGCTTAAAAAAATTCCAATCTGATCAATCAGTTCCTGTATCCTAGTGAAACTCAATTCCAAATATTTACTGTTCCAGAAGAAATACCTCTTTTCTGCCTGCCAAAAAAACAATCTTTGATGCTGTTATTTCCTCCCTTCAAAACTTCAGCTCTCCAAACATGGGAGCATTTTACTTTCAGTTCAAAGTTTTAATATAGACCATGTTTCAGGAAAAGAACAAGAAGCACTAAAAAAAGTCTCTGCTAAGTCTGGTCCTTTCTCTTCAGTTACCCTTGAGGAATTTTACCAGCTTCGAACTTAGGCAGGCCATGTAACAACATACAAAATTGAATAAATTATGTATAAAAGTCCACATAATCTCCTTAAAGATATTCTGCTTAATTTTGAATGCCATTACTAAAACCTTACAAAGAAATAAAATTTTAAATCTAGTGGAAAAGGAACTTGGGAGCTACAGGAACTGCAATGACCTCTAAGTCTTGTCCTGCACCAACCAGAAATATCGGTACAATTTTGGCCAATGAATAAAATAAGGTTAGGCCATCATAAATGGTCAAAGATGGTACTATGCATCAGAGGTAGCAGAAACCTGCTGTACACCTGCAGTGATGAATATAATCTGCTCAGCTCCAGCAACAATAATTAGGAACAAACTTTACTGCTATGGGTGGGTTTCTTGTTGCTGGTAGCAGGACCTAAGGTTTTCTCTCTTATTTCCCCAAACTAATTCATTTCTTTATCCAGGTGTTTGTAAATGTCCCAAGCCTTCTTCCCTTTCTACAGTGCTTAAACTACTTGAAGAGTTAAAGTAGATTGAAATGGAAAGAGGAATTCTCAACATGACTCTGGAGCTGTATCTCGTCTCAGTAAGAAAGGACAGGAAGTTACTTCCTCCTACTCTTACTTTAAATCCACTTTAAATTAAAATTTATTGTTCCAAACACTGTCAAATAATAGGTTGGGCTCGCTCAAAAAAAAAAAAAATCCTTCCATTCATCAGGAGCATCTTTATATTTGGGTGTGGGGCTCTGCTGAATTGTTTTTTCATTTCCTCCAATCTGCCTGAGAACTGGAGTGCCATTCTCTCCCACTCCCTTTTCTGCCCTCACCCTGCTAAAGCAGAACAGCACATTTGAGCTAAACCTTCAAAAGCTCTCCAGACAAGATCTAAGAAGTTTTAGTTTGGAAACTCTTGCAAGTAGAAATAACATCCAAATTGCATCTAGATATATGCCGGATAGACTTTCATTTTATTTGTCTACTGGTTTTGTTTCTTTCTTGGCTTCTGATCTCTGCCTTTTCTTCTCCTTTCCTCCAAACCTTTCCCTCAGCATCTTTCCCTCAGTGATATTTACCAGACAGATGGGTTCAACTGTCCTCATTCTTCATATATAAGAAAACTTTCCCACATATGTTGATTTGTCCCAGTGAGCCCAGGTCCAAGAGACAAGGCTGGTCAGGAGCTGTTTCAACCTTCACTCACATTTCATCTGCCACTCACCTCATAGCAACATTTTCATTAAAAAAAGTATGCACTTTGTCTTGAGGTAGCAGACCAAAGGTGTTGGGGCACAAGGGCTGCTGCAGAATGTCAGAACATGGTAGAATAAGTTGCCAGATTGAAATTTAATGAGTTAATAGCAATGGCCAGGCCTGAAACACTTTTGATGAATGCTGCAAAATCCAAGGTGACAGCAAATCACAAAATCGATGGCTACTTGTGTCTGTTCGTAAAGACATCAAACATTTGATGTCTTTAGGAGTTTGGATAAGTACCTTAATAAAATGTTTGAGGCCATAACACAGCCTGAGATGTCAGCATTCTGACACTTGTCCAAAGTAATGTTCAGCAACACGGAGAACAAATGGACACACAAGAGAACTGTGTTTATAAAAAGAGTTCCTATAGGATTCAGGGGAACAGGCACAATACGCTATGCAACTGTCCAAATAACAGCAATTAATGAAAAATACCTTCTGGAAGTTTTATTTAAACCAAAGGCACAGCAAACTCTATTGTTACTGTCCTTAAGAGAAAGGACCTCTAAGGAAAGCAGATTTGGATTTACTGCTCTATATTAATTTCCTTTCCCCTTTGACACCTTTTGTGAACTGTTTCAAAAAGGGTAATTACGTGTGACAAAGCAAAAAAAAAAATATCTTTAAATCATTGTTTCTTTGGGTTGCCTGAGTAAAAACCACATTTCAGGGTGCAAGAGGAGTCAGCAGCACTTCAGTGTGCAAGGAATGCAAAACATCCTGTGTTTAGTGCTAATGATAGCTAGCTGCTCACAGAAGTAAAGCATCTCACATTTCTCAGAGGCAGAGTATAACATTATTGTGTCCCAAAATTGCATTATGCCTCTTACCCAGACTCTCCTCATCCTGTTACAGGAACGGTTCTCACAGTTTGTTAACAAGCCTCAGTTTCTATCCGTGTATTGGGTTTGCTTGGCAAGGTGCTGGTAGAAAAGGGGCTACAGAGGTGGTTTTTGTGGAAAGGTGCCAGAATTTTCCTCCATGTCCGACAGAGCCAGTGCCAGCTGCCTCCAGGATGGACCCACTGCTGGCCAAGGGCAAGCCACTCAGGGATGGTGGTAATGCCTCTGGGATAACAGGTTGAAGAAGGGGGGGGGGGGGGAAAGTAATCACATCCAGGGAAGAGAGGAGTGCGAAGGTGTGA
>JAWWEE010000158.1:6273363-6333884 GCA_035221455.1 Xenops minutus
AGAGGAGTGAGAAGGTGTGAGAGGAACAGCCCTGCAGACCCCCAGGTCAGTGCAGAAGGAGGAGGGACAGGAGGTGCTCCAGGTGCTGGAGCAGAGATTCCCCTGCAGCCCCTGGTGCAGCCCATGGTGAGCAGCTGTGCCCCTGCAGCACAGGCAGGTCCATGGGGAGCAGAGACCCACCTGCAGCCTGTGGAGCAGCTCCTGATGAAGCAGGGGGATGCACCCAAAGGAGGCATGGGAAAAGCTGTGGGAAAGCCACGCTGGAGCAGGGTCCTGGCAGGACCTGTGGCTCTGTGGAGAGAGGAGCCCAGACTAGAGCAGGTTTGCTGGCAGGACTTGTGACCCCATGGAGGACCCACACTGGAGCAGCCTGTTCCTGAAGGATGGCACCCCATGGAAAGAGACCTACAGTGGAGCAGTTCATGACGAATTGTAGCCTGTGGGAAGGACTCAGGCTGGAGAAGTTCATGGAGTACTGTCTCCTGTGTGAGGATAACCATGCTGGAGTAGGGAAAGGACTCCTCTCCACAGGCAGCAGCAGAGACAATTTGTGATGAAGCGACTGTAGCATCCATTCCTTGTCTCCCTGCACCACTGAGGGGAGAGGAGGTAGAGAATTAGGAAAAAAGCTAAACCCAGGAAGGAGGGAGGAGTTGGAAGAAGTTGTTTTTAAGTTTTGTTTTAGTACTCATTATCCTACCCTGATTTTGATTGGTAAGAAATTAAACTAATGTCTTCAAGTTTGGTATGTTTTCCCTATGACAGTAACTGGTGAGTAACCCCTCCTTGCCCTTATCTCAACTCCTGAGCCTTTAATTTGATCTCCTCTCCCTTGCACAGGTCAGGAGGTGAGTGATAGAGTGGCTTTGGTTGGGTGCCTGGCCTCCAGCCAGGGTCAAACCACCACAATCAGGAAACAATTCATCCTGACTTTTCCGAGTGCCCAATGCTGACACACAGTGATTTTTATGCAATACAGTCTGCAAATGAAACCTGAGCTTTCTGACCCAGAGGATTCAACCCAAAACTTAAAAAAAATAATTCCACCAAAACCAGTCATGCTCCAGGACAGTGAACTCAGATAGAAAATGTTATAATAATATATACAATCTTCTTGTGGCAATTCATGTGTGATACCACGTTAGCTCAATTTACTTCATCTTTCTGCTGTAAGTGTTCCAATGGTGGCTTTGTGTTTGTTTTGAATTTCAGAATAAGTACCAAGGGTGTGCTGCAGACTGTGCCTAAAATAGCATCTGGTTTGTAATTACTGTCTGGGACCTGAATTACAAAAACCTGCCGTGCCATGAAAAGATATAATTATTGAAAAGATCTTTTATGCATGGTTTGTCGGCATGCTCAACCATCAATTAGATCATTACCACCTAATCCTGCTCATAAATAGAATTTCACAGATTCCCAAATTCCTGAACCTACAAACATTTTTTTTCCAAGTGAAAAATTACCCCATTTATTGAATGCCTAAAGAAAAGCACATTTCTTCTATGGAGATCAGAGCTACAAGCAGAGCCTTTTATCTCTTTTCTTAATGAAAGGATATACAATTGCCAAGTTGTTAATTGAGGGGTAAAATTGTCTTGTTTATCCACTGCAGATAGGAGGGATAAAGGCCAATTCATCCCAAACCTATGTGCAGTGCTGGTTTTTGTAGGATTCCAACCAAATCCCTGCTGTATCAGCTATCACAACTTCTGTCTGGTAGCACATCCTTTTTTCTACTCTAGAATTTTGCCCAGACTTTGCAATTTCTACTTTCACTAATTTCTGTAACCAGACACACACATCTGACACTCATAAAACTTTTGAGCCCAATTCTTCCTTCTGATATGCTTACCAAGGCAACAGGACAGTAGAGGAGTAACAGAAACACACATCATCTTTGTGCTGCCCAGGGCTGTGTGTCAGACAAACTCAAGGGACTGGTAGATATTTCAAGAGCCTAAAAAATACGCTTGGTGTCTTCTTGATCTCCTTCCACCTACTGACACAATTTCTTTGCCAAGTGTGACAGCTCTAAAACAGCATTTTGCCAGGGATGCTCAACAGGGAGCCAGCAGAGAACTCAGTGTTCTGTTTTGGGGAACTCCTGGAAAGAAACAACAAGAGTAGAGTAGGTGGAGAAGGAAATTATTCTTCTCTGATGTGCCTTTTAAGCCTTCATAATATTATCAGTGCCTTGAAGCTGATGGAGAAGCTGTGTGATACCTTTATTTTCAAATGTTTTTCCTCAAGCTGCAATGTCTCTGACACAAAGACCTCTTTTTCTCCAGTGTAAAGAATTACTCATGCCTTTACTGATGGCCAAAGAAAGGTATCTATTATCCAGCTTCCCATAGGGTCATTCTACTGACTCCAAATTTGCTGCTGTTAGATTGTGGCAAGAAACCTATCAGAAAACTCATCTATGCAGACATTTTATTAATTCACCTAAGATAAACTTAACTGCTTTTTGTTCTTATCAACAGTGTGAAAAAGAGAGCCTGCAAAGTCATCAGGCCAGCTGGTCTGGGTTTTCAGCTGCCTAACCCACATTGTGTAGCTCAGGGAGGAGAATAAATATAAAGGACAGCACTGCTGAAGTCCCTAAGTTTCTGTTGTCTGGGAGCTGGCAGAAATGCTTTATTGTCACAAAGTTTCTTCAATAGAAACCAGGGCCTGCATATCTAAAGAAATGGTATTCTGATCCATTCTACTACTTACATCAAATGCTCTCCAGCCATGTGCATAGGTGCTGGAAAAACACAGCTCTCAGTAACAGCAATGTGAACAGAAATCAGTCAGGGATTTACTTCTGAAAGCAGCAGTTAGCCAAGGCTCACTCACTATGCATAGCCTGGCCCAGGCTAAAAAGAACTGACAAGTCAGTTTACAGCAGTGTCCTCTATTAGTAAGAGATCCAAAAAGCTTCAGGACTGTCTCAAACTTCACATGACCATTGTTATTATTCCGTGTTTATGTCAGGGTAATTCTGAGAGGCCTACCATTTTAGACATGCATACAAAGCAATGCCCCATTTCCACCAAGTACCAACAATACAGAGACCTTGTGGCTTTGCAGTATTTCCTTTGGTCTATCTTTAACTATTAATCACAACCTATTTTTGGTAGGTAGTCCTATAAACAAATTCTCTTTACTGTTCTTTTTTATAATTGCATTGGTCATAAATACATTTCCAACATCTTGGTGTCATGAGTGATGGACATCACTCCTGGTTATCTAGAGGATACTGAACAAATCCAGTCAAGGAAGGTGACCTTCTTCCATCATGAATCCTCATGTCATTCACCATGTCTCTGAAAAAAAAAAAAAAAGCCCTTAATACATCTCTGAAAGATAAAGGCTTGTGTTTCACTGAACTGGATGAATGACTTCCAGCATTACTTTAGACAAATGAATGCCATCTGATATGAGTATTGTGCCTTCGGTCCCTGACATTTTCTTTTGCACTACATACTCTGGGCATTCCTTCTGTGAGCCCTGATTTCTGTTCTGGAAATAAAAGCACTTCCTTTAAGCCAATGAAATGAAAAACACAGGACATATCCTGGGAAATATTGAGAAAAAGTGCTGTGTAGATCTATTTCTCATCTCCAAAATAATCTTACTTCATTCATCCTTTTACAAGTAATTTCCTCCTTTTTCTGCCTCTCTAACTCCTTTGGCTGCACGTACTTAGAAGGTTTTCCCTGGCTATTTATATTTTTCATTAGAAGTGTATTTCTCCTTCAGACACATATAATTTATTCAAAATGTCTTCTCTAGCAAAATGTATTTCAAAGGATCAACCATTTTTTTTATCTTCTCAGCAAGAAGTATTATCACCCTTGTTCCTGCCTAATGCATCAGTAAAGGTGCCCCAGAATAACACCTTTATAGGATGAATTTTGCATGGCTCATTCATACAAATGTGAATATTCATACACATTCATGTGAATGTGTTTGAAGCTCTAAGCCTTAAATATAACCAGAGGAATGAAGATCAAGGGGAGATCATTTCCAAGTGGCACAGCCGTGAGTCCGTCTTCAGTGTTTCTTGCCACTGAATCTGGACATTAGATGTAATTCTGCAAGTTCACCTCCAGACCCAAGCCTATCCATGAAAGTTCTTAGGTATTTATACTGAAATCAGAGCCTGTGATGCCTCACAGGTATAAGCTGACATCCACCACTTCAGCTGGAATCCCACAGGTGGTTTTGCTTCTGCCAGGGTAATGGAGTGGACAGGCTGCCAGTAATGGAACAAGAACACAGGCTTTTATTCCTTCATTTATGACAGCACTTTCCACAAGTCAACACATCAACCTATGTCTCAATTTCCCTCTTTGTAAATCAGGGTTAAACATTTATACTGTAAAATATAGTGAGGTGTGTAAATGACAAGGACTAGAGTATTTTAATGATAGTTTATTCTATAATTAATAAAAAAATGCTATATTTTTGTCTTTATTAATCTAAATTACTCCTGAAACAAATTCAGAGAAAATGGATAGAGTCTTAATAACCCATCATTATGTGTTCCCAAGCGTAAACAAGCCACCATTAAATTTCAAAAACCATTTGAAAAGGGAACATTTACAAAACATAATAAACATAATTTAAGAAGTTATAGACTTCAAAACTTTGTACAAGTGTGATCATCCAAATTACTGACAATGTCAAAGAACAGTAATAAAAGAAGTCCTAAAAATACTTGTAGATTATAAAATCAAATGTAGTGGTTTATTAGAGATTTTTTTGTCATTTTATATTATTTCTTACATTAGCTCTTAAGATTCGAACAAGATCTTCTGGTGTAGAGTCAGGAACCTCCTAGAGTGTTTCTTCCCTGTTGTATATCCAGCAGACATCTGGTAAGTTGAAGTCCCTCAGAGCAACAAGGGCCAACATTCAGGAGCTTCTCCCAGCTGCTTACAGAGCATTTTGTCTGCCCCTTCATCCTTGTAAGGACACTCCCACCACGCTATCTGCCTTTTTGGTGTTCCCTCTGATTCCTACCCGTCAGCACCACCATGAATCTTTAGGCCAGCAAAACTCTCTCTATCATACAGGGCTACCCTCCCTCCTGTCCTTCCTTGCCTGTCCCTTTGGAAGAGTTTGCAGCCACCCACTGCAGCACGGCAGCCGTGCCACTCATGCCACTGTGTCACCATGGTGGCACCTGTGCCACGCTCTTCCAGCTGCACCACGGCCCCCAGCTCCTCCTGTGTGTTGTCCCTGCTGCGTGCCTTGTGTAGATGCACTTCAGTCAAGCTGTTTAGCCCATCACCTTTCTGCAGGGAGAAGCCCTAATTCCTAAGTGACCCTTCTCAGGCACTTGCACGGTTTCAGTGTTTCATGGAAGCAGCCTTTTTGGAGTTAGGATGATGCACGGGTCACGGCTGGAGATAATTCAAACCAGCCTGGCATAAGCTGGGTTTTGCAATAACAGGAGGTATTAACTACCCATAGCCAGATGCTATGAAGAAAATGTGACCTCCTCATGTCAATCAATAGGCAAAGTCTTTTGTAATTAGAATGGACAGTAGAGAAATAAAAGCTTTGTATAGGATCTACAAGTTCTTTGTCAACTGGGGATTTCAAACCTATCAGCTGCCACCTCCCAAAGGAGTACAAAGCCACTAACTAATGAGTTAGACTATAATGTAATAACAGCTTCTGTGAGGAGACTGTGGTGATACTGTCCATGTTTCTGAAGGTTGCAGGGAAGAAATGGGGGGAAATGGAATAGATGAATCAATGAAAGAAGAAAAAAATTCACATTCACAGATCTGTCTGTAACTGGAAGTGTCAAGCCCATGTTCTGGTTCATGATCAGGTCCAAGGCTGTTTCTGTATTTTGTTTATTGTCTTCTTCATATGAAATATAAGTTGATATCCAGGTCTTCCTGAGACACTGATTCTCCACATAAAGTTTTGGTAAGTCACTTAAAAACTCAGCATCTCACAGATCTTTTGCAAATCTCACACAAATATATAAATAGAGAAAAATTATTCAAAATTGCAGCTTTGGATTTAGGTACCTAAATTCCATCCAAATGGAATGCCTTCTTCCTGCCTTTAAATCCATTCTGGTTATTAGTGACACAAAATATCAGATTTTTTTCATCAGTGTTATATGTTCAGAATTTTTCCTTAAAGTCAAGGTTGAATCAAGACACTGGAAAATATCTGAGCTTTCACTTAGCTTCTGAGAAGGTATCTAAAGAAATCTAGATGTTCAACATGAGAATAAATTAACCCCTCCATATTAGTTACTTTTACACTTCAAGAGATTTTCATGTGATCTTCACATGATCTATGATTTTTGGATTTGTGCCTGTCTAGTAAATGTTGGCTTTTCTGTTTGCATAGTTTTAAGTGTCTGGTGGGTGTGGAGCTCACATGGCAGATTCCTTGGTGCTCCTGGCCTGTGCTGTAACTGTGTCACACTCATAACTTTGAAACAGCAAGTCAGAAAAAGGCAAAATTAGAGCCTTTCTCCCACATTTAGTTTTTAGAGACCTTCTGGCCATCTGCTGAGAAACCACAAAGTGTTACTGACTCCATCTAGTCTCTGAAGGAAGCTTCCCAATATGTTTTCTAGAAGGCCTTTAGACTAACGTGGAGTCTCTGTCTTTCAACCAACTGTTGCTGCTTCCTAATTGGAATGAACAATTCCTCTCACAGATTTGCATTATGTTTCAGAGCACTGAGCTTGCATGGTACAAGCCTTCATTTTGCATATAATCTAACATAGGAAGGCATTAGCACAGTCCCTCTGTGACTCATTAAAATATTTTAGTCAAGTTTTCATGCACTTTTCATGCAAACAATGACTGCACAATGCTATCTCATTAAAAAAAGACCAAATCCCCTCCCCCCAAAAAAAACCAAACCCAAACAACAAAAAAAGAAATAATAAATGTTTTAAATAGGCTTCAAATTCTTGAAAGAATAATCTATTTTACCCTCATTTAACTCAGGCACAACAACCTTTCTGGCCTATTCTTGCACTTAATAACACTCCTGAGAATATTGCCATTGACTACAATGGGAAAAACAATTTCTAGTTTAATATATGGTTCACTTTACAAAATACTAAGTCAACGAGTTGCTGAATATGGTGCCTATCTGTTCATTTGTTTTTCTACATAGAATACCAGAACACACAGGGCAGACAGAGTTAGGAAATTAACAAGACTGCTGAGCTTCTTTTTGTTCAGTATTAAAAACCTAAATCCTTGTTTAAAGATATTATTAACTTGTGTAAGCTATCCTTTTTGGAGAGCTATGTTACACTCACAGATGTCAGAATAGCAGCAGAATGACTGGATGGTAGCAAAGGAAAATATTAACAGTTTCTGTTGGATCCATTCTGAACCACAGGATGTTTCTGCCACCTCACAATTTTAACAATTCAACATCTATATATAGAAGGTTTGTGTTGGAAAGGTCATCTACATCTTCTATCCCCAACGCCCTGCCCTATGCAGGGACACCTCCCACTGGACCAGGTTGCTCAAAGCCCCATCCAGCTTTGAACACTTTCAGGGATGGAGCAACCACAGCATCTCTGGGCAACCTGTTCCAGTGCCTCACCACCCTCACAGCAAAGAATTCCTTCCTAATATCCAATCTAACCCTACTTTCTTAGACTTTAAAGCCATGTCCCCATGTCCTATCACCACATACTCTTCTAAAAAGTCCCTCTCCATCTTGTAGCCCCTTTAGGCACTGGAAGGCTGCTCAAAGGTCTCCCGAGGCTGAACAGCCCCAAGTCCCTCTATTCTGTTGCCTCAGCCCATCAGAGATTGGAAAGGCAGGGTTCAACAACAAATTAATAACTTTCCAAAGAACTTGTCATTCATGAGTTAGCAAATGTGACTTACTGTGCAATCTAGTGAAAACAGCTCAGTTGTTAATGAGAAGGCATTTTACAATTAACTCCTTGGCATTTTCAGACAGCTTACACTGCATTCCTATACAAGGTGTGCTGCAGAACCTTCTTGTCCATTTATCCATTGATAAATGGAAATGTTTTGCCCATATCTTGCCAAGCCAGCACATGGGCACCACTGAAGGAGCAGTAATTAATGCTGTTAATGATTCCTCTTACTAGTCCTGTTCTCTCGTTATGAAACCCCTTATCCTGACCTTTCTGCATCGAAAGCCCCCAGGTGAGGAGGCTGAAAATTTATCAGAATTCCTTTCAGAGCAAAATTAACAGGTTTTACTGATTCAGCATGCTTCTCCTCTTGGTGCATAGCTGGGAATACATTTAGGGAAAGAGATGAATGTTACAGCAAGGGCTTAGAACAAGTCCCTTTCTGATAGCAGGCTATAGACAATGAACATTACTCATTTCTTCTGAAAATCTCATGCCATCTAAGTGAAACAAATGCAAGGGTGTGATTTTAAACAGCTCCCATTGCTCTTGACATCTTACATCTATCGGTCTGTCTGTCTATATTATATATAAACAGTATTTATTTGATATATTTCCCAGTTATTCGAGATATCATGTGTAAAAGTATCTAAGTGCTATGCTTCTGCAACACATGCCATAATAAATACAACCCCAGCTTTTAGCCTTGTTTATTTTCACAAGGCTTTGCTATTAAGGGATTTTATTTTGTTCCTGTGTGCTGCCTCTTCACATCAAAATCAGAATGGTCTTCCCCCTTATCTTATCTTTTCCACATTAGTGACAGTCTTTTTACGTTTGAACAACGTTATCAGAGTAGTAATCAATGTTCTGCTGAAACTACAGGGATTCAACATATACTCTTAAATCACATTACTCAGAAGCTCTTGCCTACAATTTGGGATAAATGTCTGTGTTTGAGGGAAGAGTATATCATGTTAATCATGCCTGTGATTCTTCATCATAAGGAGAAAAGTTTTACTTCAAATAATGAGTCAGAAAGCAAAGCAGCAAGAGAGCTGGAAAGAATAAAAAGTAGACAACAGCAAGAGAGATGGAGAGGAGAGGAGAATATGATGGGAAAAAATGAGACAGGACTAGAATTAAAGGCAATGATGTAGAAAAAAATCCTGACAGCTTTAATGGGTTGTCAGAGAAGATCTGCAAAGGCTCCAAAACAAATGGAAAAAAAAAAAAAAAAAAAGAAACCATATAAATATATATAGAAATGAAAATGGAACAAAGTATCTCATCTATTATTTCAGGATGCCAAAATTAAGCTACTCTACCTAATAAACTAAAATTGAGGATTATGAAATTCTGCTTTAGTTTCTGACATCTGGAGCCTGTATTGTTTCTAAAGATTAACGTTCTTCAAAATCTCCAGTCTCTTTCTTCTGGAAAATTCCCTTGGCTTCCATGGTCTCTGATGCTAAGAAACCATAATAATGTTATGCTTTCCATCCTTCTTGGATTCAGTCAAGTTGATTAATTACTCATTTTAACTACACTACATACAATAAATGTGTGTGCATGTGAGTGCACAGGCACATGTGGCTTCTTCTTATTCTGGTGAACAGGAGGTGTATGTTTTCTTAATATTCTCAGTTTAGTCAATATAGCTACAATACCAAAGAAGAACATTTCAGAAGTGAAAAGTTCAAATCATGAGTCGAGGACCCTGCTGTGGTCCTTAAACCTTGACCTACCTCGTAGTATTTTGGCACCATTAAAGGAATGTGGAATTCACTGGGTCTTCCGCTCCTCTATTTCATCCCCAGGCATACCAGCAGAAATATACTTGTTTCTTTTCCGGAGGGGAGAATGCACAATATCTGCTTTTATGTGCCTCTGTGGTACAGAATAACCAACCCCAGGCGGGCTTAAATTAGCAGTTGGTATTTGTAACTAATGAAAAAACAGTATGGGTTATTTTTCATTACCCTTCTAGAGAAATACAGCTTTAAAAGACATGATCAGATAAAGTTTAAATGGGATTTAATATATGTACTAAATGACCGATGCCATGCTAAAAACCTGACAATATTAGCATTGCATGTGTATTTGTACTCACACACACTCACTATTGGGAAAAAATGTACAAGAGTAGCTCTTTTCCCAAAGTAATTGGCACCATAAAAAGCAGTCTGTTTCTCTGAGTTCTGTGTTTTCTTTCCTCCTCTTTTTTTTTTTTTTTAATTGATGGTTTTTTATGGAGACTAAATATTTATTTTTTTTATGAGTTTATCTATTCCTACTGCTCCTTCCCTATCTCTGGTTGCAATCCCTATGTTACATGGTATTTCTGCACCCATGATTTTATGGGATAGTGGAGATAATACTGATGATGCATCAGGGTTTCTCTTTCCAAGTTAACATCCAGATGTTACCACATAACCACATTTCTCCCATAAACTTCCTCTTACACCTCACATTGACAAGTCTCTTTAAGGTTATTAGTTGGTTAATGGCAATCGTATAAATTATCTTATTGCTTTAATATATGGACAAAAGGAATAGAAAACTAATAAAATTGTGAAGAAAAGAAACTGTAACCCTTTGTTCTCCATTTTCTGCCTTTTTCTATTTCCTTCTTTCACAGCTCTCCCACAATTAGTCAATACAATTAAGTAAATACTTAAATGCTGCATGTGAAATCTAGTAATTGGATGTTTGTGACAGAAAATCTTTCTGATTTTTGCTTGTATTCAAGCTCTGTAACAAAAAATGAAACACCACCTACTTGTCTTAGACATTACTGACACCATGTTTTTGTGGTTTGTTTTTACTTTTAACAGCTAAGGCCACCTTGGGCTCTGGACAAGTTAAAGAATGACCTTCAGGCCATGAATATTACCAAATCAGCATTAATTAACTGTTTGTTTGCATTCCATGTAACTTTTTACTTTGAAAAAAAGGAGGTTATATTGATATTTAGGATAATGTTGATTTATTCACTATCTCTAACTTGAATCCCATTAATTTATATTTAGATTATTGGTCAGTGATCATTTCCTCCTTGTGCCCTGCATATGTATGTTTTAATTGGTATCTAAATTAATTTGAAACATCCTTACCTGATACAAATATTGTTTAAGAAAAAGAGATTTCCATCAACAGTTCAGTTTCTATTCATTTCAAATTAAACATAGAGGGCTCAATACAATGTAAGAGCCATCCTTGAAATGCTTACTGAAGTCAACATTTCTGTTTCTGAGACAGGACTTTCTCCAAAGAAGTTAGAATTGCCATTAGAAGAGGATTATGCGTTCTTGAATGTTTCTCATTTTCACTTATTTTTTATACAGCTTCATTTTTTCTTTCTTTTGAAAATATCCTCTATGATATAAGGGACAGACCTCAGCATTTCTAGAGATCTAGAATCCATTAGGGTCATTAAAAATTTCTAAAATGGATATAATTATTGGCTCTGAAAGCAGATTCTCTACTGTTTTCTTGCACCATAGGAGAACTGAGGATGCACCAGAAAGCAGCCCGACTTCTTCTACCAGGTTTTCTGTCTGCAGAGATGAGTCTTTAGGAGGTGCATAATTAGTATTATGGCTTTTACAATTACCCATCTGACTAACAGTGTGCCATCCCCTAGTTCTCTTTGAGCTTCTTAGGAGGCCCAAAAGCTCCTAAAGCAAATCATGCTTTATGTTTTTGATAAAACCAAAAGCTGAAGCCTTAGCTGTGAATGCTCCTCATCTAAAGGAAGATTTCAGAGATGGAGATGTCAGATATAAGAAATATTTTTTGTAATAAGGAAGGCATATAAACAAATCACGATTAGATGAAACAAATCATCCAGGAGTCTCAAGCAGGGACTGTTATTATAAGTGTGCAATATTCCTACAACATTAGAGCTCATGTCTTTGGTGATATCCAATTCAAACAGTAAGTAAATAACACCAAGGCTGCTGCTACTAGATTTTGGAGAAGGCAGTGTCATTATGAAGGGTTTGCATTCACTCTACAGCATGTTCTTGCTTATTAATGCTATTGGAAAAAAACAAATCAAAAAAGGCTACAATAAACACATTTCAAGCCAATCCTTTCCTCTCCTGCCAACTGTTAACAACCAGTTTGTGTTCAGTTTCATGGCGATGTACGCATTTATAACTGTGCTATTTGTGCAAATAAAAACCACGAGCAAGTTGTTTACCTGCTTTAATGGAAGCGACTGAATGCCTGAATCAATTGGCATTTAGGCATACACAATGCATGTCTAGTCCTGCTTTCCAATACACTTCTCTGGGACTGGAACAGGAGACTGAAATTTCTTATTAGTCCAAGCCACAATATAGACTGGCAGTTTGTTATTATCAGGCTGCCACTGGTAAATGAATTATTACTATTGCACAGTAGGGGCAATATATTGTTTGTATATTTCCCATAAAAACCAATTATAAATTCCTTATAGATGTGATCATTACTGGATGATTACTCTGGACAAACAACTTGTACTTTCTAAACTGCCTGGGAACTGACTTTTCTATATAGGAAGCTGAAGTGTGTTATTTTTGGTCAAGGTCACGCAGGCCTTTTGCTGTTGCTTGATTTATTAAAGATTAATTGAAACTATAGGAAATGTTCTTAAAAATGTTCCTCACTGATGCATCTAAACACACCACAATAGCATCAGGATTAGTCATCACCATGCTGGTCTCATATTTCTCAAGGAGAGGGTGAAGAACCAGAATGGGACACTGAGAGGACAGACTTCAATTCGATAAATCATCTAAATAAATGTTTACTTTTAAGCCTGTCATCAGGTAGAATTTTGCTCTCACAAACTTTGAACTCAAATGTTTGAAGGCAAAAAATCTTATCAGTAAAGTAAGAGGGGTTTTTTTAAAAAAAAATGAATTTATACCTTATTGAAAAGTTTCATAAATCTGTAGAAATAGATTTGGATGGGACCCCAATAGATCTGTTAAATATCCTCATTTATACAAGTGAATCAACCATATCTAAAACATCCTTGACAGAACTGCTCACAGGTCTCACTGCCATTGCTTCCCCAAGCTCAGTATTGAACTCAAGGGAGTCCTCCTGAGAGCTCCAGAACCTTTACAAGACTGAGAGTCACTCAGTTATCCCCCTTCATTCAGTTCACTGTCCCTTCCAGGAGACCACACACAGAAGATAAAATCCCTTCCACTCCCTTTCAGTCCCCACAATAGGAGCTATGTTGGCACAAATTTTAGCTGTGAGGTAAAAGCACAGGTAGGAACAGCTGGCCAAAAGCTCTCCATGCAGGTCTCTGTCAAATGTGAAGAAATACAATTATGTAGCCCTAGTAAAAATACTGTGTTGACAAAAACAAGCAGGAAGCCAGAACTGAAACTGCTGAGTAGGTCTCTAGAAAGACTGCAACTACAAAAGCTGTGCAGGTGACTGAAATGGCCACAGAGCCTTGGCATTATTTGTATGAATAAACACTAATGGGCAAGAACTGATGATGGCAAAACATTTCCGGAAAGCAAATCGGTTCATATTCTCTAAGAGTGAAAAGCTTTGAGCTATAATTCATCTCTTTTCAAAAGTGCAGATGTTGCAGGGTTTTGGAAAAACAAATCATTAGTACTACCTGTAGATGCAGGAACAGAGTTACAGAGGTGAAAGGAGTTGTTTGCAGTCATTTGAAGAGTTCATTTGAAAGGCAAATGCATGCTCTAGGTGTTCATGTCCTGAATATGCCATCCTGAACAGCAGAGAGAGCTTTTGCAGGCTCCTATCCACTCCCAGTAACTTGGGTTCCCTTTTCAGTTCCAGTGTATTCATCCTAATTGTGCACCAGTTTATATCAGTGAAATAGCCAAGTACCAATCATAAGATATGGGTTGAAAAAATAAACCCAAAAAGAACATGTTCTGTCCTGCTCAGCTTTGGTAGCGATGCCAATCCATATCACAGCAGTGATGCCTCTGCTACACCAACATGAACCTTGCACACAAACCAAGGGCACTTAGGCTCTGCTGGATTGTCATGGTAGTAATGGAAGAAAAGGAGACATCATTTTCTTTGTTATCAAATAAGTATTTTGCAAGGCAGAAATCAAATGTAATGACCACAGTTATAAAAATCTTCTTGAGATCAGAAATCACCACTGTAACATCCACATCAAGGGAAATACTGCAAAAGGCAAAGCTGCTGACTATTAAAATTGTCTAGCATCAGGTTTTCCTTATACCTGACATGTGAAGTATGATGCATAAACACTTTTCTAAATAAAAAAGTAAAGAGCAGTTGCCATGGAGACATCCTGAGTTCCCTTGGGGCTTGAGGAAACACAATTAGCCTACGGGATGGTTTTCAAACACTTTAATTTGAACCTTTTGGAGTTTCAGCAATGTAGTGATCTGATGAAATAATTAGTCATGCTGTCTGTATTTTTTCAGCCAATATATATTACTGTGTGTACAAAAGTAACAGCTGTGGAGCAAGACCTTTCATTCTGATGTTTTTAAACTGAAGTTATAGAAAGGAAACCTTCAGCTTTGACTTTTTAACACTAGATTAAAAAAATACAACTAATCATCTAATTGATACAGGAATCTCCTTTTTTTCTCGCTTCTTTCTGGTTTTGCAACCATATAAATTAATTCTTCTTTTACAAAAATGGTTTCTAGGAAAAAAAAAATTAAAAAAAGGTATTTCCAGTCTGTGAATCATAATCTTTGTTCAACAGGATACAACAAAGGGAAATAGAAAACATGAGTTCTGTAAAATTGTCAGTAAATTCCACATGCTAAAGACTTCATTCTTTGAAAATGTGGGCAACTTTCACAGTTGTAAAACTTAGTGACTTTGTTTCATTTAAAAAAAAAAAAAACAGAGATTGGACTAGATGATCTCAAGAGGTCCTTTCCAACCTCAACGACCTGTGATTCTATTCATGTAAATAATCTGACACCAAGTCACCTGCACCCAAATTCAGTGAGTTCACAAGCACACATACACATAAGGGGAAGCAAATTATGGAAAGTAAGTTTAAACCAGGACTCCAACAAGCTGCATTACCAGACTGACCTTGAAAGTTGGGGATGTGCTTTCCTCAGATCTGACAACTGCAAATCTAACTATGAATGCATTTATTCACCTGCTAAAATTCTGTGCAACTTTAAACATTCAGACACAATTCTCCCCTCCCCCATCTTGGTTATGTCCCATCTTCTGTTAAATTTCTGTCCCTTACACTGGCCACTGTCAGGTGTGTAAAAGGACTGTAATTCTCCAAGCTCAGGATGTGGCTGGAGAGGACTATGGCAGCACAAGAGCTCTCACCTTGCACAGTCTTCCCACATGAAGGTGTAGTGGAATAACAGCAGGATGAAGATGCTGAAGAGATAATAGCACTAGTTCTACGACTGCTGTTGCCTCAACTTACATCTCAAAATGAGCAAAGGTCCTAAGCACACAGAGACATTGTACATGGAGACCAAAGGGCCACATTGTCTCATTATTTGAAACTGAGTGAGCCAGGGAGAGATGATTTACATTTTCTGAGGCTGGAGGATACCAGGCTCGTCTTGACAAGGTTGTTTTGCTCTGGCTTGGGCTGGCAGTGAAAAGCTGTCCCTGGTCACATCCCCTCACAGCTCTGCCATTCATAATTTAATGCTTTAGAAGAAGGGGATTTTGTAAGCACAGGAGCTTTGGTCTGCATAGCATTAATAAGGCTCAATAGAAGCAGCTTTGTAGAGCAAAAGCTACTGCCAAAGACCTGACACCTACAATCTTTGGCAGTCATTTGAGTCTTGTTCTTCATAACACAGTTTAGATTCCCTTTGTGCCTGAGTATCACCATTTAGAAAGTGCTATAACATGTGGAATTATGGTCAAATGTATTCCTACCTATTTTCCATTTTTGCAAACAGAGGAGGCCATTAGCTGATGTCGACAGCAACATAAAAACACCAGCAAAAAAACTTTTAATATTAAAGTCTGATCAATTAAACTCTCTGTAAAATGTTAGGTACAAGAGAAATGCACAACTGGCAAAGCACTAATAGGATTTGTGGAAACAGCCCTATACTGAGTATAAATGAAAAATTTGGTGGTACATGCTAACAAAAGTTAGAGCAGAAAAATATAAAAAAAGGTAACCCTCCTGTGTTGAAAGGGCAATAAACTTAAACATCTGACTCTATTATTTTATTAATGCTATGTTCATTCAAAGCACCTTATAAATGATCTTTTTTAGGATAGATTTTCTCATTTTTACAGAAAGCCATTTGAAAAATACAGACTTAAAGAGACAGAACAATGCTATTGATTTAAATACAAAATTATCTTAGACTACCTTCCTATTTTCATTATAGGAAAATAATCAGGTGCAGAGCAAGCACTAAAATCTTGGGTGCCTCTCACATGATTTTAAATGACATCTTTAAATATGGCAGCTCTGCCTCCATTGTTGTCCTGTAGCATCTCTCTGGTTTCAGCCTCCTCAGCTGATGCCAAGGAACTCAGCTCTTGGCAATTGCCCGGCATCGAAGAGCAGCTACTCATTTCTGCATTGGGATCACGGCAGGATCACGTTCTCCACAAACAGCCTTGGGAGGGAACAGCAAGCAATCAAAAAGGACCACCGTAAAGGGACTTGGATCAAGCCATTTGCTTTTATTTAAAGTTTCAGTGAAGCAAACAGTAGTTTTCCTTGGCTATTATCCCAAGTCAGCTTTCATTAGAAAAGAGTAATCAAGGATTTGTGGAGACGAGTATATTTCCATCAGATAGACACCCTGTTTCTGATTTGATTATACAGACTGAATCTGAATTCTGAATTTCTGGAGCCTTTATGCCTTCTATGAATGCATCTTTCCTTCATTAACAGGTGCATGGAAGTAATTCTAATAACTTTTTAACCTACATCTCTGTGTTGAGGAGCAGATCTAATGAGGTATTATTATTAGCAAGGTCTTTGGAAAGAATATATGCTTCCAAACAGAAAGCTCAAGAGATTAATCACTCAGGCTAAAAGCTGTTATGTGCTTTTAACACTCCAGATGAAATGAGCAGTTCCTGATTGTTAGATCTACCAAAAATCTTTGTCTTTCTAATAATTTACACCTTCCTTTAATCGTCTGAACCTGCTTCTCAAAGGAAGCCAATTAGCTTCAATACATCTTTGCCTATCCTTTAATATAAATAAAGAAACACATACTTCTTGATAGGTTGTCAATGTAATGGCAACTCCATCTCATTTTCCCCCTTCTTTTCTTTAAAACAAGCTAATAGGTCATATTGGAGACTAATGCTCTGATTTGCATATGCAAAGAACAGGTCTCCAAAATTAATTCTGATAAGAAGAAATACAGATAAACTTTCTATTTGTGCACTGGAAAAATGTCATGTAACAAAGTGCTTTGAGATTCTACGCAGAAAAATAGCACTAATTTTACTATAATTAATTTTGAAGCACAAATGTAATCTCAGAAGATGATTAGTAATGGTGCTACGTGAGTGTTTGTTTGACAGTAAAAATTATTTTAAAACAGAAAATAATTAACAACACACATTAGGGTGTGTGTTATAAAACAGTCTGTCTTTACTCTGTGCTGTTGTGACTTCTGGTACCCCAAGTAGCTGCTTATAGTTGCACTGAATTCAGTGTTGACAACCCCAATTATGCCAAAGTCTGCAATTTAAACATTATTCTACTTATTAACAGAAATTGAAGAAAGTGTCAGCAAGGTAGCAAATAGGTAATAAACAGCTCAGGAATCCAGGAGAGTAGAGCTTTATGAAAAATTCACTAAAGAGTAAAAATATAGCTCATAATGATCACTACTCGCTGCTCCCCTCTCCGTATCAGACATATGTGGAATGTCAGAGACCAAATATTTTACTCTTTGAGAGGAAAGTTCTGATCAGAACAAATTTCCTCAAGGAAAGCCCAGTACCCTGACAGTGAAGCTATAAACCAGTACTTTTGCCATGCTAAAGGAATAATATTTCTTGAAATATAATTCATGAAACATACTAAACAGATATGCTGGAACAGAACTGTGGCTTTATCTCTGGGGACAGCAACTGGGATATCCTCAAGAAGTGTCTTCTTGTCTAAACTGACATATGCTCCAAGATAAATTATTTGTTTTAAAATACACTTTTTCTTCTCTTAACAGTTAGACAAGAGAGCTGTTTTCCTCCTTAGTCTATTGAACTCATAAGAGATTTTTGCTTGACAAAAGAATTTCTGGTGTGGGACTTTTAATAAAAGATTTCCTGAAAACATTGCAATGGTCCTATAAGAAGATTTCATGCAGTTGAATGGGGAAAGATTAGGTCTTATATTAATAATTTCTCTGCCACATCTACAACCATTCAACTGTGTAGCACAATTCTGTAACATATGAAAGCATATATTTAAATATATATACACTTTATTTTCTAGCCTTTAGAAAAATCAACAAAGAAAGGCATAACAACTCGAGAAAGAGGAAATTAATTGGAAAGTATTAAAACTTCTATTAATGTTGGACAGGGTCAGGACTGTAATTTTAATGGGTGATCCAGTCATACAGTATGATTTAAAAAACAGGTTTTTTACTTTGGTACCAATATTTGTCTTCAGAGTGTCCTTCACAGTTTAAGACATTCTGTAACTCTACTAAAATTTCACATATGAGTGAAAACTTGTCTCTGAGACATGTTATTTGCTACACTCAAACCACAGAATACTTAAATTCTGGAATGTGACTATCCATCAGTTTTACTTTATCAGTTAATACAATTTTTCAAAAGTATTAAAATCCTTTTGCACATTTGTAATTTACTTCAGTTTGAGTGTGTTTTTGATAAAGTAGAAAACTATGTGTCTGGTAGTATTAGAATGAGAATTAAAAGGTCATTTTGAATCCTTTTTAAGATATAGTTACTACGTTATTACACTTAGTCATCTATGATACCAGCAGTGATGAAGAGTGTCAGACAATTCAAAAGTACATTTATGGCATTCACATCTTATTTTCATGTGTCTTCCTCTATTAAAGCCTTGATCCCAAATTTACATCTCGGAAATTTTGAAGAGACAATTTGTGAGTCCAAACAGAAAATAATGTGCAAAGAGAACATAGAAAGCAAGCATTAAGTAAATTTAATTTCACAAAAAAGACATTCTGATTGAAGTGAAATAAAACCCAAAACCTGCAAATTCTAGCAGTAATTAATTTTTGAGTACAGCCCAGTTCTTACAATACAGTAATAATAACCAAATAAATAGAGTTCTTTTTCACTATGACTGCACATCACTTATCAATGAATTAAGCACACGGTACTTCTTGATTTTTCAATGATTCTGTGATTCTCTCAACCTATTCTTTTGGCACATGTAACTACATCTGCCACCCACCAGGTCTTTCACCATTCTCAGTGCCATAGACTCACAGTTTATTCCTTTACTGCAAAGCTTCATTGCAGAACCCCAGCCTAAAACAGAAGCACTAATAATGGTGTGAACCAAGTGTAAAACAACACAGGAGGACTTCTGTGAGTTTATAAAAGATCTGAAACAAAAAGTGTCATAGATGTGCCCTATTCAGCTCAGTAATCCTTACTGGAGAACACTACAGTGGAAAAGAACTACCACTGACTGCTTGGGAACTATCAGATGTCATTCCTGTACCTTCAGCTGAACTCGACATTCTGAACACATACCATGGGTATCCTTAAAAATGTGCTGAGATGAATGAGAGTCTTGCAACACCGTGCAAGTTCCAGCTTAATATGCCTGGTGGAAAACAGATAAGTGTGGATGAAAATCTGAATTATTTAAATGCTGTGCCTATCAAACAACAGCACGTGCACAAAGAGTTGCCTCTGCACAGAATGTTCTATAGAATATTGCCTTATCAAAGGGTTGCCCTGACCATGACAAAGCTGGTCTCTCTGATTTTAACACGCCAGGACTGCTTGGGGAGGAACAAGCTGGCACCGTGTGCTACCAAAACTGCTGTCCTGTGGCAGCATTGTTATCAGCTTCAGCTGCTTTTGAAAACTGTGTTCCAATACTCTTTCAAAAACTCTGTTCTAGAAGCAGAAAATCCTAATTGAATAAATTAAAGGTAAAGCCTCAAAATATGCTTAAACACAAGAAATTGTCTATAATGACTGCAAAGAATTGCAAGTAAAAATTTCATGGAAAAATAGCATAGATGAGAAACAAAACCTGATGCGTTTTTTGAAACAAGCACACAGGATGAATCATTGTGATTCAGGGAGTCAAATGGGATCTCCAGCTCTTCCACAGTCCCCAGGTTGTGCACCTGGTTATCAGAACCCAAAATATGGCATGTGAAAGCACATTGGATATGTACTAATGTTCCTTCAATTCCATTTGCTTTTACATTTTCAGACAAGTGAAACCTGAGAATAGATCTTAGAACATAGCAAGCCATAGTTTCGAGTGACAGTCTTTAGAAATAGAAATAAAATTGTGTTCTCTCACAAAGGATATCCATTGTTTTACTGTCGCCAACAAAAATTTAAAAACAGAAATGTCCTGAACTAGGGCACCACTTATGCCACTGGTCTAATCTGGCCAACAATGACTGTCAGAGAAGTACAAACAAAAAATGTCCCAAACTGAATCTTCAAAATAAGATTGTTAATTAAAGACAATGCAAGCAATAGCCAAAAGCATAAAAAAATTACGATATAGCCTGCTGACTTACCAACAGGCCTGAGCTTCAATCATACCAAGGGGATTGCTAGACTTGGTGGCAGAAAATGTAACAGATGAGAGGCTTGCTAAGGAATTGCTCTGTAACATGTAGATCAAGAGCTCTGCAGACTAATTCTTCATTAGAGGCCTCGTCAAAAACTTATCCCTCTGTATTTCTGCTGAAGTCAAGTTTCTCAAGGATGCTTTGACAGTGTTCCCTGGAAGAAACATGGGAATTTGCATGCTCTGGGGGAACTTAGCACATCAGTGAGAAAATCCTGTTCTGGAAACTTTAATCTTTCCTCCTTGAGTGACAGTCATACTTCTAAGCTGTCATCTCCAAACCAGCTTACTGGTGTTCACCGTCCTTCCCTGTGGGTTTGTCACGAGGGGCTGCCAGCTGTGAAGGGCTCGTACATCCCTTCTCTGAATGACTCCCCACACACTCCCTGCCCCTTCACAGAACAATGTGTTTGGAACAGACTGGGCTGGCCCCAGGTTCCAGCTCCATGCCAGGGTATTCCCTGAAGGACACACACACACATCATCACAGAGCTCGCTCGCTGCCTTTGGAAGAACCCAGGAGTGTTTGCCAGAGACACTCGTGCTTTGCCATGCACAGGAGAGTGACTGCTGTAAAAACTAAGGAGCTGCTTCATGAATACATCTAGAGAAAGCTTTGGAAACAATGGTGACTCTACACTCAAAACCAAAAATGACAGGCCTCCTGTGAAATAACTGTGGCCACAACCAGTCCCTCAGTTCTTTTTCTTTCTTTTCTTTTTGGCTTGTTTGTTTGTTTCTTTGGTGTGGGTTTTGTTAAATATGACACCAAGGGAGGGGTGAATTTAGTGTTTGAGCCTCGTTGATCAGACTGTGAAATTCTGACGTTATATTAGCCACTTTATATAAATTATTATAATATTATATTACATTAATATACTATTATTATATTATTAGGCACACGATATACAATTCTCTTGAAGCATACCAAATGTATAGGTCAGAAAAAAAAGTCAGGAAAAGCTGGTGATAGGATAGAAATCTTGTTGGTTTTGAGCTTTTCCCCTGAAGTGTGTAATGATGTTGTACTGATAATCATTAGAGCTCTACTGAAAGTGGATTCAATATTCTAAATAATGAATAGAGGCATCTTGGCCATTACGCCTAAAATTGATTTTTTTTTAGCTTGGAGCTTTTTAGCAATGCTGCTTAACATTTGCAGTTCTAGTAAATATTTTTATATGTTTTTGAAATATTCTGCTTTGAACAAAATGTATTGGAGAGAGTTGCAATCTAAGATATCTTTTTTATGGGATGTCAAAGTACCTTAGTTCAATAATATACTGGTTCTTCCTTCAGATGAAGTGAAAAGGTTTGACTTTATTTTGTTTCTGCTGCATTTTTATATAAAATATTGCAATAATTTATTCTACTGACTGCAATAAAACTATACCATTGTAATTATGTTGCCATATTCTGAACAATATTATAACATCTGGTGTGAAACAAAAAATACTTATATAAGAGAGGACCTAGAACAGTAGAGGGAGATCTTTGTGCTTTTCCAGTGTGTATGTTGCCTTCCCACTGACTGCAATTGTCATTATTTACAGGTATTTGAGGAAGTAATAGAGGCACAGTGAGTCATAGCCATAAAACTAGAGTTTTTTCCAGAGCACAGACAGAGACATGCACTGTGATGACTCATTAGGGATTTGATCTACAGCCTCCTTTACTATTTCATACATGAACCTTCCTTCTGCAACTTGTTCAGCCAGAGAGTGAGCAACAGCAGGACATGAAAAGTTTTGCTCTGTGAGGTAAACATCTTTGAATTAAACACCTCCGGAAAGCTCTTAAACCTGTCTGAGAACAACAGGATTCTCTCAGCTCAAAGAAACCCCCAGAGGATACAAAAATGGCTGGGAAAAGTTCAAGACAGGCATTAGTACTGTAAGAAATTAAGAACAGGGTAAAGTATTTGGAGCCAGGAATGGAGCAAACATTGACAGTTCTCCCTAAACCAATATTTTGGAGGCCGTGCTTATGGATACCTTAAATTCTAGCTCATGTTTACCAGGTGCTGCTGGTTTTAGTCTTCAAAAGAAGTTCTGAGTTCTCCTCAGAAAATGTAACACAGATAATCCCAAAGCCTACTTCCTTTTCTTCCAGATGCAGTTTAAGCTGTCTCAAGCTTTGCCACAGATTAAGTACTTATATATACGATTAGACCTTTCAATCTCTACTCAAATTTCTTTGTCCTTAATACTTTCCTTGCAAGTTATATTGCTATTCTCTCAGGGTGGTTGTGCAGTGTTACTGAAATCTGTGTCTCAAAGAGCAATTTAGCCCCATTTACCTTTTTATGCTGCTCTAATAGTTTTAGTCCCTCATCTGCAATTTAATCATATCCATACCATTTAAAAAGACAGGAATTCTATGCCTCTCTTATGCGAGTCTTTTTTATGCTGTAATCCCTGCTGATATTTTACAAATTAATCTCCCCCAGGCTGATTGAATGTGAAAGAAAAACACAGTTATCTGTGCAGAAAATATTAACATTATTACTCTTCTATACATTCATTTCTCTTTCAAAGAAAAGACAACGAGACTTTATCTCGGTATGACAATATTATCATACTTCAGTTATTTGATTCAATTTAATGTAGAGCATTCCAAGATACTGAGATTTCACATGATGTTAAATTATTGCTAATCATGACTCCTTTGAAGCAGAAATCTTCTCCTTCCATCTTTTTGTGTGGTTCTAGGAGAAGAACATGCATGGTCCAGTTTTTCTAGCTCCGAATACGTCAGATTAACAAATTTCTCCTCACATTGAGCTGAGCAATCAGGGAAGACTCACAACTTTCCCACAGTTATACAGAAAGTTCATCATGTGATGAGGATTTCAATCAGCATGGACAATTGGGTTGGACAACCCTTTCAATCAGGACAATTGGGCTGGACAACCCTTTCTCTTCATCTGTTGCCTTGCAGGAGGGAATGCTCAAGCCACGGATGTCTACACAAGGAGATTCTCCTCATCCCTTTCCAGAGTTCTCCTTCCAACTCATTTCAAAGAGTAAAGAGCCTAATGAGACTGCCAAGCCACACTTTGCCTCTTTCTCTTTGAAACAAACAATGCTGTGTCCCAAGTTCTACAGGCAATCTGAGCTTAACTGGGGAAAAACAAAATCAGAAACCAAAATCCCATAATCAGAATCCTTGGGTGTCACCTTCTGAAGTGTTCAGTTTAAAACCATGCTTATGAAATAACTCAGCCTCTCTTCTGAAAATGGATTTCATCTCTTAGTTAAAAATTTAGGTAAAGTAATACTTTTTTTAACTCAGATATGATCTTTTAAATCTAAAACATATAAATTCTACTTAAAATAACTTTTATATCCCAAAGAACATGAACAAGATGTTATGAGTAATGAAATGGCCTAAAGCAACCAGATAAAGGATGCATGAGAAATGTATTGCATCCCTCAAAAATGCTGCAATTTTTATTTGTATCTACAGCTCTTTCGCAGAATAAATTTATTGCCCACAGTGATCTTTTTTCCCTGTCAGAAGTTATCTATTGAATTTTAAGGGCTTCATGTAATGGATCTTCCATCATTTTCCGTAAGAAGTTGCTCCACAAGTCTAATAGCTGAAGATCCAGAAAACACATCCAAGTTCAGAATGCTCTTAACTTGGTGCCTGCTCACATAACCTAGTAATTATCCTTTTTCTGAAGTTTAATCCTCAAATGAACTTATATGTGGCCTCAGTCCTGTTAGAGGGTTGAAACAAACCTTAAAAAGATGACAGGAGATGACAGGCAACATATTTCTTTTCACAGAGAAATATTGCATGAATTATTAATCTGACCCAGAAAAGATCATAATCAAAGACTAGCAGGGGCCCCCTGAGCACTGTTAGTGCATAATTCCACCCTCTGAACCTTGAAAGCGTAGGGAATTGATATGGGAAGGAGCAGAGCAATAAAGCCAAAGTGTATGTCACTGAGAAATTTTAAAGGAGAGTTGTAACACCTACTGTACTCTTACTTATATATAAGGATGCACTTTCAATTATTCCTCTATTGACATTTCTTTTAAAAAACAGAGATACTTATAATCACTTAAAAACACCACTGAGCAATTTCATAACTTTGAGGAATAGGGAACCCAAAGAAAGTGCACCAGCAGAATTTGAAATTTATATCTTAATTAAAGAACAAGTTTTTAAGAAAGCAGTTACAGCCAAGTAAAAGAAAGACACCAAGAGGATCTTAGCTTTATTCAGTGCTGAACACCATTAACACTGTGCACATTCTCAGGGATGGAGACTGCTTTTGAGTGAGTGAAAAACCAAGAAAAGAGGTAACGAAGATTTTAGCTCAAGCATATTCAACAGCTGTAGTAAAGTTGTATCTACATCTGCCTGCTACAAAAATAAAATGTTGATTTGAGTTGCTACTGCATTTCTATTGCTCCTGGAAAACAGCTATCTTTGATTACCATTTTTATAAAATAATCAGACCGCTCACCTAAACTAATCCTGAGTTTCTGATCTTGCTCACCTGTTCTTAACACGGCAGATCCTGCTAATAGAGGACAATGAAAAATGCATCAAGTTCTACTGATTGCATGTACAAGCAAGCAGAAAAGAGCAAAAGCAGGACACTATTTTCTAGACCTTACAATGTTTGACAGATCTTCAGCCCATATATTAAATGAATTATTTCACCAGCTGCCGAAGTGCAGGACATGCTATCTATAACATCTTGGATGGGCAGAAACAAGCAGAACAAAAGGCATCTTGATGTACTTTGCTCAGAGTATTACCATTCTTACACCTGACCCCTATCAGTCCAGGGCAGGGCTGCTGATGCCTTGTAGTGCATTTGCTCAAAGCACACACGAGTTGCCAGCTGCCTGCTCATCCGAACATGAACATCCAGTATCATGGAAAACATTTGGAAAACTGTTGCCAAAGAAGCCTGTTTACACTACATCTCAGCTGAGGAAGTCATGTAAGGCCAATCTCTTATCCCAGCAGGCCTAAGAGCTACAAAATTGTCTGAAGTTCTAATGAAATGTGAAACCTCTGCTGCTTTCTCCTGCTCCCATGGGATACACAGAGAGCATAACACTTCCAGAACCCCCAGGCTAGCTCTGTCTGATATACATTATTATTATTTATACAACAGATATAGAATTAATAATTTACAGGACTTATTTAGTCAGGTACACATTCTCTCATCTTTAAAATAAGCTTGCCATTTAATTAATTTCTCATTGTTTTCAACCACAGGCTTCCCTATAACCAGATTTTGAAAAGCAAATTTTGCTCTGTAAGCTCGACAACAAAAAGCAGAGGTATGTACATAACAAGGCTGAAACCCTCGTTGTCCAGAGCATGGAAAAATCTTATGAGCCTCTGAGTGAATAAAACACAAATTGCTAGAGAAAATGTCAGAGCAGACAGCAGTTTTGAGTCAGCCAAAACTTAGACACCTCAGTACTTATTGCATTAATACAGAACTTTTTTCGTGTGTACCTCAATCATCCCCATATTACATGTGGTTTCGATCTGGAACATATCAGAGGGGGTACTTATCCTTATTACAGTAGTTTCTGAGCACTTCACAACCCTTTTTGGTTGTCATTTTCTAAGGAAGCACTTTCACAAAGGGCAAGAGGCTCAAAGGAACAGAAACTTAGAAAGTGCAAGTACGTCACTGTCTTCTTGAAAGTGGTTTCTCCACTTTTCCACTTTTCAGACCTGCAGCATTAAAAATACACAGCACACCAAGAGTGCAGCAGCCATGTGAGCACAGCTTTCATTTTCCTCTCCTAATCCCTTTTTCATAAATGGTACCAGAAACTATTTAGAAGACAGGATTCATGAACAGATGTAGAGGGTGACTGCTTCCTGGATATTTTTAATTTACTTGCTACAGGCTGTCATCAATGTTTTTGTTGGTTTAATTGCTTAGGAATGCTCCACACAATCACAAGGACTGATCCTGGAAGGTGCTGACTGGTCCAGATCCAACCCATCACAAAAGTGCCAGCAGGTCTTCATACAGTCTGCTGCTACAAAATGTGGGCTCAGCTGGCACGAAAATGTTTAGCATCCTACAAGACTCATCCCCTGTGTTTAAAATTTCTGCATGGACATTTATTTCTGATGCAGAAGTCTCTGTTTGGCAGGAAAAGAAAACCAACCTAGATAAGACACCACCCTGAACATTCCTGGCACACAGTTCCTGTACAAACCTTCCTTCCCAGGCCTGGCAGAGCCTCTCTGTCTGACAGCCACTGCTATTTACTAGAGTTATTAAATGCTGAAAATTGGACTTCCAGTCCCAGATACTGATTTCCAAAAGGGTTTTCCGTAGAACTAAATCTCGACCATGGTATGAGATTTATTCCCCAAGATCGTTCTGACATAAAGGGAAATTATTTTTAAAGGAATCTGCAGCAGATTATATACAGAGACAACACAGCAACAAATGCAAATTCAAAATTTTCAGGAATCTTCCTTGCAGAGGTTTAGAAATTCTAATATAACTATCACTTCTAGCACATTTAGGCACAGGCAACAAACACCAAGCTAAAAATCATTGCTGTTGATTGCAACAGGTTCAACAGCAGTTGTAAAGCTGAATATCCCAGCATCTTTATAGTCTCCAAAATATTCAGAGACCATATGAATTCCAGTGATTACGTAAAGCATTCTTTAAATTTGGAATCAAAATCATCTGGGCACTTATCCCTGAAGTATCTAAATATAAGTTTCCACTGAGTACAAGAAGCATTCCAGGCAAAGCAGGGGAATTGGCTACCCTGGCTTCATAATCTAACTGTAATAACTTTTGGATCCCACTTTATTATTTCAGATATCAAACATTACTTTATTACACAGGCTCCCTTCAGCTATTCCTGCCATTCTGGTGGAGCTCAGACCAGCTCTAGGAGAGGTCTGCAATCACAGTTCCAGCTGCCTCAGGCCTCTCAGGCATGTGTTGAACACAAACCTCAGTATTCTCTGAAGGTGCACAGGCTCAAACTCCCAAGAGGCCATCTGTCATGCCTCCCTAATCGAGGCTGTCACCTTCCATCTCATCTCAAGAAGGCTTCTAAAAGCCACTATTTGTTAGCTTTTCTGCAAAAAACTCAGAAACCACTTTGAACCTCAGACCTTGTTTCCTGCACCCAATTCCAAATTCAATTTCCCTTAGCTTTGTCCAGATGGACAAGTGCAGAAACATAACTGCTCCTAAGCTTTTGCTTCCACAGCCTTCAGGAAAAAAAAGCTTATATTCTCTTACTATCACTTTCAGTGATCAGCTAATTGATTTTAGGAGCAGCTCTTCTAATAGCAATCTGCTACCAATCTCTTCCAGGGCATCTAAGAAACCCAGCGTGACTGAATAGTCCCATAATTTAATTACCTGTTTTCTGCAGCACGCAGCCAAACACAGGCAGGGTTTGGTTTTTTCTGCTGTTTGCTTTCCTGCAGTCACTCACAAAACCAACCTTCTCAGTTTGCAAGTGTTTGCAGCAGCACACCTGCCCTTGCATTCATTCCCCCAGAAGGCCCCATATGGCCAGAACAGTTTGCCAGCACTGCCAATCCCCACACTGGTCATGTTTTTCACAGGCTCCTGCCGAGCCACCGTGAAGTTTACGGTGATTGACATCAAATCTGCCAACCTACACCTTTTTCTTGTGAGAGAATGTGAAAACAAATACACTGACACAAGGAGTGTTGCAAAGCCCTGCAGGTAGAGACGCAGGTGAATGTTGGCTAAGTCACCTGGAAAAGTGGTTTTGAGGTAAAAAGCCCATGGGAAGAAGTTTGTTAGCTTGTTTCTCAGTTTTTGCTCTTAATCTACATGTTCTTTGGATTCCTCTTTGTCTCACCAGAAGAGAGATAACAACACAGTTATGCATGGAAAGACAACACGGTAACAGTTCTGAAAATGCGGAGATCATCATCCAGAATTGCAGAATATTCTTCTGTGATAGCTCAATTTTCCTCAAAAACTCATTACTGAGATCATATTTGCAAGGGAATTACTCATCATCATTGAGACATTATATAAAGAACAGAGTAAACAGTCGTGGCCACTAAAGAAGTAAAATAGTGCGAACTACACATTTTTAATATATATTCAGCAAACAAAATTCAGACAGCATAAAAAGCTAAATAATCATTCAATTATCAATGGTTTATGAATATTATCTGATTTTGTAATGTTCTCTTACTTTCTGCTGATCAATTATTAAATGGAACACATTGACTCACATCCGTGCCACAAATGCAGCTGTGTTTTTGTGCCCAGAGGCAGGTTATCTCAAAGGGTGTGCAGAGGCAGATACTATCTCACATGGGCACATGCTCATTGACTTTTCACAGAACCCTTTAATTAATTTAATTTATTTTAATTTTGGCCTCTTTCATTTGTTGCTCTCACTGACAGTGGAATGCAGCCTCCAATCCCTTCGATTTTTCTGTTTATTGCAAATAGGGGCCTTAAAGCAGTCTCCCCACGTACCTCACAGCACCATCTTTGGCATTAAAATGGGTTGAATCAAACTCTTGAATATAAACCTGTGTGGTTGGTTCTGGTTTGCATGCTGGAAAACAATGCACAGAAAGAAGGTGTATGGAAATATGAATACTGTGAGGTCTGAGGTATTCATCAAGAATGTCAGAGATGAAGCTGCCATCTCTAACTTCGATACAGCTGGTATGACAACACCTTGGTTTCCATCCTGTTTATTAATCCCCCAAAATCCGTGACTTTCTAACTGAAACATTTGGTCAGATTCTGTTGTCACAGCCCCTCTGATTCTCTCATCCTTGGGACTTTTTGTGCCAAGATTTTTACAGCTAATAGAATTTCTGTTACTTGCATAACCTCTTCTGTCTTTTTTAGAATATAGACTTAAGTCTCAAAAAAACACCTCATCACTTATGACAGTGTTGAGAACAGCTAGAACAGGAAACCATTAACTACATTTCTGTACTCACAGGTGAACAGAACTTAAGACATACATTTCTGCCTCTTAGATGAAAGTTAAGAATTGCCTGATGTAATTACAATTTGATTTATTAAGATTCATTAAAATAAAAGGAGGAGTAGAGTTTAATGTTGTTGTGGAATAGCTCTGAAAGTTCACAGAAAAACTATTTTTTAAAGAGATTGTGGAGTTTATGTGGGAAGGGAATTAAATTACAGAAGTCACTTGCAGACTTGCAGAAGAAAACTTGCAGAAGTGCATTAAATTGCTGCACTTTAAAACAAACATCTCAAGTGCCATTTCCACTACACCATTCAGGCTCACGATTCTAACTTACTCTGGAAGTCTCAGTGGGATGCTGGAAGTACGTAAGAACACAGACGATCAAAGCTGTGAAATTCTCTATGTATTTCTAGAGGAAGTACTGAAAATCATAAAAAAGTTCATGGCACCGTATCTTTCAGTCTGCCTGGATCTCTGCTTATCAAATAGCACTAAAGTTTTTATTGACTTTGTCCTGAAAAAGCATCCAAATCCTACCAGCTGCTAGTTCGCTCCCCACCAGGGGGGTGGGGGAGAGAGTCAGAAGTTTAAAAGTCAGTAAACTTGTGAGTTCAGATAAAGACAGTTTAACAGGGACAGCAAAAGCCACACACACAAGGAAAGGCAAGAAGGGAATTCATTCCCTGCTTCCCATGGGCAGGCAGGTGTTCAGCCATCTCTATAAGAACGAGGTCTATCACACACAGAGGTGACTTGGGAAGACAAACACTATCGTTCCAAATACCTCTCCTTTCCTTCTCTCCTCTCTATATATTCTCCCCAGTTTTATACATTGAGCATGCTGCCATATGGTATGGAATATCCCTTGGATCAGCTGGCATCAGCTGTCCTGGCCATGTCCCCTCCCAGCAGTTCTTGATGCAGCTGTTTGATTTTTCATAGAATCACAGAATGAGTTAGGTTGGAAGGGACCTTAAAGATCATTTAGGTACAACTCCCCTGCCATGGGCAGGGATGCCTTCCATTATACCAGGATGCTCAAAGCCCCATCTAATCTGGCCTTGAACACTTCCAGGAATCCACATCCACAACTTGTTTTCATGTGCAAAAAAGTAGGTTTGGGAAAGAACTTTGAAAGTAGGTTTTGGTGGGTTATTTTCAAAGGACTACCATAAGTATAAAATTATTATGAACACTTCTAAAATGCTGAAAATACCACTCACCAGCAGTGTCCCCAGCTATTTTATGCAGAGACAAATGCAAAAGCAATCTCTGTGTTAGAGTCAATGGGAAATCTGAACCTAGAACAGGTAACAGAAATTAGTTTTGAATCAGTAGCTTTTTTAAAAGGCCAGAAGCTTGCAAGTATTTAATGCTTTATAGTGATTTAAAAAGCAAAATAAAACCAAGTCAGACAGCCAACCAAACAATCAAACCCAAAACAGAGGGACTCCCTTGCACAAAATTCCAGCTTCAGCCATGGCAGTGTGAAGTGTAAGTGCCTGACAGTATTTCACAAAGGATTTGTCAGAAAAACCCCAACTTTCCTTTTGCTCCAAACAAACCTTTTCTCAAAATCTGTCAACATGTTCTAATGAAAGAAAATAGAATTGCAAGCATTACTAGGACAGGACCATAACTCAAGATGATGCAGATAAATTGGATAAATCATATGAAATTAATAACATGACATTCCGTGAAGACAACCGTAACTGATTTTGGAACTGTTAACACTCGATGCCCCAAAGCTGAGCTAAGTCTCACTCAACTGTCTCAATAGAACATCAAGTGTTACTTTTGAAAAATCAAGGCATTTTGCTAGTCTTTCAGAACATTAAAATTCACAGTCAGCTACAAGTGCTTCCAGCTAGAATTGGAACTGTGCAAGGAAACCTTGCAGGTCCATTTATTTTACCTCCAAACAGACTTTAAAATCTGCATGTTTTATGCTTATGCAGTGCTTATTTCTGCAACATGCACTAGTTTGTCTCTGCAAGTCATAGTCTGAATAACCAATTTCTCTGCTTTTTCCACAAGAAGCGCAAAGCATGTCCTGATGCAATTTCTATTCTGTCTAAATACTTGGATTTTTTTCATCTGGGTCCAATAGTGTCAAGCTACAACTCTCTCCCCTTCTCTTAGAATCATGAAGACACAGTGAATACTCAGAAGCATTTTTTATTATGAATAATATACGCAATGTAGTGCATGGTAATCAAATAAAACTTCATTATTTACTCAGCAGCATATAAGAAATTGTAAATGAGTGAAACATCCTGAAAGCTTCAGCACTTACAAATGTTTCCGTTGTGACAAATGCTGTCTCTGCATTTGATGATGATTCTACCTTATATAAAGGCTTTTTATTTCCCCTGTTCAAGTCTCTTTTATCCAACACTGCAGAAGGAACTATTTTCTGCCTGGTTTTCAGTCAGCCTGAGGGATTTTTGAAGAACATAACTACTGAGATTATTAATCAGACAACACTATTTACAACATGAACATTGAACTGTTCCGCTGCTGTAGCACAACAATTACTGGAAATCTGAAGCAGTGTGACAGATTTCTATTGCACTGCACAGCCTTCCTAAGTAATGCTTCGACAGAGATTGCCTCTTAGACAGAGAATATTGCAAAACTAGGTTTCCCCTCTGTGAAATGGAATAATTTCATTCCAAAATCCACTTGCAGAGGCTCAGCAGCATCCAGCTACTCTTCCTATATATAATTAGGCTAATGTATACAGTGACATGCACGCAATAGTTTAAGTTGTGCAGTATAAAAAGGGATAGTGTCTGTGTAATCGTCTGCTACCTGTTACCTCTCAAACAGCATTGTGCCTGTGCATTTTTCAATTTATGCAAAATTAGTCCCATTATTTTCCTTCAAAACTCTCATTCAAACTTTTTTTTACTGCACTGTCTAGAACAGCATGGCTGAGCTTTGGTCTGTTTTGACTGGTGCTTATCAAATTATTCAGAGCTACCCTATCATGACTTTGTGCCTCCTGCCTGTTTGCCTGAGCTTTAATTACCCTAGAAGCTCCTCAAAAACAAGGGCTATAATATTGTACCATTTAGAGAATGCCATACACATAATTTCATAACTGCAATTGTAAAACACTGATAAGTGAAAACATTTTTTTTTAAAAAGTAGCAGTGTCACAACTGGTTGGATTTAAATTTGCCAGAATTTGTCCATAAGAGCATGGTGAATTTTGAGCTGATTTTTGGGCCCTAGAGGTTTGTATACCTTTTCTGTAAGTATTCAGTTTGTAAATAAGAGCATCAATTTGGGCTAGAGCTTGGAGACAAGACTGATTTATTGAAGGTTCTCAGTTAATTGCAGTAATGGACTGTGAGTAAATAGATCACTTGGAATGTCTGTCACTGCTTGGACTAAAAGCACATGCATTATCTCTTACAGCTGGCCAACTGACATGTAACTTAATCAAGCATCTACATCCTTAATTTTGACATTACAGAGAAAATTTTAAACATATAGGGGTGAAATAGAGGGGAGATGGCATATATTTTCCATGACATTAATTTATTTTCTTAGCTTGCCACCCACTTCGGCTGTATATAATGGGTTGGTCCAGGAGTACATTGTTCAGCTATGGTGCATACGTGTTTCAGATGTACAGAGTACAGCATGATCCCTCTAGAAAACAGGTTCAGTCACCTTAAAAAGGACAGGAGACACTCAGTATGTAAACTACTAAATACTATATTGAGGTGCTAAGCATCAGGCACTCACATTGAATGCATTTAAGAGTATACACAGGGAAGATTTGAGCTCCATGGGAAATACTCCAGAGCTTCAGTTCAATTTACAGAACTGTAAAAGTTCTGAAGTTATCAAAACTAACCATCTAAACTGCTGGAAAGGATAAGGCTGAGAAGCATTAAAAATCTGCCTGGTACCAAAAAGGGCAAAATTATAGCACAAGTCAGCAAACTTTGTTTAGCTGGACAACCAAACATTTTCCTCCCACCCCTCCCTTTTTCCTGGGCTCAGCTTTACTCCCAGTTTCTTTCTCCTCCCTCCACAGCAGAGCAAGGGAACAGGGAATGGGGGTCACAATCAATTCATGACACATTGTCTCTGCTGCTCTTTCCTCTTCAGCAGGAGAACTCCTCACATTATCCCCATGTCCCAGCGGGGAGTCCCTCCCACAAGAGACAGATCATGAGCTTCTCCAATGTGAGTCCTTCCCAGGGAAGCACTCATATCTTGCTTTCTTTCTTGTGTAATAACATGAGCTTTGACTTGCTACTTCTGTCTTCAGTGTATTATTTGGTAATATAAAGCCACAGAAAATGATTTCTTCCCTAATATGAGGTTTCCTTACCCCCTCATCTTTATATTTCTTCCACATAAAAACTTAAGATTTCAGAGTTGGCAATACCAGAAATGGGTAATTATTGTTTCAAGTTGGGAATTAGGATCAGGAAGACAGAAAATCAAAAGAAAGAAAGATGCTAGCTTTGCAATGGAATGGAAAGACTGGCTCTTTCCAGAGAAGTCAAGTGTCCCTTCTGGTACCAACAATTGTCCTTTACTTCGTGCACAGTACCTTTAGAGGACCATTATCCTTCCGTGTTCATTCAAATTGTTACCTCCTAGAGAAGACACTGGGCTTACACGTGGAGCCCAAGCAACTATAAGAAAATATTTATGCCAGTGATTTTATGATCAACAGGAGCAAAACAAGTAATTTACATAAGTAGCTTAATAATGTTGAAAACTTTGCAGATGTTATTCAAGTTTCCAAGAAAATGAAGTGTGACCACTGGAGGTATCGAGCAGATCTAACTCCCAAGAGCTGCATGGAAGTCTCAGGCTCCAAGTTAATCTGGTGGCCAAGATTCAAACCAGGGTGAATGCAGAGGCCGTGGCAGTAATCATGAAAACATCATTGGCACAAATAAAGTGTGGAAAGTCCAAAAGCACAAAGATGAGGCCACAGTGCTTATAATGTGCATGCAGGCTTGACCTGGAGGAACCAAAATAGCACTGCTCATATGTAGATTACAAAAAAGCCAGAATCACTAATTAGAAGAGAGTTGCAGAGCATATTTGAAGTAATAACCTGAAAGAGAATAGCCAATATGGATTTCAAAGGGAAAATTTTCCTCCACAAAGATGGTTATAAAAGGTTATGGAGCTGATTATGGCAGCTCATTCAAACCGTTTGATATTCAAAAGGCATTTGATGACACATCTCCTGCTGAAAGCCATAGAAAAAATAAATTTGGGTCACATAGAAGGAAATATCCTATGGTGAGCACTAATTGCATTCATCTTTTATTTATACATGGAGACCTCATAAAACATTCCCTACCCTAGTGACATCCAAATACTTTCCAGACTGAGCTATATTTAGGACTCTGCTCCACTCCCTGGAGAGGGAGGTTCTGCCACACTCTAGGATCTGGCTTACTAAAAATCCTAAAATTCTAAGAGCAAAGGGACTCACTGGTTATTGCTATAAAAAATGTAAATGAGTGAAGTTTCACCTTACCTAACCCATTGCATCTTTCTACCAATTCTTGCCTGAGAAGAAAGCAGCATTTTTTGGGCAGACAAGGCCTTTTTATTCTGACTTCACAAAAACAGGGTCACATTTGAGGACCTGGAAGTCTGCACGTGTTTGTGTACCTGCTGATGCTGCGCTTCAAGTCATGATTTATCATCATCAATTCTCAACAAGTACCAATTCCAGTGACTCCATCCCTGTGCAGAGTGCACCCTACCTAAGCAGTATTGGCATAACTCCAGTCGTTTCAATGTCATTCCCACTCACAGACATTGCTTTAAGCAGATGCAACCTCTGCTTCTCTCATGTTCTTTCAGAAGCCCAGCTTTTGCTGCTTTCCTGCAATGTCTCTGTTTTTTCATCAGACCATTAATACCTTTCTGAATTTGTCATTTTAATAAGGATTGATGCAACATAAAATCATGGAAAAATTTTGTTCTTTTTTTCAGCAAATTATGAGCAGGAAGGATTGTTTGTTTCTGATATGTGTAGTTACAGGCACTCACATATTGTAGCCATATGCAAATACATAAGTACCTTAATTTGTGGAGATTATAATTAGCACCTGTGACCCCAACTGGTCTTCAATGTGAGTTCTGGATAACATGCAATTTTTGTTAGCAACAAAAGAGAGAATTAAGGAGATTGTGGATATCTCAGGAACACACATATCTTAGCACAAGTCTGTTTTAACACATTTACCATCCTCATACTCTGGTGAAATAGAGAAATGCCATCAGTTTATACAAGAAAAAGTCTAAAAATAAATAAGTATCATAAAACTTATTATGTAAATCCATTAACTAAGACTGTATTCCCTTTTCAAGTTAATGTATTTTTTTCCACAGATAGTTGAATTAGAAAGAGGAAAACAGAAGATTGTATTTCAAAAAGCCTAATCCAAAATATACATTCTCTCAACTGCAACTAATATCGTATCTGTTTTATTTGAAAACCCAGAATGTTCTCCACATCTATTATTACTCTTACTGGTAAAGTCAAAGTGAAATGAAAGAGCAAATTAAAAAAAAAAAAAGTGTGTGTGGGGGGAGTTAGTAACATTTTTAGACATTCAGAATACTGGAAAAGATCACACACACATCTAACTACCTAACTGGCTGTCACTGAAATCAAGGGGGAAATACTGCATGTTTGTACTGGTAGAATCCTACCTGGCTACTGTGGGAGTTGAGGGTAATCCACACTTTGAAAGAGCTTTAAGCACTAAAACTTGAGGACTCTTCCTAAGAAATTTCAGAGAAAATGAGTTTTTATTTGCACACAAATGAATCTTTGAGTGATTTCAGCAAAGAACAAACAGCTGCTGTGTATTAATGCTGAAACATTTAATTTTGGCATTTGAAAACCAAAGGCCTTAAACTCCTCATCTTGAAATGAAAATCTGAAACTGAATTCCATGACAATTAATTTTACAAGGAAAAAGATAATTGAAACCCTTTAAGCAGGTCTTTGCTATGCTAGTAAGTTAATATGCAGAAGCCTGTTGGTTTGCCCTCCAGCCTCCTGGCACGGAGTGGTTCATGTCACACTGCTGAAGTCTCTTCCCTGCCAACACAGGCTGCGTTCAGATGGCGTGTTGGGAAGGCTCCTGATGCCTGAACCATGCCTAGCTCCTGTTTGGGAAAGTGGCAGTGAGCTCAGGCCAAAATTGAGCAGGAGGCCTTTTTGAAAGTGTGACAACACAGGCAGCAATGCTCGTAAACTCCAGCGTTCCCTGGCACTATTTATTTCACTAGAATCAATATATTCTGAATGTTCTTAAACTGAGAAAATTAGTTGCTTTTAGAAAAATAACCTGTACCTTGTGCACCAAGATCAGGTATTCTATACACATTTAAGCACAGCTAAAATGAAACAGCAGTTGCACAGGAACCAGTAGCTTTAACCAGTTTCGGACTCAAGTGGACTAATAATTTCATTTTAAACACCTTGTCCCATGATGAAGGCTTAAAAAGGGGACAATGGCAATGCAGCAATTCTCCTACCTCACTTCATCACATGCTAGTCCTAACAGTTTTATTGCAGTGCATTTTAAGGAGATGAGGAAAAAATCATCTAAGAGCACTGAAATTGTTGCACCAATTCTGTTAGTGCAAATTATTGTGTCTTTTGAATAGGATCAAAGACAAAGCACGAATGGCTCTGATGACTATGCTAGTGATCTTGAGCCTCAGGTCTGATAGCCTAAGAAGGATGTTCTAAAGTTGGGCTAAGCGTGGTTTTAAACTGTAGAAACATTTTCTTGTTCACTGAAGGTAAGAAAAATATTTTAGGTAGCATTTTGCCCTCCACAAAAGCTGAGACTGTTTCTTCTGCCTGCCCTAAGAAAGAATGGCTACTATTGCTTGATTTGGCTACCTATAAACCTGACTGGGAAGGTGGGATCCAGCTGTACTTTTAGGTATTTCAACATTAATACTAATGCACTGAGGGTTTTGAGCTGTTGTCACGACCAATGAAATGCCAGTTCACTTCTACCTTTGCAAAAAGTACCTACACCAGCTCCAAACTGTCACACAGTCCTTGGGTCTGCTTCTATAACAGCCACTTTCAACAGCAGATAAAACAGCTCATTAAAGGGCTGAAGCAACACCATTCATCAAGTTTGAGCTTAGACACTTCGATTTTCCATGCCCATGGACTCGAATGCTGCTCAGTGAGAGCCTCTGATCAGGAAGTGATCACAATAAGTGAAGTTCCTCATGTGACTTCATCACACAAATGCTTTAGAGGCCCTGCAGCTCTATTAAACATCTAAGATTTTTGAAACAAAATATTTGAGCACCATACAACCTTAATAATTTTTTTCCCAACACTCCTATGAAATGCAAGATCCCTCTCACTTTCACCTCAGAGAATCCAAAAATAATGGTAGCCAATGGAGAATGAAAAAGAGGTCCTTCCAGAAGATGACTGAGAATAGCTAAGCTAGGCTTTTCCTGTGAAATTACCACTGGAGAAGCCTCTCTCTTTCCAAAAAAATTGCAGGCCTCCAGAGACTGCTGAAGTTAAACTTCACTAGTCAAAATTAACCTTTCTGAATACCCTCAAGACTGTCTGTACCTCTAAAATGGATAAACAGCACTTTGGTATTTCATACCAGTGCTTCAAGGATGAGCACACTATAAAGATCACACTAAGGTAATGTTTAAAGGCAGGATCCTCTGCCAGTGTAAAAAAACCCTCTCCATTCAAATATTACAGTTCTGTGTACACAGCTAATCAGAAGCCTCCTAGATCCATCTAGTTCCCAAGGGAGGTCAATGGCAGCATCCTGCATTGGAGTTTTGTCCAGAACTCCAATTACTGGACCATTTATATGAAGGAAAGGTTCTGCAGAATATCAGCACAGGAACTGGGGTGCCTAATGTGCAGCACTTCAGCAAAACAGGGCAGTCCAACTGCAGACTGCAATTAATTACAGCTCCCAAATTGTGTACAGCTTGAAATAAAACATCTCCATGACTGGAGATAAAACATAAAGAAAGTTCATGGTGTAAATAACAGGTGAGAGGATAGAGAGAGTTTTGCTTTCATAAACACCCAAGCAACCCAGTGACACTATTTAACCTTCAGTTAAATTTTACTCTCAATAATTAAATCTTGCTGTTTGTGTTAATTAAACTTTCTCTTTGCTCATTAAATAAGGTTAAAATTTTTTTTCACAAAGCTCATCTTAGCACAGCAAAGGATTTTTTTCCATGCTAACAGCTCCAATCTTCCATCTCTTTAGAAACAATTTTTGCCTTTCAGTCTTTTTTGTTGAGCTTTCTAAAAGCACCAACTCCAAAATCTTCCCTTCTGCAATCATCTTTATGCATATATTATGCACTGCATGTATGCAATCCACAAACTCGGAAGATTTAGAAAGGTTTCAGTATCATAACTGGAGCCCTAAGGGCCTGCAGGATAAAGGCAGCCTGTCCCTGCATGGGACAGGTGGAGAAAAGAATCTCGTGGCTCAGTGTGGTGCATTCAGGATTCAGTGAATGGTCTCCATCCCCAGATCCTGGTTCAGGAAGCAGGCAATTATTGCTGTGCTATGTGGACTGCATCAAGGAATTAGGTGAATCAGGCATCGCTGAAGCTTCCTGGGATACCTGCCAACAATCTCCTCCTGAAAGACGATTTCTTACCCAGTTCTTTCACTCTGACATGGCTCGTAATTGCTGTTCTATGACCCTGTTCACTTTTCTGCATCAACTGGGATGATAATATTACCATAACAACAAGCCTCTATGTAATGAGACCAATTATTCAAAGGTTATTTCTTGTCTTGTGACAAATCATAGCCTGTCACTGCTTCCTTTTTCTCTGGTGACAGAACATCAAGAGTGACTTCAAAGTTTCCTTATCTCAGGAAGTTTCCTGTAAACACTAAAGGCAGAGGCCCAGTGCTCTGCTCCAGCAGAGAACAAAGGCAGAACTTCTGCTTGCCCTAGTGAAAAAGTCAACTACTAATCATTATGATAAAGAGCCAAATGACAGAACCAACAGATTAAGCCAAGTGAAACCTTATTTAATTTCAAAATAATTTATGGCCTTGTCAATTCTAGATATCAAAGACTGTAACGAGATCTACCATAACAAAGCATGTGCCTTTGCCAGCCAAAGCCCTGATTGTTTCCTGCTCTAGTATCTGACTGTGATGCACACAGAGATCTGTGAAAGGTGATGAGAGGCCAAAATGAAATGGTATGCCAAAATTATAAGAAAGCCAGTGTGCAAACTGAGATGACAGTGTAAATTCTTTGATTTTATACTGACTCCTCTCTCTTGCAGCCTGCTTGTTCCTACCAGAAGGGAGGTGCATGCCTCATGGGTTACAAAACTCACATCTGATGACAAAGGAAGATATTTAAGATTTATTAGATGGCTTGCTAGACATGTCAATGTACTGATAGTGATCAGACTGATATGGCTGTGCCTGAGAGAAGGACTCAAGAGAAAATGTGGGCTTTGGTCTGTTCATATCTCAGTCTCTCAGCACCCTCCAAACAGGCATGCTTGTCTCTGCATGCACAATACCCCCTCTAAAGACCAGCTTCAGTGTCATTTACTGCATTAATTTCCCTCAGCTGTATCAGAGCTGAGAAGAGATGCAAAATAACAAAAGAGGAATAATAAATTGTATAAGTGGTGTCATCACAGAAAATGAACAGAAAGAAACTTCATATAACTAAATTTCATTTCCATTTATACTGAAGTAAGGGCTCTGAAAAGAGACACAAAAATATCTGGAGAGGGATGGAAGAGGCTTACTGAAAGAGGATTAGTAAATAGCAGTAGAGTAATTTTGGCTTGGTTGTCTCAATCTTTAATCATAAAACAGATTTTTTTTTTTTTTTTTACACTGATGCTGAAATTCACAAAAAGCTTTTATCCTGAACAATTTCACCACCAGCATCACTCAGTATTCAACCATGCATTTCATTGGGCTTTTCTGAAATCACACTTTCCTTCACATTACCACAGAAGTAACAGTGCAGATATTTCTGGGTTAGTAAATTGACCCTGTGTTTTTGCAGATGCACACCTGAACAATCTCACTCCACACAGCCACAAGATGGATCGAGATGCTCCTTGACACACTCTGTCACCTGGGCTGACATGTGTCTTACCTGTCCTCTGATCTTTATATGTTTTCTCCCCATGAAAAGCAAGAAACAGAGGAGAGAGAAAGCTGTTTTGCACTTGAGTCTTAACAGTGAGTCATGTAAATGCCTGGACCCACAAATTAGAAATAGCATTAGGAAGTCTATTACCTAAAGAAAACACGTATGGATGTGTCTGAATCTACCCCTATTCAAAAGATGAACACAGCATACATTTAAACATATGATCCAATTGCATAAATTCAGCTAAGTCCTAGGTATATATATCTATATGTTTTCCTGAATAGGGATGTTTTCTTGCATCAGAATTTTTGGGAGGTTTAGTACATTTTGTATTAGCTGTATACATTTGAAATACAGAAATATTTCATATTGCAAGGATAAAGGGGACAAGCTCACTATTTTTATAGCAAAAGAAATTAATTCGACTTGACTGTACAGAAATTTAAAGTCAAGTGTGTCCCATAAATCATTAGGGTATCAAAGACAAGACAAAGCAGAAACTCACTGTATCAAAGTGGTATAGCAGTTTTAGCATAGAAAGAGCAGGAAAAGACATAAGATTCAGACATTAATAATGTTTCTAGAACCTTCCAAGAAATTCTGATCCCAATCATGTAACTGAAAGTTTTGCTGCAAAATTTGGTGACTCCAGATTTGACTTTCTCTTTTTCCTTTCTCCTCCTCTTTAGTCTGACTGGTTATCCACAAAAAAAAAAAAAAGATTAATATCCATAATACTTGACCCCATGGACCTCAAAGAAATAACTATATGTATTGAAGATTTGCTATAGGGGTTTTAATTATTATTTTATTAAATAATAATAATGTATAAATTTCTGAAATGTAAGAATAAAACCATTTAAGTATTTGACAATATTGCTCATTTAGCCTGATAAATATTCCAGAGTAGAGATAACGTGTTCCAGTGACACAGAGTTTAACTAAAAATATATTTAAAAAAAATTATTTTGGTGTAAAATAATGAAAACTGTTTCTTCATACAATATATTTTATCTAAGATTTAACTTCATCACAGGAATGCAACATGCTTGACCTTTAAAAGAATCAACCTATAAATACTAATTGGACTAAGCTGTATAGACAGGTATGCCAGGCTAAGATTAAAATTACCTTCCCAACCATATCCTGATCTCTCATTTCAGATTTTGACATCCTGGGTGATATGCTCTAATCCTTCCTCAAACATGGCAGTAGCATGTTTCCAAGTTTGAAATCCTGCAGACCTAGATGATAAATAAATCAACATTATTTAATCACAACGATGGACACAAAATGACATGCCCTGTCCTGCCTCATCAACTATCAGCCTTATACAGGATTTGTCAAGAAGATTCTGTGATCTCTGTGAGAAAAAATTGCTTGAGACTAGAAACCTGAAACCAGTAAATATTAAACAGACTAAGGGTAGCATTAGTTCTTTCTGCATAAAAAAATATGTTTGCCATTTTTATTGTGTCCTAACAAACTCTAACAACCCTGCTAAAGCCAGGTGGCAGTTTGAGTTGGTTTGTGAATATTAGTGCAGAAAGTACTAGTCACATACCATAACTGACTTCACATCATTCCTATTTTGTTTAGTTGAAGGTTTAGTTGAACCACCAAAACCCAAACAAACCCCCCATAAATAAATTAAAAAAAAAACAAAACACAACAGAATATATTTTCCTTGTTGATCATCATTCCATTGTTAGCAAGTTACTCAGTAACAGAGCAACCATGGCACTCATTTTGTCAAGCTTTTAGAAAGATATTGTAAAAAAGATATGAAAAGAAATCACACTAAAGCACGGGAATTTGGAGGAAAATGGTTGTGGTTTGTCATCAAAACAACACTATTATATATTTTTCTGGTTACATTAGCTTTACGTAGATATAATGTGATATTCTGACCAAATATTTGCATTTCTAAATTCACCTGGTGCTTCATTCAGCATATCTTCTCTCTTTGGAGATTTAGGATGTTATTTATCTTCTTTTTCTCATTTTCTCTGTACTTTGCTGTTGCACTGCAATTAGGCACAAAAATTCATACTTGCTTTATACCTCTCTTTATACTGCCTTAGGCATGGGCTGTCTAGAAAAGAGAGTCAACTACATTTCCTTCTTCCAAGGGAGGATGTTGGTACTAAGTCTTAACAGAGGTACAGTATATATGTATATATATATATATATATATATATATATATATATATATATAAACACACAGGCTCTTAGTACCCGTAGAACAATCTCACTTCTCTGTCCCTTTGGTCTTTGATACCAAAATGAGATCTCAAGGCTGTTCACACACAGCTCTCTGTAAGGAAAGCTACATGAATGGACACAAAACAATAGGCCCTTGTTTATAAATTTCTCACTTGTCTAAGTAAATTCACCTATGCAGAAATAAGATAATATTTGCCTTTTTCTTTTTTTTTATCCCCAGGGAAGCTTGTTGTTAACTAGCAAGCTAACTTACTAAACTATTCTAAAATCTCCTGTGAGTGTAATCCTATCCAGGCATCCAACCTAGGAAGAATCAAGAATAATGAAAACTATTTATTCTTGTAATAGTTATGCTGGTCCTGGTACCCAAATGACACACTTTAGCTTTCAGGTTATTGTATTCTCTAGAAGTTCACCTATAGAAAGTCCTAAAAGTGTGAAAGAGACAGCCTGAAGAAAAATTTAGAACGTTCACAACCCTACACTTGAAAATGCTAAGAATAATTTCAGGTTTCCATCAGATGGCAATGTAAGTGATCCAATGCTGTTGACATTCAGTGATTCCTAAAAAAAAATTTGTCAAATATTCCCACCTTAGTGTCTACTTAAAAACCAGTGCAAATTTTTAAAAGTTCTTCAATAACCTATATGAGCTTTTTCCTCACAGATACTTGTGTACATCTGTATTTGCCTTTTTTTTTTTTTCACTTTCTTGTTCTTTTTCTGAAGAATAATCAGCATTTATGAGTTTTTCCTGAGGGAAAAATAACAGTGCTATAAATAACTATAACAGCTACAACTAAATAGCCACCTTTTTTTTTTTTTTTCCAAATTGTAATGTTTGGTTCATGATAACCTAACAGTGGAGAAAAAATAAAGTTTGTGGGCAGAGGTAATACCTTTTATTAGACCAAGCAACACAGTTAAAAAGGACAGACTCCAAAAGACGGGTGAGTTCTGCACGATTGCTTGTTTATTCTCTCAAATGCATCAGCTACTGTAATACCTTCCCCTGCAAGATTGCCATCTCAATTAATGATTTCACTACCAGTGATGATTTCATGAGTTTGGCACCTGTCTGTTCCATCCACTGCCAATGAACCCTCCCTAGGAAGTAAGGAAAGGCTCTGGGCCCCGAAGCAACCATTTAAATAAATCTGTCATTTTTGTTTCTATGGAAACATACATCTGGCAGCTTTCCCAAGCTAATAGCCAAGTTAGCCTCTCAGTCATGTTCTTTTATTTTGGCATCTTCCTCTTAGCCATCATGAGATATTTTACTCTCATATCTGTCTGTTTTGGAGAAATTATGCTACAGCCACTGTTTGCCTGTGATTGGTATCAGTTTAACCTTGCTTAGCAGGTTTCTTTCTGATTCACAGCCACAGTTCATCACAGAACCCCCACACAACACGATTCTTGCCCTCTTATCTCGCTCAGCCTGTCAAACCCCCATTCATTTTGCTACCTTAGCTCTCAGAGATCCTCTGTGACATTGAAACTTTGTACTTCTTAATTTTTAATAACTGCAGGCTCTCCATTTTCAATTTTAAGTGCTCCAATTCTTTTTGATTAATGAACATTTTCTGTACCTTCTACACAGGCATATTCTCCAGACAATACCTATCCCAGCAGTCAGGCCAGTCTCTACAAGTCTCTTGACATACTAACCACAATGTGCTCCAGTAACCAGCTACATCCATTTATGTGTTAACTGTTAGTCTGAAGATTTGCAACAAAAATTCATTAATTTTCCTGCTTTCTGTAGTTGAAAGTGTGTCAAAAGAGATATTTTCTTACTTATTCCCATACCTACTGGTTCTATTTCTTAAATACGGTCTGCAAATCATTTGATCTTCTAATTCCTATTACTTTATTTCCTGCATGACTGACCATAGGAGGCTTACCATGAATTTACTGTCCAGGCCCTGCAGAAAACATACAGAGGAACAGGATTTCTAGAATTAGAGCTGGTTTGAAAAGCTTTCCAATAGCATTCAGCTAACAGAACAGTCCCTGTTGCTTCCAGTAACAGATGAATATTGCTACCCTGCATCTATCCACCTGAAGTACCTCTCACTCTGGCCTTCAAAGAGTCTGGCTGTGCCCACCACGAGAAAACATGAAGTGTTCTCCTACATCAGCCAGGCTGAAATTTTCAAGGAACTACTTATCTGAGTCACTTTGTATGATCAATACGTACTGGGAAGCTCCTGCAGGCTCTGAAGCAGCCACGGACACTTGCCCTTTGCAGCACACCCAGGAAGGTGCAGCAGTGGACATGTGCCTCCCTCCTCTTGGAGTTAACATCCTTCTCCTCTTGGAGTTAATATCCTTCTCCTCTTGGAGTTAATATCCTTATAATGAGGCCAAGTGGGAACAGGTTCTCATCATACAAAGCTTCTGAGGAACCTAAGAAAGGCTTGTCTTTCAAGGCAGTTCTAACATTCTATTACTCTGATTCCTACCTTTTCCAGACTCTTCTGTGGTTTTAAAACTCTGTTAGCACCATAGGAATACTTCCTTCATCAGAAAGTGTACAGTCTCGGTAAGAAAGGATCTTCACCCTATGGGTCTTAGATGCTGCTGCACTAAACATTAAAAATAATGTCCATAACCAGTGATACAGCTCTTCCTAACTGTATATTCTCTTCATACTTCCCCAAAGTGGATAACTAAAACAGTAGCCTGGATTCACCTCAGAAATTCAAAGTATTTTTCTTCTGTTTTAGCAGAGAGGAAGCCAAGTTTCTTTGACTCACTCAACTGCAGCTCATTACAAAGACCTTTGTGACTGTACAAAAAAATCCTGATTTCATATCATGATTTCACCGTGACTTTCAATCACAAATTCTATCATATTGGCAGTGGATGTGAGTGCTAAATGGGTGCCCTAAATAGTTCAGCTCTCCTCTACAATACTTACAGCTCCTTTCCCTGAAGTATATCAGAAATTGTTTCAGAGCTCCTTAAACAAAATCTTCCAACTTGGTTTGATTGATTAGTGCAGTCAGAATGCTCGTGCAAGTCTAGTATTATAACTTAATTAATTGTTTAATGTTTCTTTTGCCTCGGGAAATTTGATTAATGGTCTTCAAATCAAACATCTGGCCATACACAGGAGCAATCACTTACTCTTCTAATGGAGGACACAGATCATAAAGGCACCAGGATTGATGCAGACAACATACATACAGCACACCCTGCTGCTGTTGTGCCTGTTCCAGCACACAGTATCCGTTTCAGGTGATGTGCAGACAAATATCTTTCTGTGCTGGATGCAGTCAATCAATCCTGTTCTTGGTTGCACATGTAAATTAGTGTAATGTCCAACTGGCATCAGACAAAATACCCACACATTCAATGTTGCCTCTTCAGGTCTTGTACTAACTTCTCCCTCAAACAACAGACCCACATTCTTCAAGCTTGACTGATGCTACCCTTCCCTTAAGAGTTTTCTGTCTCTACCATCCTGGTTTCTTTCTCTTCAGCCAGCCGTGCCATCCCCATACTTTTTGCACGGAGAAAAAACGCCGTGTTACCCCAATATGTCAGTAAAAACCCCTCTGCCCCATTATAAGAGGCCCTATCTCTTCTGCAGAGGACCATTTGGATGACCCTGTGTGCCCACACAGGGCAATTCCAGGCACCCATCTGTCACTGCAGGCATTGCCCTCTCACACAGGGGTACCTGGGAGTCAGCCCATTTCAGAGTTCCAGCTCAACAAGAGCCATTTCTATTCGGTGCATGCCCAAGGGAAGTAGCAGGTTGCTCAGCTCAGTGTGAAAATCCCACAGAAAATTCCTCTGCAATATTCCACAGGATCCAATAGAAGGTCGCTAAGATTGTGCAATGCAAGTGTCCAAAAAGAGTTGGTACAGCCCACCTGGGCATGTCTTGCTAAGACAGCTTCCAGAACACTTCCAGCCTCTCAAAAGCAGTTTCTGTCACTGAACTGCAGCTCTAATCCCTGTGATTTTGAAAGCATTTCCAGAAGGCCACTTAAATGCTCAGACTGTCTGCCAAGGAAGCATGTTAGTGGAAATTTTAAACTGTTGTTTTATTTGAACTCTGGCATCTCTGACAAAGTACCTTAAATTAGGAATTCAGTTTTGATATTCTAGACTAAATAATAGGGGAAAAAATTCCCTACTGTGAGGGGGGTGGGGCAGTGGAACAGGTGGCCCAAGAAACTGTGGCTGCCCCATCCCTGGAAGTGCTCAAGGCCAGGCTGGATGTGGCTCTGAGCAACCTGGTCCAGTGGAAGGTGTCCCTGCCCATGACAGGGGGGTTGGAATGAGATGATTAAGGTCCCTTCCAACCAAGGCTATTCTATGATCCTTTTTGCCAAGGAAGTATATTACTAGAAATCTAAGAATATAAAATTTTATTTTATTATTTGAACTCTGGCATCTTTGCAAAAACACCTTAAATTAGGTATTTAGTTTTTATATTCTAATTTTTAAAATGAGATCTGAGGGTCAAGTCTTAGGCACTAAGTTTCAAGTTAAAAATGAAGGTAGTATTAATAAACATCTCAGTCACTAGAACTTGCTCCTAATATCTCCAGATGCTTGTGAAAAAATAAAAGGCTTCTCAAACTCAGAGAAAGATGAATTAAAACCAGCATGACATTTCTGTAATTGCATATTGTTCACTATTAATGGTTATAAAATATTTTGAGATCCCTGGCTATAACCAAGACACATGGTACACTTGTGTACAGTCTATTGTGGTTATCAAATACCATGTGAGATTCCAAGAAAATAACATACTAACTGCTTTTAGGCACATTGTTATGCATTCACCTTCTGAAGGAATGGCTTGCATTTGCATATATATAATAGTGAAAAGCACAGAAACCAAAGATCAGAACTTCACTTAGTAGCATCAATATATTCACTTCTTTTCCAGGCCAGACACTGAAAAGAAGTATCATTCGCTTAATGGGTGGTTACTTATGCCCCCCCCCTTGGTACAAATATTTAATGATTTATAGTGATGCATTTCTAAAATATTCTTTCAGACAGATTTGTGGGAGCTATTCTGGGTACAGGAAGGCACCTTCATCTTCTGAGGCTGCAAATCTGAAAAAGTAGTCAACAGATGATAAAGATAAGGTCATATTTTGGAATCAAGACAAAATGAAGAGTAAAAGGTACTGCCTAAGGTAATGGCTGTTAAGCTATTTAAAGTGCTTTCAATTGACAGTACCCATTTTTTATCCTCCTAACTTGAAGAAGCCAAATGACAAAATACGCATTTGAGGTAGTCAGTGAGAAATCATGTCTGAAGCACTCAGGACAGAAAATTCCAGTGTTTATTTTTGTCCAAATTAGTTTGAAGGACATCTGAGAGGTAAACAATCATCAAGATTTATCCCAAAACGAGTATTCTACTCCAATTTATCTATGGCATTCCCTAAACAGCGAAAGAAAAGAGAAAATTGTTTGGAGATTTGTGGTAACACTTCAAAAAGCAAGAGAAGAGAGTGGCTATTCCTTCTGGCTCAGCAGCAGAAGCACATTTGTTTAGTAATCTAAATCCCTATGTGGGACCACTTTGATACAGCAGGTTGGTCCAACTGGCAGCCGAAAGAGCCCGTAGGACAGCCCAGCTTGGCTCATCCCCGTCTCAAAGGAGGAAAGGCAGCAAAAGGGCTGAACAGAAGGTGCAGAGGCAGCCCCTGAAGGAGCACTCAGACCCTGGAGGTGCTGGGGCTGCACATCCCTGAGCCCAGAGCAAGGGCCAGCGCCACAATTAGGATGGAGGATGGCACGAAGCAATAGCCAGCTGTGCAGCCAAGCCAAAGCAAAGCCATGAGAAAGAAAAGCAATTAGGCAGCCAGCCCTGAGAAAGCAAACACAATCTTTTCTCTATTGTTTGGTTGTCTGCTGTCTGATTCCTGCATCCTATATCCATCTTCCCCAATAATACAGTAGGGAAAATAAAAGGTTGAAAAATAGTGCAAAAAATGATGGCATTTTTATAACTCTGAGAACATTCCCTGCCAAAGTCCTTCACTGTTTGGCTACTGTATGACATCCAGTGCTGTTAACTACATTTAAATTCATGTGATATAAAAATCTTGGACGAGATTTGGTATTCCTCATTTCAGCCAGTAATGGACTAATAGTATAAATATTGTGATAAATGAAAGCAAATAATTAAATTCTATTCTGTCTTTGTCTTCAGGGACATCACGCCCAATACCTGGGTAGGCTTTTATGTTATTTCATTGTAAAGGCTATTAAAAGGCTATATTTTAATTTCCTCCTGGTAATTTTTATTGTCAAAACACCATATAATACAGCCTTCACTGAACAGCAGCAGGATGTAGCTTTTAACTGGAATTGTTGAAATTGTGTTTAGCAAAGGGTGAGTAGTAAATTATTCTGCTTATTTATTATTCAGATTAAGCCTTCCAGAAACATTTCCTATTCTATTAAATAATAATTTGAAAAGTACTCAATGCATAAAGCTGTGAAGAGACAGGGTTTTTTTCAAATTTGATTTTTTCATGTGCACAATGCAAAACTAAAATTGTGGAAGTGCACACTTATTTGCTAAGAAGTAAACAAGTAGCCTTCCTACTCATTACTTCTGCTGTGCAGCTTCCCCAGCTATTCCTGCTTTGTCTTGTCTACCAACTCTTTACGGGAGCCAGTCTAAAAATAATCTAAATACTGACATGTAGTGGATTGCCTAATGTATGAAATTCTGTCTATCCTACTTTATACTTCTCTGCACCCTGGCTGCAATATATGTGCAAAAGCTGGCAAATTAGTTAATGTTGCTGCAACTACAACAGCCTAAGGATAGAAGTCAAGCAAGATCTATTGGGACACCTGATAGCTTTTATTAGATCAAGTGATGCATCTGGGAAAAAAGACAAGTAAGCTTTCAAAGACACAAAGCTTACTTCAAAGTTGGTTATTAGTGTGCAAGCACAAATATGCACACAGGCCTAGCACACAGAGTTTAAAATTCACAGAACACAGATCTATGTTCAAATTCAGTCTTTTTGTTCTAATTTTGCTGTAAAATTCATGTATTTCAGGGCTACGTCAGATGGCTAATAACCAGTTCTGGGAGAATTGGGATTTTTTAGCTCCCATAGGCACTGCTGCGAATTAAAAGCCACAATCTGTCCAGCTCCCTCCGTTTGCCAGTTGTAATTAAATAGACCTTCACAATTTATGTTTTCTCCACAATATTTTGCATACAATTAAGGTTCTTTTAAAACGAATTTATCAAAACATGTTTGCTCTCTATTTATAGTAAGACAGGTTTTCCATTTATTTTAGTCCCCGAGAGTTCACGCTCAAGGCTGATGTTTGAGATTATAACAAACTGTTTGAAAATTGTAAACTGGCAGGCATTCCTGACATTAAGACAGATGCACCAGGAGTACATTCCGCTTGCTGTTTTCTGACAGTATAAAAGGTGCGTTAACTTATAAATAAAAGATTTAACCACGCTTGCAATTGCAAAATTTATGACTGCTCCTGCAAGCGTGTGTGGTCCAGTGGAATTCAACTCCCTGAACCAATCTTTTACAAAAACACAATAAACTTCCTTCAGGCAAGAGGAGCTGGAGGTTTGGTGGTTTTCTTTTTTGGGGTTTTTTTATTTATGAGCATATGCTTAATATTACAAACAGCTATGAAAGCGAGGAAAAAGGAAATCAGAACACGTGCAGAATCAGGACATTGCAAAATAGGTGAGTATAAATTTCAAAAAGAGGCTTTTAAAATTCAACTGAAAAATCATTCTGCATTGAACACTATTCAGAAAATGTGCTGCTTTGGGATGAAAAAAATACACTTTAATGCATTGGCACAATAATATAGTTTACAGCCATCAGCACTCTTTCCCATGCCATTTCTAGGTGCATCATTCTCATGAGCCTGTTACGTGAATACAGAAGCAAGGGAATGATGTAAACCTGGGCAAGTTTGCACAGGTTCCTTAGCTTGGTTGTCAAGATACTAAAGGACTGGAGAAAGTGCAGCAGGGGAGCACTGCAGACATCAAAGCAGGCCTCCCCAAACTGCACCACCTAAAAAGGTTGAGCACAAGCCAAAAGGCAAATAAAACTGAAAAAAAAAAAAAAAAAAGTGCCAGATGGGAGTGTTTGCAAACTTTAGGCTGTTCTTTACTTAAAAATACAATTCCATGCAAAGATTGCTTACCCTAGGGCTCCAAATCCAGCACAAACTGTCTGCATGCTGTTCTATATTAAACCACTTTGTGACATATTTTCCACATGCATGCGGATTGTTCAAACCACAGATCAATCACTGTGTACATACACTTATGATATAGAACCATGCTTTATGAATAACTAATCCCCTATTAACTCCCATAATCTGCAATGCTATGCTTAAAACAGAAGAATTCCATTCCTATGTTGTGCTTGACTGTGACCTCAACCATGAGGCTGCAGAACTTGCCCCCACCCACAATGCTGCTCTAAGCAAAGCCCATCTGATACAAGCAAAAGCAGCTCTACACAGTCAGCCATCACCCATATGTCACAATCTGGAAAAAAGGGCAGTTTGCAGCTATTTTACAGTACCAAGGATACTGCTGCAGAGCATGGAAGTACATCATGCTAACCATTTAGTTGTAGAAACTGTTTCTCATTGAGCACAAATTGGCACTTGCTACCTGGAGGAATCACCCTAGGAGTTTTGGAGTAAATTAAAATTTCTGCCTAAGAATTAGTCTGTGCAAAAGTCCTGCTGGGAAAACTGATTTTTCCATGTTTATTTTCCATTTTGCCTATATTCAGTTAGATTACAGATGATTGGAAATTTCTCATGGGATGATGCTCATTGTAAAAAAGGTAATTGGGATAGCACAGCTTGTGAAGCTTTGGAGCAGCAAGAATAAAGGCAAATGTTCTGCTTGTATCACTAGCATTGTAAAATCCTTGCATGCCTTTTAAAGTTTATTAGCCCAGTTGTAGACAGAAAAACTAGGTAATTAGGTAGGTAAAGAAGACTCTCTGGAGTGCAATTACATTCCCAGTAACTACTATGGAAACAAGTTCCGTAATAGCACTCTGTGGTCTGTGGCATCTTTCATCCAAGGTGTATTTTCCTTACCATGTTCATGACTGAAATGCAGCAACTGTGAAAAACACAACGGCTTAACAATGCCAAGAAACCAGGCAATGTTTAGAGGGAGAAAGGAAAATGGGTTTCGACTCATTTCAGTCAATGGCAACTTTTAGAAGAAAGAATTTATCGAGTTCACTTTTCCCAGACCATCCAGCCTCTCTCCATGCTGCAAAGCATGTAATAGGATCTGTAATTACCACTTAGGAGCCAACTAATGTTATCCAAGAGCTCTTTTTTTATGTCATATTATCCCCTAATTGTTGTCACAACCAGTTCAAGAAGATGAACAGGTGTATATCCCCATTTAATGTAACTGTGGTTATCCACACTTTTATTTAGCCTGGATTTGAGACCCCAACTCACAGCCCACCTCAGCAGATATGCTTAGTGCACTGAATGGCTTCACAACAGCTTGCTCAGGAGAGAGCCAGCATGACAAATTCAACAGAGGTCCTGTGTCTATGCAATAAATAGGTTTTAAGAGGTAGGGCTTTTAGTTCCTGCCTCTGTGTGCTCTCAGAAACTGTTTCTGTTTCCATTTCAGTCAGGTTAGCTTAATTTGTGGATGGTTTCCATTCCTTTGTACAGTGGAGCAGAATGAAAATGAAGCAATGAAAGCCATTACCAGTAGCAGCTGAGAGGCCAGGGTAGGAGATGTCCAGTGCCTCCTACCTCCCTTCTGAGACAAATTCCTGCCCATCCTAAACTGGAACAGCTGCTGAAGGTCAGGACCATTGCTGGGCCAAAGCTTGGGTCTCACAGCTGGGTCACACATGCAACATAAGCAATCCCTAACAACTTGACATCTCATGGCTGGATATTGAAGAATTTGCTGTAATCCTGTTTAACTGCTGACAGCCACTGGATCACATTCCTATTTTTCTACACTTTGCAGAATTATCTGCATGCTTAACAATATACAGAGGGCACAGGTTTGACCATCTGGCCATAGATGTCAAACTGAGACATTTTCCAGTGGCAGCATCTGGTTATTCCACAAAAAGCAGTGTGTTTGCAGCTTTGGGCCTGTTACATAGTAGGGTTACAGATGCATTTTCTAGGCTGCCAGGTCTTCTTGTGTTGCTTTCTTTTGAGTCACTTTTAACTCCATAGTGTTTTCTTTGTTTGTAAGACTATGGACAAGCTTACTTGTTTCATAAAGGTTTAATAAGGAGCTAAAACTTACCCTATATGTTTCTCCATCTGTGCTATATCAAGTATCCACCTGATACTTGAGCCAAAACTATTACATAGAGATAGTTTGGGAAGGACTTAGCACTGGAAAGAAGGACTTGTTAGCTTCCAACAGATTTGTAAAGCAACAATTCCCATACCACCATCTCTTTCTCGTTGGACCAAGGGGTCTCTTGTCTGTATAACAGGTATAGATACTTCAGACACATGGAGAAAATGGGTTAAGCATGATTCACTTGTTCTGAAAGGGAAAGTTATTTCCAAAACTGTCATTACATAAAAGAAAAAAAAAATAAAGAAGAGAAAGAATAACTAATTAGAGAGAAAAGCCAGCTAAAGATGATGATTCCTGTTTCCTGCATGAAACATACACAAGCAGGAAATGTGCATGGAGGCAGGAAAAGGCAGTCTGAGAGGCTAATCTATAATTAACAGGCCATGGCAAACCCTCAGCTAAGAACAATCCAGGTAGCAATGACACAAGGATGTCATTCAGAGAGGTTACAAAGCTGTCTGTGCCTTCTAACACCTGGCTCATGTCAAACATGGACAAAGTTATAGTGTTTCCCTAAGAGGAAGTTCAATAAAAGGATGAAGCCCAGAATTAAAGATTGAGGTCTCTTTCTGTAAAGTCTCTGCAGAAACATGCCATAGGATTTTTTCCTACATCCTGTGCGATTTCATTTAGTGTGACAATAGTAAATGACAGATGTACTTTAGAGTTTGAAGGACCAGCAGCTAGATTGAAAACCGGGAAGAAAGTCACAAAAATAAGCTAGTGGCCAGATCTGATGTGTCACTTTGATGCCATGTGAGGCAGTAGCATCTTTTTAAATTACCTTTCAGGCAGACATACATAGATAATTTTGTCAAAGGATCTAAAAGAATCTACATAACACCTGCACATGCATTAACACTAACACACACAAATTCTCTGCCTAACTCTGCCATGGCAGCAGTGCATGTAAGAATAACTGCAGGGATTGCTTACCTGGGACTGTTCTCAAAATCAACCCAGCTGTGCTCATGGGCACAGTACAATGACAACTCCACAGAGACTGTACAGTATTTCTGCCAGAGGCAGAAGTTCACAGAGTGAAATTGTGGTAGAACATTTGAATGTGATACTCACGTGTCATGTGCAGAAAAGGGAATATCGTACCATTATACCAGCAGGCCTAAAAGATGCAGTAGTGTGCTAGGTCCCAAGTGTCAGAAATAAATATCTCCCATTGGAGGACTATGCTGATTTAAGTGCAGAAAAGATATCTCTTATGTACAGATGCTGCTTGTCCTCTGTTGCAGAGAATCACAGCAGGAATTTTATGTTTGAACATATGGACGAGTTAGTCATGCCCTATCTACTCAGAGAAACAAACAGAGCCAGGTTGGATAGCTTGCAGGGCAGAACAGCTTTCCCTTTTTTTTTTCCTACAACCCAGTAAAAGGCCACAATAGTGGCACTGAATTTCTATTTTAATCAGTTAACAGAAACAGTTTCTGATTGTCTGGCCAACTGAGGGCTAGAGAGATGGAAAATTTTACCACATATTCTGTATTACTGGGTGGATTCGGTCCTTTTCATCTCTCCTTCTAAGACAAGTGTTCTGTCTTTTTCCTAAGAAAGGACTCTATAGGTTGCATATTTTTATGACAAGACTAAAATGTTTTCAGCAGAAACTCACATTTAAACCATACAAATTCAGTGTGCACTGAGCCCTGACAGGTCAAAGGGAACAGATCAAACCCACTTGCTACAGCACTGCACGATGTTGTACGCTGTGCTCAGAAATACGTGACCTTTTTCCTGAACAGAGATAATTAATTTTGGTGATACAACAAAGCTTGAGGAATGGATTCAGTATAACAGTGAGAGCACTGCTAAACAACACTCTGACTTCTGAAGAAGAATTAAAGAAATGGTTATCTATTATTCATGACAGCTTAACATGTTTATGTCCTTTCCAGTCAACATAGTGCATCTGCTTTATTATTCATCATAAACTGGAACTAAGACCACTTCATCTGATACACTGACTTTCAAATGTGATAGCTCTAACCTTAGAGAGAGCATATAGGCCACAAAATCCATTTCTTGCATATGTGTCATGCTTAGAGTTCACTCTCTGCTGGTTTGGAGGACACCCTTTCTAATCTGGAGTCTTTTGTGAACGTCTTATTTTTTATTCACTCTCAGAGATTGGGTGCAGCATAATACAAAGCATACACTAAATGAAAATATGAAAGGGCCTCGACATGATGGGGCTTGGAAAAGCGTCAATTTGAAAAGCTGTACAGCTGACTGCTCTGCAGGTCCAGTGGATACACCCTCTCCTGACCTGGGGCTTGTCTGCCAGGAGAGTTCTCTGAACTAATGCTCAGATTAATGTGCCTCAAAAGAAACATGCTCTCTTGTTATGTACTTGATCTATGCTTATTAGCTCATATCCCCCTGCTTTGCACTATAATTTCTAAGTTTATTTTGTTTAGATTCTCTGGCATGCATTGAGGATAATTTTGAGATTATAAATTGGTTGTCAGAAATAAAAAGTTAGAAATAAAAAAAGACTGAAGTGATGAAATCTATTTTTCATACCAGATTAGAGAGAGACAGAAATCTATACCTGTGGATCTCCGTTTAAAATTAGAGTATGTCTCTTGGGCTCAATTCCTGAAGGCAATTGTTAATTTTGAATTCATCCAGAGAAGTATTCTTGAGTAGTGTAAAAATTTAACCAATTTTTCCAGAAGAAGAGATCTCAAGACTCCCGTGTAGAAATCTAAGAACACAGCACACAGCAGGTCTCATTAATTTTACCTTCAGACCAGGATTTGGCTGATAGCAAGCAGCTATAAATAGCAGGAAACATAATCACAGATATTTTCTCCTTTAATCATATTCTAGTATTTCTTTAAAAATTTATTAAAAAGTACTTCTTGTTTTTAAGCATGACTCTCAAGTTCAGGCTTGACCCACTCCCTCCTTTATAGGATTCATTTTTATTGGTAATGTGAAAAAAACAGCACAACGAATTTCAACCATCCTCATCAGCTCCTGCATGGCCCCTCCAGGGCCTTTTCTGTCCTAGTTCCCCCAGTTCATAGACATTTTCCTATCTTTTAGGGTTTGGGTAGATTTAATTAGACACTTGCTAGCACAACTCCATTCTATTCAGCTCAAGTTTCTGGTACCATAACTATCACCACAATCTCTGAACATGTCAGCAGCAACCACTTGGAAATCTCATGCAGGGTCAGAGTTTTAGTTTTAAATAATAGAATTGGATAGCCCTGAATTCACTGCTGTAGTCTCAGAGCACATCACCCTGGTGCAAACTCTCCTCATATCTGCCCATGACCTACAAACAACTGCATTATTCATCATCACTAAACGTATTCCTTCTACCAGTTAGTGGCATTTGGTCATCTCAAAGGGAAAGCTGCTTGGTAACTTTTAACAGCTTTCAGAGGTTTATACAGATCGCCTCTTGGTTCTTTGCAACATGTAGTACACAGGTTATGAATCCATCTCCTCATTGCAACATTAAATGAAATAATACTGAAGTATGTCAATGTCTGCTACCCCAAAAGAAAAAAAAAAGAAAACAAACCCAACACAAACAAATTTAAAAAGCAAAATATATCATCCGAGGCTTTTAAAATTTAAAATAATATCTTTTCAGGTTTTCAGAAATCATGGCTCTCATTTAAAATGCCTATTTCAAAAATAAACATAACCAGAATACTACAACTGGCATTGTTAACTGAACTGGGCTGGGCGATTGTCATAATCATTTCCTGTAAATACTCTGAATTTAAAACACTGTCATTTTGACTACTATACTCCTGTGACTAGGTTTAATGAACATGAACATTCAACCAAAACAAATTTTAGTGACAATATTCATGAGCAGATCTCACAGTGGGAAACAAGCCAAAAGCAGCAAAAAGTTTAATATCAGTTTATATTGAACTGTGCAATTCAAAGTTTGTTTAGTTATACAAGTTTAAGCTTCAAGGTACAAGGCATTGTCTTTGATCAACAGAACATCTGATTCTGAGTTTGGCAACAAACAAACAGACCATTCAGAATTGATTTTTATGTCAGACTACTTCATGATCCGTGTACAGATGAAGTTCTGTGGAGTAATTCAATATTTAAAGGGGACTTACCAGAAAGATGGGAACAGGCTTATTAGTAGGGCCTGTTGCAATAGGATAAGGAGGTTTAAACTACAAGAGGATAGACTCAGACCAGATATACAAAAGAAATTTTTTACAGGGAGGGTGATGGGACACTGGAAGAGGTTGCCCAGAGAGGTGGTAGATGCTCCATCCCTGGAAATAGTCAAGGTCATGTTGGATGGGGCTCTGAGCAACCTGCTCTGGCTGAAGACATCCCTGCTCATTGCAAGGGCGTTGGATTAGATGACCTTTAAAGGTTCCTTCCAAACCAAACCATTCTATGACTCCATGACATACCTATCTCCACCTGTAAATCTGTACAAACACAGCGTGGATTTGTTTTGTCCTTATGGTTTCATTTTCAGAGCCAGACTCGACAAGGTCATTAGTTCATCCTGCAGGTACTGGACATCCCGAGCTCTTGCCATTCCAGGTGTGCAGTTTTGGTCACCGAGATGTAACACATTTAGCTGTTAGAGACAATCCAAAGGAGGGCAATGAGGATGGTGAAGGGCCTTGAGGGCAAGCCTGTGGCTGGCTTGGGAACAGCTTTCCATTCCTCTGTCTCCCTGTCATTTTGCACCCTCTGAACCAGACTGCCTTCTGCACTCCTTCTCGCTCAGAGGGTTTGGAAATGATGTGGCTCAGTCACGTTTGCCTTTCAGATCTAAGACCTTGAGAGCCATCTAGTGGAAGCCTCTGAATCCCAAAATTCGGTCAAACCTCCTTATATCACAGTGCATTTCGTTCCTTATCGATGTAATTCACGACACTGTTCTTACAGCTAAACACCATATGAGGCTTTCAATTTGATTTCATATGTTTGTCTTTTTTACAGAAATATGAATTACTTTCTAAGATAAGACACTGAAAGTGGTTTAAAAAGAGTTAAAGAAAGTAAGACAGAATTGGAATTAAGTGTTTATTTCTCCTAATGGCAAAAATCCTTTCAAACCTCACAGTTCTCAGCATTAGAATAGTGGCCAGCACAAAAAAGAACATTAATTCTGTAGATCCAGGTCTGAACTAATCAGAAAATACACAAGTAGGCAATGATACACTCTGTATTATTAATATGAAACATCAGTCTGATTCACCAGCATCAAAACCTATGAAAGCAGGCAACCATAAACTAAGCAAAAATTGCAATCCCAAACAAAATCCCATTCTCTCAGATAACTGTCTCTTTTCCTCTTGTTTTTCCTATACCACATTTTATTAATGACCATGAGGCGCAGAGCTGCAAGGCACAAGTGCACTGGTATATCATTTATGGACCCAGATGAGAAGAAATTATTCTAATGCAGGTGTGCATAAAATCGGTAATGCAGAAAGCTCTAAATCAGACTATGGCTCTGATGTTTCCTTTTCATCTATTGTTGGTTGCATGTAGAGGTTAATGAAAGTTAAAAACATAATTAACTCTGTTTTAAGCCAGTCTGGACTTCAGAGGTAAAATCTGCTGTATATGTACAGGTGCATTACTTAGATCTAAGTGACAGAAGTGGGGATTTCCTACCTTTTCTTCGTGTTGTAATAACACAGAGCACAGCATTAGCACAGCATCCATTGCTCAGTGAAAGCCAAAAGAGAAAGGTGAGGGAGCTTGGGAGTCAGGGATGTTCCCAAAGCTCAAAAAGAATAGTGTCCAGATGGGTTTACAGAGCACACTGGGAATCTGTTGGAGTCACAGCCATGGACAGAACCAGCAGTGACACAGTGGGCGTTGTGTGCTTTGGCTTTGGTGGGACAACACTCGCAGCTCGTGATTCCTGTGAGGAACTCAGACATGACTACAAGGAACCAGAGTGGGACTGGAGGCAAGCCAAAGAAGTGAGGAAGCCCTGGAACAAGAAGCTGTGGCAGTGAGGTGGAAGAGTTGGGAGACCTGGGACAAAACACAGAGGCTCATCTGAGCCAAGGCAAGGAAGTGCCTTGAACAGCAGTCTCGAGGTCTCCGTGACTGAGGCCCTTGTCTCATGATAGATGAAGTTTCTCCATCATCAGCATGATGGAGAAATTAGTTTCTGTGAAGAAGTAAACTTACAGTTCACACACATTCCCCTTGACAGTAAGATATTTTGCAGGCATCACAGAGGGCCACAAATTACTGCAAAGAGCCTGAATTATTGTGGCACTGCTCTAGTTTCACCAACTGAAATACCAAAAAGGATCTGACCTTAAAAAAAAAAAAAAAAAGAAGAAAAATAAAAAAACACAAAGCAAACAAAAAAACCCAACATCAACAACAACAAAAAAATAAAACATAGAATTCAATCATATGAGTGAAATATTATCTTAAAGAAATAATATCTTAAAGACATGTCCTTTTTTACACAAATCTAGTATCCACTCTGAACTGATTTCGATATCATTTTTAAAGCACAGAAAATTCTATCCAGCATCTGAAATCAGAAGCACAAACACGGATGAGGAGCTGAAAATGCCTATTTTTCATTTAGAAACCTCTAACAGCTGTCAAAACAGACACCAAATGGTAAAAAGGTGGAATAAGTGCAGCAAAGAAGCAGCATTGTCAGGAAAAGAATATCATCTAACCCAGAGAGAACACAAGAGCAGTGATCACTTACATCAACACACCTCTTTCCTTTCAGACGTTTGAGAGGCCTGCCAAATCAAGATAATGATGGTCAGGAGAAAAAGTGTTCCTTGAGTTAAAAATAAACTTTCTGATCTGTTCATTTGTAGCACACTGTGCATTGAGATCACTGTCTTCCCAGGCATGCCAAGAAATCCTGCTTCAAATCATTATCAAATAAACACACACACACATATATTATATATACACATAGCTGGAGAAAAACTCATGTTTCTGTATATATCTAGGCAGAACAGAACTGGAATAACAAAGCAAAAGGAAAATAGAATTAAAATAAAATAAAATAAATAAAATAAAATAAAATAAAATAAAATAAAATAAAATAAAATAAAATAAAATAAAATAAAA
>JAWWEE010000158.1:6335081-6472186 GCA_035221455.1 Xenops minutus
ATAAAATAAAATAAAATAAAATAAAATAAAATAAAATAAAATAAAATAAAATAAAATAAAATAAAATAAAATAAAATTAAATAAATAGAATAAAACCCCCAACCAAGCTCAGTTCTTAACCAGATGCTATAACATGCCTTCCTGGAATGGTGCATTTGACATGGAACAGTTGTTGCCATTTACCATGAGATTATGGTTTAATAAGCATGGGAATGTCTCATTAAGAGAAATCCTTGGAAGCTTCTGGTCTTTCAGCTGCTGGTAATTCTAAGAAATGATTGAGCAACTTTACAAAATCCAGCTCCGTATACAGCAAGTTTAAGCTTATCCAGGGTGTTTAGCAGTTCAAGGTATTTTGCTTTGTGGGTAATTTTCCCTCTTAAAATGAAGGAAAGAAATTATATATCTATACCTTGACTTTTAAGTATGCGTTCTCTACAGTTTGCTTAGAGTATATTATTTTCTTAGGTGTCTGGATTCAAGCAGAAATAATGTTGCTCTGAAACTCATAAATGGTATTGCTCATCTAGTGAAGCCTTTAATTATAAAAAATTCACACAGAACCTGTAATATCCTTTCTAAGGAAAAACTTTCAGTAAGTTCTTCCATGACAGATGCTCTGATATACTCTCATTAAATTCTCCAGAGAAACTCCTGCCTTATTTTAGATGGCAACCTAGACTACAGAGTGCTATTAAAAAGAATATTAAAATCCATACAGTTAGGTTGCTACTTCATATTATCTTCAGATAGGGCTTGCAGTGATAAATCAAGCATGTTTCAAACTGCAGGTAAACTGTGATGTGATATGATATGTATATGTATATGATTGCTTTCTCCACAAAAGGAAGACATTAAGGTATTGAATTCCATAATCTTCATCTCCTGATTATTGTGATAGACACACTAAACTCAGAGAACACTGAAGGATTCCAGGTTCACCTGGGAAGTTGGAAAAGGAATAATTCTATTGTGTTGTTCTTCCCCAGTGTTGTAGCTGACTATTTTGTGGAAAAGAAATCAGCATATGATGCCAAGATGTTCCATAGGACATAATGAAGGAAGACATCACACTTCCTAGGGTGTCTGTTCTCAGTGGGAGGATCCAAGCAGGCAAAGCTTTCTGTCCTCTCAGGCAGGAGCTCTGATGGAAAGGGAAATGACACTGCACTGGAAAATCAAGTATGAGCCTCTCTGTGCACCACTGACTTTGCCTGTAAATGGGAACTGACAAATTGCAGACACCTCTGAGGATGAATGAAATACAAAAACACAAAATGCCCTTCTGTGAAATTTGTCTGCAAAGCACACAGAACCACCATGCAAAAATCAAGCACATGGAGGTAAAAACCTGCCTGCTGTGACACACTGGCATGAATTCTGTCATAAATCATGTTTGCACACAAGGCAGTCAGAAAGAAAAAAAGCTCTGTAAATATGAGGAGAGAAAAAAACTGCAGAAAAAGAAAAATGGAGGGGGAGGGAAAGCGAAGAGGTGGTGAATTCTGAGAAATGGAGACGTCCAGTTTGGCTTCAGATACAAAGGGAGCTTTCTAACCTTCTAACACATGGTTTTCTAGCAAATACAGCATTAGTATAGCCATGGATATTTCCAGACAAGGAAATCAGTCACGGAAATAATGAAACCAAATAAATAAATAAATTATGCCTCAAATGCAATCGACTCATGTAAGTCAATTATAATTCATTTTTAAGCCATCTTAAGTAGAATTAGTCTTTCAAAAAGAAGAACTCTATCATGGACTTAACTAAATTGACACAGAACTGTGTTAAGGATATTGATTTTAGCTGGAAAAGTACTGGCAAGAGAAGAGGAAAAGGAATTTTTTTTTAAATTATCCTATCTCTGGTTTTGTAAATAGGTTGAATAGAGGAAGTGAACACAATTGCTTTCGATCCTTTTACAATAACAGCTGTGGCTGCTGAAATTGCTACAGACATTAAGCATCAGCTCTCCCTGTAAAAGGATGACCCGTGCTCTGCTGACTATGAATCTATGCTGACTTACACCAAGCACACACTGCACAGTGTTGGTCACACGGGAAAGCAGATGGGAGGAGAAAGGAGGGAAAATAAATTACTTTTATTTGTTTTTAATAAAATTTGGCCTGCAGGCTTTCTGTGACTCAGTAGTGAACATCTGGGATTGATCACAGGATCACAAACCGAGAAGCAGTCATCTGGCTTCTAGAAACAAACACATCCAGTCCCTCTTCCACAACATTATTTTCTTAATGATCAAATGCAACAGCCATTTTAAGTTTTTTTTGAATACTTACAGCCACAGTACTTTTCAGCACTTTTCAGCACTACTTTTCACATCGTGGCATCAGACAACTGCTGCGTTTCATTGAATCTTGGACTGGTGGCGTTTGGGATTGCCCTCCACCCTCACACATACAGCTAAGTCACTACTATTTTTATTTTTTTTCAAACTCTTCCGATACAATGGGAGTCTTGCAACTCCGATTTTTGCTAGTCCCCCTCCTCACAAGCCTCATGGGAGCGGGGCAGTACCTGATGCAGGATGCAGCACTGATGAACTACGTGGACCGGCGTTTCGTGGCTCTCGAGGTATGTGCTGTCTGCACCCTCCTGCAACTCTGCCTGACTGCAGAGGGCTTGGCACACGGGGGAATGCTCTTCTCCCTGTGGGAATGCAGGACAGTCTGGGTGATGTGCAACAGCAGGAGGATAAATTTCCACCTTTTTCAAGTAAATAAGGGAAATCGTAGCTAAACCTTTTGCTATTATGATTCCTACTTACCGCATCATTTATTGTAGGATATAATTTCATAATGCTATATTTTTATTCTCTTATCACTTGTATGTTTGGTTTTGGTTTTTTTTACACCACCAATGAATTTAGCTAAAAATGCAAATGCTTATACAGTACTTTCACAGTCCATACTAGGGAATGGTATAAACACACTGTTATCAGTAGAAGTGCTGTCAAATGTTAATAAGGAGATAGAAATTTATCAGATATTTTTCTTATATACAGATAAACTACTCCTCCAGGTAGGTTTAAGACATGCTTATGCAAACTAGAAGTGTATCTTCACTTTTAAAAATCCTCTTACAGCTGGGAGAGTGAAATAAGTACTTCCTTTCAATTAATTATATAATTGTACAGGTTCTTGCTTCTTTTTCTGCAGTAAAAAACCCACCAGCACTGCAAAATACCTCTTCAGTATTGGTGTGCTATAATCATATATTATTTACCTTACATCATTAACATGTCCTTGGCTCCTGACCTGCACTGGCAGACTTTTAGAAGAGCTCTAACTTGCCCGATCTCATGTCCCTTTTAATATAAAACTCACACTAGTCTTAACTTCACAATACAGAAAGAACTAAGGGATTATCCTGAGGTTCTGTTCCCACTCTTTAGGCTGAGATTTCAATTTTCTTGGCTGCTCTGAGAATAACTTCACGTGGCAATTTCTATTCTTTTGGCACACGTTAAAAATTATGCAACTCCACCTGTGGCTCCAAACAAAGAAGAGGGTGAAGGGTGAGGCAGATACTGAAGACAGCACTTGAAAATATTTATAAAAAAGTTCTTATAGAAAGTAATTCAACTCCCTGGGGATTTATGGTCATGTATAAATGGGAGGAGGAGGGCACACAAAATCCACAGCTCACAAAGCAAGCAAACAAATCATCACCACCAAGTTTACATGAAAAACGTGCAGACTGCCCTAGTGGTTCAGGAAACTCAGACATCCTCTAGTCAAACACCACCTTAAAACCAAAACACCTGAAATCTGTGCATGAAGCACCAAACCAGAACACCCAATCTAGAAGTTAGATCTAGCATGATTGTGTGTTTGGGCTTAAAGATTGGCTCAAATTCCTCATCTTCCCAGAGTGGCAGCAGGGGCAGACTGCTCTTTTCAGGACTCCTGTGATCTTTACGGAAGCAGCTGCATTGCAATAGAGAAATCACATTTCTCACCTTTGAAAATATTAAAATATTAATAATTTGAATTTGGGTGTAAAGAAATATGTTTGATTTTGGGTTTTTAATATTGCCAATTATTTGACTAGAAAAAAAAGAAATCCCAACAACAACCAAAACTTCCTGAAATATAGCATGTCAGTATTTTCATTTTCCCCTCTTAAATGGGTGAAAAATAGCCCCACTAGATTCTGTCTTGGCCAGAAGAGGTGTATTTATGTAAAATGTTCCTGCAGAGAACTCTTTGGGACTGCTTCACCAGTGGTCCTCCAGGAGGAATTCTGAAAAGTTTCTGGAACACAAAAGTGTTTGTGAATCCCAGATTCTGCACCATTAAGTACCTCTGGCTGTTCCCACCGGAGCACTTTTCCTTCTTTAGGCAGCAAAACAAAGTCTCTGGTTGTCAGTAACCACATCAAGCCCAAAAATGAGGGGTTTTGTTCAGACCTCTGAATGTTTATCATATATTCTGTTCACAGACATCCAGCAACAGTCACTGGTTTGAAATAGGTGGGGAACAGGGCTGGAAAGGAGAGAATAGAATGTGTTTTTAAAGTAATCATGAATGACATAACGTATACAGAATATCCACGTATATCCATGTATTTTCTTCCTGTGTTCTAACTTAAGAAGAGGCTGGAAAAATGCAACCAAGACATACTGGATTATGTGGAGGAATTCCGAGACTTTTCAAAGATGGTACTGTCACGCCTGGCAGGACTGACCACTGATAAGGCTGAGGTTAAGAGTGAAGTGCAGGACTTGCTAACAAGAGTTGAACGGGCACAAAGGGACATTGACTATTTTGGATCTGTCACAGATTCTAACGCATGTATAGAAGTACATGAAGACCTGATGAAACAGCAGCTACTTGAAGAAGCAGAGGAAAAAAAGAAACTTAAACTCATGCTCAATGCAAGTAAGAACAGTTTGCTTTTCAGAACTTTGATGTGAACTAGCCAGTCCCTTACCCAATGTGTGCATGCTGATAGAGGGAGAGTAGAATTTCATTAGCTATGTGAATACCATAGATAATTGCAAGGGGGTTTGGCTGTGTAAATACTAGACTTATAAAAACTATGTGTATGCAAAAAAGGTATGGGAGAGGGAGGGAAGAAAGTACAATTCAAACATTTATTTTGCAGATATCCTCTTGCATATCAAATTGATTCTTTGGAAGCTGGTTTTTATTATAAAGTGATGTAAAATCTTCTGAAGGTGTGCATTTCTGAGTTCTGCAGCCATACTAAGGAACTAACGATGGTCTTTGCTTTTTGGAATGGGAAAGGGTCAAAACCTCAAAACCCAAAAGTGAACTCAGGAGTTAATAAATAGATTTCATTCACTTCTACAGTTTACACCTGGTTTACTGTCCTCCTCTGTTATTCTTTCTCTCTCTTCCTTGCACTTTATCAATAGAGCCTTCTGGCTTAGCCATAAGCAAAGCTCAATTCTGATTTGAAAAGTAAGTGTTAAGGTACCTAGCATGAAGAATATACATACAATCTATACTTTTGTTTTAAATAAGTTTTATAAGCATTTTTACCTTAAAAATTTGAGTTATAGATGCAAATTATGTATTGTAGACATACTTGAAGTACCCTGTTTTCTTAGTAGTAAGAAATGAAAAATAAACAATCAGGAATATAAACTCTCATTTTTCAAAAAGCCAGGTGAAAGACCTTTAGCATCATCAATTATACAATTCCCTTAACTTCAAGAGAATTAGACTGATTTAATTATACAAATAAGTTGACAGTTTCTTCCTTGAACTTTTCTGTCCAGACAGTATTAAGGCAGATGGTTACAGAAGCAATCACCTATTCTTCTTCTAAGCTCGAGTCATGCACCACAATTGAGTGCCTTGACTATCAATGTTGGTTTTCCATATACAGAACTTTTCAACACTAGGCATTTTTTCAGAGAGACCAAGGAATGGGGGATTTTTAAACTGCCTTTAGAACACTTTGAAAATTATACCTTTCTGAGAGTTTCAGAGGGGGAAAAATTACTTTCCATTTTCCCTTATTGGAAATTATGGCTTTTAACTTTATTGTAGCAGTTCCTAGTAACTTTACTTTCACTTTACTGTCAATACTAGTCAGAAGCTTTTCCCATTGAAGTCAGTGGGAAAACCAATCTCTGTGTAGATTTTACAGCACTGAGAGAAGCACCCTCAACTCCAGCAAGTAGCAGTTCTGCTTCTATGGCACCATACCTTACCGAGAATCTGTGATAATTTTCACTGAGTCACTCCAAAACCCACGTGGAAAAGTGGGGGTTTTTTAAGTCCAGCTTAGCTGCTGGTTTTGGTTCAAGTTCACACAGACTGGAAAACAACAATGAAGTAGGATCACTGTTTTTACATGCAATAGTTGATACCTCATCCTGCTTTGGGTGGGAAACACGAAATTCTGCACGTTTTGGGGTGTGATAAGAAACAGTGGAATTTGAAGGTATCACTGCAGAGAATGTGGAAAAATTTTGGTAAACTTTTTGCTTACTTTGAATGTCTCAATTTCTCAGTCTCCCTCCAAGTGTTCTAAAAACCAAGGAGAGTTAAAAATCTCTCAAGAAGAGAGACGCTCCACAGATTTCAGTGTCTTCTCATGGTTTTCTCCTGCAGAGTAAGATGTCACTAATGCTGGCTAGGTATTTTGATTCAGCAGCTTTAAGTTTTTAGAATCCATCTAATCAATAAATGTTAGTTTTAGGAAAGCCATTGTGGCTTGTTCAGGAAAGGTGTTTCCAGAGTGAGGACTTCCAAGAAAAAAAAAACAATAATAGTGAAAAAAAATCCATGCTGTAGCAGCAGTATCCAAAAGCTTTGATTAGAGGGTATCAGTACACACAAATTACATAAAGATTGCTTTCCACAGGCAACTGGAATCTTGCCACTGACTTCAATAGGTTCGTATCAGGCCAGAGAGGGAGGCTGGTTTTGCTTTCTCTATTTCATCTGCTGCCAGAACTTCCTGCCTTAGAGCTTTGTTTGTTCTGTTTACTGAAATGGCTGCACTTCACTGAAAGCAATTCTTTAAACTTCAAATACTGTGTCTTGTAATTTATGAGTGCCTTTGGTAAACAAGCTTGTTAATATGCTTTGCAATAGAGCTTTTGCTGGAAAGGATGGTGCTTGATAAAGATCTTAGAGTCTAAATGCCTGAGTCTTCACAAGCTTGATGCTTTTTGGTCTCAGACTTCTATGCAGAGTGCATACAAAATGTAATGAAGCCATAATTATGACTTGCTCCCTGCTGATGCCAATTTTGAACCTGTAGTGAGGTAAACAGCTATGTAACCCCACCAGCCATGCCCCTAGCACAAGAACTGGTAGCACAGACACTATACCAGTGCATTTAAAGACCACCTTAATGTATGCACATTCCTGGTTTTGTGATCTATGCATTTGTTCTAGTTCCTTTGTGCTGCAGGTGTTGGGAAGGGGAATGGCTTTCTGTTATGCTGATCTATTTTTATTTGTCTTTATAATATAAATGCATAAAAAGAGGCTAAGTGAGGATAAGAGGAGTCTTGAAACAAAAATACTATGCATGCGGCATACGAGGAAAATGGATTTTAATTTTTATGCCTTCAGTAAGAAATAAATTTGATTATTTTATTGTGTTAATCTAAATCAGAAGTCAGTTCTTCGAAGTAAAAAATATAACCCTGTAAAAGAACTGACAGGAATAATCAAGGAATCCATAACTGTGCTCTTGGTCTCCTCTCAGGTTCACAAAGAGAAGGCCTTTTGGATAACACTGGTCTAATAGAACAAAGCCCAATACACCATGGGTAGCTGAAGATACACATGTATTATATAAAACTAACTTTCACACTACTTACCATAGCCACGCTGCTGACATCTTTACTGATACCCTGATCCTGACCTTAGAGTAGAATTAAAGGGAAACTAGGCAATTCAAAGAAACAAATCTAGAAAGCTCACATATATTCTAATTTTTTTTTGTCTTTGGGTGTTTCCTTGCAGGTTGCGACCACATGCTCACTGGTATTAAGTCTCTAAAGATAGTTAAGAAGACTGGAGATAAGCATGGTGCTTGGATGAAAGATCCTGGCAAAAAGCATAGCAAGATTTATTTATTAAATGGTTCTGTAAATAATGTTATTTTGGAATTTGCAAATACAATGACATTCATGGAAAACAATCAGACATCAAACGCTCGCAGAGTCACGTTGCCATTTCCCTGGGAAGGAACTGGCCATGTCGTATATCAGGGTTTCCTATTCTATCATAGATACGGCTCCTTAAATGAGATTATTAAATTCAATATCCAGAGAAGAAAAGTAGCCGGCCAAATGCTACTGGCAGGGGCTGGAAGGATTCCTGCCTATCAGCTTTCCCCACATACAAAATTAGACCTTGCCATTGATGAGCAAGGACTCTGGGCAATCCATGCAGAACCAGAGACTGGAGGAAACATTGTCCTTACCAAAGTGGACCACACAACCTTGGCAGTGGAGCACAGCTGGGACACGACCTGCAGCAGCAAGGATGCTGAGGCAGCTTTCATGGCATGCAACACACTCTACGTTGTCTACAACTCGCCCAGTGGAGGCACCTCTCGCATACGATGTGTTTATGATGTTTTGGGTGCTGTAAATACTTATGAAATCCCAGCATTGCATTTCCCAAAACGTCAGGGTAGCCATTGCACTGTACATTACAACCCTAAAGAAAAGCAACTCTTCGCTTGGGGTGATGGGTCCCAGATTATTTACAAGCTTCACACAGAGCAAAAAGTTTAGAAATCTTTAGCAACTTTCCAAATAGCCTTAAAAGCTGCCAGCCCAAAGTCAACATGACTATTAACATGTAATAAAATTACATTATACCCTTCTTTTACAACTTTCATCTGTTTTACATCAATTTAAGCTTATGTTCCCCAGTGATTCTAAACTAATGTCCAATCATGAAAACATAAAGTCTCCATTAATATAAATTACATGATGACTAAATTCTACACATGGACAACCTGTACAAACACACATTAGTATTCAAGTCTAAGGTTAATTAAAAAAAAAATCCATCTCAGACATGTTCTCTTCCTACCAAAACTGGCATTCTGCTTCAGTGCCATGGAAATCAAATCAGAAGTCCTTTCTGTCCGAAACATAGGGACAACCTTCACTGCTCTGGAGGTCACTTTAGAAAGTCTTTTAGTAAACAATATAAAATTACATGCTTTCAGAGACATTATCTATAAATTTCAGCAGGAGAGGCTTATTATATCACAATGCATAAGAGTATACACCCTCACAAACATGGTTTATATTTAACACACAGCTCTCATATAGTACATCAAAGCTATTCCTAATCATTTAACATCTAGAGTTTTTCCATGAAATTTCCACATTTTTCTTATCCAGGTAGCTGTATGGTCCGCTTTTGATCCTGACAATACATTAGCTAAAGCTCAGTATTTACTTTTATCAGCTTCAAGTTGCCACTTTTCAATATTTTTTTAGTGTATCACTTCTTGTGTGTCAGAAGGAATGTTCCTAGATTATCTGTTCTGTATCAAACACTATTTTTTTAAATGTTTTACATGTCAGCATTTGTTGCCTTTCTCATTAGTCCTCCTTCAGCATCTAGTTGTGAGGAATTTTCCCACTACTTCAAATCACTTCCATTGGTCATAGAAGATTCTTTCTTATCCTATCCTCCAGCTTCAGGAAAATACCTATTCATAAAGGTGGCCCTGATGAGCACAGTAGTACAAGAGAGGGCAGGCCACTGCTGAGTCCTGGATTTGTGAGTAACAGCTGAACTTCAGGCAAATACAAACACATTTTTGTTTCAACAAATATAATTGGAATAAAACAACCAAACAAACAAAAAAGAAAAATTCACACCAAAAACCAGACAGTTAGTGTGAAATACAGGTACTGGCCATAGTTTTGGGCTGGTGTTTTTATTATTATTATTATTTTAATGACAGCTGAATTTCTGTTTAAAAACAAACAAGCAAGAAAAAAACTAAAAAAAAAACCACACAAAAATAAACACAATAATTAATGTCCCCCAAAACCCCACAAAAAATGGTGCTTGAAAAGCAATCCACAGCTGTTTCAGCAGAAAGCCCATTTTGTTCTTTACACTGAAAGAGCTGTTGTTCTGCTTTAAAACAACCACAACAGAACAGCCAAACATCAGGGAACGATTTTGACGAGGAGTTCCAGAATTCAGCTAAGAGCGTGTAGACTGCTGAGCTGCAATAGTGCTACTCTGCTTTGAGCAAAAGAAACTATAACATTCTAAGCAGCCTTAATGACTAGAGCATTAGTTCTGTGTTACAGAAGCCTTGGGAAGCACAGTTAAAGACATCCTCAGGCTGAGAGTAAGGTGGGCTGGCACTGGTTTCCTGTGTGACCACGGGTTAAAGGCAGGTTTGACTATTTGGCCTTTTATTCCTCATCTGTAAAATTACAAACACGTAAATCCAAAATGGCATTAGCCACCTTTGGAATGTTTTGAGATCTTTTACTGCAGAAGGATGTGTGATTTTCCTTATTTAAGAAATAAAGGCTTTTGATGCAAACATGGGTTGAGTTTGCTCTTTGGAACAGGCATTCGTGGGATGTGCTACGTGCCACACTATTACACAACAAGAAAAGCCTCTGTTACTATGCTGCGTAGAGATTTCAATAAGCAATCCTCTAAACTTTAAGCAAGATCTTCTTTGAAACTCACTGCCCTGGAAATCCAAGCTTCATAAGAGATTTAAAGCACCTTGTGCCTGACAGTGGCCAATTGGGAGCGAAACCCCCAGACATCCCACCCGTGGGAAAGGGAGGCACAGCCAGCCTGCACGAGCCCTCCCAGCATTCCATAAATGAGTTGCTCATTGCCAAGTGCTGTAGGCCCTTCTTCCCCACCCCCTGGTCCTGTCCCTGGGGCATGAGGAGATTCCATCTCCTTTTCATGGAGCCCCAGGGAAAGGTGAGGAGTGGGGTTGGCATCCTTTGATCCACCGTGCCAGCACCACACAATGAGTTGCAGGACACTGAGGGAAGTCCTTGGGGCCCAGAAGTGGGGGCAGTTCCTTTCGGTCTGAAGTTCAATCTTGCTCTGTTTCATAGTCTTAAGGATGAACTTTCACACTGCTTTTGTTTTTCTTATTCCCCGTGGATTTTAGTGTTTTTCTCTAACACAAAGTACAATCCAATTCCTGCACTCTTCTGTGCATTTCACCACGGCTATGACAAAGACAAAGAACACCTTATAACACTTCAGTCTTGCTCACACTCTTCCTGGAGCACAGCACAGACTAAGCTACTGGTCCTGCAGCATGGAAATGGGGTGTGGGCTGGAGTTGCCTATGAATTCTGTGGACTGTAGTGACAAGAGTTTATTGGGCTTACAGAGCAATGACACAAGTTGAGAGAGTCACGTGTGTGAATATGCTCTGTTCTGCTGATCAATTAACACTCAGGTAAGAAAAACACATCAGAGTTTCTCTTCCAGCTTCCTGGTAATCTCAGAAATATATATGATTTGATTAATTTCCATAACTGATAGCACACAAACAGATATTTTGCAGAAAGTTGGAAGAGGTGTTTGGTTAACCCTTGGAGAAAAAGGACAAAAATAAGGACTGCCTGTTCAGAAATGGAACACAAAGACTCAGAAATACCTGAACGGAGTAATCTGCTCCAAGACAGCAGTCTCCAAAAAGCAAGGACAAAGCTACTTACCATTGGTAAGTAGCGACAAGACTGCTTGAAAGAGGGCATTGACTCCCAGTTCAAGCAGATGATACAATTGTTACCATGGGAACGAAATTGGTACAAGGAGTTGAACACAGAGAAATCTTCATCAGGAACAAAATAACACAAATGAGTTTATGACCTCCACCTTCACCATCTAGATAACATCCATTACTGTCCTCCTCCTCTCACGCTGCGCTTTCTCCATGTGCTTGTTCCATCTGAACCACTGGCTTTTTGCTTTCTCAGAGCTGCATTTTCACATTCAGACTCAACAGACAGGTCATCTTGTGTTGGCTCTTTGGTTCTGCTGCAGCTCTCAGGGTGGAGTCCAGTGCTCTCTGCTGGGACATCCTTCTCCTGACAACAGCAGCACTCCTCAGTGCTTTGGATGCAGTAAAGGTCCCTCACCTCCCCACTGATACCACAATTACCTTGTTCTCTCCTGCATTAAATCATGACTGCCCCTTCCCATGCTGAGACCAGGGTTCCATTGCACAGACACTGCTCATCTTCCATGCCCTCCATTCTTTCTGCTCCTTTGCAGAAAGCTGGCTCATGTCAGGAATATTTGCAAGGATAACGTCCTGCTTGCACATGAAGCAATCAGAATTGTCAGAGACAAAGAGGTTTTCAGCCTTCTCTGATTTATTGACATCTGTGTGATGAATTTAACCTTTCTGACAACGGTGTGCTTTCCTACTTGAATTTTGTGGATGTCAAGGATCTGTGTGTTAAAAGCAACTTGCCAGTACAGCAGAGCTTGATGCTGGGAGCGTGGTGTAAACTATGTCAGCATAATTAGGTTTATTTTCACAGTGCCCAGCAGAGATAAGCTTGTTTCCCAGAAAATAATCTTCCTTTCTTTTTTTTCTTCTTTATTTCTATCTGCCTGGATCTGGAGGGTGTGAGCCTCTTTTAGCATTCATGCAAGCAGACACCATATAAGGAAACCACACACTACAAGTTTATTACAGATGGGTTTACCACTAAGAAATGCAAATATTACATGCTTACTGTCATCCTGCTCTGTAACAGTGCATTTTTTATCCTACATGCTGTTTCCCACCCTTTGTGCCAGGGTCACTAGTCAGAGGACACGGCTGCAGAGATGTGTATGAGAGCTTAGCAAACAAACTGTAGAACTGAAGATACAGCTTTCCTAATCCTGAAGAGATAGCTCCTCCTGAAGGAAAAAATCAGGACCTGTGGCTTTTTAAATTATTTGAAATTTTCATGGTTTTGCTTTGCATATAAGAAAGTAACATTTTTTTATACTTGCACCATACTGAGCCCTAACCCCACAAAAAAAAAAAAAAAAAAATAGAAGAAAAAAAAAAAAGAATGTACAGAATCACAGAATCAATTAAGTTGGAAAAGACCTCTAAGATCATCAAGTCTAACCTTTCACTGAACACGACCATGCTAATTAGACCATGGCATTAAGTGTCCCATCCAGTCTTTCCTTAACCTCCAGGGGTGGTGAGTCCACCACCTCCCTGGGCAGCCTGTTTCAATACTTGATAACCCTTTCTGTGAAGGAGTTTTCCTGATGTCCAGCATGAACCTCCCCTGACACAGCTTCAGGCTGTGCCCTCTTGCCCTGTCACTGGTTGCCTGGGAAAAGAGCGTGACCCCCACCTGGCTACACCCTCTTTTCAGGAGTTGTAGAGAGCAATAAGGTCACCCCTGAGCCTCCTCTTTTCCAGACACTCATCCCCAAGCCTGAAAGGCTGCATGGGGTTGTGTTAACCCAAGTGCAGGAACTGGCACTTCTCCTTATTGACCTTTTCTATTAAACATGCCATAAGGTTCCATGATGTCATTACTGCAACTGCACAAGGCATTTAGAAAAACAAAACATTGCTAGTAGTTGCTGATGTTTTAAGGGATAAGACTAAATAACTGACTGTACAAGCATTAGTAAACCATACAGAGAGTTCCCTTAAGATCTATTAGAAACACACCCCTTACCATGGGTTGCGGTAAAATGTGTGGAAAAAGGACAAATATTGAAGCTTTTTTTCATTTTGTCCACCTATTTTAAGTGTAAATTTTTTCTCCTGTGATTGAAACTAACAGTTTCTTTCAAATAAAAAACCTTGACATGAAAATAAGGTCATCTGGAGGTTTTATGCAAAGCACAAAGGGGGCGTGCACACATGCTCATTACAGCAAGATTCTCACCACTAGGAGGAGGTTTAATTTATGATTTTTTCAACATTTTCCAATTTTATATGTGTAAATATATGTGTTGTGCACACACATATATATATGTGCCTATAGAGTCCAAAAAAAATTCTGTTGGTGATATCTGGGTGTCACTCAGCCTTCCCTCCTGCCATCCACACTGCCAGCATCAACCATGGGTTTAATTTGTCTCGGAATTTCTTATTACAAAAATATTTCAAAAAGACAGTTATTTGAAACCCCTTTTAAAATAATTTTGAACAAGTGAAAACTTTCTGTGGAAAAGGTTAATAAGAAAAAAATAATCTCCTAAATGCCCCCTATGTGAGGGTCGTATTTATTGCAGATAACCATCTGCTTCTCCTGTTTATTTGGAGCTGACTTCTCAGTGGGACTGGCCCCATGCAGCGAGTCAGTCCCCACTGCATGATTACAAGACTGAGGCTTTTCTTTCTGCTTTTTGAACTGTTTCTTTAGAGTAGAGGAACAAGTTAAAATATCTGTAGAAAGTGTTTTGTTATTTAGGAGTACCTCAATAAGTAAATGCTTCTAAGATAGTTAATTTTGGAGAGTTCCTAGTAGTCTCTGACCTGCTTTTCTATTTCCCAATTCTTTCTTCATCCAACTAATGATGGTCTGAAAGACCCAGCATTTGGAAGCAGCAGTAGAAATACCCACTTTAGGATGTGTTGGGTCTATATATCTGCCTGTAAAGAAAGATACACCTTTGTTTCTGCCTAGTTTACTTAAACTTCCAGAGGATGTACATGAATGTTTCTGTCCCAAAAAAATGAAAAAGCAGTTTAGTTCAGATTGCTTTTTTATTCCCAGAGTAAACGTGTTCTAATTCATCTCTTTGCCTTTCTTAAATAAACCAATGATATACAACAGAATTTGAGTATGCTATGGCCTATATTTCCTTTAAATTATAGGGCAAGCAGAAAATATCAAATTTGACAAAAAATGTCTAATTCTTCAGAGGCAGTCATGTTTTTTTTCATAATGCCTGTAATAAATCATATTTGGACACAGGACTGTCTTGACCAGATTGAAATAGTTAGGTATTTTATTTTTGTTCAGACCTATGTGGAGGTTTAGGTAAACCTGCAAGAATGTACTTTTACAAAGGAAATTTTCAAAACCGAATCTTTGGCATTCTAGAATAAATGTATTTATTTACTGGTATGTGTATTTTCACATAATTTACTCTGTGTTTGCCACAGGGGTTCCACTATTTGTCCTACAGAATATTGTACAGAAATATTGAACTGAACTTGTTTGAAGCAACTGTCTTTTTCCCTATCCAAGGTCAGAAATACCTACACAGAATATGAGAGTTATTTAACATCAGGAGTTTCCAATGCTCATTTAACTGTATTTTTACCTTAAGCACTAATAAGATTTCAAAACAAAACCATACCCATAAAAAGTTACACTATCAATCCCAATTTTACGTGATCTCTAGTAATTTTTAGCCTGCAAGTTTCCTCAAACTTTCCTCAAAGACCCTAAATTGATACACAGAGGTACACTCCTTTTACCCCCTTCCATGAAGAAGACAGTGGGATCTCAAAGGAACAAAGTCCCAGTTGTTTCCTTTGGTCTGCAAAGGGCTGTGCTTAGGCAGAAATGATTTTCACAATTACAAAAAAACCTCCAAGCTTTAAATATGTAAAAAGTTACTGTAAAGCAGAAGAGAAGCATCTGTGTCCCATATCATCAATAGACAGAAATCATTTAAAAGGCAGTCAGGTTAGACATCAGAAAATTCTCTGAGCACCAGGCTGTTGAGCCTTGGCACAGACCTGTTTATCTCAGAAATATGAGAGGAGACTCACAATTTCCACTGTCAGAAACAGTATTGGTTTGGGGAACCTTGAATTTGGGCAGGTGATAGATCACAACAGCAGTTACCTGCAGAGAGGAGGAGTTGTCTCTGGGGCTCTATCTAAGCCATCCTGGCAAGGAAACTGAGAAAAATGAACATATTGTCAGGTGCCTGTTTTTCCTCTAGGAATCAGTGCCCCTCCTGAAAACTGGTGAAGCTCCAAAGCTAACTAAAATCACTTGACCAGACCAACTTTTCTGTATTTGCATATGGGACACTCAGTCTTGTGATCTGATGTTGCATTCACTGGACTTGAAATAGGCATAAAATCATTGAAAAACAGATCGTAACTCTGAGTTCTCCTGTTCCATGTTTGTGATACATGAGGTTAGAAACAGTATTTTAATTAGGTTGTCCAAGTAAAGATAGTTTTAAAAGAGGATTATTACACGTGATTTTTCCGTAACCCAAAATTGATCATAATTTTCTTATTCTTAATTAGATGGTAAACAAAAGAATCCAACATATGAACAGTAGTTGCTAATGCCATGAATTAGTTAATAAACTTCTTACACATTCATCTGTTACCCAAATATTATTTTATAATAACTTGTTTTATAAGTAAACCTCTATACAGTATTTTTGGGAGCAACACATCTTATATTTTGTACTTTTTTTTTCTAATCTCACATAATACCTGGAATTATCTGTCATTATTAATAAACACCCAGAAAGAACTAAGTGCTTTTGGGGCTTTGTAAACATAGTTTTGTCAGACTAATATGACCATTTTTCTTTCCTTTTAAAGGCCCAGTCTTATACTCCTTGCGATATTACTGTCTATTTACTTCAACAGAGGATTAGAAAGCAGTTTCAATATAGTTTCCTGTGTACATCCTCCATTTGAAATCAATACTGTCCCATACAGAGGGATGGCTCTCCCTGTAAGAGCTGCAAAGATTTACTTTGGCTTTATGCTCATGCTGTGTTTTTCCCAAAGCAGTTTTAATGTGTCTGCAAGATGCATGCTGCTTTAATGCCAGCTTTCCAGTGCCACATGGACAGCTGGTAAAAGCAGCTTTGACAGAAAAGGGACAAAAAGCGGTTTAAAACCTTAGCTCTTCTTTATACAGATGCAAAAATGAAAAAAGAGAGGGAACCATCTGAAATCAGGTTTTCCAGCCCCAGAGACAACCATCTCTGAAGCATGTGCAGAACTTGTGTCACTGTGGAAAATGTTATCTCCTGTCAGGACCTCAAAACAAAAAAGATTTCAGTAGCCTTTTTAGCAACAGCAGTTTTGCTGAATGCCTTGAATTGCTTGTTTGCCCCCTGATTTTGGAAGCTAGTGAGTATATCCAGAAAAAAATGCATTTCCTATTCCAGTGTTCAGCCATAAAATGCAAATATAAACACGCAGGATTGGTAACAATAGTGAAGTCAAAATGTATTGCCCTAGGTTTAGAGAACTTGCATGTAAACTGAAACAACCTCCATTCTACCCTGAATCCACTTTTTTCCCCATAGCATTGCTATCATAAGAAAAATAGCATATTCCCATTCTTACTGCACATTTAGTACCACTACATTCCTAGTCAGTCTTGTCAACAAATAATTTCTTACTAAATTTCAAAGAAATATCATTAATTCACCAACCATACATTATATGACGTAGAATTATAGAATTATTAAGCTTGGAAAAGACCTTTGGGGTCATGAAGTCCAATCTTTGACTAAACCAACTTTGACCACACCAACTAAACCACAGCACTCCTCATTTTTTTAACACCTCCAGGATGGCAACTCCACAATTCCCTGGGCAGCCCATTCATTAAGGAAATTTTTCCTAACATCCAACCTGAATTTTCCCTGGTGCTATTTGAGGCCTTTCCCCTTGTCCTACCAATAGTTGCCTGGGAAAAGAGGCTGACCTAGACCCTAGTTTCTCCAAGCATCGTCTTCTCCAGGCTAAACAATCCCAGTTCCCCGAGCTGTTCCTCACAGGACTTGTGCTCCAGACCCTTCACCAGCTCCATTCCCCTTCCCTGGACATGCTCCAGCACCTCAATGTCTTTCTTGTAATGGGTGACCCAGAACTTTAAATACACACTTGGAATAAATCTTTTTTTTCTTATCAAATTTTTACTGAAAACAATGTTTGTTTTACTAACCAATGAGAATAAAGCATGTACATTTTTTTTTTCTACCCAAGCAATTCCAAATATGTTGGCAGTGGTCAGATACTTGTGTGTTTATGTTTTGACAAGCACAAGTGCACATACATAAACAGGGAAAAGTAAAGGTACAGGAGTGTGCCAATACAAAACTACTCATTTGAGGAATTATAGCTTTCCAGGTGAATTCAAAACCCTGCAACTAAGTCTCTTAAGCCTATTTCATAATAGCACCATCTTTTTCTTGAAGAGCAGGAGAGATCCAACTTTTTCTAAATGAAAACATTTGAGTTCTCCTCACCATCCAGCTACTTCTACAACACAAACCTCCACGGATTTATCAGCCAGAGCACAGCACTGAAATCCAGGCAGCACAATGAAGTTGCAGTCTATCTTAGTAGATAGGATTTTACTGACTCCCTCTAATGGAACTATAAGGCAAGGAAGGTGCTGATTATCATATCCACAAGCAAACTTTTTTGTGAATTATTTATATTTACATTTGCTGTCATTACATTTATCTGATATTACTCACAATATAAAACTGATTTCAACACGGTAAATATTAGCATCCATAAACCTCACATTTAATTTCACCCTTGTTTGTGTCTATGCTAAAAGAATTTGTTTGACTCTTTGGAGAGGAAATACAGCATCATATGACTAACCACAAAAACAATAAGGAATGCTCATAAACAAGATATGAATACTTTTTAAAAAGGAATGTGGTATATACACAGAAAGAGAATCCTGATGTCTGACAATATGCAAGCAAGATAGAGAAGCTAAATTCATATCCTTATTCATTCCCTTGCTTCGGGGAAACAAATATTCATCTGTGTACAACTTCAGGGCATAAAGTCAGTGTTTTAGGTTCTCTATGAAAGATGAACTAGGCTTTAAGATCAAAAGAGTTTTCTAAAGGAGCCTGAAAGAAGTGAACCTTTACTTGAACACACCAGCTAAAAAGCACAGAAGAGATCTTAAGAGATAAAAAAAAAAATCATTTACAAAATCAAAAGTGAAACATTGCTCAGGCTGAACCTGTGAGACAATTCAGGTCTGGATGCACTTAACTTAACCTACAGTTACAACAGAAATACAGCCATTATCATACCAGCAGGTTTTTGATACTATTTCCTATTTAGGAAAAAAATCAAGATCATGGTAATTATAAATATGCAAAAAAATAAAAAAAAATCGAGTTCCATCTCAAGATCAGAGCACTTCTGCTGAAACAGAGATCACAGCCACAATAAAGGTGACTGATCACAATTATTTCCTGTTCAGAGAGGATTTTTTGGGAGACAGAATCTCCTAACTATTTATTAATATAACAAGTCAAAGACAGTTCACATTAAGAAGGTGCAAAGAATAATATGTTGTGATAACACACTGTAACATATACATCTTAAATGTAAGTTTGAATCTGCATAACAAAATTAAACCACAAGTTACCTTCATGGGCTAGCTCATTTCCCAAGTGTCAAAATTCAGTGATCACAAATAACTTTTTCTGTGATTAATTCTGGTTTTATTTGTACTAACAGAAATTACGGCAAAGCTCAGAAGAAAACTTCTAGTTTTCAAACAGGGACAAGTTTTCTTACAAGTTTCAATAGCTGCAACCAACGTGAAATCACAACAGGATTCAGAGGTCACTGACAGTGACATGCAGGTTTTCTCAGAATCAACCAAAACTCCTGCAGATTTTCTAACTAGAAATGTGCACATGGGCAGCTCCCAGGGAAGACTTTGTTTGAATCTGTTTATTTCCAACCACTGAGACACACGCTGAGGCTTTAATTTGTGATAACATCCATGCATCTATGCAGAGACCATAAAGTACACAAGACATCAATCTCAATTTGAGTGAAGAGGACAAGGTGGTTTGTTTTGCTCATACAAGAGAAAGGAGAAATTAAAAGTGGCTGACGTTATTTATAGCCCCCACTAATGCTCTCAGATTTACATAAAATCTTCCATAAATTCAGATCTTCATCATCTTAAATTGACTTTCTTTCTCGATAATTAGCTTTAAATTTATAGGCCATACACTGGAAAACAAACATTGTTGCAGTCAGGTTTTATGGACTTTAGATCACTATGTCAGTTAATTTAAAAAATAAAAACACATTAGGAGATATTCCTATGGTTACTTCAGAAACCTAATGAAATTATAGGGACCAGGATGTGGGCAACCATCTACAAAACATGCTTACAGCTCAAAGGCAGGGCAGAGAGAAGAGATGCTTTAGCCTAAAAAAATAAAAAAGCAAACAAACAAAACCAAACCAAACAAAATAAAACCCTAAGAGTGGAGAAAAGTTGAAAACCAGCATTCTGGGGGATGAACAAAACAAGTCTTAGGTGCCAGATCAAGTTTCAGAAAAACACAAAGTTTCTCTCTGCAGGTAGAGAGAGGAACAAAGGAAATGGAGAAATAGCTAAAATTCAGATTACAGAAAGAGTCAAGAAGGATTCTTGGACAGGAAATCTGTACTGTGTGAAAACAAGCTCCGTGTCCCTAGGGAACCTGTAAATCTGGGTGTTCCTGTTCATTTGTCAATCACAGTCATTTACTCATCATTTCCAGGTCATGTCCTCATGTAGGTGATCAGCCACTGGGGCCAAGACAACCACTGGAGATACAGACTTGACGCTTTTTTCTCTTGTGGGTTTGGGGTTTGGGGCTGACTTTTTTGGTTGATTGTTTGGCTTTCTTTGTAACAGACCTTAGTGACTGCTTGCAGACTGACCTTAAGGTAATTTTAAGATGTGTATCAGCAAAGACTCAGCTATGCGGCTGCCCACTCTTCTTTAATCTCCACAGAAGGTATCATTCATCCTCTCTGAAGGCACATCTTAGCAAACATCAGAAATCACCAAAAGAAAGCTGGTCAGTAAACAAATCAAGAGCTCAGGCATGTGACCGAGTTCCTGAGTATCAGCTGAGTCACAGTGACTGACCTTGTCTGCTCTGGCTAATGTCGAGCTGGGATGAAAGTGGCTTAAGCTAATCTTCACTGCCTGAGAGCTGTGACAAGTCACACACCCCAGCTCATTTCTGCAGCTAAGCAAGCACAGAGCGTTTTGTTCATCAGACTGACTGCACTGTAACACCAAACCACATTAGCCAGAGCTGCCTCTAGAACAGAGGGGAAGGCATGACTTACTGTGTCTGCATGTGTGACTGTGAGAAAAAGAACTGTGTGATAGCAACCAACACAATCACAGAGAAGTTCCCATTGTCGGGGGAGAAGAGTGGACAGAGCCCCCTGTCTCCTGCCTCAAAGCTTGCAGGTAAGATGAACTTGGAATTTTGTGCCATTACTTTCTTTCCTGTGTTTGAAGGTACAGGATTTTGTGTCTATTAACAGGAAAAAAAATAAAATCTTAGTTGAATCAAACCCAAAGGTTGGCTGGAAGATTTCATGAGAAGATAGTAGAAAAATGGATATCTTTTCAATTAATAAATTGCCTAATAATATCTCATGTAACTCACAATGCTTTCCAGCATATTTTTTTTTCTCCTATAACTTTTTAATGCAACAAATTCAGACAAATGTCAAATCCCCTAATGGTGTGAGTTCGGTCTGACTGAAAGAAGCCCCATGTCTCCACACTCCTCACCAAAGTAGGTGGAATAACAGTTTGTGTGGGGCTGTATTCTCTACACACCCTCGGGCAGTAAGGTACAGTACAAGCTCTATTTTCCAAGCTAGAATTACAAGACCTTTGCCCGACGGTGAGAGCAAATGCGATGGTTATAAATAGCTGTGTCTGCCCGAGAAGATTTTAGCTGCCCTCCATGAGCTTTTCATTTTCTGTGGTACGCTTGCTACCCCCAAAATTTGTAAAATGCCTCGACAGACAGAGGCAGAGTTTACTTGGGAGCCAAGAACGCTCATTCCGAAAACTCTCGGGATCCTCCGCGTGTTATTTGAAATCTGAGCACGAGATGGCGCTAAATCCTTGCAGCACCAGCACCCAAATGTTACACCTGGCTCAGGTGTCATTCCCGCAACCGGCCAGGTCAATGGATCTATATATTGGGAATTTTTTTTAAAAATATATTTCATCTATATTTCATCGAGATACTTGAAAAGAAGACTTTCATATCATGTGTTCTACTACAGAACAGATAATGCTCTAAATAATGACAGAGAAAAAAATAGTAAGTCCTGTTTTCTTATCAAGTACCTGTAGCAAGATTTCAAGAAAATTTCAAATGTACTTTTATGTAAAGGCAAAATATCTTTACTTAAAGTCTCATCTTGAATATTTCAAATTGTCTCCACCAAATACTGACAGAAAAAAAGAAAAAAAAATGAAAAAACCTAACTAACAAAACAAAACAAGCATATCTTATCCACTCAATATGCTAAAAGAGGTTTTGAAGGGTAAGAAAAGGCTGTGCACCTCCCCAGAGGAAATTGGTAACGTGACTGGCCACAAATCTCTGTTAAAGATAAGGCAGGTTACACTTTCTAATGAGACATAATGGATTAGCTGTACAGAGTCAATGGGGGAGGATTCTCCAATACATTATTTCTTATCTATAGCTGATTTAGCCACGTTTACATGAAAAGCAATCTCTGGGTATTTAAGCGGATCACTTTTTTTTTTTCCACCAACAAGCGATTACACAGTATTGCAGCTTTCACAACCCTGCATCACAATGTTTATTCATTGTTTTAATACTGGTGTTTCAGAGCCTGCAGAGACTACGAGTACCTGTGATTTGGGGAAAGCAATGAAACCACACTCTGAGTAACCTTTGCTGTAGCTTTCTTGAAAAAAAGCTTTTGATAAAGAAGGACATGAGGTCTTATATATCTCTTGTGAGAATTCTTGAATGAATTGATAATATAACATCAGAGTGGCTGGGACTGAATTTAGACTACATTAGCTGCAGCTGATTTACTCTCCTTTATAAACAGGAGAATTAAAGCTTTATATAAAACCAGCAATTTGGAACATATTGCAAACTGATGTATCAAAACATGGATATTTTCTCCTGCCTTATAGCCACAAGTTTCTATCTAGGGAGCACAGCCATTTAGAGCTTTCATCTCAGTGTCTGTTTTGGCCCTTGCCCTTCAGGGACTATGAGCCATTTTGCCACTTTTGTGGATAATTCAATAATGGACCAAACAGCACTAGGAAAGAATCACCAAATGCATAAGCCTAAGCACCAATAAGGCACATTTACAGGATCAGGAATATGACCTGAACTGAAACACAGGGCCTCCCAGCACTGTCAGAGTGACCCATGATGTGACTGTGACATTGAGGAAGAGAAATTCAGTTATGCTCAGTAAGTTATTGCAACATAAAAATAAATTCTGGTCTTCATATCTAGTGAAGATAAACTGTTATAGAGCAGCACATGGAATCTCACAGACAATTTTGCACTGTTTTATTGAGATAGAAAGAAATAAAGATGGTCAGTAAAGCAATGTCCAGCAGTGCTCTTTTGGAGTTCCTAACTTCTTTTTTTCATAGGTCTTTTCCGAGAAGGATGATTCTGCTCTCCCTGAATAAACTTCATTGTTACATAAGAGAGGCAAAGACTTAACACAATGCCAGCTTTGTGACAGTCATGAGTCTGCACCACTGCTGCAAAGAAACAAACCACTCTTATTGAAGGGGGGACTTCTGGAATGGTAATTAGCCAAGAGGCCAGGACAGCTGAGGGAGTGCTACTGAAACCTGCTATAGTGAGAGAGATGCAGGATTAATTCACTTTTTGCACTTCTTATATTAAACAGGATAGACAGGATCAAAAAGCTAAAGGGAGCCCAAAACTAGGATTCTCTCTGCTTTCCAGTGCTGCAATAATATTATTTCAAAAAATACAGAAACAGGACTGTACAATGATGACACTGAACATTGCAGCAGGACAGTGTTTTGTGTTCTGTGCTTGGCTTGTGCCGTTCAGCCTCTCTCTGCTTCTGCCTGCTCTTCCCAAGGGAGTGGCAGTAATTGCAGAGCCTCTTGGTTCCAGGCCCTTCCCCTGCACAGCCCTGGTGTGAGGCCATGCTCACCTTCCATGCACCAGCTGACACTGCTTTTCCCAACACAACACTGGGGCACAGCACATATCAGCAGGGCTTTGGCTATTCCAGGGCAGGAATAAACAAGAAGGGAGGTAGCAACCCTCTATGGCCATAACGGAGTAAATTATGTCCCCGATGCTGCTTGGATCATGTGGAGAGTTGCCCAGACACCTGTCCTAGACCTCCAGTGAGTTGGGGAAAAGGAGGGGAAACCAGACTGGTGTTGAAAAGGCTCCCAGCTTTGCCCAGGTTGTTCTAAGTTCCACTGACTCCTTCCCAAGTGGTTTAATGATACTGCAGCAAGTAGCACTATATAATAATTTTTGGTATCAGTATTACAAAAGATGCAAATGTTATCAACCACTGTAATTTTCACCACTCCTCTCTGTGACCCATGTAAGATAATTACCTCAAAGCTGAAAGACAAGAAAAATTCAAAAGCCGAATTAATACACCGCCTGTGGATTCCTGCCAGTTTTAATTACTCTTTAGCATGTTCAGAGATGTTTCAAAGGCGTTCTACTTCACTTCCCATTCTCTCCCTCTCACACCTTGGGCATGTTTTCTCTGTACATGAGGTCCAATTCTTTATCTGGAATATCTGGTATGTGATTCATAGTCTTGGTGTTACATACAAGTTTAAAACAAAACTGAAATAATACATAATTCTTCCTAAGGTTAGAGAGTGCCTCAGTGGGTAGCAGGGAACATGATGTTTCCACATTCCAAATACTGGAAGTTTACACTAGGCAAAAAGAGATTTTGAATTGTTAGAAGTAGCAAAATTGCATTAAAACACTGTGCATACTAAACATGCTTAGTCTATCTGGGTGAAAGTCGGCATCATCACAGAAGGAAGACAGCAAACTGTGGTTGTTGAAATACAGCCACAGTGAAAAGTGTGTGCTAATTACATTGTGCATGGGACTCCAAACTCTTTATCTCCCTTTCTGCTAAATGGTTAATTTTGTTCAGCCAACTCCCTGGAAAACTGACATCATCATCAGTGCTCAGCACACGCATGCTGTAAAGAGCTGTGTCAGTGTTGTACAGGTGGCATGACCTGTTTGGTCACCAGAAACCCTTATCAGATGTTGGATCACTAAGGCACCCAAACTGACCAGCAAACTCCCAATGACCAAAACCTGTAGCACTTTTCCTATTTCTAGAAGTAATCAAAGAATCATTAGAGACAGAAGAAAACCTATTAAGTTTTTTGACTGTGACTTTTTGTTTAATATTTGCTTCCTTGGAGACTTCCTGTACTAGACATTTTTGCAATCATAAACACAGCATTAAAGACTGTTTTTTAAACAGGAGTCAACATTAATATGACCTAAAACACTTTTACCAATATAAATGACCTACGCTGCTGTTTTGCTGATAGAATTAAAGTAGACAAGAAGTGTTTCGAGTGATTTTTAAATCTTTGGAGAAAGAACGTATTGTTTTTCCCTGCTAGCAATATAATGTTTTCGTTAACCTAGAAAATCCCCGGTATGCAGGAATGAAGGAATATCCTCAAAAAAAACCCCACGCCGGCTAGCATGTTCTAGTTAACAACCTAAGCACAGTTTCAGCCAATAGTTCTAGTAATAACGATAAGGAGAATAAAACTCAGAAAGCGAGGGCGCGTTGCCCAAAGCCTCGCAGCTGGCAGGGAGGATTCCCTGGATCACCTGCCCGGGCGGGGGGGCGGGCGCTGTCACGGGGGGGCGGGATCAGCATCAGGATCGGGATCGGGATCAGCTGCGGGCTCTGAGGGAGGGTCTGTCCCAGGGGCTGGGGCGCTCCCCGGGCGTCTCTCGGTGCTGGGAGGCGGCGGAGAGCGATCCCGGCTATCCCGGTTATCCCGGCGCGGCGCTGTGGAGGCTCCGTGGGGAAGGAGGAGCAGGAGCAAGGCAGCGGGGCTCTGGGGCGCTTCGGCCGGAGGGTGACCGGGGGTCCCGGAGCCCTCCCGGGTCCCCGTTGTTCCCCCTGCCCGCCCCAGCGGTGCGAGCCGAGCGCTCCGCTCCTCTCCGCTCCGCCGGCAGGACTTTGGGACGGACAGACGCGGCTCCTGCAAGTTAAATATTTATTCTCGCAGCGAGCAAAGCTCCGAGACTCGAGTTGGGCTGGCGGCTCGGTAAATAGAGCGCTCTGTTGGCGTGGAACAGTGGGTGCAGAGCTGAGGGGAATGACATCCAGCTGCAGCCAAGCGCTCTGAAGGGGCAGCCAGGTGTTCTCCACCCCTCCACCCCCCGGTCTGGGTTCGATAATTCACTCCAAAAAAAGAGGTATGTGGGTCGTCTGGGTCGTCGCAGTGGGGAAATAAGATTGTTCAAAGGATGTCGAGGGGGGAACAGCTGGAAGATGAAAGTGGCTGCTTTAGCAGTACGGAGATAAGGGGGGTGGGAGTGTGAGGGGATGTCAAGGGATCTCCAGTTCCATCGGCCAGCACTCATGTTATCGTGCTGCTGTGATAAAAATACCTCCCCCTTAAGACTTGCAAGAAGGTTCAGGGATCGCAGTCCTTTGTGTATCGTCATTTGTTCAGTTTTGCATGGGGCAAAATAAGATGCAAAGTATCAGTTTGGTGTGTCGGTGACTGCGGATGTCACTGTACAAAGTGCAGTGCAACACGTGCTTTTGAAGATTTGCGTTGTATTTCCACAGCCATCAAGGGCATTTGTAATTTCAGATTTTTAATCTGAAGGTTTTGGCGGGGGGGGGGTACACTGAGGGGCACTTTTCTGTAGTTGTTTTGGGGTTTTTTGAACAGGAGTCTGTGAACAGGTGTATAAAGGACTGAAACTTTTATGGAAATGTGGGAAGAGTAGATGGGAGACCAAAGAAAGCAGAATTTCAGCTTTCCAAGTTCATTAATTTACTTTGCTTTTGTTCCTGGTTTTCACTTGGGTCTGCTGTGTGAACTTGTGTAAAACCAATGAATCTTTACACTTCCTTCTATCTTCCTAACAGAGAAAGACTTGGAGTAAAATGCAGTATACTAAGACAGTGAAAAGACAATTTGGGACAACCCAAAGCAAATATGTGTTGTTTTTAAACGATATGGATTTTCCATCCACTTACTCCTAGTTCCAATTGGGAGCAATTATAAGGGCCTTTTGAACCTAAAGGAAACCCAGTGTAAATTAGAGTCAGCTTCCTCTTGAGCACAAATATAGCTTGGTACCAGAATATGAGGAAAAATAATATGTAAGAAAAATAAAGTAATCTGTAGTATATACAATAATTTCAAGTCCCCAGTAACAAGACAAGGTGAGGGATAGTTCAGAACTAGTTTTACCACTGATTGCTAATGTTTATATCTGTTGTAGAGACACATGACACACCTGTAACTGTTTTGAACTAATCTTCGCATAAATACTTTATTTACCTAAGCCAGGTAGCAATCAAGTGTCTTGGCAAAACATAGAGCAGTTTATCTATCATCCATCTGAGACTCTGCCCTATGGAAGGCCCAAATTAAAGGGCAGAACTGGTTAATCTGTGTGACTGAAGCGTGGTAGGAATTGGGCTGGGAACATTGTTCCCCGATTCCGTCTTCCCGTGCTGCTTTCAGCCCCTGTCCCAGAAAGTAGAGGAATTAGGAATGGTGGCAGAGGGCACTGCTCTACCATCTTGATTTCACTCCACCAACCCTATCCATGTGAGGATTCTGCTATAGGCAGGGAGGACAGGAAGGAAGTAGGGAAGGAATAAGCAAAGATAAGACAATAAGCACTATCCTCCCCTCACTCCTGCTGTATCTGATCTCACTTCATCTTTCTTCACATGGAACCAGCAGTGATCGGGGGGGTGTGTATGTAGCAAAGGGAGAATATATTGGTGTGGGCATAGACTAGAGAAGTGCTCTCTGGGCTCTTGAATCAATTTTCCCAGTTTCCTGTCATGCTTGTTACACCATGGACTGACCATGCAGGCTGTAAGGCAGCATAATGTGACTCCCTGTGGAAAAGTGTGTTTGAATGGAGGATGGGGAGAAAACAGATGGAAAGGAGTAAGTGGAGATCTTAAGAATCACCTTCCCTGAACACTTTGATAAAGTCAGAACACAGGCAGGAAAGGGAGAATGTTCTATGAGTGAAAAAAACCAGGAAAATGAAACAGAACAAAAGTTAGTGAGCCACCTTTTTGTTTTTCCATGTGCAGCCCTGCTTCTGGCCCTCATTTACCTAACTTATTTCCTGTTTGGCTCTTTCTGGTCTCTCTTTTCAAAACAAACAAACAAACTCCCACAAAACCTTATAATGCACTTGTCCCTAGACACTACTTTCCCTCTTATTAGACTACTCAGAGTCAGACCAGAAACTTAGCTCATTTTCCCCACAGCTAAGGATTTGTTTGAGCTCAAACAGCCTTGACCTGGTAAGATTAGCAAAAGATCACCTCATATAGGTAAAACAGAGCCTCAGTGGGGCTTTGCTTATTAGCAAAAAATCCACCTTCCTCCTGTTCCCTTTCCCCAGAAAAGATATTTACAGGAATAGGATGAAACCATCTCCTGGCTTTAGAAGTCTATAATACCATGATTTAGTGTTTATCAGAGCAGAGAATGATGGATAAGGAAATGTGTTTTGTGATAATGATCCCTCATTGAACATTGGTTATCATTGAACAAGCTGTACAAAGAACAGTGTTTCTGTGTTTTCCAGAAATACCCAGTAGTGTAGAAATACTAATACAGCAGAAGATGACATTTAGGGCAGTAGATTAGAACCTCCAGAAGTCACTTTTCTGACAGTGAAGTTTCATCATTCAAGTATTTGGAGACGTTTATCACCTGTTTGCCACCTCATCCTCAGAGATCATTTCAACTTCTTAAGGTATGATCTTGAGATTCTCTTAAGGTGCTGAATGAAGTTCAGCAGCAGTGGCTGCCCCTGGAGGCACACCTGATCCCTTCCCAGACTTCAGTGCATGTGTATGAAATAACTTTGCTTCAGTGACTTGACCCCTAGAAAATTAAGAAAGGTTGAGCCATGAATTATTTTAAGTTCTCTGAATTTTGCCCAGTTTACTTTGTTCAGTGCCATCAACTCACCTATTACTTTGTAGAGATGAAGAAACCAAGACTCCCACTTTGGACAGTCTGGCCTTTAACTATGTCCAAGCAGAGGCTCAGAGGTTGTAACGTGTCTTTGATAAACTGTGATAGCTTGAATTTCTTCCTGTCACACCTTTACAGGATTTCATAGTTTTCTTTTAAATAGATGCACATTAAGCAACAAAATAAGTGCCTTATTGTTTTTTGGGGTTTTTTAAGCTAGATGCCTCTGCCTGTATGTTTTAGCAGGATATTTCTTTTCCAGTCTCTGTAACCTTTAACCTTACAGTTACCTCTTTTGTTTCCCTGCATCTTCATGCATTTATTTGCTATAAAGCCAATTCCCAATAGCTCTTATTTGGCAATTCATTGGTGTAGAGAACAAAGAATTTAAATTACAAAGATAATTTCTTTCTGAAATAAACATAAGAAGTAAACCCTGGTGGCACTGTTGCCAGTTTAGGTCAATTTGTGTTTATGCTGTGCATCTATCAAGTTACAATGTAGTGGTTTAAAAGACTGTAAGCATGACCTGGATTTTAAACTCTAATTTGATAACCTGTAAAGCAAGATTTTTATGAATATTGTGGAGCTCACTAGTATTTCTGGAAGTTCTGTGACCCCAAGTTGCTGAGGGCAAAAAGCTGTGTATTTTTATACTGATCAAAAAGGAAGGTTTCTTACCTTTGCATGCATAAGACAGGACATTATTTCTCTGTCAGATTGCCAACAAACAAATGGGTAACCATTAGTAGTTTTCTCAACTCTGTGTATGTGATGCATAAAATATATTCTTATCTTTATTTTATATCCACATAAAAATGTGTGTTTATATGTTTAGCTGAGTTTTCTGGGTAAAATCTGAAGTAACTGAAGATAAAAATTGAGAATAGAATACAGGGGAAAATGCAACACTATGGTTTAAAGAGGGGAAAAGATAAGAAACCTATTAGTGACCAGATAGCAAGTGGCAAACAGCATTCTTTGAATGCTAAATGATGGATCTGACTTCCAAAAAGTTCCAGTGGTAGAGTGTGAACTGATGATTTTCTGGGAAGTCTTTTGCATACATAACATGTATGAATATTCATAGAGGATGATTCATTTGTTGGTTAGGTCTTCATACTCTTTAAGATCAACAGATTGTGTGCCAGTTAAATAATTACTAAAGATAAATCTAAGATGTTGCATTCTAATCTGGATTTTCAGCACTTACAGTATGGGAACTTTATCTTTTAAAACAGGTCTGGTTGGTCTCCCCAGTCAGAGGTGACTTAACTAGGAATGCCTTTTTATTTCTTTCTGTACTGCTCATACAAAAAAGTAATTTTGTTTCCAGTTTGCACACTTTCAACCCAAAGTTTATTTCAGAAGTCTTAGTTGGACAGGGGAACATATTTGCCAAGCGTCTGTTGAAAATAGTGAATGATTTTTATTCCACTACAGTATAGCGCAGATGGAAATATCTGCTTTAATAACACACAATCAGAACATCTTATTCTAATGACATTGCAGTAAGATTTATGAATGTGTTTTTCTGTGATGATGACAAACTAATGCACATAATCCAGTCAGCTCCAATACAGAAGTATTCTGACGTTTCGCTCCAGAGAAAAAAAATGCTCTAGTGATGACCTTGAGGAGGAAAATCTGGTATTTTAAATAGGAAACCAGCACAAACCATCCTAGGAAGAAAAATTTTTGTCTTTCTTCTGGATGGTGGTTGCTGTTTGCAGTATTAGACAGGGGATGTATTAAGATCTTGCCTAAAACTTCTCCATCTTTTATTTAAAATTTCATCATTCTGTAATTCATATAAAATTTCTATTAGGTTGTCTTTGGTGTGAATGCCTTAGAGACATTCTGGCCAGTGTTAATCTAGGAATGGAATGGTGACCTCCTAGGAGTGCAAGTAGGTGATCTGAAAGCATGCCTTCCAAACTCAACTATTCTGTGACTCAATTATTCTGTAATAACTTTCCCTTCCTAAAACTGTTCTCCTCAGATTCAAGTGCAGGCCTCTTAGCTGAAGTTTAGTATTAATTCCATTCCTTTCTTTCTTGTGGAAAACCTCTTTTTCCCAATTTTTTTATGCCCAGCCTAAGGTATGAAGTTGTGCTTTGGTTTATTTATGACTGTAACCTGTCTATAGACCCTGCAGTGAGGGTACAAATGAGAAATCACATAAGCCTATGTCTTCTTCCCATGGTCTTGCCATCACTCCCCGAACGTTTTCACTGGCAGATTGATGGTCATATACACATATAGATGTAAAGCGTTTGCTGTAAACGCCTTTGTAATACATACTTGAATAATTGTTTCAAGAATGTAAGAGGAACAAATCTTAACATTCAGAGATTGCTTACCTGGACCAGAAGCACAGGCTGGTCGTAAAATATGAGTGAAAGTAGGATATGTGATTCTCTTAAAAATGTGTTCATTACCTCTCAAAAAAAAATAAAATAATTAGAATTAGTGAAGTGACTATTTTCTTTTCTTGAGAGTAATCTTCTGTAACGAAAAGTATATGTACAAAGCACTTTAATGTTAGGACAGATTATATTGAACCTGAAAATCTCAGTGATAACCATTAAAAATTATTAATTGTTTCATGAATTAAAATGTTCTTCAGTTTAGAAAGCTGAATGAACCCAAAGTAGTAATTTTGCCTGACACTCTGAAGTGTAGTTTATAGTCTGATCTAGCAAACTTCATATGTACAAAAGCAAAATTGTATTCGAACCTTTTGTTACCAGAAGAAAGACGAGTTGTTAAAACAAGCTTTTGTGCAAGAAAAAGATCTGTTCTGGCCTGCTTTTGCATACTGTAGTGCTGTTAAAAGTACTTAATAGCCCACAATAGTTACTCACCCATGCTTCAATCCAGTGCGTGAAACATTTTGTAATAGTTGTAAATTAGCCTAAGGATTAGAAAAGTGTTTCAGGAATTGTGGCCCAAATGTCTTTGATTGCCTTCTCCGTTTTAATTGGGAAATTTGGTAGCATCTTCAGTTTCCTTTGTAGATTGTGAAGTGCAGCTGGTTCCCATTTCTCGTAACCCACTGGCAAAAGATGGGCTTTAGAAGACTGCATTTCAATTTCTTATTTAACATGGGGAGAGGAGTTTGCCTTCAGACTAAATGATTTGTTATAAAAGGAATTCATACTCTACAATGAATTTAGCATGGATTCACCAGTCATTTGTAGTTTTTATTTAATCAAAGCTTCTGATTATCCAGCACTAATTGGGAACGGGACTAGCAGCTGCTCTCTTCCTTTGGAAACCCAGATTTGGGTACTTAGAAGAAGAGCTTCCAAATTAGCAGCGACTGATAAAAGTGCCATGCTAGGCAGCTTGCCTGGTTTGCCAGGCAGTGTGCTCATAAATATAATTTTACTGTAACTGTATTTTATTTGCTTTTCTTAACTAACAGAGCAAACAGTACTGTTTACAGCACAGTCATGAAGGAAAACAATCCCTTATCATTAAGGACTAATACAGAAGAAAAAAATTCTTCATGACAGAACAGTGTTTTAGTGTTTGTCAGCATGACCATATTCTTGTTTTCAAGTAGGAAAGGACTGGATATATATTATTTTGGAATGAATAAAACTGTCTTGTGTATTTCCACTGAGTTTTTGAAAACCACTGAAACACAGGGAACTAAGTCTCTCTTACATCAAATCAAATTTTCCTTACAAATTTAGTATGAAAGTATAAAGATGTCATGATTACTGGTATGGAAGCAGACTTTAATCCATTTTCTGGAAAATTAAATAAACTAAAGAAACTGATAATAAAGTCTGATTTACTTTTCTTTCCTGAAATAGAAGAAAAAATTACTTTCCTGCAATGGACAGTCATTTGAGTAGTTCATTCTTTTTTCTATTTTTTTTTAATTTTGATTTTCTTGCTCTGTCACTTGGCCCCATATGCAAGAAACTTGCGAGATACTTTTCATACAGACAAATCAGCTGATAGTTGTTAGAGATTAAAGGACTTTGCAAGTCATTAGCCTGAAATAATTGCATTTTGTGGTTGTTTTACTAAGCAAGTCTAATAAAGACATTGTTATCAAATAGTAAAATATGTGATCAAGTTACTGCCTCAGGAAACTCCATCGGTTTATTCACAATCAGACTGAATATGAGTAGTAGAACTTTCAAACAGTTCCAAAAAGCTGCTCTGAGTCTTAGCATGAAATCCTCTGAAGTGAGACAGGATATATAAAAGCCTGACACTCAATATGCCCTCAGGTGTCACTGCTGGTTTTGACAGTGTGTTTTATGACTTCTGGCCTTGCTATAATGACATTTGGGGCATTTAAAGTAATATAAGAATTCTGTTCTATTCCAGTACAAAGGCGTCAAATGCATTTATTTCAGAGCCAGTAAAATCTGACTAACTTTATATTGCTTCAGGTACTTTTATACTGTAGCACTTGCCGTAACAACTGCAATTTTTATTTCAATAATATGAAAGTGTTTTACTTTGAACTGGAAGTAGCACAGATTTTAGGCTACAGGTTTTTTGGTAAATGCTTTTGGGTCATTGTTCATGTTCAATTAGTTACTCAAAATAATTACCTAGAAAGGAACCTAGAGAAATCCTATGTATGCAGCGATATAATAGCTTAACTTTTGGTTTTTTCATGCCATAATGGGAATTCACTATTAAAAGACAAGGAAAAGGATCCTTTGCACATACACCAGTGACGAATTTTTGCTGATAGCATCTGAACTTCAGATGTAAATATGTATATAAAAACTAGAAGAATACTGAATTTATGAATGGGTCTGTTTCTAGGTTCAGTTCATGTTAAGAAAGACAATTTTTAATTTAGAAAGCTTCCAAAAGCTTTCTGCATCAAACCTGAGCAAACCTGTAAGCCAAACTGACTGACTTGGAGTATGGTTGCTTTAGAGACTCATATGGGGAACCAGTTTTACTGAGCAGTTACTCCCTATCTGGAAATGACACATACTTTCAAAGTTTTGCAAATTCAGATAGTCATCCTGATGCATGGAACTGTGGCTCTGATTTTTTCTTATCTCTGTCTTAGTCCTTCGTATCATGTATAATTTATAAGGAGAAATCTACATTGATGTCACTTACCCTTGATAATGTGATTTGACATGGAAACTTATTCATTCTCCATTTTTATAGAACTGATAATAAATGCCTTGAAATGGTTGGCAGAAATGGCATGATGGGCTTTGTGGGTGGCAAGAACTTGAGAGCACCTGTCATGGGTGATACTAAAAGATGCTATATATAAGAGAAGACTTTCAGGTTCTCTTTTGCATCCTGTGCCATTGGATGAATCTACTTTATGGAAGTAACATGGTGAGCACTTTTGAACTCTTTTAAGTGTATAAAAAATTTTCAACAGATACTCAAAACTGGATGTACAATTATCTTATTTTTTAATTACCTTATTATGACCTAACTTACTTGTTTCAGTTGTGGTGATAGAGCCAAAACAGTAACAGTGCACACAGATGAAAGTGAAATGAAAAAACTCAGAGTGGGTTTTCAGTGAGGTAATCCAGTAAAGATCCTTCACTAGGTAAACATGTGCTTCTGTGAGCAAACGCAGCTCCTCTATAGAATAGGTCATGGAGGAGACCTATATATCTTGTCACACATTCTTTATGGGCTTTTATTCTTTATGTGTTCCCCCTAAAGTCAGCTTCTGGTTTCAGTGCATGCTTAATCTGTCTCTAGGCATTTTGCTTTGCTATTCATTTTTCTTCTAGGATCCACTGGAAGGACAAGGATAAAGGATGTTGCATTATTCTTGCCACCTGTAATAATGTTTCTTCAACTGGGTGATATTACAAGTTTCTCTTACCTGTGTGAATCTTCAAAGTACTAAATATTGTTCTTGCATATCAAGTTACTGCTCTGTCTGCCTTGCAGCATTACCTCTCTGTATAATGCCTTTTTTTATTTCAAAATTAGAAAATTATGTTACTCCATTAAGTGTGGAAAATAAATATGAGAGGGGACTGTATCATCCTCTGATTAGGAATTCAGCTGTGGCACAATGTGTGATACAGCAACTTCCTTAGTGTTGGCTAGTTCTATAAGGAGTAAGGATTCCTATGTTCTGAAAAATGGAGGAGCAAAGCCAATAAAATATGTAATTTTAAACCAGGTTTTAACTTGCCATAAAGAATTTTTGCCTCTTGGTTATGATGTCCAGGTGTTAGAAAGATAAATTACTCGCTGGTAGAATTGCCTTGTTAAAGTTTAGGGCTTGACGTGCTTCAGGGATCTCAGACCTAAGGGATCTGAGCTTGGGAAGAAGGATGTCCTACTGACAGGGGACACAAAGAATGCAGAATTTACAGGCCACAGGGATTTTTGACAGAACTCCCAAGGTAAGGGAGAAACTAATAAAGCCAACCCAGCAACTGTGCTGCAATCAGCTCCAGCTGGGTAAAATGTAATTTTGGTGGGGGAGAGCAGGACCACCAACTCACAGACCATGACCCAAGAAACCCACAAGCATAAGAAGTGAGGGAACCATTAACCAGTAGAAGACAGAATACTAATTATTTAGAGAACTGGATAATGAACATTAATGCCTTTATTTGCTAAGATGTATAAATAGTGAAAAGTTTTGGTCGTTGTGCTGGCTTTTGGATTTGCCACCCAGCACCCCTCTCTGCAGAACTGAGAATAAATCAAATGCCTGGCCTCTGTTTGTGGACTGGCCTCTTGCACACCAGGTGAAAGAACCTCTTTTGGCACAACAGTTACACCTATTCTACAGGAAGAGAAAAACTTGAAGATGGCTTTTCCCAAAGATATTTTCATTAATATTCAGGAAGCAATCAATATAAGAATGTTTGGGTTATAAGCCCGGGCATAAAACTGGCACAGCTGTTAAAATTTTTATTTTCATTCACTCGTTGAGTACTGTGGGATATGGTGCTTTCATAGTGATCCCCTTGTTGTTCCTAATTTCATGCTTTTAATCCAAGCAGATTCAATTTTGTTGAATTTGCTGTTTCTAGAAGTGTATTTTTCTTTTCTTTGTTTCCCACACACACTTCCCTCAAAATAGCTACTGAAGCTTCCAATTTATACAGAAGTACTTGATATTGTCATTCCTGTTGGTATGAATTCAGCATATTTGTGTACACAGATGCAGAGTGGGTAATTTTAAACCAGTCTAGTGATGTTTCCAGTTATTTGTAAATTGCTGCACAGAGCTGCACATAATGTTTTCAAAGAGCGGAAAAGTACTAATAATGAAAAAGTTGTTTTTATAGTAATCCTTTTTAAGCCTTATGTCTAAAGCTGAGTTTAAACTTCATAAAGGCCTTTGCATCACATTTGTAAAGCTGAGACAAATTCAGGACAGAGCTTTATAATCTGAGTAACCCAAGAGTAGGTGATTTCATAATAAGAAATATCTCTCTTTACTGTATCTATGTTGAATTGTTTCTCTGTGCAGTCTAACCCAGACCTCAGTTTTTTACCTTAGAAATCTTTTGGATGAGAATGGCCTCTTTTGATTACAGGAAATCAGTTTTCTAGCTTGTCAACCCTGCCCTTTTTTCTGATGTTCTGTTGCAGAAAAACACATCTCGGCTATCTCAGTATCCACTGGTGCCAATTCCTTTACTGGTCCTCACCTGTTCTAGTGTCTGCCCATTTTAACGAACACTTAGTGCTCTCCACTCTTCTAAACCTCCAAAGTGAGTTATTTCTGTAAAGATTCATTGCTGTTACTCTGCATGGGAATATTCACATCTTCACCTATGTCATCATATGATTCTTCTGAGGCATTTTTCTAAAGGTCAGAAATATCCTGCAACTTGAGTGCTGCCTTTAGCCTTGGGCGTCTCATCTCAGCAATGGTACAAGACGACAGGAAAAAGCATTTAGAGAAGCAGAAAACGTGTTGTAAAATATGGATTGGGTGTGCTCAGCAGAGAGACTTGCAGGGTAATAGCTCTTCAGTTCAACAGTGGTGTCAGAACAGGGAAAGGGGAACAAGACTGGAAAGAGACTGCAAGATAGGATCATGAAAAAGATTGACTACTGTCTTGTTTTTTGTTTGGGTGGAGTTTTTTTTTTTCTGTAATGTCAGAGCATTCACTGAAAAATTATAAAAAAAATTATTTTAAAAGAAATCAGATGAATCTACAGAGGGTGGGTCCTTCAACATTCATGAAACATCATGGTTCCTCCCCACTCTGTGTTCCATAAAGTCTCAAGCTTGCTGATTATTGGGAAAGAGCAGCAGACTGATCACTGTGCAGCTGTGTTGCACTGAACATCACTGGCCAGAGAGACCTTTAGTCTGAATGAGCACAACTGGTCTTATGGTGTTGTAAGAGTTCCAAAAATACAGAGCTGTTTCTGCCTCTGAGTCACATGAAGTTGATGGGTACCTGTCTGGCTTATGCTGCAGGCAATAATAAATAGAGGTCAAGGCACTAGGACCAAGGGCTGCATGGGCTCTGTAAACTACACCATTTGGCTGAGGAGTGTTTGCTCTTTGTTGGCAAAGCAGCTCATTTTTACAGTGGTTCTCTGTGTACACCAAGGAACAGATTTGAAAATTAACATTTCTTTGAGATTCCAGATCTTCTGGCCCTATGTTAGCACTGACCTCCTTCAGTGATGTGCCTTGTGTTTTCAGATTAATATTCTGAATGGTACCTGCAGAATTTCATGCAAAATCTCTGGTTCACAGTGCTTATGTACACTTTTATATCCCTGATGGGATTTATACGCATGTACTTGGATTAATAAACTAAGTTATTAGTAATGCTTGTTCTGCTGGATGGTTCTGTAAGAGCTTAATGGTCAAGAATCACAGAATCATAGAATGGCCTGTGTTGGAAGGGATCTCAGAAATCATCTGGTTTCACCCCGTTTTCCATGGGCAGGGACACCTTCCACTGGACCTGGTTTCTCAGAGCTCCATCCAACATGGTCTTGAACATTTCCAGTGCTGGGACATCCACAGCTTCTCTGGGGAACCTGTGCCAGTGCCTCACTATCCTCACAGTAAAGAATTTCTTCCTAATATCTAATCTGAACCTCCTCTTCTCTCAGTTTGAAGCCATTCCCCCTTGTCCTGTCACTCCATGCTCTCGTAAAATGTCTCTCTCCATCTTTCTTTTTAGCTCCCTTCAGGTGCTGGAAGCTGCAAGCAGGTCCCCTCAAAGCCTTCTCTTTCCCAGGCTGAGCAACCCCAATCCTCTCAGCCTTTCCTCATATGAGAGGTGCTTGTTCCCTCTAATCAACTTATTTCCATTTACACAACTTACTGAAATGCATAAAGGCAAACAAAACTTGGACACGGGGATTTTCCATAAGGAGTTGTCCTGATCCACTCAGTTGTCCCGGCCAGGCTGAAAAGCCTTTGTTTCAGAGAGTTTTGAAAAGGCCAGGAACTACTTATGAACCATGTTATTCCTAATTCTAAAGGTTTAAAGAGTGTTGGTGGTGGTTTTGTTTTTTTTTCAGCAGTGTAGTTTGTCTAAATGTTTAGTATTTTTATAGAGGATAACTTTGAGAACTTTTGCTAATCATGTGCACCTAATGTCTCTCCTTTCTGTCCCTCTGCTTTACTCCAGGGAAAGAGTTAATTTGTGCATGAATTCTGTGTTTACTTTTATTATAACTTCTCACCTTTGAAATTACTAGAGCATGAATTTGCCTTCATGGGGCGAGGGCTGGGGGGAGGTGTGGTGTGTGCAGTTTCCCAGGGATTGGATCTGGAGTTAAGTAACTTCAAAGATCCAGTTGAAATGTTGACCTTCATAGGAGAAAATGTGAAGCTGTGACCTTGAGGCCAGTGAACACCTGAAACTGGAAGGAAAAGAAAAAAAAAACCATAGTTTATTTGAAATGTCAGAATTTTGAGGATCTAACTCTTCCTGATTCTGAAACTCTTAGAACTAAATGTGAACTGTAGTACCAAATCTGACTTTTGTTTACCATCCATCTTTGTGTTTATTTTAAGAGCAGAAATGTTTGAATTTTGGTTCAGAAACTTCCCTCTCATGTATTTTACCAGCTAATGCTTTGTTCTGCTGAAGTTGAAATCCAAAACATTAATTCCTTGTGGTTTTTTATTTTTTTTTGTTTAAATTATAACTAGTTAGCAGTTGGAACTTGTTAAATGACAACTGAACTGAAATAATTAGGGGGGTTTTTCTTGTTTGTTTCACTTAATACAGTAACAAATAATGAATGAAATTTCTATTTTAAGATTTGTGAAGTTGGAAGCTATTGCATTTTCCTTTATACTGTGTATAACACTGAAAACTTATAATGTCTGATAATTTAAAATTAAATTAAGAAGGGCTTTCTTGAGCTTTATGAACAATGCTTAAAGCAACCCTGAAGGAATGAAGGGTTTTCAGTTGCTAGAACTGTTGGAAAGAGGAGCTGAAGAAAGCTCACTTTGCACATGCCATTCTGTCAGCGTCAGCTTTTATATGTAAGGATGAGACTTTGTACAAACACAAGTAATGAAATTTGGTTATGGTACCAGTAGTAACTGCAGCTCAATATCCGTGAGCCCTGTGGAGGAGTTACTGTGAGGTGATTTGTGGTCTTAAAGCATCATAAAGTATCAGTCAGGTTTAGCATTTTTTAAAGGGTCCTTTCTCTTTTCCTCCCCCTCTTCCCCCAAAATTCAGACTTGTATTAGCAAACTTAATGGGTTTATTTTTGAAAAGAAATGTTTGGCTTTGACTTTGCTACTTCACAGTGCAGTAAATTTAACTACATTCCATTCTCTTCATACCTGAAATCAAATTATTTAGCATAATATGTTTAAAAGCATCATAATCCTTAGTGCTTATCACTCCAGCTTTTCTCAGTAGCACACAAAGGTGGTGGTTTTACAGTGCCAGGGTAATAGCCAGCTGCCTGCATAAGCCAGTTTAGCTTATTAACTTAGCTTGTCTTCATTGTGGAGGTATTGTATGAGTTCTGTGATTCACCTAAGGATGTCCCTCCATAGAAGGACTCCCAACAATATATTGACTAGTGACTTTAGCAGTTCTACCAGCTACCTGAAATGGTTACGGGTCTTTGGTCAACTTTGGCTAATCTAAATTTCTCTCTAGAGCTTCCCCCTCTGCCTCAGTGTGGATACCATACTTTTTAGCTGAAAATAAAAATAGCCTTGTTTTCACTTGTTGCATAATGGGTAATCAATGAAAGAAGGGCTCTTTTTACCCTTTTGCCTATTCAAATGAAGCATATGAAGGGGAAATAGAACAAGTAGTGCCTGTATTAAGACATAAATTAAATTTAAGCCATAATCATAGAATTAAAGAATGGTTAGGATTGGCAGGGACCTGAAAGACCATCTCATTCCAACCCTCCTGCCATGGACAGCAACACCTTCTGCTAGATCAGGTTGCTCAGAGCCCCATCCAGCCTGGCCTTGAACATTTCCTGGGATGGGGCATCCACAGCTTCTCTGGGGAGCCTGCTCCAGTGCCTCACCACCCTCACAATAAAGAATTTCTTCCAATTATCTAATCTAAACCTATTCTTCTTCAGGTTAAGGTCATTACCCCTCGTCCTGTCCCTACATACGCTTGTAAAAAGTCCTTCTCCAGCTCTCTTGTAGCCCCTCTATGTACTGGAAGGCTGCTGGAAGGTCTCCCTGAAGCCCTTTGTTCTCCAGACTGAACAGCCCCAACTCTCTCAGTCTATGAGATGAATAGGATTTCTGGCTGGATAGCCCTGGAGCATCCTGTGTTGGTCGGGTTCCTTAGGCGGTCGTTCTAGTGATCATCAGGAATCCTTCTGCTCCCAGCAGCTGTGCATGCTTATTTAGGACTGACTAAGGATTGTCTTAATTAGAGAGTTATGCCAGGTTCTGAAAAGCCAGGATGCAACTATGTATTTATAACTCTGTACTTGATGGTGTCTTGAGTACTGTGGAGCCAGTGGGAGAGGTGAATCAGCAAATTGTGTCTGGGTACAACAGAGCATGTAGATGGGGGAGAAACAAGGTGGGAAACAGCAAGGGTGGAAACTGCGCGTTTCTTCATTCCAGGGCAGGAGTCATCTTGCAGCTGAAGGAAAGTGGGGAGGACTTCTGAGGCTTACCCAGAGCACTTCGTATTTCATTATACCATTAAGTACAAAGCAATATAATGCTTGAATTTGAGTATTTAAACAGTTTGCAAACATGTATTTATTCATCCCAGGAAAAAAAGGTGGTGGTTGTTAATTATTAGTTGTGTCTGCTAAATGTTAAGAGGAATTTGTAGGCCACAGACAAGATCCAAAGATCTGGATTTCTAGAGTGCTTGTCAAAAACCACACCCCTCTCCATTACTGATAAAATTGGCCATCTCATTATTAGGAGCAACCTTGGAAAACCATCTGAGCTGCATAAATGTTAATGTTCTTAGCTGCTGGTTCAAGCCAGCCATGAAAGATTCAGATTTAATTAAAGCTTTTCATAATTCTGAAGGACATCTTGTTCATAGTGAATACGTCTGTAAAGTACTATGTTCTTTTTGGACACAGTAAGCTGCAGTTTTATATACACAATGTAGGTTAAGAAATTTGCAAGGGATATTGAGTCTAAGCACAGTAGTTCTACCAGAGCTTTTTCATTTTATTTGAAATGCAAAACTCAAACTGGGACTTACAGGATAAAACTAGCTTAGCAAAATAAATTTAAGGTATTCAGACCAGTTTGCTCTGTCTGCACTTCCTGGAAGATCTCATTACTTAGGTAATTATAACAAACAGGGTTGCAATATCTCTGTGGGCTGGGCTCTAAATTAGTATGAGTGTGTGGCTTAGAAGGGACGATAATAATTTAGACTCACATCTGCTTAATCGTAAAACTTTGGATATGAATAGTGAGGAATTTTTACTGATCAGGCAAAAAAAGTAAAAAAGTCTTTTCTTCTTAGGGACCTCAAAAGGTGAGTAGATTGGTTCTTGTATTTTGCTGGCATATAGATTAATCTAGTAAGTCCTGAAGGTTAGAATTTGCTAATATCAAAGTTTGTACTATCATGTTAGATGCAGTTTTTGTTCAGTCCTTATGAAAGCTGAAAAAACCTTTTTTTTTTTCCCCCAAATATATGTATATTTTTACATTGTTAAATAAGTCTTCATGTTCTGCATCTGTTGATGTCATTTAGGAATGAAAACTGTAAAAGGAGTTGCAGTTAAAATACCATCAAATAGAGGGTTTGATGAATTGATACAGGTGTCTTGTTATTAATAATACTAGAACAAGAGTCCACAACTGCAGATATTTCTATAGAACCAGATCAGAAACAGTAACTGAAAACACAGGAGATCTAATGAGCTATTTTCATAATATTGCTCAGAACAGCCAAACTGTAAGAAGGGAGTGTCTGGGAAAGTAAGACTTGCCTGAAGCACAAGCAACAGGTCTGTCTAGAAAAAGATGTCAAGCAAGTAATATTACATTATCGCTGTGCAGCAAAGAACATTGCTTTTATTAATAAATCGTTGTTTGATCAGCAGATTTTACTCTAGCTTAGTGCAGTTAAGCAGAAAATACACCGGGGCACTGGTGAGAAAACAGGCTAAGTGTGGAGGCTGGGAGGTCATACAAGATTCACTTCTGGTGGAGTTTTTCAGCAAAATGTTCCGAGTTTTGCAGAAGTTTTAATAGAAGGCTTTTCTTTAAATAAATTTACAAATTTGTAGTGGAAAATATCAGCATTTTCTGTACCTTTGTCACCACAGGTGGTCAAATACTAGACATAAAAATATTAGATGTTTAGAAAAAATGATAGTCCTGCATTTCTTGTAACAACAGCCATGCTCTGGCTGCTTTAAGGCCGTGGAGAAGTAGCTTTAAGCACAAATAAAAGCATGGACTGCAATCTAGAAATAGAAACTCTGTGCTATTTTTAGTATTTTTCACTCTTTTCCCCGCTTCTGATTTGGAGCCAGTGTGCTGTCCTGGTTTCCCAGCACAGCTGGTGGCCACACATTTCTGGGGGAGTGGCTGGTGGCCACATCCGCCAAAGGGCAGGGTATCCTTGGTGCCTCTCTGGCAGCTGCTCACGTAGGTGGATTTCCTTTCACTGAGGTGATTATTGCTGATGCCATGGCTGCTTTGAACTAGAGGAAGTATGGCAAGGAAGGAGACTCACTGCACTTAAGAATCGGGCTCCCTCAATTCTTTAATGGCATGCAAATGTGACAAGAGGAGATGGAAGTCTCCCCAAACCAATAAATTGAAGCAACAGAATGAGCAGGGGTGTCCATAAAGCTCACATGTGTGAGTGTTCTGAAATTTTAGGTCTATATCAGCTAACTTAATGCCTTTCCAGATTAGTCTGTGCACAATTTTTGTTATTTCGAATACCATTAAATGAAGTGCTTGCGTGGCATGTATTTTGGTTAAATTCAGTTACATTTAGCATCGTTCATACTTAGAAGATTATTTTGACAAAAATGCAAAGGCCAGAACCAACCATTCATTTACATTAATCTTTGCCTTGGGTGACACTAAAGATAACGCATTCTCATGTTACTCTTCAGATCAATGTGATCTGAAGTTAGATAATGGCTTACCCATTATGACAAGCTATAAATGGCAGAGTTCAAATTAGAACACTGTCGTTTCTGACTCATTCCTGCATCTGTCTCCCTAGATAGTGGGGTTATATACATTGACTGGAATGGACATAGGACACTGATACCACAGAAGTTATTAATAAATTAACTGTCTTTGTGTATATCTCACCAGTACAATGGAGAAAAGTCTTTATCTCAGGAGACAAGTCTGTCTCAGGATTCTTAGTTTACAAGAGAAGAAAATAATTTCAACTTGATAGTACAAATTTTCATTGAATTGTGCTTATTACTGAGACTGGACCTCAGTTGTGATGCAGTAATTTGGACTCAGCCATCAGTGTACTTTTAGAGATTTATTTTTTTCCCTGACGGTCCCACTGAAAGGAAAAATGGCAAAGACTTTATTTTAAAGCTGACTTTATCCTGGTTGCTGAGTCTGCATTTTAGTGCTTAGTCAGGCTGCAACTGAGAGAATAAATGTGGGTTGTTTAGTTACCAGCCGTGCACTTGGCCATGGTGACCAGTGTCTGAACTGTCACTGGATGAACACAGTACAAATCTGTGTGAATTGCCATTAGAGATTATTGTAATAGTTATTTAAATTCAAACTACCTGAATTCTTAGCATGCATAGACACATGATAAATACAGATCAGTGACATTTCAGTAGCACTGGAATAATCAGCCGTACAAACTATTGCCTATGCACTTATCTACAACCTGAGTAATCTGAAGGGTATCTCTATCCATTGTCAGACAGGTGTCCTTTGTGATGCTCAGAAAGCAGTGAAAATTGAACAGGTTTTAATAACAGATCTTAAAACTTGCTGCATCAGAAGGCTGAATGTCAAAAGACTGAATTGCACCCTTTATGGAAGGGAAATAAAAATGCTATGACCCTTTGTAGGCTTTGTCAGTATTTTGAGTTGTGTGTTAGAGCACTGTGAAAATCATGCATAAGCCCCCTGTTCCTCACTGTGTGGGCACTGCTGTCATGCTTCAGCAATGAAGTGATGTGCAAAAGGGCCTTATTTCAGAGGGAATTTTCTCACTGGCAGTGAAACGGGCTGCGTAAATTCTTTCACCCTTTGAAATGTCATCTGTTGGCACCAGTGACTGCAACTTGACTAAGAGTCCGGCAACACCAACTCACAAGTAGAGGCTAATTTGGGAAGATTTTGTTTTGTTATCCTTAATGTCAGATGGTAACATGAATGTGTTTAATCCTGTTTTAAAGAGCCAGCAGATACTTCAGAGAATTCATACCTGGGGCATTTTTGTTATTTGAACAGGAAGAATTGTATTTTCAGTGTCATGAAAGAAGTGGTGGAATGACTGAATAGGGATATGGAAAGGAGGAGTAAAAACTATTTAAAAACTGTGTTTAATCTTAAGGCAGCAATGAAAAAGGAGATCTCCTAAAGAGTTCTGCTTATAGCCTAGGTATGTTTTCCCCCACATCTCCATTCTTTTATTGAACCTTAGTAATCCTCCTTTTTCCCACAGGTTGAAATGCACTAAACTTTGAATCTAAGGCAATGTTGTTAAGGATGAGAAGTAGGGGCATCTCAAGTTTCTAGTATTTGATATTGTTTGGTTTTGTTTTCCCTGTTTTAGTGAAATCTTTTCAAAAAATGAATCAACAATGAATTAAAACCTTAGGAATCCCAAGTCATCTCTAGGAACAGCTTCGTTAGTTTTCTTCTTACTAGGTTGTATTTTTGCCAGCATGGACTTTTGTTCGCGTGGCTTAATTTGTAATGTAACAGTGACATACTTTTTCTATCAGGTTATTTAGTGCAATACAAATGATTTCATTTGTCTTTTCAGTAGAAAGATCTGAAGAAATCACAGATGATGGCTTCTGACGCTAGTCATATGCTGGAGGCAGCTCTGGAGCAGATGGATGACATCATTGCAGGTATAATAATGCTTTGTTTTACATCATAGGATTTCGAGATGTAACTGTTTATCTTTTTTACTTTTTAATATTTATTCTCAATTTATCAAGTTCTCTGACATGAAGATTTCACTATTGACACTCTGGTTCAATAGTTACATGAAAAAAATCAAAAGTAAAATAAAGGAAGAAAACCCACAATTCCCCCTCAGACATGTGACTATTGAAGTAAGAGAGATTTACTTTGCTTTAATGCTATATGGCAACTTAAACACATCTTCAGCCATGTGATAACATTCCATGTTGTATATCTTAGTTTTTTTATTTCAATGTGTCTTTAAAACCAGTTTTCACCAAGTCTTCTGGTTAGCTGGGTAGTATATATCTTAATTTTACACACACAAGCACATAATTTTCTTTATTTATGATGTATATATTCAAAATAGTTTGCCTAATAAGTATCCTCAGAGCCTAATGAGTTAGGATGTGTATCTTTTTGTTGGCATTTACACCCAGAAGTGGCACTAAGAATTGTTTTTTACTCAGCAGTCCACTAGAAAGGCATATGATGCAAGACAGGATTTGCTGTCTTTGGTGCTCTCATGGTAGGGCAATTAAAAGATTTTCTCTCAACATTACAGCATTCAAGAAGAGAAGTTAATTTCTGTGGTTAGGCCTCGGTAGCCTTGGGGTTTGTGCTTACACACCATTCAGTATGAGCTCCTACAAGGAGTGTCTGGGCAGGGCCATGTTCTCACCTGTGCACAATGGGAAAGAATTCACTAAAGCTTTAGAAATCCAAATAGTGACACCCATGCTGTGCCTTCCTCCCTAATGATGAAGATAATTACATCAGCCTCTTGTTGCTGCAGTTGCTTCTTCCTCATCTTCTTCCTGTTCTTCAAGTAAAGCTTTCTATCCAGAGACTAATATGGAGCTTCAGACATGGCCACTGGACTGGCCATGATTAGGCTGGGAATCATGATTCAGGATTTTTAGTTTAAAGAATCTGCAGCGTTTTGAGTCTTCGCTTTATTTGAAATGTGCAAGCTTTAACAGACTGTTAATATATATGGAATTGTATGTGTAAATATGTAACTTCACACCAACTTTTCACAAGCTCTAGACAAATAGGATAAATTAGGTATATATTTCCTTCTCCTTTCTGTTCCTCAATGCAAAGCCTTACTCAAATAAGATTTTAACCAACAGAAATTAGTTGGCATTTTATTTTTTCACCCCTTACAAAACACAAAGATAGTCAGGGAAGCACTGAACTTGCCTTAAGCATCTAAGGAGAGAACAAGTAAAACAAGTCCCAAACTATAATTTATGAACTAGGGAACTGTAATACTTTTTTAGCCACTGCAAACCTTGGGTTATGATTCAGGTTAGTGCTATAAAGGCATCAAAGTAGCATGGAAGGCCATATCCCTATAACGATGCTATGGAACCTGTGCTCACAAATCACCTGCATACATATGGAACTCAGTGTCTCTCTTCTGTGATGATTTATACACAGAAAGGTGATATTTTGGGTGATGAATCCATTTTTAAGAAAAATCAAGAGAAGTTAAAAAGAGTCATTTTGTTTAAATTGATTTTCAGATTAGATACTTCTTTTTTTCCAGGAGCTGTCAGAGTTGTGAGGCTGGTTGTGGGTAAGACAATGGGTGTTTAGTGTAGGGTGTTGTTGCCATGCTATGGAAAGATAGCCTCATAATATGTGGCATACCTGATCAAATGACTACTTAAGAAAAGCACTTTTTTTTAAGTTTCATGCTTGGAAAATAATTGAGGTTAGAAGATTGATTTTGTTTGTTTGTTTTTACTGTTCTTTTCCTTCTCCACACACTTTTTTGAGATTGTTTGTGCCATGACATTTTAGAGTTTAATCTTGATAAATAAGGAATAAAATTAAATTGTTCCAGGCTTCCAAACAACATCACTTTTACTCCCCTCAGTGAGTTGTTGTGATGGAGACAGTGATAAAGAGAAGCAAAGCAAATGCTGGGAGAAGTATTCTGTGTGAGTCATCTGAATACAGGCCCTGTTCACGGGTGTTCTGTAGTGGTGTTGGTGACCAAGCTCTAAAACACAAAGGATGCCAGTGGCATGTAGAGTTTTTTTCCACAGTGCCTGAGCACATCATGAGCAGATTGGCAACCTCTTCAAGAGAGTTCACTTTATGGCTTTACATTACCTCCATTTTTAGTCTAATGCCCACTGATAATCAGTATAACATTGAAAACAGGCTTATATACATAAATCTAATGGGAGAAGAACCAAGGTATTTCCCAGACAGAGCATCTGTCAAGTCTCATCAATGTTAATTGAATGCTTCCCATATGATTCAGAATTATATCTACCCGTACCAATAGTGAACCATGTTGCTTTATTCCTTTACTCATTAAAAACTCAGTTGGTTGGGAAGGTTGTTTACCTTATTTATTTGTTTATCATTTTCCATTACTAGAAATAGATAAGACATTTTAAGACAGGTTGAGTTGAGTCTGTTGTGGTCATTCTCCTCTAGCTAATGATCTGTGTGTTTCAGAACTATTTCTTGAATATTCTGGTATGATTGAAGGACGAAATATATCTGCTGGAGTCTATACTTGGATACAATTATTATCTCAATTTATTTCAAATTGAGGAACATAATGATTATTCAAGTTTGATTCTCTCTAATTCAATCCAGTAAGCTTCTGTATGCAATTTGGGCAGGGACTAGAAAACAGGAATGTTCTCTTGTCCTCTATGGGGAGAGAACAAATGAGGTAGAAAACTCCTTCAGAAGGATGACTGGAGGAGTGTCATGAAACAAACCAAGACTGAGATTCTTCTAACTACAGATTTATGTAGACCATATTTTCCAAATATTGGAAAAATCATCTGTGCAAATGTAGGCATTCTTAGAGTAGCCTGGAAACAGCAAAAAATAAAGTGTTAAGAGCTTGTACTATTTCATTTCACTGAATCCAGACTCCATGGACATCTCTGCCTGGTACTGGATTCAAAGACCAAGGCTAAACTTCATGACTGAAGTAAATTTAGGTAGCTGATAAAAAAGATGTTTCCTTTGGAATGAGGCCTGAGTGGGTACTAGGAGAGCCATGCTCTTCTCTTGGCCTCAGCAACCTTGGCTTTAGGCACAGAATTAGTATGAATTCCTATTTTAGAGAAGTGAGAGTGCAGAGATGTGTATTTGTCACTGGTTAATTTTTGAAGCTTGAGTATATACATATAGACACACACTCAAAACCAGCATCCTTTCTGTTGAGTGAGAAAATGTTCCTGACTTATTTGCCATAGTTATTATTAAAACATTAGATTGTGGCCTTGTCCTTTAAGGTAGGAACTGGGCATGCAAATATATATTACAAATATTTACAGATTTTCAGCCCTACTTTTAGCCTTCTAATTCAAAAAGTCATATCCCTTGCTCTAAATGTTAACATTGCTCGTATGTGAGTCTGATGAGTCCAACTAAGACTCACTGTAGAGTGTGCTCCTCAGTGCAAAACAAAATGTTTTAGTGTTCAGAGTGCATGAGGGGAGGATTGTGAAGCAAGATTAACAAATTGAATTTCACTGCCTTGATCAAATTTGACAGATAGGTCAGTGTTCCCAAGTCTTTTATGCTTCAGTACATCTGTACTGATAACCCATCCTCATAGCTATATAAATTAGGCACGCTAAATGATTAGCCTTATTTGACTAAAATAGCAAAAAGGGCTAATGTGATTGTCAATGAACATGACTGATCCATTAGCTGGAATGACTTGCACTCCAAACAGAGGCTTCCTCTCAAGAAAGCACCTGTATGCCAGATCTGTCTATGCATTCATTATTTGAGGTGCACGACTTTGGCATTGCCTCCCTCTGAGGTTTAACCAAGTCATGACTCTTCCTTTTATTCACCTTCTATCCACTTATTGAAATTTGTTTCTTTAGAGGACTGTAGATTTTGATTATTTTTCTTTGTAATATATCCTAATGAATTAAAATAGTTTTTATTTTATGTATTATGTATCAAACTGCTCCTCTCTGTCAACAATTTAGGAACCCATTGTTTCCTTTTGTGAATAATGACCGTAATTGTAAGATAGAAAAACTCCTGTCACAATATTATAGTCTGCTGCAGCTCCAGAGTCTCTTCAAATTCACCAAATAATCACTGTAATTATTGAGTTTCCTTTTAACCAGAGCTGCTGCAATTACTGCTTACGGGAAAATAATGAGAAAGTGAAATGTTATCACATGGGCGCATACTAATATTTCAGTATTAGCACTGCAAGATTAAAAAGTAAATATAATTAAAAGTTGTGCAAGGATTGTGTTTGTTTGAATTCCCTTCTCTTGAGGTGGCAGAATGCTGGTTCAGTTCATGGCTTTGGCTTGTGTGCTACAAACCCAACCACTTCCCACAGCCCTGCTGAAAAAGGGCCCTTTAGAGTTAATTTTACATAAGAGATGAACAAGTCTTTTAATTCAAGCTTAATATATTTTCCTTCTGGCATATACCTGTCAGAATTTGGAGGAGGAGCTGTTTGTGGAGTATTTTTTCTTTTTTTTTTTTTTCTGCTTTTCTTGTCTGCCCCATGATAATTTTACTATGAAAACAATACAGTTTGAGTTCCAGAGCCACACTATCATCCTGTATGTGCGAGATTACTAAATCACTGCTGGTTAAGTGATTGAAACTTGGATTCTAAGTGTAGGAGTGGACAAAAAATATTGGCACTCATTTGTACCTCTTTGGATGAATTTCAGGTTTTGTGAAATAAGGTTTTCACTGAGTTCCTGTATAAATAATAGGAAATCAAAATATTTCCTAGTGGCCTCATCCTTTACCCATGAATAGTCATAGGTCATCACAGGATTCACTCAGGCTCACAGCACTTTAGCTGAAGAAGACGGACACCTCTGTTCTGCTTCATAAGGGATTGAAATTGTCCAGACCAGACAGAGAGCACTTAATCCTGTTTTTCTGTGCTGTGTGTTGGGGGGGTGCTAGTAGATCTTATTTGAAATATATGCTGGGTGACATGCAGATAATGGGCAGTACAAACTTCTTGTGACTGTTGATTGATGATTAGAGAATAGCTTTTAGTTATTCTTTTCAATTTGTACACTTCCACATGGCTGTATTTTTTTATCACTTATGTCCTAGCCAAGGTTCACAATATTTTCAAATTCAAAATCCGGCTTCTATAGTAAAGATGTATATTATAGTTTTAGTAGGAATCTTTGTAGAATTTCATTTTAGACCACTGAACCGAGTGTCCTTAAAATAATGATGAGAGAAGCAGAACAATTTAAATAATGAGCGATTTCTTTCATTATAGATAAGAATAATTGAGCAGAAACAGCTGCAGTGGTTTTCTTGTATTTTCTAAATAAATTGTAATTGTGTTAAAAGGCTGTGCTGCAGCTATGATTAGTATATTTGCTTTTTATTTTTGGTTCTTTTTCAGTCAATAGCTTAGACTTTTTGCCTGAACAAAAAAATAATGTATCTACAGGACTTGTTTATCTTGTTACTGCTTTCCATTAAATAGGGTGAGCATTTGTGAAGTTATACTATAGTGGCTTTTTTGAACCATTAGTGACACCATGTTTAGACATAACTCTTATAGCAATAGAGATATAAAAAGGGAAATTAAATAGTAAATTACTTGAAATGGGGTCTTAGAGAAATATATAACCTCCTTAACCTCCTGTTATTATAGTTACTTAAAATTATGTATCAAAAATATTGTGAGGAGAAAAAAATAATGACCTTTAATCATCATATTAAAAGGAAAAATATAAAAATTGAACACAAATATTTAGGGTTTATAATTTGTAGTTCTTTATTTTTTAACACTTCTAGCTTGTTTTAGGTGCTGACATTAATCTTCTGATACTTCAGAAAAGGGAATTAGTTAATTCCTTAGATGTCAACAATAACAGATAGAGAATAATGCAGTTCAGTGTCTTTCTACCTGTTTAATTCCTAACTTTTCATGTCAGCTCTCTGTGACCCTGCTTTTAGGTTTGTTAACAACATCCAGGACGTGACCTCTCAAACTGTGCACACCCTCAGCCGTGGCAGACTTTTGTGACATATTTTGTAGGGCCTCTACCCGTGCTGTAGTCTTCAGGTTAAGATCTTGCATAATTCTTCAGATCTGCCTTTTGGGAGCATGTGAAGATCATGGCAACTCACATTTGATTTGTGCGTGTGCAGCACTGGCTACTCATTCCTTACCCAGGGTTGCCAGAGTAACCTGAACTTTGGAATTTCCTCAGTTTTGAGTGTTTAACCTTGCAGGAGGTCACTGGAGCTGTTTGGGCTACTGTCCCAAAATGTGCTCTCACCACCCTAAGCATACTTTCTCACAGCTAGTGGGGCTCTGAGCATGGGATAGAGTGAAGACTGTGAATCCTGTTTGTAGGACTGATGGATTCCCCCCTTAAACAAGCCAGTACTACAGAATCTTAAGGAGCTGAAAGCAGAGAACTTGCTTTCTAAACACTTCATGATCTTCCTCAAAAATAGGTGTTTAAAGTTGTTTTGCACAAGACAAATTTTTTCTTTGAATGTCCAAGTCAAACTGGTTTACTGACTGATTTGACTTCCCTTGCATCTGTCCCTGCCTGTCCAGCAAAACAACAAAACCAGAAGGTTTCATTCACACAAAACAAAATCCATACATCATAGTTGTTTGCATTAGGTTTTGAGGCAGGATTGAAAAGAAACAGAAGCATAAATATCTGCAGATACAATATGCAATACAATAGCAAAGAAATGCAGTTAAACTATGAAGTCCATAGCCCCATGGGACTGAAAATCTGATACAAACCACAAAAGAACCTTTGTGTATGATGTGATCTGTTCTTCAGCACATGACTGAGTCAGTTGTTTAACAGGCAAGGGAACAGATTTTGAAGACTTAAATTCAAACAAGTTTGAGATCTTTAAATTCAAAATCATGTCTTTTCTACTTCCTACTTTAAGGCAATGAAATTGATTTGAGAGTCTTTTTAAAAATCAAAATGGTATAAGCTTTATAAAACAAGTTGCCTTTATTTCCTCACAAAAGAAGGGTTCTTCTTCCCCCGTGCTTACAGAGACTATTTTTTTTTCATGAATAGGATTCATGTTACCAGTAGTTTACTACTGCTTGCCATAAATAATTATGGATTTTATACTAAAACCACGTATTTGTTGTCTCACAACACTCTTTTACTTAGACCACTGGTTACCCTGGCCATAAACACACTCCTTTTTTATTTGTAATTTAGAAAAAAAAAAAGGTAAAATTGTTGCAAGTGTTTGTATTCTTTGTCTTTAATAAATGTGTTGACCCTGTTTTTCCTGTCGAGTGGAGGCTCAGCCTCAAACCCCCATCCTGCATAATCCCTCTTCCCTTTTTCACCAGCTGTAAGGCTGCTTAGCTTGTGTTTCTGGACAGGAGAGATCTTTTTGTAGTAGCTGTGTATGCAGTACCTAAATGTGCTGCACATCACAGCTCAGCGTCTGCATGCATGTAGAAGGAAAAAGAAAGTTAAGTAATTACAAGCAGAATTTGCATGAGAAATTATAGGCAGTTCTTGAAAATTGTCTCAAAGATTCCACGAGTGATTGTTCGTAGAGCTCAGTGGAAAATCATCTGAGCTGCATGAAACTTGCATCTGAATGTGGTCATTAATGTTTCGAGGCTTGGAAATTTTTTCCTAGGGCTTCCTGCTAATCCAGCTTAATAGTTACTGTTCCCTGTAGTTAACGATCTGAAAGCAGAGATTTGAGGAGAAGTTAACATGAGCTCCGATTCAAAACATACCTTCTGAGATGTATTTTGCATTGCAGTATTACAAGACAGGATTGTGTGAGCTACCTCTTCACTCATTTGACAGAAGGTTTAGGAACAAGAAGGCTGAAATATGTCCCATCCAGACTTTACTGCTAGTTTACATAAGTTCACATTTTCAAGGCTATCTTCATGAGAAAAAGAAAACTGTGCTTCAAAGAAAATTACACTTTTTGTAGTCTTGGAGGAGAGAGGAAGAACTTGGACAGCCTATTTGCTCATTGAGTAAAAAATCAGGTAAAAAAGTGTTCTCTAGCAGTGTAAGAATTGATTGGAAGGCCAGAGAAAATGTATGTTTATAACTTTATTCTAACCACTGTTGGTCAGATATCAAAATTGTTACTCTTGAGTATTTCAGCTTTATAGATCTGTACCCAACATAGTAGTGTTTGGTTTTTGCTGTGGGGCTTTTGTTGGGTTTTGGTGGTTTCTGATCTAAAGGAGTCAGCAGTTTCAGAAAAATCTCCTTTTAACCACTGATGGCTGAGTTTTGCATTACTAGCAATGGGTTTTTTTAAAGCCCAGTCAGTTTTAGAGCAGAAAGACTGAGATGATAAGGATGAATGTGGGGCATCAGAAGCTGAGGTGCAAGGGAAAGTGAGACATCAGACACAGTATATACTGCTAAGAGAGATGGAAGTTGTGTGATGGACAAATGTATAGAATATAAGCTAAGGAGAGTAGAGGAGATTTTCCAAGTGGCCAGGCTTTCTACTTCTTTACTTGTGCTCAGTAACTTATTTTTGCAAGCTGCCGGTAGTGCTGTTTGCAGAATAGGTTATGTATTTGCCCAAAAGGAATGTTTCTTTGAAGGCATTCAGCTAATTGCAGGGAACTTTGAAATAAAAATGTGCTTTAATGGTCAGGCTGTAAGAAATGTGTAACTTAAAAGTTGCTTTCCTTTTTTGTATTACTTATTTTATTCTTTCTACCTGCCTACAATGTGCAGCTACATTTAACCTCCCTCATCCACTGTCTGTGTGGGAAAGCCAGAAGTGAGCTGCTTGGAATGTCATAGCTTCAACACTTTTTCCCCCTTTTCTCTCCTACTCCTCCAAAGTGGACATTTATGGTGATTAATTGTGTTCCAGTAGTACACTAGGAAACCATGGTGTTGAGTATTATATAAACATCATGACAAAAGATTCCCCTGTGTCCTGTTTACCTCTGGCAAAAAAAGAGGCATAGGAAGGCTGTGACTTGCTCAAGAAAGAAATGAGTCTTTTTCCAAGAGTTCAAAACTGCTCTCATTTTTCCTGAGTATTGATAAAATTCCCCTGCTTGACCTGCACTCTTCCCCTCTTTAGTTATCTGTAATAAAGCTACACACAAATTAATTGCTGATCATGGTAAAATATATTGGTAACACACGGTGTTCTGTTTGCTCTGTGGCATCTTTTTCTCCTTTTTTTTTCAATGAATCTGCAAGGGCATCCAAATTCTTACTGTCTGGTGCTAAAACTAATGCAAAGAAATATAATTACTTACCCTATGCACTTCTGTTTTTCAATGTGTGTTCTTGTCCTTCTGGGAAGCAATAGAGTTCCTACTTAATATGAAACTACATGGAAAGCAAATAAAAGAAGCAAGCCTGTGATTTGTTTGAATTTTAGCAGTAAACCAGGAAGCTTTCTGAATTAAAATGCTGAGTTGAACTCTGTATTTCTGCATTTCCTTACCTAGTATAAAGTGCATTAATTGTTGCATTTGGAGGAGTTCATTTTCCATTTCATCTTGGAGAATAAAAGGTACTACATTAAAAACCTATAGCAAACCAGTTTTAAAATAATTCCACATTTTGCAGAATATGAGGCTGCTTTGAATTCTGCCAGTCTGAGCAGTCAGCTGAAGAGCCTGGGATAATTCAGGCATGCATATGGAGTATCCCAGTCTCAGGAAGTCACATAATTCCTGACTGGCCCTGCCTGTGCTCCAGCACTTAAGAATTTACCTTCACAGGTCTGGGTTTCTTAAGGGTGACAATTCTTTCACTTGCCAAGATTAAAGAGTCTGAGTGTGTGTTGTTCTCCCAAGTGTTTTGATAGACACAAACCAAATAAAGGCATGTTGAAACATGTGAATTTCACTGTCAGTGAATCTTCCTGTAGAATGTAAAATCATTTTCTGTAGAAGGTAGAGGTTTCTAGGAATGTTACATTCATGATAATCTAAGGATGGAGGCAAGATGTGATACATAGTGAGACCTTTGGACTGATGAACAAAGGTGTTACAAATACTGTCCTGCAGAAATCAGTGGTATGTATGGCAGGGCTGTATATTTGGCTATATAAACTACCTATCAAATATATTTAACTGAACTTCTGCACAATTGTTTTAAGTTGTATTTTCCCTTAAACATGATGGCTCTTATTTCATACCTGAAGTATTGGTTGTGGGCCTGAAAGTTTGTCTGGCTTTGTTTGGATTGTGTGGAGTTTTGTTTGTTTGCTTCTCTCTTGTCTATAAATAAAAAATACTTATATAAATGAGGTGAAGAACTCCATAGCAGAGTGCTCCTTTCTGTTTTTCCCATTCTGTATCTATTTTAAATTGCCACTTCATTGAAGGAATAACTACCAATGAAATACCTTTGAGTCCTGTCTCCTTTTCTAGCATGAAAAGTACTTGCTGAGCAAAATATGGAAAAACAGTGTGGCTTTTTCCAAAAGAGTGAGAGAACTATTTTAAAAATTCCTAAAGCCACAACAACCAAGGAAGCCACATCTTTACAAGTGGCATCAATGCTACTGAAATGGTCAGTGCCATATTTCAGTTTGTGTGCATATCTCTCAGAAAGTCAGTAGTGAGGCTCTCTGGCTGAATGAAGGTTATATGATCCAAATGGCTCTTACACAATTTGGAAATCTCTTATTTTTAGTCGCTAGAGTTTCATATCAATTTGCATTAGGAAGTGCATAAACATAAACAAGCTGGCATGAGCGGCTGGGAGTATAGAAATACGTAATATCTTTTAGTGCTCAAGCCCAGCAAAACAGTTAGTTGATCCTCCCCTCAAAAGGAAGTAATTCAGGAAGACAAGGTTGATTTACGAGGTGAGGTTATCTCATGTAGCAGTCTTTGTAGCACCGGATATTGAAGAAACTTTATCTTGGACATGGTCTTAGCCAGAAATTAAGATGAGATCTTGCACTTGAGGTATTAAAATAAACTCATAATCAGCGGAAGTCAGCAGGATCAAAGGGAATATTCTAGTCTGAAAAGAGGTTAAGAAAATACGAAATACTCCAGTAGTGGAACTGAGCGTTGCTTAAAAAAAGAAAAAATTAAAACCCCTACTAGCTGAGCCTTGCAAAACTTCAGAGATTTCTGGGAATGGTCGGTTTTTCATTGTTTGAAACAGTCAAACAAAAAACCCATGCATAATACAGTAGAATTCAAACCATACGATTTTTAGCAAAGATCTGGCAGAATACTTTGTGTCATTAAAACAGTGGTTGAAGGAAACTCAGGTAATACGATTTAAATTTTCCGCAAACTTGAGTAAAGTTAACGAGAGACAAAATACAGCCTTTGCTCCAAAACTGAGTGACATGGGGAATAATATTAGGATTAAAGGATCAGTTAGCATTTTGGGTAAAAGCTGTCTAGGTGCAGAAGGCCTTTCAGTGTACTAGGACTTGGATTGTCAGGATATTCATGGGTTGTGTTGAGGGATCAGTTGCGTATCAGGCTGCTTGTAAAGTGAAACATAGTTTGTGATGTCTGAATCATGGTAGGAAAATGACTGTATCAGGCAAACTAGCCCTGATTAATGCAAAGTAGTTTGCATTCAAGAAGAAAACTTGAATTCCTTATACATTTATACATCCCATTAGATACGTCAGCTCAGGGAGAAAAAAGCTTAGCGGATAATTTTCAGAGGCCCAGTGAAGAGTTTTGTTCCTTTCATAACTAAGATGTTCATTATGTTCAACACAGGAGTAAAATGGAGCTAGTAAGGAGATTATTATAATAGCCTTGTGTACATCAATTATGGAGCCTTCTAATGAATAGTATATGCTATCTGGATCCAGTAAAATATGAATGATCAAAAACCTAAAACAGTCTCCCATTAAGTGAAATAAAGAGAAATTGGATTGTTTATGGCAGAGAGAACACGAATGAAGACATAAGGTGAGTGCAATCTATTATGTAGATGAGGCAATGAATTGTAAATAAAAACCTTTAAAAGTAGAGCAAATAGAATCCTCTGTCTGACCAGTTCTTAAAGAAACAAAGGAGTATTAAATGATACCAAGGTCTGAAATGCAGGACTAAGAAAACATAGCTTATTTTAGTGTGCATCTCATTGAAAAATGGCATATTAAGACAAAAATACTTAAAGATATTAGAATTTGTATTATTTATAATCCATAAGTTAGATATGTTTTTTACTGTGTTTAATGTTGTCGAGAAAATAATATTGCTGTAGGAGGGAGCTGTTGTAATTTAGAGATCTTTTTCTAATTTAAAGAGCTAGAAATGTTTTATTTGCCATTTTTATTGCTAACTTTTGGGTTTGTTCTCTGTGGGAGTTTTAAACCTGCTCACAGTCATGTATGTTTCTAGATCTGGTAACGTGATCTATGTTGATCCAAGTTTCTTGTCAAAGGACTGCACCAGTTCCTACATTGCTTAACGCTGCTTCTATGTAGCTGAGAAGTTAGTGACATCTCATGGTGACCGTGGAAAATTACAGGTGATTGGAGATCAAGGTTTTGGTGTTTGTAATTTAAAAGACACTGCAAATGTTTTCTAGGTTGAAATTCCTGTTTTAATATGCTTGTACACCCCTTTCACATTTCATTCTCCAGTGTTCACGATTTATCTAGAGACTTAATTCAAGTATTTCTAAGCCTGAAATACTGATATTTTTCAGTTAGCATCTGAAGTCCAAACGTTTGTCACATACAAAGCAATTATATAACGTTGTCTCTCCTGGTTTTACCTGTTTTAGGTACAAAGTCAGCTACAGAGTATGCCAATGGTGGTTATGACATCGTGTCGCCCGCTCCATCAGTGTACTTGGGAACATTTCAAATTCTGCATCTCCTGGAAGATCTAAAGATGGCATTGGAAATGCTAGAGGACCCTCAGGAGAAGGAAGCACTGCGAAATCAAATTCCTGGGGCCACAGCAGTGTGTCTGCGGGAGTGGTTTGAGGAGAATCTGGTGAGTAGTTATTTTAGCTTTTCCATTCTGTTTGCAGTGGAAACAATGGATTGGTTCAAGTATTTTAATATTGCTGCTCTATGTGCTGGTTACCAAAGCAATGCAGATAAGAAGTTGATGAAATACCCCATTTTGTCCTTGGTGAGAGAAAAGATGGTAAAAATGAACTACAAAATGGAGTTGTCTTTTCTGTGAGTTATTTTTGGCTTGGTTTACTTTGGTTCGTCCTTTGCTAGAGATACCAAATTTATAAGTAGTTATAAAACTTTTAATTTTTAAAGAATCAATTTGGAATGCAGTGTCGTTTTCTGTTGAAGGGACAAATTCTCCTATCCTTTCCCTTGCTACATTTCCTTTACTTTAAGGAATCTCCAAAGCATCTTGCACACCAGGCAGTGGTGGTAAATGCAGGAAAGCTCTTGATCCTGGAGCTGAGACATTTATATTGGGATAGATGGGGAATGAATATTTGACTATACTGGGGAAGACTGAGGCTTGCCAGGTGAGGAGCACATCTTCAGGCAGATCCCAAAAGAGAGCCATTGGATATAAAGGAAGAGAAAAGCAGGTCCTGCCACAGCACTCTCCTTCACCAAGCCTCACACTGCAAGTTTCCTCGTGTGTAAAAGCTACCTGTCACTTTCTCAACATCAGAAAAGTTTCCTACATGAATGGATTTTATTCTGGTTTTGTCAGGACACGTGACTTTTATGTAATTTGTCTCCTGTAGTTTCTGTTTTAGTGTTTATCTTCAGCTCTGGCTGCCCTGTGCCAATTGTCACCTGACGTTGTTGGAAAGGTAGCTGCTTTTGTTTGAACTTGTCAGCTTGTTGGCATTCTTCACAGAAACGTGGCTGGAAAACCCTGTTCGGGTCTGTTTGAGAGAAAGGAATGAGAATTTGGTACCAGGTTTAAAAACAAAAGGTGCAGGCAAAGTTTAATTTGGATTTATAGTATTAGATTTTGGATGTAGATATCCTTAGGCCAGCTCTCACTGAACTCCTGCCTTAGCAGAAATTGTAATGCTTATTCAAGTCTTTGCAATAGCTGAAAGATGTTTTTAGTGGATAAAAGGCATAAATTTTCAGAGTTGTTCACAGTAAAGTTGGCTCTAAACCACCAAGTTGAAGAGTTTGAATCTGGTGGTCTGGCTTTTGGCCCTCTGCTGCAGAAATATTAATTAAGCTCCTTTTGCAGCCCTGTAACATAGGTAAGTTTTGATGTCTTGACTCCTCATATTAATCCATATATGTGCATCTCTTCTATTTCATGGGAAACCAGCCAAAACAGTAGCCATAGCTGACTTTCAGATTTGCAGTTTGCTGATGTCCTAAAAGCCTGGTCTAGTGCATCAAGAGCAGTATTTGTTTGATAAAGGAACTGGCGAGTCTGGATTCAGAGCCAACAGAACAGGGAACTCAGTGGTATAGAGCATCTCTGGTGCAGCATGCTGAGATTACTGTTTCTAAAATATTTTGCAGTGTTCTGTGTCAAGGGAGGGTGGTGCATAGTTGCTGTGTCTGTTATTTGAAAATGGATAGTAATCTATGTATTTGTAGACCTTTCTCATTTTTTTTTAAATGTTTAAATGCAAATAATTTAAATGCAAGTAATTTGTAAGCATGCACACCACTTTAATGAACCTTCAATTTGGGAGAGCTTTCTCTACTGACAAGCTGCAGTTTCACTTGGAAATTGGGAAGATATTTGATAAAACTTAGGTCAGTTTAGTGAAATGAAATGTGTATTTTATAGTTATGTCCCATACTGAAAATTCCTTCAGTCCAGCCCAGAGCCATGAAACATGACAATATGTGAAAAAGGACAGTTGAGGTAGTAAGCTATAGAGAATGACAACTCTGTGGCTCCATGAGTCCATTCACACTGGAAGCCTCAAAGGAAGTTTGGTAATCATTATTCTATGAAATGCTGAAGAGCCATTAAAAAACCCCACTCAATTCCCATGGTTTAAACACATCAAATCTGAAGTGGTTTGCTGATCTATTAAAAACATAACTAACTAGAAATCAGGGTACTATACATTTAGGATCAACATCAGCAATAGGTAATATCAACATTAGACAATACTAGATGCTGAAGAAATGTTAAGGAGCACTTACACATTTCTAAATGTAGCTCTAAAACTAATTCCAACACGTTAAACCCCCACAGGCATGTGCCCACACATTCACAGTGACACACACACACATCTCCTCTCTCAGCTGGTGTTGGTTCACAAGCATGAACAGCCTTTTCTGTGGATGTGTGTTCCTCACAGACTTGTGGGTCCTTTAGCTTTCATCTGTACCTGTGGAGCTCCCTGTGCTTTGCTGACCCTTGTGCTGGGACCAAATACCCCATGGGTTCACAGGGGTGCCCTGGAGTGTTGGCTCCCCAGTTGCTGCAGCTGGTAACGAGCAGGTAAAGCATCATTACATAAAGAATACCAGATGGGGCACTTTCTCAAGTGGAATGTGCTCCAGAATGTCTCTTCTAGGCATTCTGTCTAAAGTGTAGGCTAATAAATGGGTACAGAGATTTGGAATCTGGTTTAGTTGTTGAATTCAACTGAAATGTTGCCTAAAACAGTGTTTGGTATCATGAGCAATAATTGAATTGTAACAAACTTTGGAGTGGATGGTCAACTGATGCCTTTGAGCTTTTTTTAAGAGCCACTGCAGGTTGAATTGGAGAGGGGGTTTGGGGGTTTTTTTTGTGGATGATTAATTCCACACCTGTTTATTTTTGCGGTCCATACACCTTCCTTTGAAGCTGGAGGACTGCTCTGGCTGCTCTAACATATAACAGAATAGCTTTAGAGACTCCTTTACAAACTAACATGAATAGGTGTCAAAAATATTCCCAACTTATCCTGATTAGGCCTATGTTAGAAACTAAAGATACTAAAAAGCAATCTGATGTTCATTTTAAAAGCAGATAAGCATGCTTCCTTCAAGAAAAGAGTGTTATTTTATGGTTCATCACTTAAGTGTGTGGTTAAATATTGTATTAAAAAAATCATTGCAGCTGCCATTGTTAATGAAGAATACAAACAATGTGCCTTATGGAAATCATTTGAGTATGTGTTTTGCTACTGCCCCATGTTGCTTTTATGGGAAACCACAGAAAGGGAAGTCAGAAAGATGCCTGGAGACTCGTTCCTGCTGCATAATATCAGACAGCAGCATTGAACAGCATTTGGGTTTCAGTAGCAGTATGGAATTACTGATCAGTCAGGATGTTTCTGTGATGGTTATAGATACTAGGACTGGTCTCACCTTCATTCGGGACCATAGCACCAAACTATGGAATTTATCAGACAGGAAATATCACCAAGTTATGTTTGCTGGTTTGATCAATTTAATTATTTCATTTCTGTTAACCAGTGTGAACAGTTATGTTCTTTGGGCTGTCTGTGTGAATACCAAATTTGTGGGAAAATTCAGATATGCTTAGAGTGGGAAAACTTCTGACATCATGTTTCATACCTGATGTTACTTAACCCTTTTGAGAACATCTGCTTCATTCCTTTTTCTTATGGAACCATTGGTGATTTGGTGTATTCCCTAAGGAAGGGGCCCACCAGTTGTGGAACTAAAGGTGTGCATTTTGAAGAGGCTCCTTTTGTTGTTTCTGTGGTCTGGGATCTGTGAGCATATCAGGTTCCTGATCTTACAGTGTAACTGGGCACAACAACTATGCTGTCACTGCTTTGAGAGACGTGAAGTAGGTCTGACAAAGCTAGTGCTGAATTTAGAAAGGTTCTTACTATGTGTCATAGAATGAGGATTTTATAGTTGCTGTAGTTGTACAAATCTTTTGACAAACCTAAACAAAAACTTATTAATTATAGATTTCTAACTCTTTAAGAATTGTATTAAAAACTCCTGCCTCGAAGAGCATGTCTGAAATGTTTTACATGGCTTTGTGATTGTAAATTCTTTGGCCTTAATCCCCAGGTCTTTTCGTTCTGTTTTTATCACGGAGAGTTCATATAAAACAAACTTGTGGATTGTATTAATGCTTCTTGTTAAATATTTTAGTATTGCCAGTGACCACGTGACATATCACAAAGCAGGTAGTAATTTCAACATTAAAAATTAACTGCTGCAGTAACAGCTGACCGTGTTTGGCTCTGTGAGCTATGAGAGAATCCATTTATTTAGTTTCATAAGTCTAAATGAACTTCTGCACTGTTAATTCTGGGGTTTATTCTGTACCTTTTTATGGGACCCTCTTCTGAGTAAATAGGAACATTGCTGTTCTTATAATTGTCCTTAAGCATGACTGAAAGCCTCATTGTCAGAATTTCAAACATGATCTTCCTCCTTGTGGAACATCTATGTTTAAAGCAAGCCACTTCATCATGTAGCTTTATTTACTGACCCTTAAAATGCTGATTTTTGAAAACTCATTAGTATTTTCCTCATTATGGAGTTGTTTGTTTGGTTTGGTTGGTTGTTTTTGGAAGTCTAACTCAGAAAATCCCTCTAAATTTGAAGAAGCAGAAATGGGAGAAGAGCATAAGAAATAGTAGAGAAATGTGTGTTAGAGGCATTTTTTTTTTTAATATAACGTGATTTGTCTTATGATATATGTTGTTTTTTGTTTCTTCTCATGATCTGTTTTATTAGTATAACCACAGACTTTTTAGCAGAAACAGGATAAATTCCTTAGAGTCTTGGCTGCTATTTGGTCCTGATTAAAGTTCAAAAGAGATTGTTTCCACTGTGTGTTAAAGTCAAGGGATTTTTTTCTGCAGTGTCTTCACAGGGACTTGGATGAAAACAGGAAACCCCAGTTCAGAATTCTGACTTGGTGGAGTTTGTGAAGTTTGGAACTTACTTCAAAGTTTTATTTTAGGCATGTGTTAAAGTGCTCTGCTGAAACATAATCACTGGTCTCTCTATTTCACTTTTGTCTAGGGTTCATTTCACAGACTTATCTGTCCAGAGCAGAGGCAGAAAATGACTGCAGTCCAGGGCACTTCCATAGACTTGAAAACGTGCTTTTATAAAAGTATCAATAGCATTTTTCAGCAACAGCTGAGTGGGAAGGGAGCGTATTCTGAGCAGTGCCAGTTAAAGCCAGTCTATTCATCTGCTGGTAGATTTGACTGTGCAACTCGACTGTGGAGAGTCATGATGGAACTATATATAGCCAAATCTTCCCGTTGCCAAGTGGTATTAACACATGTTCAATTGAAAATGGAGCAGCAGAGCCTGCTCGGGGCAGTGCAGAAAAGCCGTCATTCCATAAGCATTCATGTTTATTTTTGCCAGCTCGAAACATTCGACGGGTTCTGTTTTCTGAGGAGCAGTGAGAGTTCAGAGTTGTATGACACTGTCCTCTGCTATGCTCCAGCTCCTTTTCAATGAGCTGATGATGCAAGAAAGGCCTGAAGTGGAGGATTTGGTCCTCCTAGAGTTCTCCAGGAGTGTTAGAGCACTTCCCAGTCCCCAAGGAACAACAGAGACTCATCCTTCACATGTCCATGGATAATGGAGAGTGCCTTGGAGCTAGTGGAACAGAGGGGTACAGAGCTGGCATGGCATTTTTCTAAACCAGGCCCATTTTGTTCAGTGTTCTGTGGTTGTTTTGTCTGGGAGTCAACCAGACAAACCAGACATCCCTGAGGGTGGCTGCTCCAGTATCTCAGCAGAGGTGGAAGTCTTCTCTGTATGAACAATTAACAGAAGCTTAAAATAGCTTTGCAGTGAGTAGGGCTGATTTGGATCTCTTTCTTAAAATGACGTGGTCAGATTAGGTTTTGACATTTTCTTTTATCTTTGTAAGGGTCAGTAATGTTTAACAGAGCCACCTTAAACTACAATGACCAGAAGTGCTTAAACAGAATTGTGTTCTGGCCTCAGGCTTAGAGTACTCCTGGAGGAAAGGTGGTGTTCCTGTTATAATAGCAGGGCCTGTATTTTTATGTTATTTATCCAAGATTTCAGGGTAGTCTGCTGACATACAGTGAAGTTTGCTCTGGGGTGCAATCCGCAGTTATGTGGCCTATGCACACCTTGATGCTCTCAGGGGAAATAGAGGAATACTCTGTAGGAAGCCATGATTTTATATAGAAATTGCATGTTAACCTTCAAAAGCATTGGCATGATTTATTCAGTTCCATTTATGTAAGTCTTTCAGCTGTTGGCTTCGCTGCCTTCCTTTAACTAAGTGGCTGAACATCACATTAGTTCATCTTTCCTTTTGTGTCCGATGTTATATATGGTGTCCCTTTTTCATTTCACATTATGATCTGTCACTAGAATGTCAAGCTGCATTGCTTTTCACTGATGTAAATATTATACACCGTATTAATTTAACAGACAATAATGCAGAAATGTAAATAGTATGAAGTATCTACCTTTTAAAATGCAGATAGAGGAGACACTGGAAAATATTTTCTATGAAGTAATTAACAGAAGGATTGGTAAGAGAAATTATTTAAATAAACAATGGTGCTGACAGATAAGATTTAAATGTAATGGTCATGTAAAGAAGCTGGTGACAAAATTTTGTCTCAAAAAGTCCCATATTGACTTGGAAGTATTACTTGAGTATTAGAGGAGAAGCATAACTTTGGAGTATTTCTATATATAGCCTCTATTCAGATTTCACACAATTTGGGTATCTCATTTACTAAATTTTATCAGTTGTGACAAACATAGCAAGAATGTATCCACAATAAAATTATTACATTCTCTTTTGGATTAGTGTGCTAATAACAACAGTGAAGAGACCTGTGTTTAGTTAAAATTCAGCTAAATATATTTTCAAGTTTAGTGTTCTCCCAAAACCAGAAACAAATTCTGCTTCTTTTAGACATATTGTACATAGTGTTGGCATGCTACTCTTCTTCGTAAGTAGATCAACAATGTGCTTTATTTTCCTAAATAATGAAATGCTTAAGAAGAAATTAATATTTGTACATTCCTTGTCATAAATAAGGACTTGCAAAGGTCGATGTGCAGCTTATTCTGTTTTGAGGGGTTTTTACTTTTTTTTTTTTATTCTGAAATTTAGAAGAGGAAATCTGATCTGTGTCACAGTGAGGAGAGGCAAAGTGTTACCTGGTAACATCATTGATGTATGTACAAATATTTAGTAAACACCCTGTTTCAGTGCACTCTTACATGTAACACCTGGGGGAAATGTTCACAGGGATTTTGACGTTCTATTAAGTAGAAAATATTTTTTTGTTTCCGTGCAAAAATATAGTACTCAAATTTCTTACAATCTGCATTCTCTCTAAATAAGTTTCATGCAAGAAGTCCTATTTCTTGTAGAACTTGGACTGAAAAAATCATTCCTGCATATGGCAAGGAATGTTTGAAACTGCCAAGAATGTGCAAATGTCTGTGGATGAGTTAATAAACAGTAACTTCATCTAAACATCAGTAATACATTCTTTGTGCAAGCCAAGAGAAGGGAACTACTTGTTATTTGAGCAGTGACCAGAAAGAACATAGTAGTGCTGGAGATATGTGATATCCTCCAGGCTTTACATGGGAATGGCTCCAGAGATACCAGCACCTGTTTGAAGTATTGCCTCCCCCAAATATGGAATAAGGAGAAGGGTTAACCATGCTGGCACACAACTAATGGCCATCTAAATCTGTTCAATTCTGAAATACAGATTTTAATCAAAGAATTAAGCCATTAAGATGGAGGGTATTTTATACTGGGAAAGGGTTATTTGTTCATGTAGCTACATGATGTTATTTCTTGTCTGTTTCCCAGGACATTGTTTATTTTTTTTTAAATTTTCACAAGTAAAGCAAATGTGCTCATCCACAGAACAAAGTATTTTTTTTCCCTTTTGTTCCAAGAATTTCTTCTTTCTCTGTCACTTAGGCATTATCAGTTTGTCATGATTTAGACTCTAAAACAGATTTTCTTGCTGGATGTAATTCATCCAGATTCCTGAAGCCATTGCTCACCATGAAACAGGAATTTCTTCCTCCACTGTCTTCTGCACAAATGGCCTGAATTTCTTTCTACAAAAATCTTCTCATGTTTTCTCTCTCTTTCTTCAGTGTGAAGCTCACATTTTTCTGCAATGTGAGAATGACATGAGTTGGCATGCTGAAAAAAAATTTCCCTTTTAAAATCTGGTCCTAATCCCTTTGTTTCCAAAGCAGCCCAAACACTGGAACTGGGGAAAAAAACAAACAAACATGTAGGAAAAGCTGGTACTAATTCTTGGGAAAGAAATAAATTTTTATTGCATGTCCCTTCTCGGCTGAACCACCCTGATGAGGCTGGGAAGATGAGTAGCTGGGCATTAATTTCTTGGCCTAAGAGGCCAAGTGTGTGTTCTTTTGGTGTTTTCAGAGGCTGGTGGGTGTTGAAACCAAAATGCTCTCTAAGTTATTGCTGAAAAGGCAGACAGATGCTATGGTCCAGGGACTTGGACTAGGCTGAGAAGCTGCTCATTCCTCTTCCTTTGCCCTCTAATTTCCCAGGCAATAGAAGAACTCTGATGACCATCTGCATTTGTGCTGCTCTGGAGGATCACAAAAACATGTATTTTATCACAATTTAACTGAATAAAAAGTGAAATCGCTAAAGCAACATTAATAAATATAATTTTATAATGTCCATAGGGCTTCAGCTGTGTGGGAGAAAGAGGCAGAGTGGTGGAAAAAGCAAACATCTTTGTACTTCCCCAACTCAGGGCTGGTAGAAGAGGGAATGCACCAGACAGTCAAATTGCCTTTCCCTCCACAGTTCTAGGAGGATTCGTGGATGTTTCCCTGCCTCTTCATAGGTCTGGAATGGAGGGGCATGAGAGGTGTAACTGAATGCTTAAAGCATTCTGTGACTTCCAGTTCCACAGCTCTCACAGCATGTTTGTTTACTATTTGAAACAGAAAAACCTCTTTTCAAGTGTTTGACATGCTGACTAATCGAGTCCTGGGTCACTTGGCTGAGTGGGTTTTATGGGTTGTGTATCAGCAGAGTTTCGTGTGGCCAGCGCTTTTGGTGTTCTGCAAATGGAGTTTTTAGTTCTAGCAACACTGGTAGCAGTCAGCAGTTTTCTATGGAAATACAGAATTTGCAAATAAATCCTATGAGGTTTCATACAGCTTGTAGAATGTATAAACTTGTGAACTTTAAACATTTTGGTGCCCTACATTGCATTTGTGTTACTATAATGTGTTTGGTTTTGTTTCTTTTTGGAGATGACACTGAAAAAAAATAAACAATTTGGCACAGGAAGGGAGGAATAGCTGGATCATTCTCTGTGAGGTAACACTTGAGAGTGGTGATTTTTCAGCAGTAGTGTGGGATTTTTTTGCTTGAATGTCTTTTAACTCTACACTGAACCAGAAGTTCAGTGTTCAGTGAAGAACTGCACACAGTCATGGATTTCCTGAAAGGAAGAAAAACATTCAGTGGTAACCTGATGAAGCAATCCTCCGATTTCAACATATTTTCCTTATTTTCACTCTGCTCAGAGAAGCTAACCTGCTCTTCCAGTGAAATGGAAAAGCATTCTAAGCAAATCTGGGTCAATTGATTTGCATTCAGTTGGTATCTGAAAGTTTGAGGCCAAAGCTCAAGCAGGATGTAAAGTTCAGCGTGCAGGTGACAGGCTCGAAGGGAGCATGTGACTGTCTGGAATGTATGCTGTCAACATTGGTGGCTGATAAGGTGCAGAAAATCCAGACACTTACCTTTTAATCAGGAAGAATGAGTAGCAGGAATCGAGAGCCCTTTGCATGAAATCTGGCAGAAATGACAAGGCAGAAATAAGGTATGTTTGTCATTTTTAATACTTTTAAAGGGGAAATGGATACTAACCTAACTGCAGGTGGTACACTGAGGCACTAGTAAGGGGAGTGATACAGTTTTTATGTAGTTTTTTAAATGAAAAACAAAATCATTAGCTGATATTGTGTGGTGGAGTGTTTTAAAAGAGGCATTTCCTTCTTCCCTGAAATGAGAGTCTTAAAGCCCGTGTTTTGAAACAGGTGAAATGTGGAACTGGAAGCACCATAGTGGTGGTGCTATGGGATGTGCAATACTGTGAGATAAAGTTGGATGTATTTGCTGTTCTCCATAATTAGAGAACAAGTTTTCAGGGGAAAAAAATCCCCTAAGCTGTTAGAAGTTCATGTCTAATGTTAAGAGAACCCCTGCTCAGTCTTCAGTTTGTCAACCATGGCAAAGGCTGTCATGCATAGACAAATGTGTTATATTAAGTAATAATCTTTATAATTTTATTTTAAATAGACCACTGATGATGTACTAAGATTTGTGCCAGTGTGAGCTATTCAAGAAATAACTGCTCTTATCAAATTGAAGATAGCATAAAAATTTCTACAGCCAGCATAGAATTCTATGCACAGAGCAACCCAGATCCCCTTCTGATCTCTCTTGTGGCGTGGTTTGCTTTGGGAAACTGACAGTTCTTTTATGTTGTCACATCAGCTGGTGATTTTAGATATCCTAGCACCTTTAGAAGACTTTCAGCACTAACTTTCTAAAAGTTTTAATGGTTTCCTTGTCATGTGACTCTACGTAAGAACAGGTGATAAATACACAAAGGAAACTGGAAGTCTAGGCTTGTATTCTTCCTTCTTTATGTTATGAAAGGTTCTAAAAAGAGCTTCATCAGGACAAAAGGATAAAGAATGGTTGAAATACTAAAAACTCGCATCCCTTGCAGAAATTTCATCACATATCTGTGACTTTCCCACTTTGGAATGTGGGCAGATGCCTAAGTGAGGCAGGTCTCTGTAAAAACAGATTTTGTGGGCATTATACAGCTTCAGACTTTGAGTCCTTTGTGTATAACATTGGTGTCATGGGCAGCTTTGACACTGGATCTTCCAACCTGCTGTTCTACTGCTCCTTAAATACAGAAGTCAGTTTGGCTGTAGAATCTGAAGAAAATAAGGAGATAAGTAAATGTTCTGGGATCAGCACAAAAACTCCATGGAGACAGCTGTGTTCATTGCCCAAGCAGTTGTCCTTGAGTGTAAAGCAGTTTCCTGGTTCAAGGCCAAAGCCACCTTTAACTAGGGGGAGATACAACACTGAAAACTGGAGTTTATTGGGAAAAAAATTAGAAGTTATGAATAACTACTCCATGGAGGCACTAGAGGACACCGCAGGAACAGGCAACACTTAAACTTCCCTTCTTGCCAGGGCATTGCGTTGTGTGTGCATTTATCTTGGTGTTGCAAGTTTGAAAAGTTGCCATGCTATGAGATTTCAGCTTCAGCAGGAACAGGCAAATATCTTGGAAGGGTATCATCATCTTCTCCTAAGATGGAAAATTGCCTCTTTGGCAATAGCAGTATTTATGGGATCATTAACTTATTCACAGGATCGTCCTTGAATTCCTCCTCTCTTATAATGTCTTTTGAGAGGACAGGCAAGCAATTCAAAGAGCAGAACTTATTTTTAGATTTAGTCTGAGCCTGGAATAAACTGAGAAGGCTGAGCACTGTTATGATAAACAGGGAGTAAAACAGAGACAGGAAATAGGGGGTCTTTGGTAATGAGTTCCAGCCACTCTTGAAACAGAAAGCCAGAGAAAGCATTACTTGAAAATAGTTTCTCAGTGACAGCCTAATAATTTTTAGCTTGTTATTCAACATTAAAAGGGAACAGTTTTTGCAGATTTATACTGTTCTTGAAAGATCCTTTTTTAAAGCTATATTTTTTGATGTTTTTAGAGTCGCATTGTTCTTGTTGCTAACTGATCTGCTGTTTAAAAAAACCAGATGTTTGGGGGGGAGTCTGAAGTTTATACAGTTGCGTGTTATATATACATCTGTGAGAAGCCTTTGGGATAAGACCATGGGACAGAGGCAGGAGATTTAGCTTAAAATATGAACAGGCACTGAAGATTTTAGAAGGTGAGGGTTGAAAGGGGAAGAAATCCCAGCTATATCCTGTGGAACAAAGCAGTGAGCTTACTCCCAAAAGTTTCTTTTAGCCCTGGGAATGTAACTGCTGAGATGGGCCCAAAGCATGGATGGTGAGATTGATATTTACAAGCACTTCACGTGGCTAAAGAGGGTAAGTGATTTGCTGGTCTTTGTTTTCTCTTTCTAAATGCACATTAGCAAAATCTCAGTCAGAATTCTCAGCTTTGTGAAAGAAAATGTGTTCGGTGTCTCAGATGTAAAAAAGTGTAAGTTTCTTCATGAGAAATGAATTAAAGGCATTTCTCGATGTAGCAGGAGGCTTAGGGAGGGGGGAGAGAATCAGCTGTCTTTGTCTTTAAAAATGAAACTCCAGGATCAAACTTTGAACAAATGGCAGTAGAGTCTCGCAAGTGCTCGTGCTTTCCTGGGATCGCAGCACAACAAAGCAAATCCTGCATGGGAATGTATGGCAAAAGGAGGAGAGTACGTTGTTCATCATGTTGTGATTTAAAGTGAAAAATTAGTTGCATTAACTCGTCACTTAATTGATTCTTCATCGGGGTAACTGTGGGACCTTTCGGGATGCCTTTGTTTCGGATAAAAATGGTGGTACTTTTTTTTCTGTGCATGTTACTCTGATAAAAATATTTTTTTTTTTAAAAAAAAAAAAAAAAAAAAAAAAAAAAAAAGACAGTGCTATTAATTTTGTGTTAAACTGCTTGAACATAAATTAACTGCATGAGATTGTTTTTGTCTTCCTATAAAAAGTAGGTTTGTGCAATTGTTTTGTCACCTTGGAAAAATCACTTTGTTTTCATCAGATTTTAGACTTTTTAATTGTTCTGATTATTTATTTTTCAGTGTTAGAAATTATAAGTGGGATGTGAATTGATCCCTCACAGTAGGCTGTTTTCTAAATTAATTTAAATTTAATGTGTGTCGTGAAAGCAGCACAGCCTCTCGTTATACTCTTAAAATCTGTTTTAACCTGTGTGCACTTTTCCTGCAGATTCTTGCCTGTGTATATGTGTGCACACATGTATACATATGCACATGAGCTCTTGTTTTTTATTGGCTGTATAAACATAAAATATAGATCATTACTTACATGAAATGTGAATAGGAAGTTTAATTCAGGTAGTTTCTTGAATAAATACAAAATATTGATGTGTCAGGTTACAATAAAAGCTTGAGAATCTTGAAGTTAATTCAGAAAATATTTACATCAAGCCCTGGAAACTTTTAAATTTCTGGATTATGTCTGGGAGGGGATTAAATGGAAAGCAAGTGGGATAGTGAAGGAGAAGAGGCAACAGGAAGTAGCTGTTGGTAGCATTATACTATTAACCTAACCTGTGCTCTGTGCAGTTAAAGCTAATTACCTCTAAAAAAGGTGTATTTTGAGCTCATGTGTTAATTTGTTAATTAAATGAGGTCACGAGTACGGTCGTGCTCCCCGGTGCAAATTTCATTTCTACAAAGACAGGTTTGGTAACAAAAGGCTATCAAGGTGTGCTGCTATCGGGTACTGTGTTCAGAAGGGATACTGTGTTCAATGGGAGCACAGAATTTTACAGAAATTAATAATGTTCTTCCTGCTGGTGTGTGTAATTCCTTTAATGTCAGTTACCTAAAGGAGAATATCAATAATGCTCCTTTTCCTTGCTGGCTTTTTAAAGGGGTGAGCATATGGGCGGGGGGAAGGGAAGAGGACTGAAGATGATTTTGTGTTGTTCCCAGGAGAAATTAAGCAGTCTGCTCTCAAACTCCTTTGATGAGTGATTTGGGGGGGGTGGTATGTTTAAAAAAAAAAAAATTGAATAATCAAAGTTTCTTATTTAATTCTCACATTCATGGATCTCAGTGTCACATGTCTGTCAGTGATTGTTACAGCTTATAAAGATTTCAGTTCCTGCAATCATAAACTGTTATTCTTTGGCTGATAATAAAAGTAAGAGCTGCTTTCAGAGTAACAAATGGCATTTAACAGAGAATAACTGCAGCAGACTTCCATAAAGCCTTGGTGAAGTATGCCAGAGCTGGCTCAAATTTCATCATTACAGAAATCACTTCAGAGACCAGGGTGGGTTTTGCTGTTGCAGTGGTTGGCTAAGCCAGGCTTGTGTGGTATCTGTGGCCTGGACTGGGTTAGAGCAGTAAACAAATACAAAAATCATGAGATCCAGGCAGGCAAAATGACAGATACAACTGCTATTTTCAAATGCTTAGAATAGAGGCTCTGGTTTTAAGCAGAGGTCTTCTATCACAGTTTGTACAGTAGCATCACACAAGAGCAGCAGGGGAAAAAGCAATATTTAGATTAAATTGAAATGAAGGGTCAACACACTGCAGTTCTTTCCATTGGACTTTATTGTGTTAAGATAACCTGTGGAAATGCTGGGCCAAGAATGGTCACAGGTATAGACAGAGGGGGCAGTAAAATGGAAGAGCACATGGACAGAGCAAAACCACAATTTAGCCTTGTCTCAGTTCTGTGTGGTGCACAGTTCATGTGCTTTCCTTTGTTTACTGTTTTTTCTCCATTTTGTTTCTTTTCTTCCTTTTGCCAATGAGAATTCCAGGTCTGCAACAGTACCTCTCACAAGAGAAGGAACTTCCTCTGATAATATCTTACCTAATACCTGAAAGACAAAACTCTGCAATGGGTACAGCTGTACTGGACCTCAGGGCATGTGATGGCAATTTCAGGATTGTCCCAGTTAACTTCTTTTGCCTGAGAAGCTGAACATCTGACACAGACACACAGAGCCACCCTGGTTTCATGCAGCCCTGTAAGAGTTTGTAACAGTGCAGATATTGGAGGGTACCTTGTTATTAAGACTGAAAGCCTGGATAAGCAGGTCATAGGAATTATTAACGGGGACATGTCTTTCAGCAGTCTGTTTATGGAAGGATATGGAAAAGTCCCTGTGTATATAGAGTGTGCTTTTATATTACAGCTCGGGCAGCAGCACAGTTCTCATAAAGTAGCTGGTGGGCAGTTTGTGGGAAGCACTTTACAGATAACTAATGTCATGTTAAAAGTTCCTGCTGCAAACTGAGGAACCTGAGATACCTCTACTGCCTGGAGCTGAAAGTGTCTCATTTTTAGCAAACCGTCTTTGGTTCTCCCAAGGGATTTGGGTTAGAGGGTTCATGTACAATTTCATGTCATCCTGTTGCTTTACTGTAATCTTTCTGTCTGACCTTAATTGGAACACACCATTCCAAATAAAAGTGGCATAACCATCAGTTTGGTATATAGACATATGGGTATAACCACAAATTATTAATATAAATGCTAATATTTACTAAAAAAAATAGTAAGGATAAGGTTATTATAAATTAACTGAGCTATTTGAACAGGGGTGGATGGAGTGGAATAGATGGAAGGTCTCCAGGATCTAGAAGACTTTGTGCAGTGGTAAGGTGTCTAATTTGGAAAATGGAAATTTGCTTCATGGGAAGTGGAAGCATCTGACAACTGTTGTAGTTTGGTTCAGACTTGCCTTGGGAGCTCACGCAGCACAGAGCTAAAATAGGTGTACGTTGTTCTTATGCTTTGCTTTCTTCTGAAAGGATTCATAACCTGTATTAGCAAGAGGTGGAGTGATCAAACCCATGATATAGGCATTAAGGTCGAGGTACTGAAGGTGAATCTTATGACTTCTGTAAGAATAACATTCCTTTAAATGATTTCACTGTGTCTGGAGGAAAAACACAGGTATTAGTTTTCAGAAAAAATATCCAGGTAAAATATAGAGTTGAAAATTCTTTATTTTAAGCACTACCAAAATTTACCTAGCTCTTGCTCAATTTCAGACTACGCACTGTTAGCTTTTTCAGAGTGACTGCTGCTGTCATTTAACCAACAATTAACAATGGAAAATAAAAAATCCTGTTGTTGATTTATTAATTGCCTTCAGATGAAAGGCAAGAATTATAGATCCAGAAATCATGTTCTAGCCTTCTCCTCCTCTCAGGCACAGTGGGGGAATGTATGTACACTCAGATGGGTGTGGATCTGAGGTAGCGCTAACATCCCAAGAGATTAAATTTGTATTGCATCCACAGTCAGATGCAAATAAAAATGTTTACTGTGTAGGCTGCTCAATCACCACTTCATAATACTACTGTGACTCATAACATCATTTTAGTGACCAAAAAGAGTACAACAGAGGTGGATAGACCATAGTCTTCTAAATATTATCAACTCCAAATAGGCTGGAAGAAATCTGTAGTCTACGTTTTCTTGTGTTGAAATACAACCCTGCTGTTTGTGTGCTGCTGGGAGTTTGTGGTAAAGCTGACTGGTTGACCTCTGCTGGCTCGACTCATTTTCAGCTCCTAAACTATAACAAAAGGCAATACATCAAGCATGTCCCTAATCTTCCCCATTAATACAAGTATTATTGTTGCCACAGGCATCCTATTCAATTACCAGTGGAACCGAAGGTGATTCATGTGACTGAATAAGAAGACAGGAGGGTTATGACATAATCTGTCTTCTCAGAGAGGCGGGTGACTTGTTGAAAAAGCTTACAAATCACCACTTTAACTGACTGCCAGGTTTCTTTTCCCAGCTCCTCCCCGCTCCACAGCCCAGTATGAGATCCATGGTATTCGTGACAAATTTCTGGGGAACAGCTTGCTGATCAACTTCAGAAGTTGGTGGGTTTTGCATTAAAATGAGCTGTGTTGGAGACTCTTAGTGCTGAAACAGCACACATTAGGAAAACATAAACTGGCCTATATTCAACTTTACTACCTTGCATATGTGCTTGCTTTCAGGGGCTTACTTTTACAGGCTCTCAAGATACAGCTAGAAGTTCCCTGACAGAAGCTTCCCAATAGAGCATCTGCACAGAAGCTCTATACAACAGTTCTGACAATAAGCTGCATTCTGAACTGTTTCCTAATAGAATAACATACAAGGAAAGATAACACTCTGTGCATAACAGGCCATGAGAAAAACTGTTGAAAATTAAGATACCTGGGTGGATCAAACATTTTTTCCCTTTCTTGCCATATTATTTTATATTTTTTCTGATTATCACCATTTTAAATTACACTATTGAATCGTTCTCTGAAGTCTGATTTTTTTGTGTCATATATTCTGAAGGAAAATTTAAGCCTTTTTCTTGGAAAAGGCTCTGTAATGACTGCATCATGTAAGTGATACTTAGTAATTTCCAGCAGCTACCAATATTATGTTCAGATTCAAGAAAGAAACATATTCCAAAGAGAGATTTAAAACTAAAAATGAAGAAGAAGCTAAAGCAGGTGATGAAATGCAAAAGTTTTGGGTTTTTTCCTTTTCTTTTTCTAGAATTGGGAGAAGCAGCTGATTTGGAATTGTTTCAGGAAACTTTTTGCATTAATATCTTTTGCAGTATGGTGTGCATTAAACCATACCCTGAATCTCTGAGGAGAACACAGTACAGATGCTTCAAGAAATTGCTTTGCAGCTCCTGGCTCCCCATGGTTTGGACAGGTGTACTTTTCACTGGGTAAAAACTGGCTGGATGGCTGGGCTCAGAGAGTGGTGTTGAATGGAGTTACATCCAGTTGGCCATCCATCAAGGGTGCAGTTCCCCAGAGCTCGGGGTCCGTCTTCATGGACAGACTGGACAAGGACATCGAGTGCACTCTCAGTAAGATCAAAGATAACACCAAGCTGGGCCAGGAGTGTTGATCTGCTTCTAGGATAGGAGAGCTCTGTAGAATGGTCTGGAAAGGCTGGATCAATGAGCCAAGACCAACTGGATGAGGGTCAACAAGGTGGAGTGCTGAATTCTGCACTTGGTGCACGACAGCCCCAGGCAGTTCTACAGGCTGGAAAGCTGCCCAGCAGCAAAGGTCCTGAGGGTTCTGGTCACCAGTGCTGAACATGAGCCAGTGTGTGACCAGGTGGCCAAGAGGGCCAGTGGAATCCTGGCTTGAATCAGGAATAGTGTTTCCAGCAGGACCAGGGCAGGGATCGACCCCCTGTACTCGGCACTGGAGAAGCCACACCTTGAGTGCTGTGTCCAGTTCTGGGCCTCCCATGACAAGAAAGACATTGAGGTGCTGGAGCATGTTCAGAGAAGGGCAGGGGAGCTAGTGAAGGGTCTGGAGAGTTAAGTGCTGTGAGGAGCAGCTGAGGCGGCTGAGGGCGTTCAGCCTGGAGAAATGGAGGGTCAGGAGTGACCTTATCACTCTCCAAATCTGCCTGGAAGGAGCTTGTGGTGAAGTGGTTGTCATTTTCTTCTCCTGGGTAACAAGTGACAGGACAAAAGGAAATGGTCTTAAGTGTGCCACAGAAGGTTTAGAGTAGACGTTAGGAAAAATTTCTTCACATAAAGGATTGTAAAACATGGGAACAGACTGCTCGGGGAAATGGTGGAGACACCGTCCCTGGACATGTTCAGAAAAGTGTAGATATGGCACTTGAGGACATGGTTTAATGGTGCAAATCGTGGGGATGCTGGTTGGATGATCCTAAAACTCTTTTCCAACCTTAAGGATTCTATAATTCCTGTAGACAAAGTATTTATGATATGCAATTGATGTTTCATCTGCAGTGGTACTACAACAATGTATGTTCAGCTACCTCGCCTTAGCATATCTTTCCTTCTACTTTGTTATCATGTTCTCGTAAACTTCTTTACATGCTTTATGCAATTTCTCTCATTCTTTCATTATAAGAAATATAATTAATGTATTTGGCTTATCACTCGTCAGGCCCACATAGCAATTTTTCATCCTTAATGTTACATATTCTGAATTAACAGCTTGAAAATCTTGTTGATTCAGCCGTTTAGACTTGTGCAACCACATGCCTAGTATTTATTGTTTGTGAGCTCTTACACCAGCTGGGATCATCTGTAGCCTTATGTCTTTCATGTTACAGGTCCTGTACTCAGTTGCTGCTGGGACGTGTGACATCTAACCACACTTGCTTAGTTCCCTCCCAGTACTGACTTTCACAACTGCAGAATGCACTCCAACCATCCACAGATGGCCTTGGTTCATGTTACATTGTTTTATCTTGTCTTTATACATGCCACAAAGAATTACTAAGTCTTAAACAACTGCTGTGTGTCAATCAGATGCTTTTATCTAGCAGGTCATTTTTCTGTCTACTGTACTTTCCTGTCCTTGTCTGAGCCCTGTCTCGCTGACCAATGGGCAGGGTTGGTATTTTGGTGGAGTTTTGTTCCCCCTTTTCTATTCATGTGGCTGATTCACCAGGCTTTACGTTGGTATTGAGTATTGGGCTGCCAGCAGAGGATATTTCACCATCACTCAGTGCAGCAGACATCATGGCAGGCTATACCTTTGGTAATTCTGAGTGTAGTGACCTATCTTTTGATTCTAGGTTGAACTAATTCTTAATTATGGATTGTAAAAAATGTTGAACTCCCATTTTGCATTCACGACAGATTGTTTCTGTAACAAGGCATTGGCAGGAATTCAACCCACTGTGCCTGTAAGGCTGAGGGGAAATACTTACACAAGTGGTTACAGGTACATTTCTTAAATCTAGCCTAAAAAATAGCACATGGAGAAAGGGTGCAAAATCTGCTTGACTCGGTTTTGTCACTAGGAGACTCTTTTGCTGCCTAGCAGTGTGCTGTTCTTCCCTGAATACTCGATGTTCTAGCTGCAGGAAAGCCTCCCCTACCACTGGGGGTGAGCCAGAGACAAACTGGGGAAGGCTCGTGGGCTCTCCATTGAGAAAGCTCTTTTATTGGTATGTAATGAAGTCTTAACCCTAATGGAAGCAAAGCTGCTAAGGCTAATGATTTTGGATTCTGAAGTGCAGTGGAAGGCTTTGCTTTCTATGTGGAGTCAGAATGCAGGTGAAATGTCTGGCAGGATGATGGAGGATGCAGAGCTGAGGTCAAAGGATTGTCTGGGCAGACACTCAGAAATACGTATTGTTTACTTGTAAAGAATCCTTATTTTTATTACATTACCACAAAAATTAATAAGGAATGAACTTGAAGGCCATACAGACTGACTGACCAACTCAATAAACAGGGCCTAAGTTAAACATGTTTTATGAAAGCTGGGAGGGGGGGTTGGGAAGTGGGGGTATTTCTTAATAACAGGAGAAGGCTTGAAAAAATTACACTGAGACATGAGGACACAAATTCTAAAAAATTAAAACTAGTAAAGAGAAAAAGAGCAAGTGAGGTCATCATTCCTATAAGGGCATGGGCCGTCTCCCTACAGGTGACATGGTAAAACTATCCAAGTCTTCTGTTTGTGTGTTGTGCACTCACATCTGCATAGTTAGAGCCATTTCTGCAAGACCTTGAATCTTAGCTGTAGTTACTGTAAACTGGTCAAAAGTTGGTGACAAAGGTGTTTATTCTGAATAGAGTTAACATATTCTTCTGCTGACAATGAATAATAAGTGAGGTCCTGCACATTCTGTTTTTAATGTTCCTGTTGTCCCTCTGAACAAAGGACAAAGCTGAATGAATTTATAGGTGATTCTAGTTAAGGGTCTTGCAGCCACACTAAAGGGCATGATTAAAACATAAGAGCCTACTGCACTGGAAAAGAGTATAAATAATAAGATGCAATTCAGTGTAGTCTAGCTTAAAGTTATATATTTAAGCAGAAACAGTGAGTAAACATAGAAGAACAGGATGGTAGCTAAATAAGAGCATTAAAAAAGGATCTGGAAGTTATGGGTCCTAGGCTGAAAATATATGAGTTTTACTATATGGTTAATATGAAAAGAAATACGGCCCAAGAGTCTGTGAAAAGGTTTTTCCACTGAAGCCAAAAATACTGTTCAGCTGAAGTCCTCTGTCTCCTCATAGGAACTTAATTTCAAAAGAAGTCAAGTAACAATTGGTGAGAAGGAAATAAAAGAAAGCAACAAAGCAGTTCTTGAAAAATTAACCTGTGAGGAGAAGGCAGAAAAACTTGAGGGACCTACTAATTAGAGATCTACAGAGAGTCTTCCAATAACTAAAATACAGTCTGAAGCAAAGGAAAGAGCCTTTCTTTTATCCATGCTGGCATAAAGCACCAGCAAGTTGAAGTAGAAGAGATGATGATTCAGGTTAGACACTAAGAAAAATGCTCTCATGATAGGTAGCTAAGAAGGAGATGGAGAGTCTGTGTAATCCATTTCTGGAGGTCTTTAGGAATAGGCAAAAGAAGAATATTGGTCCTAGGATAGAAGACTGAACCAGATGATCTCTTCAGGCATCTTTCAGTACTGTTTGTTGGTGGCTTTGTAATTCTCTCAATTTCCTCCAAATAATCAGAGACAGGGGTGCTCAGTTTCTCTCAGCCTGCAAAGACGCTGGCCTTATATCTAGTTCAGCATGCTATGGCTTGAAAAGTGTCTTTTGATTGAATATAATTTTGATTTCTTGATTTGTGTTAATTAGCACCATGTTTATTTTCATCATCTGTATTACATTTGGGGCTGTAAACCTCAGGGTAGGTCAAGAAGCTCTGTATACAGCTAATATTTTTAAAAATTCCTATTCACAAATGTAAAGTTGAAAAAGAAAGGCTGATTGGGGAACAGATTCTAATTATATTGGTGCTATTATACAAGTACCTAGAAATGAGCAGTCAGCTGCAGATGAAGAGTGCAGCTGAAGGGAACTGCTGGAAGTTGGATTCCTATGTTATCCAACAAGCCAGGCACAGAATTACATTCCCTGGCAGAAATGCATTGCCTGCAATGGAGCTGGGAAAGGAACCTTGGAGGGCTCAGGTTACTTTTGATGCCCTAAGCAAACACACAATGGTGTAGCATGGAGGGTGAAATTATGAGACTCTTATAGACCTTTGAAAATAAATCTGCAGGGTTTGTTTTTTTTAATTGTGGTGCTTCTATCTGAAATGTTAAAATTCATAGGAAATGGGACCTAATAGTTAGAAACAGGCAATGCTTTAGAAGAGCCATTTAGCTATCCATAAGTGATTATGTAGCTAGAGTAAATCCCAATAAGAATTTGATCATTTAAATAGTTTTTTTTTTTTTTAATTGCTAACGAAAAAACTCTACTTTTCTTTCAGTAATTTCTAGGAATAGTGTAATACCTATGGCAATTTTTACCAGTTAAAAATAAACACCAAGATTCCTTGACTTTGGCCAAAGACTGTTGAGACCAGATATTTCAAAATAAATGGATTTTGTTTTGGTAAGATGGTATTTTTCATTGAAATTGTAATTTTATAGAAAAAAACCAATCTATTGCTATACCATTCTTGATTGCTGCAAATGATAGAGTATTCAAAATCCAGCTAAAAAAAGGTGCATTCAAATGTTCAAAGGTACATTTAATGCATATGAAATGAAGTTTGGGTCTAGAGACACTTTCATTCATATTTTTTGTATTCTAAACCCCATATAATAGATATAATTTTTATTAAATACTGCTTGAAGCTTTAATATTAACTGTAAAAATTCTCATAGCACCTTTTTTCCCCCCAGTCACAGGTGAATCATCATTCGTCTAATAATGAAACTTATCAAGAAAGGCTGGCACGATTAGAAGGGGATAAAGAGTCACTCATACTACAGGTATGTCCCAAAGGGAGAATATTGTCTAAAGAGTTGACATTTGGTGAATAAAAGTTGAAGTGGCAGAGTATTTTCTGTTAGACAAATGTTAGTGGGTCACCAAATGAGACTGATGTTTAATCAGGAATAACTATAATTTGTATAATCCCACTGATTGATTTTCATGGTGGGGTAGGAGGAGTAACAGCAGTAAGAGGAGGGAGAGTGACAAAGAGGTTAAAAGCAATGCTGTGAGGTCCCAAGACGCTGCTGTGATAGTGGTTCCTGTTCTAGGTCTGCTGGCTTACACCAGCTTTCTAGGTTCTGTGTGTCTCCACTTTCAGTGAACTGCAACACTGTCAGGTAGAGAGCACAGCTATTTTCCCTGCTTGTGTGCTGTACCAAAATTGTTTACATCAAAGGCGAGGTAAAGGCTGGGGGGAAAATTGGCATTTTTAAAATGCATGCCCAAGCTCTTCCAGGTTTCCTGTTTCTCAGTTAACTAGCCCTTTTTTCAAACAGATCCTCTGTCCAATCTAAGTTTTCCTCCTGGAGAAAACACGTTGCACTACTTAAAAAAAAAACCTCTTTATTTTTTTTTTATCCTGGGTATTTTTGTCATTACTATACTGTACATTCCATACTTTTTAAAACTGAAACTGGAGATTCTTTGAATATTCTTTGCATATCCTTTCTCTTCACGCTTACAAAAGCATGTTATAAGCATATATGTTTATATCAAACAGAACTTAAGTATGTTGGGTAGCTGTTCTCTCCCCTTTGAGTTACTAGTTTCTGTGAGCATGTCTTATCCTGTATGTTCTGTTCACACTTGTGTTCATTTACTGAGCAGAAGTCTCACTGCTGTTGTTAAATAAACAATAAATGTTTGTGAGACACAAGCTTTGGCTTGGTTGGATTTATTTTTTCATTACTATTGAACTGAAATGGCTATTGCCAAATTTAGGGAAAAAAATAGTCCTAAATTAAAAACAAACTTCTGTTTGGAATTTAAGTGTTTAAGCATGTGCTACAAATTCCCTTTTTTTCCGAGAGGGTCAGATCAGGGGAGACAATATGACAACTAATATTTATTTGAACACCTTTTATTAACCAAGTGGCTCTTGGTTAACTCTGGTATCTTGATTCCATTAATAACAGCAAACAGCTTTTCACACCGTGCATTCACTCCTTGCACAGTTCACTCGCACACACGAGCAGCTCATAACTGGAGGGGCAGCTGGGAGGCCAAACCCAGTGTTTCCTCCAGAGCAGAGGGTCGTACTGGAGCACCTCTGGGGGCCTCCTTTGTATCTCCCATGTCTGTTTGGTGCTGTGCTCTTTGTCTGTATGGAGCAGCCACTGTCATCTCAGATGTAGTTCATGCTACACACCCCTGTGTTGATGGTCCTGTGTGCTGAGGGGCTTGTACAGATTTGACAGAATCCTGGTGCTCAGAGTGTATCAGCTGGTGTGGATTTAATAGGACCACAAGTGCTTATAAGTTCCTGAAGATTGTTCCAGACTACTGTTCAGTATGTGCTTTTCCTGTCTCTGTGCTGCAGATCTTTTGTAACTATTTCTTCATCCACACAAATAGGTACCCAAGGATGCAGCCCACCAAATGCACAAAGGTATTTTTATGACATGGTTTGGAGACCTGCCTAGAGTTTTTCTTAACAGGAATATAGTAAAATCAGATGTAGAAATTGTCCCTCTCTTGCCTTTTACTCCCATCACCCTCCCATAAAATCAAAAGGCTTAGTCTATAGTCTATGAATTTTTCCTTTCCCCCTGTGCAGTATTGCAGCAGAATTGCAAAAAGCCCAGGCAAATAAAATAGACAAAAACCTTGGTCTGGTAGATGAACAACAACGACAAAGGTGCCGAGAAGGAGCTGAGTTTAGAACCTAGTTTACTCCAGTTGGGCACATTCTATCTAGGCAGTCGAATATGAGGAGCACAGGGAAGTCCCATGGTGGCCTGAGGGAGTCTGCTGGTCCAAACCTGGCTCCTGGCAGTGACCATTGGCATGAAGGATGAGGAAGGGATGGGAAAGAGAGTGCCTGTGTTCTGTGGCTCCTGTTGAATTGTGCCAATGGCTGTGGGCCATAGCTGTAATCTCTAGGGAATACAAGGCTGGGAGCACTCCAGACTTGCATCTGACTTGCTTCATGAGAAGCAGTGCGAGGCACTTTGTAGTGGGCACGGGCAGTGCCCGCTGTTCCTGCCCACCAGGGCTGAGTCAAACACTGCACCTGGAAACCTCCTCCCACTGCTCAGCCTGTGGTGCAGGCTGGAAATGCTGCAGCATCTGGGTACCTTGTTAGAGCTCTGTGCACAGCAGATAGTGCTCTCTTCTAGGCATTTGTTTGAGGGACTTTTTTTTTATTTGAGGTGGAGCTTTTTTCCCCCACAAAGAAGTTTTTAACCTTCATACCAACTGATTTTTAGCTAATTCTTCCATGTGCCTCACTGTTACAGATACTTACAGCAAATATATTACCTACTGGATGAGTGTTGCAGGTGTTGCACTCTTAAGGCAAGATGGGCTTGGCCAGCACAGCATGAGCTGGGATTATGTTCTGTGTGCAGCCTACTGATTCCCTGAAGAGTCTGGCAGATGTGCTCCTGAGCAGAGGGGAAAATATGAGCTCCAAGTGGCTAATGTGCCTCTCAGCCTCACTGCTGGAACATCCAACACATGCTTTTAAAGCTACTAAGGTTTTACTAAATTCCTTTGCAGGTCACATTGAACATACAGGGTTTTGCTCCCAGGTTGCAGTGCTAGTTGGAACCTGACACTCTAAACAGAGCTGGTTTTCTTTCTCTGGAACCTGCGTCAGCCTGAAGGAGAGGATTCAGTTTGTTTCTTCTTGCTTTCTGACCTCACGGGGGGGTTTTGTGAGCCGTCCCTCATTTAATGAGAGCAAACCAGAAAAGCAGACACGCAGAAAACTTCCTTGCAGGGAGTTCTGCTCCTGCCCCAGCTTGGATGTGTCCCCCTGCCATCTGCCTCCACCCACTCCTTCCTATCATCCCTCATCCCGAGTTCATCTGTTCTCTGTGCTACAGCCAACTACTTTAAGGGGAAAAAAAATAGCAGTATTTTTTTAATTACTATTTATTTATTTATTTCTGTGTTCCTTTCCCAGGCATGCTTGTCATTATGTTGGCAGGTAAAACAAATACAGATCCTTCTGCAGCTTCCCTGAAATGAACTCAGTTTTCATTGGGTTTTAGAAATGCTGCATAGCATGTACGTCTTAAAAGTTTCACTTAGACATACTGTACCTTTTCTTTTCTTTTATTTTTTTAATAAAGGTGTTTCAGGGTCGGATGTGAGAGCACAGATAAGTTTTTGTTAATCTATTTCCTTCAAAATGGATTTTAAACACCTAAGGCTCCTTTTTTTGTTTGTTTGAGATAACATTTTTCTAGTATAATCAAGGCTTTTATGTAAATATGTAGTGAAAATGAACACAGAGAGAGTGCTTAACATGGGATTTAAAGCTGGGGTTTTTTCCATGTCTTTCCAGTGTTATCCTGGGCGTAGTTTTTTTCTGCTTTGCAAGTTTTGAATTCAACTGCTGGACTTTTCATATTACACATTGGTCTGTGCCACCATTCCCACAGTTCTTTACCAGTATTGCTTATTGTTTCTTTTCCTGGGATTCATTGTCTGTATCTCACTTCTTTTGCTTTCATGTTTTGGCTTGCCAAAGCCTGGGAATTTTTCTTGGAATAGAGCTTTGCCACTGCTAAAGCATGCCTTTTACTCATTGCATTCTTTCTAACTTCAGAACACTTTATTGATAGGCAAGCTGGTTTTCAGTTCTTGTAAGAGGTCAAGTAATTGGTTGGTTTTGGAAAGAACAGTTTTCTTATTTATCTGTTTCAGGGAGTGAAGTGCCAACAGAACCTGAAATGGCAATGCATGCTTCAAAAACACTTAAAATATTTTGTGTCCTATGTTTGTGTTTGCTGCTTTCTAATTTTTCAGACTTTTGCATTAATTGACCCAGGCTACCTATAGGTAGCATTCAATCTCTTATAGAAATGCTCTTTTTTTTTTTTTTTAATATCAAAACAAAATAATTGGGTGGGAGGGGGGATGAGAGGGCGGGGTTGAAGCAAAGTAGAGGTAAGACTGAAAAATCTCGATAGAGCAGGTTGCTGCAGTGCTCAAGAATACTAAAGCCTTGAGGACTTTAAAAGAGAACTTGTTGTTAAAACGTGCCTTTGGATGTTATATGTATAAGGTAATTGAAACTTATTTACAGTCACTTCAGTGGCACTGTACTTCTCTTCTCAAATTTCAGGTGAGTGTTCTTACAGACCAGGTGGAAGCTCAAGGAGAGAAAATCCGGGACTTAGAAATCTGTCTTGAGGGGCATCAGCTGAAACTGAATGCTACAGAAGAAATGCTCCAACAGGTAAAAATCTGGACTGCAAAGCTTCTTGCATCATCTTCTCCACTGGAGGGGTGAGCATACATGGTCAGCTTGTCTGCATGTGTGAGTGCCTTTGGCAACAACATAAAACAGGGATAAAAAAAACGCCTCTTTTATTGTTCTCTTGCTGCTTTGCACTTTTCTTTTTTTCCCCAATGAATGTTTCTTTGTTTTCCTGTTGCAGAAAAGTTTTACTGGCTGGTTGCATAATACTGTACGTGGCAGCATGTGAAATGAAACTCTTGTGTCTTATTTGTACTGTGATCTTTTGGACACGGCTGAGTAACTGGTTAGACAGGTTAAATGTATCTTAATATATGTAGGAGTTATAGAATTAAGACGTTTTATTTAAATGTCTTCTTTTTTCCTGTGGCTTTGAAGTTGAACAAGTAGCAAGTTGAAATGAACTACTCTATCAAATTCTGTTCTATAACATTTTTGCTTCAGTTAGGAGCTTTCTCCTTATTTTTATATAAGAAAATTAGTATATAATGACTATTTTTCTTTATTTAAGAGTTTCAGGCTATATGATTTAATTTTTGTTCTTTGATGTTCTATGCTGGGGGAGCAGAACAAATGATAAGTCAAATACATTGAATTTCATGTGTTACTGCAGAGCTTGCAGGTCTGTTGATGCAAAAGGACTTTCCTGCTGTTACAGATGCAGATCATCTGTTAATACAGTACATAGATACAAAAAATAGATTTGAAACTCTAAGTAACCCTGAAAATCTATGCCAGAAATTTGCAGGATAGATAATGTTCTTCGCAAACTTAGGGGTTTTTTGTTAAAAATTTACTATTTTTGTCAATGTGAAATATACAAGTCTTTCTATGAAATTATTATAAGGATCCTTGTATATATGTATGGAAACAGTAGCACTTTCTGTAAGATAAACTTGTCTCCTAAACCTTTTAAATTATAATTCTCAAAGATTCTCATAAAAAAACCTTCCATCTCACACAACTTTTGCAGTTCCAAAATGCTTCTGACTGGGAAAGGTTTTATTCTGAGGGGAGATTTAAAAAAATGCAGATAGTCAGTGTATTTAGTTTTCCAGTGAGATCTGAAGTAAAATTTAAAGAACAGTAACTTTATAAGTTATGAAAATCTGCTTTCAGACTTCAGGAAGGCATTCACAATACAGTGTAGAAACTTCCTGTTTCAATCTAAAACTAGATGGTTGTTTTGTGGCTTCTGCTAAAACTGTTTATTGTTTCTCTGACTTAATTTTTTTTTTCTTTGCCCTGATAGCCTTCTGAGGAAACTGTGAATTTAAAGCCTTATTTAATGTGAAATTGAGGCATCTGAAAGTAGAATGTAATGGTGCATGTGCTTTGCTATTTCAATGAAAACCTTTGCATGTCCTCATCTGGCTTTAAGCACGTGCACAAACTCCTTACAAAGCTGATCCTCAAGTGATAAGCTACAAAAGACTGTACAAAAGCTAAAGAAGGCAGAGAGTCTCCAGATATGTTTAACCTTAAATCTAAATTTTGAGGAACCTCTGAAGGGCTGTAATTATTGTTTCTCACACAGATTACATCTCCCAGTAGAGAGTGGACTATGGGAAACCCAAGTTAGATCTCTCAATGTCTCAATAGTCAGAGAAGTTGTACGTGTATTATAGCTCAGCAGAGAGTCCTTTTTATTATAATTTATTTTGAAGATTCTTTTTCTCAGTTCATCTTGTTGAAAGGATTGCACTCTACATGGAGCGGGTTGAGATGTGGAGAGCAGAGAATGATCTGATCATGTGGTGATTATGACATTCATGTAAGATAAGTGGCCAATAGATCTCCCCCAGACCATTTGTCAAAAGAGGAGTATGTGGCCTTGGGGACTTCAGTGGATGGATTGGGGGAGAGTTGTGCTCAGATCTTCTCAGCCAGCACTTGCTACAGCTCTGCTTTTCAGAATGACTTCTCTTACCTTCCTGAGGTTTGTGTAAATTCAGTTTCATTTCACAGTTCCGCTTGTTTATTTACAATATATTGAATTCCACCCATTTTCCCCTTTGTGAACTTAAGTCAACCACTTCTTCAAAATGGAAAATGGAACAATTAAGATAATTGCCCTGGCTTGAAAAATCTTTCATGTGTATTAGTAGAACTAAGCTAACTGCAGCATGGATAAGCATATTATTTACCTAATATACCTGAGTCCAGGATAAGCCTTATCTTTTTAATTTTGAGAACTGTAAGAAAAGTGACTCTTAATTAATTCTGTGCCCAAAATGCTTAAAAAAACCCAAAAAATCATAAACTTTAGGATAATTTAATGGTGATATCTGGTAGTTCCACAACAGAAAGGGTATGTAATGCTACCCTGAAAAAGATTTTATGCTGAATCTATGCTAGCAGAGACTTGTTCTCTTTGTCAGGGTGGGGTTACTGGCTAAAATCCTTCTGGCTTATGATTTATGCACAGTTGTTTTGAACCCTGCTACAAAGTGATCACGGAACCACTTCTGAAACAGCAGCTAAAATAAAATTTGCACAAATAACATAAAATGGCTGTTCAGCATTTTGGGTGGGCATCTTGGGAGTGGAATAGTAGCAACAGATGCTGCTGCTTCTTTGCAGAAAATCATGATCCTTCATTGCCGTAAGAGGGGGTGCAACATCCCTTAGTCAAACATGAATTTTGAAGAAATGAGTTGAGCCAATCTAAAGGTTACTGAGACAAGAAGGAGAAGGCCTCGTTCTCCTCTCATCCTTCTCCCTCTTCCTGGCCATGTGCTTCTGCAACTGCTTTGATACTGCCTGTCATGCTCACCAAACTTTTTGTCAATGACTGGGAGAAAACGAACTTGGGGTTTAAGAGGAAAGGGATGTTTTTCTGCTGGGTGAGTTGAAACACCTCACAGAAAAGGTCAAGGTGTGGCATAAGGGCAGTGGAGGGATGTGTGTTTGACGTGCCTGTTTATGGAACCACAGCCAAAGAAAACACATCTCAGCTGCATTTGAGAAACGAGGGAATGCTGTGTAAGAGAAGCAGAGGTGCCCTGGTGTGCACAATTACAGAGAACACATGCCTGTGATGTTTACACTGTCAAACTCAACCTTTTACTTTTGTAAGGATCCTTTTCCCACTACAGACTGTAATCAAGAAGAGCATTTTTCACATTGAAGGTGCTTGCATTTTCTTTCTTCAAAAACAAATCAGGCCTTTTGAAAACTCAAGAAAGCCAATGACAAAACTTCAAATTACTCCTTTAGTGTGATTCTGGTTTGGGCCAAGAAACAAGGTCATCCTTCATAGTAAGAAGATTTTCTGGAGCATGATGGGGAGCAAGGCACAAGTTTGATCTCATTGAATTGCCTTCCAGCCATGTCTCTGTCTTGCCACTGAATGTGTAAATGACATGGAAAAGCTGGCCTGTGTGAGTAGTTACCTGCATTTCCCCTTAGCACCTTGTAATGAATGTGTCTAGAAATAAAATACAAAGAACTTCCTAGAATTATTCTATGAAAACAGTTTATGCTGTGACATAGTCCATTTCCAGTGCATCAACTGTTTTTAAATGTAAAGTTACAGCGATTTCAGAGAGCAATGATGTGTATGTGTCTTGTTCCAAATTCATTTGTGGCATTGCTAAGTATTTTCTTCCATTCCGTTTTAAGAAACAGACTCTCATTTTAAGAGAAGAGAAGGTCTTGACCATTTCTGTGTTAGCCATGGGGGAATCCCCTGTCAACTTGCTAGAATTGGAAAGCAGAAGTCAATTTTGCTCTATAAAGTTGCCTAAACTGTCCCATAACAGAAAGTACCATCCATCCCTAATGTAAACACATCAGTTCTATGGGTCTGTGCTGTCAGGTCTGACAGCTGTGTTAAGTCAGTTTGAACAGTGAATTTTCTGCACATGCAGATTTCACCTCCACGGTTCTTTTACATGCATTTTTTGGGTAATTATCGTAAGACCAGTTAATTACTCTTTGCTATTCCAGAGCTGCATTTGATTTATGAGCAGATACTAATTCCCATTGGAGCTCTCTGGCATAAAGTGTAGCAGTTTGCTTTGCCAGTGAAAACACTGGTCTGTGTGGCAGTGTCTTTCCTGTACCGAATCCTAAACGTGGTTTTACTGTGTCTTTCTGCTGTCCAAATTAGCTCTGGCACATAATTGCAAGATGCAATCCGGGGGGACTCTTGTTCCAGGGTCGTGTTGCATAAACTCAATTGTGTCTTCAAGTCAAGTAAATGATCCTGCAAAGTACGAAGCCCTTGGTCTTAGGATTCTTTCTGCCTTAAAAAAACACACGTAGAAACTGAAATGTTTGAATGCAAGAAGGAGGGAAATCTCTGTTCTCCTGTCACTTTCTGTGCCACTTGTGCCTGAGTGCAATGGCCAGAGGCAGGTGTGGCACACAGTGTGGGGCACAGTGGAGGATCTTTTAAGAAACAGTGGATTAAAAGAATGCAGGGAGGAGCTGGATGAGAGTAGGAACTTGAATCCAGCGCTGGTTAGTGTGTACCTGTTCGGGTTTTGCAGTTGTCTTACAGTCAGGGAAGCCAGAATCCTGTCTTGGTTGCAGGGTATAAATCTGGCTTGTATCTGTTTGCCTCTCAGGAGCATTGCTGGCTGGCAAAGACCATTCCTTCAGCTTTCAGTTGCCTGAGTTATCTGATCTTAGATGAATTTCAGCACTTGTTTATAGCATGCAGTGACTTCTTGCCAGCAGCTGGCTCAGTGTTTCGGATTTTGAAGCGTGCTCTGTGCTGCTCTGGTGTGAGCCACAAGGTTTTTGGGGTGTGCTCTCGAGTTGTCCAGCTTATCTGTACAGGTGAGCATTGCACTGCTTTGTTGTTTTTCTGCTAATGGAGGCAGGAATCTGCTGGGCAGGCGGGTTGAAAGGCTCTCCCAGTTGGCAGTGCAGTGAGAACTTCTGTCCTTTCCCTTGCTTAACTATATAACGGGCAAATGATGAATTGGAGGGCTGTAATTCACTGCCTGCTACTGCCTTGCACCATTTCATGGTGATTACACGTGTACACTGCTCTCAGCTGTGTTTTCAGCTAAGCAAATATCTTATTTCTGCCACAGCTGACACACAGCACTTGAGAAGTGCAGTCCTCAGTAGTGGTGGCTCTGGCTGGATGTTGCTTACCAGGTAGGTAGTTTGATCTCTCTGTCTCTCTCAACTCTTTTAATAAGGGTGAAAAGTCAGGAATTTTTAGAAGGCTGCATTTTGTATGGTGCACAAGTGCAAAAGGAGATCTTTGGGGTTTTTTTCCCACCCCCCCCGACTCAACTAAAATCTTACTTATGGTTTCTCAATCAGTGCATGGTATGATTGTTACTTCTGTTTTGTGGAGAACTAAATATCCTAGGATTTTCTGTGCTTGCAGCTGGCAGCCTAGAAAAGTGCAGAGTCCTCTTTTCATATTAAATTTTATAAGCTGCTTTATAAGAATTATGTATTTCCAAGACAGTAAAATACGAATGTGAGCTATACAGCATGTGCTTCAGTTTCAGTGGGAATACTGGAAAAGTTGGTTAAATATTTTAGAAGTATGCAGTGTGAATTTTAAAAATACTTTTGTGTTTGGAAATAGTTTGCTACTCCTTGATCTGTCTGGTACATGCATATTTTAGTTTCTGTGTGACTCATCTTTGTAATTATTCTATTGAAAAATAACTTTTTTTTCCTTAATTTTTAAGTTAAAAGTTAAGTTTCAAAGAAAGAACTCTGAGAAATTAAATTATACTTATACTACATTGCAAAATTAAAATTAAAAAGTATCTTGTTTCCAAAGAAGATTCCCTATGACATGTTCTATTTCTGTTCTGTATTTCAGCTTTTAAGATCCTTCTAAAGCTGCTACAGCCCAAATTACCATTTTGCCTGTCTTACATTATCTTTTTTTTTTTTTTGCTTTAAAACCAATAACATAAATTTGTGTTTTCCTTTCTTACAATTGTATATTTATTCTGGCTGAATTCAAGTTGCATCATACCACTGAAATACACTATAATTTCTCTGTAACAAAATGGGTCACATTCTTAATGAGCTGTTCACTGTGAGCATCTGCTTGAAGATGGAAATAATTGCTTCCAGATGTTACCACTTCGAGAGGGGACATTTACTTTAAAGGGCACTTGCTTTCAAAGCAGAAGTTAGATTCTCTAGATGCAAGAGGAATTGTCAGCTGGTTTAAATCAGTGGAGCTCCATTGAAAACAAACTAGGGATACTTAGCTGTTTGGTCTATTTTAAGCCATGAGCTTTATGCCAGTTTATTCTAGCTGAGAATCTGATTCTGCAGCTTCAGAGCAAACTGTAAAATTTTATTTGAGGTGATTTTAAAAAAGTTAAAATCAGCTGCCTTTGTGGTCACCTCTACCAGGTAGTGCCTTCATGTTCATATAGAGCTACTGAACTTGGAATGGGAGGGAGGGAACGTGCATTGCTCTCCATTGCAGAATTAAGTGCAATTTAAGAATCCATAGAGGAAAATAAGGAGTAAGGACAGATGGTGCATTCAAAGGACAGATCTTTTGTTAAAAACCTCCAGAGGGATGCTGTGTCTCCTTCCCTTTTTAAGAAATCCTCCTCTCATATCATGGAACACCATGTCAGTGTCCAAAACAAATTCTAAATGTTGTTTTAGTTCTACATTGAATTGAGTCTGTCCATGGGGCCAGAATTGCCTCATCCTGCTCCCCTTTCTGGTGTTCAGCGGCCTTATTTCATATCCCAGTTCTCATTTATAGCTCTGTCTTAACCTGCAGCAGTCTGCTACGTCAACAGCTGTACAGAGCCCCTTCCAGTCTGGACTGGAATGTGCCTCTGAAATTGATGCAAGGTGGTGTTTTTCTGGAAGATAGAGCAGTTATTTGTAATTATAATTGTAATCACCTCTGTAGAATCAGCTGCTCTTGGGATTTCATTAGGTGATTGCTTCTTAGAGTTTCTCAATAATAAAAGCCAGGGCAATATCTTTTCCTGATTAGTGCTTGATTTATTTCATTCAGAGAAGAAGTGTCTCGATAATAGAAGTCAATGCAGTATCTCTTCTTAATTAGTGCTTGATTTATTTCATTCAGAGGAGGGGAAAAAAAAAAGCCAAAACCATGAGGCTGCATTTTTGTTTATTTTCCCATCCATACACAAATATCATTGCTAATGTCAGCAGGAATGGGCATGGCACTGGGAACAGTGGGTGGCTTAGATAATTGATGTTGCAATACCAATACAAGTTTAGTGCTATTTTTAATTTGGACAATATTCCCTATCCGACTAAACCAATTGACATGTAGAGTAGATTGGGGTTCAAAATAAACTTTAGCTTTATAATTTTTAAAATAACCTTTATGGCCTCCTTGGCACCAAGCCACGGTCTACAACATACTGTACAGTTTGTGGAAGAGAAAGACATGAGAAAAGGGTGATGGACAGGGCAGTTTCTGATCACTCAGTAACATCAGTGTAGACCCAAATAAACTGTGGCAACTTCAGCTGAGTCTCTTCTGTGTAACTCAAAGCAGAATCAGCTGTGATTCCTCAGTGTGTTTCATAGGATCAAAACACTAATGTGATTTAGGAACTACCAGAAAATCTTTGAAGCATTTGGAAACCAACATCCTTTTGAAAAAATTAATTGGGCACTTGGAAAGTTTAGGTATCAGTTTTTCAGTAAGGCTTGAACTCTGCAATGGGTTTTTTTCATTTTGAAAATGGAGGCCAACATAAGCATTCTGTGTATACAATAAACACTGATGAATTTTTGAGGATTTTTTGTATGGGCTTTCTTGAAAACTGAAAGATGCAGTAAAGGTGTGACTATTGAATGATTTCCAGACACAGTGAGATGACTCCATCCCAAGTATGGCTTCTCTGCAATCTGAAAAACAAGCCTGGGGCACGCAAGCAAAGAGTCATGGCCAGTTGTTTCTCCTTGACACTGTTACTCAGTTTAGAGATTGCCTTTTAGTTCCAGTTAGGACATACGACTTTCATTCACCGCTGTTCGCTCCCCAGTGTGTAAGAAGTCATCAAGTACTACATGGTGTAAGCTTTCAAGTACTATTAGTGTGACTGCAGAAGCATTGCTTGTCTTTGATAATTTGGTATTTTGGTTAGAGTGCTTATCCTTTATTGAATAACATATGAGAAGAAGGTCTGCAATGTAATACTAAAGCACAGCTTTGTCTGATGAGCATTTTAGGAAGACGCCAACTATTTTGTAATGTCTCATTATGTAGGTTTGTGTTTGTTCAGCCTTGGTATTGTTCTTGATTTCATGTCTTGCCCAGGGATTAACTTTGCCACACATTTTCTTGAAATAAGGAGTGGGACACAGTGGTTTAGTGATTAATGCAGAACATTGAGATGAATAACTGCAGCACTTGAGAAACACACAGTTCAGCTGTGGGGTAGGGACTTTAGAATTGTCCTGCCAATAAATTACATAGCAGGCTGTCGGTGTTCAAATAAAGAACTGGAGAAAATACTCTGCTTTGCTTTCAGGAGTTGCTGAGTCGCACATCGCTGGAGACTCAGAAATTGGATCTAATGGCTGAAGTTTCGGACCTGAAGATCAAGCTGGTTGGTATGGAAAAGGAACAGAGCGAATATGAAGAGAAACAGAACAAAGCTGAGGTGAGGTTTTGTTTTGGGGTTTTTCATTAGTTTGCTTTTAATGTTCTTCTATGACCTGTCTGTGGTATGGTGTCGTACACCTGAGCTTTTGAGGTGCAGTCAGCATTCAATGGGATTTTCCATGCTTACAGCACAGCTCGTATCATTGATCCCATGAATTCAGTGAGGAGGATGATCATGCATTTTTGGGATGTGGTTTCTTTTCCCCTCTCTCATTATACTTCAGAGTTTGCTGTTTGGCTTTAAGCGAGGCAGAGTCCCTTCCAGAAGCACACATTACACTTGGTGTTCACTTAACCCTTTCCTCCCCACGGGAGCTGGACTGGCATTCCTACCAGAGCTCTTTCCTTGTTTATGTGGCAGAAAAAGCTGTCAGCTCAATAACATCAGAGGTGATACAAGCACAGAGCTGATCAGACTTGGGGATTTTAGGGCATTTGTGGCGCTTGTGAGAGAAAGACATGGGGCAGGGCATTTGTCTCAAAGGAGTGTTTTGCCTTGTGGTTACATAATAAATAGCCAAAAAAATAAAATGTCAGGGACTGGAGGCAATTCCAGCTCTTAACTCCCCTTCAGATGTGGAGAGATCTGGACATCAAAGGAGCTTTGCTTTTTTGCCATATTGGTTAAGAAAGAGTAGGAAACATACTGAATGAACATATGAAACATCATCTGAGCAACATCCACTTCACAGCAGCGAGCAGCACGTGGGAGCAGGGAAGGAAAAGAGTAATTCCTGCAAATTGCCATGTGGTGCCCTATTCAGTGGTCCTGAAATGGGACCAACTAGCAGGAGAGTATTGCCTGGAAAAGAAGGATTAGACTGTCTGAGACTTATACATTACTGCCTAAAAAAAACCCCAAGTTTGTTCCATATTGACTTAGGATAAGTTTGAAATGCAGGCAGCATTAGAAGACTGTTTGCTCTCCATAACGTTGCCAGTGGAATATTTGATTACTATGCATCAGTCGTTTACCTGCAGTGACATAATACATTTGGGGTGTGTTTGTTTTCCGACTTATTTATTCTCTGAAGTTTTCTTTAGAGATCAAAAGATAACTTAAAGAGAGCAGTTTCTGGCAGAGCTTGCAAGCCAGAGAGGCAGCAGCTGCTGTTTTTACCATCTGTGGCCCTTCTCATGCTCTTTCAGGCATGATTGTCAGTGCCTTGTGTACAGAAGGCCTGAGCACTCTCATAGTACCTGAAAATCTGAACAGGTCTGAGCAGCTCCTCGGTGCTGCAGATGGGATCTGCTCCCAGCAGCCACCCTCTGGAGGGGCATTCAGCAATTCCCAGGACTTATGAAATACCGGGATGAGGATGCCTAAGTTACTGCAGGACGTGCACAGTCAGCCTGACTCCTGGAAAGCAGCAAAGCTTTTGAGTGCATTTCTATTGACAGGACCTCTGAGAGCCCTGTGGGTCTGGTCCTGTGATGAGGGTGAGGCTGTGACCTGTGAAATTCTTCTGCAGCAAGGTGTGTGTGCCCCCTTGGGTGGAAAAGTTGAGCTTTATTGGCCTGGAAGCCTTTGTTGTATTGCTAGGTGATAGGACACGTTCCTGCTGAGATGGAAAAGGATTCTAATCTGATGGAAAAGTTGAGAATCGTTGTGTTAAGTATGCGCTGAATTATTAACTACCCCAAGATGTGATTAAATTTCTGGCCTGTTGAAAGTCAAAAATGTGTGTGTACAAAGCAAGGAAAATTGATGTCATAGGTAAAGCTGTGGGAAAGGAATAGCACTTTTGGTTTGCTTCTTGAAGTATCTGTATAATGATTTCAGATTGTCCTGAATAAGCATTAATCCAATTTATGAAGACTAACAGGTTGTTTTCAATCAAATAGGATGGTCACTCGAATTCTAGTGCTTTAACCTATTTCAGCTCCTCCTCCCATAAATTATATTAATTTTCCATACAGACACAATTTCAAACGCCAGAATGATGTTTATTAACACATTTTCTTTACACTATTCACTCTACACTTATTCACTGTATGTAGTGGCTAAACCACTTTGACATGCCCAAACAGTCTGCCTGTGGTTTGTCCTTGTTTGTAGATACACAGGTGTGTTCTGGTCACCCCGTTGCTTCAGACTGAGACAGTTTTCCAAAGTGACAAGTGATCAAATGAAATCAATCTTGCCGTAACTGTATCTCTGTGGCCACCACAACATGCCCCTACGGTGTGTGATGCCTCAAATGAAATTGCAGTTCTTATTTTTAAATGAGTGGAGCAAAGCTGTGGGGGACAGGGCTGAACCCTTTGTCACAGACTGCAGCTGGCCAGCTGCTGCTTCCAGACCTGACTTTAGGACTGGCAAAGGTGAGCAGAATAGTGATTTGATGGATTTGCTACTATCAGTCTTTTCACATGGATGCATGTGTTACAAAAGCATCCAGTAGTTAAACCTAAATAAATAGGTTTTTAAAATAAATATATTTCAATTATACTTCATGGCTGATCCTGCTATTTCTAAATATAATAATGGGTTTTCAGAAGTTTAAAATTAAATGCGGCATTGCAAAATAATTCAACTAAACCATGTTTGCCCTGTCTTCTAATTTTGTGCCGGCCTATTTCACAGCACCTGTTTCCAGTCACATAGAATTTATCTATAGAATTGTTTTTCTAGTTGAGTTGGGAGGAGACAAAGCAAATTAAGAGATCCTTTTAGATATAAGCAAGTTTTAGTGTGTCAGATTCGTTTCACTTTATCTTGTGCAGCTGTCATTTGGGTTTGGTTTTAGTTAGCAGCAAAGAGTTTTATCAAGCATCTCTAACCTCCTCCCTAAGGTATTGATTTCACACTGAGTGCCACTTGTCTCTGGCTCTCCAAAAGCACATACTAAATTTAAAGTGCCATTTATTTATATATATTACACAGGGGCCAGGAGAATAGCTGCTTGTAAACGGACTGTCTCACTCCTGGCTTTGTCATTTTAATTCTTTTACTGTGGAATAATGTTCTATTTTTGCCACAGTAATGCTGTGAAGGTTCCTGAAATCTCACCTGAGGGGTTTGTATAGCTTTTCTCTTACCTGAGAAAGTTTGAACATGTGTTTTGTTTTTTTTAATGTAGCAAGGTATGAGTAAGGGGCATTATCAAGGGATTAATGGCAGCCCAGATCCCTGCTCTACTAAACGTAGTTGAAAGAGACTTTATGTCACTCTGCAATGGTAATTGTCCATTTCAACTTGTCTGACAGCCCTTCTTCTGTCCTCCTTTCTTTTTTGGCATGGGATAAGTGCTGTGGTTTTGGCTATAAACTGTTCTCAAGTACTTTGTGGCTCTTGTAACTTCTGAATAAATATCTGGTGCAGAGTTACTTGCAATTCCAAAGAAACTTTAGTCAGGGAGCCACTGACTCCCACTGGGCAGTTTGGTTTGTTGTCTCATCTGAATCAAGATGTCAATAAATGTTTCTGCGGGGAAACAATCTCAGAAATGAGAAGCCTGTTCTACCTTGCAAACAGAAACAACTGTAAAGGTACATATTGCAGCTGGAGTCCATCTGTCCTGTCCAGTTTGCCCTGAGGGAAGTTGGTGTGGACACAGAGAGCTTCCCATTCCCATTTTTAATGTGGAGCAAAAGAGAAAAGAATTGCAAGGTGGCAGCAGAAGTGCTTCTGGACTCCCCCATGTTGCCTCAGCTGGAGCAGCTCTCAGTTTGTGCTCCAAAGTCTGCGCATCCTGTTTGAGCAGCCATTCTTCAAACCTCCTGTGGGTTAACAGTGTCCTTGTCAACAGTGAGCACAGACTATGCCTTGGTTTTTAAAAGAAACCAAGGGAGGTGGGTGTGTGTCCTGGCAATTCCAATCCCCGGCTGGTGCTGCTCAGTGAGGTACCTGGTTGTGGAGATGATGGTGAAAAAAGAAAGATGTTGTGGGTAGTGTCTGAATTGTACCTACAGCTAGTAGTAGAGCATGAGTGTGCTGGGGGGATGTTCTCCTTGCCTGTGTCTTGCTGTGTTGCTGCAAAGTGGCTCCTGTGGTCCCCAAACACAGGAACGGTGTGTTTTCATCTCAGGGAGCTGTTCTGAACCTGTGCAACCCTGGCCAAACAGGACAGCCTATTAAAGACTGGATATTGCAGAGTTGGTCTGCTAGTTTATGGAACTAGTCCTTATTCCTGTGAATTAAAGGTTTGTTGGATGAAAGAGGAGCATCAGACATTGTGATCCCGATTGAGAATAATACATATAAAATGAAATATGTGTAACTGCTTTTCTGAATTTCATCTTTGCCCCTGGAAAAATATTTAAATGTGTGAAACTCTCAGACCTAACTTTGTACAAATATTTGGTGCATCTTTGTGAGTGTCTGACTGTGGATGCTGGTGCAGTGTGAGGTTGGTTGTATTAATACTTACCTGGTGAGAACAGTGTCCTGTCCATGCAGTATCTGTTCCCTTGATTTGAGACTGTTGGTTCAGCAGAGAGCTGAGGTTAAAGGATCACTGTTGTGCATTGTAATGAAGAAAATTAAAATTAAAAAAATTCTCCCATTTCATCTGTTGTTCTGTCCACTAAAATCCTTTTCTCTCCTTTGGGAGATGAGTTAAGCTCATCAAATTTATTCCACTTGAGAAGATTCACAAAACATACGCTATTAAATTTACATGAAAATCAAGAGAAAGGCACTTCAAATTTGTAATGCCTTAGAAAATACCCATCTCTATTTGCTACAGAGTTTGGCAACTTAGGTGCAATGTTATATAGATTTCAATACTTGGCTTTAGTTTGCTTTCTGAGCTGCGTATTTTTCTGTGTGTATCACTGATACACACAAATCCAAAAAGCTGGTCAGCAAACTGGCACACTTTAAAATAATTACTTTTTCTTCTGTGGAATCCTTTGATTTCTCCTTCATATGTTGCTTAACTCCTTCTCCACATCAAGATCCTAGATAGAGAGCAAGAGAGGTAATGGAGTTATTTTTCTGTCCCATTCTAGACCAGGGAACAGAACTACTTTACTAGTAAATTCTGTGTATAAATTGTGAAAAAGTAGCTTATGGCCCCAACTGAGCACTTTGCAGTTTCTTCCTCGTGCATGATTTGGCAGTGTAAATGGCTGTAATCAAGCCCCATTTCAGCAAAAGTGTTCCTCTGAGCCAGCATATTAAAACAGGTTCCAAATGTTCCTGTATTTGACTTCATGTGACTGTAAAGGTTTCCAATAATGAGGGATGAAATTCTGATCTTGACTTTAGAATCAGGATCAGGAATTAGGCTGGAATGTAGATTCTGTCCATTTAAACAGTAGCTCTGTGCAATATTTCAGTTTTATACTCATTTGCCTCTATTTTATCAGAAGGAAAACACATAATCTGTCTTTTCTTAGTTTGCCTTTGATGTACTTCATGTATTTCTTTGTGCTGCAACTGCAAAGATACCTTCTTTGCATCATTTTCCTTCTCACCTGTCTTTTTTTTGTCTTTTTTGTTTGTTTGTTTTTTTGCTTTCTTCCCATGCTTTCAGTCAGTAGTGAACCTGATCAGTGACCTACAGGAGCAGATGTGTAGACTGCAGCTGGAAATTAATAGTAGAATCCAAGAAAGGAAGTCTCAAGATAGGAAACCAGACTTGCCACCCAATGGTCCTCAGTCTGGGCCCAGATCAGTAGAGGCTGTGAGCCAGCAGAATTGTTCTCGGTGTGATGTACGACAAGTACACCTTGGCAGAAGCCTGTGTATTGCCTCTTCTCTTCTCTTGCACAAACTAAATCCCACTAACCAGAGCTATGTTGTGGATTTTTTTGGCATTAATCTTTGTGACTTTGATTAGCAAAGAGTAAGAGTGTAATAAAAATTACTAGATAAATCCCACCCCAGGCACCCCACCCCTAATTACTGGGATGAATTCAATCACCATTAATGGCTGTATATTAAAGCACAGATATCTGTGAGACCCAATGACCCTTCTCAGGTGTTTTTAGAGTTTCCATTTTACTTGTAAGTCTGCAGTGCTTGTGTGGTGTGGGTCTTTTTTGATTTTGGGGTTGAGATTTGTCTGATACGCAGCATGCCAGCATGGTTTGGTAGTTTGCCACTTTTCCTCATGCCCAAGCTGTGCTTGCTGGTACACCCTAACCAGTCCTCTGAACACAATTCTGATTTCTGAATATCTTCATAGCTTAACACAGGTATAAAACAGTTTCAGCCAAGACTGTCTGACACGCATCCTTTCTTTTTCCAATGATAATGGCAAAGTGGGTGAAAAGAGCCATAGTAGAAATAATCTGCTTGTACTTTTAAAATAGCTAATCCAACACCAGAAGTTACCAGAAAAACACTGTTGAATTTGCATTACAGATCCTTGTTGTATTTGACCAAAAATATGTCATATGTCAAATCAAAAGATACTCTGCATAAACTGCTGAAATTCATTGAAGGTGGAATAATAGTGGTATGCCTGGAAAAGACCATTTTAATATTTGTTTTTAAATCAGTTTGCTTTAGCTGCCTCTAAAATTTAGTTGGTTAAAATTTGGATCACCAGAACTCATTTTATAGGTAGCCAGCTTATGTTGCAAGGGAGTTTTTCAGTAATTTCTCTCATAGGTACATTATAAAAATAACTATTTTGGGTATGATGCCTATTTGGAAAGTAGTGCTGTTGCAGAACTGCTCAGTGGATTATAAAACTACAGTACAGGATGCAGATTGGAGAAATAATCTGAAAGTCAAAGCTGGGAGTCATTCAAAATAAATACTAATGTAATCCAAGGTATTAATGTGATGTTTAATGCATTTATTACACAGGAGTTCTGAAATTGGGTTGCACCTCCAAATTTTTCCTTTCCTCAATTCATTTTAACATGTTTTGTCTTGTCAAAGCTCCATCAAGGATTTAGTAATATTGTCCTTCAGAATAAACAATAAGATAAAAAGGAAAGGGAGAAGGGTCATTTAAGGGACAACTTTTTAGTCTGGTCAGAGTTTTTACTGTGATGGTTCAGTATTCATTTGCTGTGTGGTTCATGCATGATCTTTAATTCGGGACTATGAAAAATTAGTATCTGCCCGAGAAATCTTACTTTTGGCTGCCGTTCTTCTTTTGCAGGGTTTGCTGCAGGAACTTAGACACCTCAAAATTAAAGTGGAAGAACTGGAAAATGAGAGAAATCAATACGAATGGAAATTAAAAGCAACTAAAGTAAGCAGAACAAGCATTTCTTAACAACAGACTTATTTCAAATGCAAAGGGATGTGTTTCACTTCTTATCAGTATTTCCTTTTCTTACATTTACCTTGTGTCAGGGGCTGCAATGAAATCAAGTTTTCTCTAACCATCATTAGAATAAGTAGTTTGAAGATTTTGTAGAGGTTTTTTGTGCCTTTTGCTCCCTCTGTGCAGTTTCCAGTCTCTTCCCTTTTTGTAATTCTTATTTTAAGAAACCAAGAAAGGCATTTTGACTTACAAAGATCTGTTCCGAGTAAAGGTCTCTTTGAAGGTTTTCTTTCTTTTATTTGTGTATTGGTGACAAGCCACTGTAGGAATATACTTTCCAGCCCAAAGAGAAGAGACACGCAAAGTTGTTTTGGTGTTTGCTTAGTATGGAATTTGTTTTCACAGACATTAAGCCCAAAATACACCATTAGATCATCTGCTTTGACTTTGTGTATATCAAAGTGCATGGCTGCCTTACCCTTCTGTTGACCTTAAATCCTGGAAAGCTTTTGGATCGTAATCTGGAGAAGCTCAACATTTGAAACATTTCATCATTTTCCCCTGTAAATAATTTTTCTCTCTGAACATTCTCCCTGTTGTTTCTAGTTTGAATTTTTAGTCCTTTTCCCCTAGATTATAAAGCACCTTACTATTTTTCCTTGCTGAGGTGCACTTTGGTGCTGTAATCTCATCTCTTTTCATTCATGTAATACTATAATCCCTGTTCATACAAATGACTGACTTTTGAGTTGTGGTTGGATCTTGGAGAAACATTTCAAATTATTAAAATGAGTTTCCTTTTTAATACTTGATAGCTTGATCCAGACATGACAAACAGCTATTATTTGTATTAGCATTTCTTTCTTTTGAGAATTCTTGGATGAATAATGAAATGTTGCTATTGAGTCTTTTTTTCCTGTTAAGATAATAGCTTTTTTGTCCACGAAAATGTTTTCTCTAAAGTAGTGGATATGAGCAGTCTTTGGGAAAATATTTTCTCAAGCAGTATGTGGCCAGCTGCCAAGACAGATACAAGATTATGGAAAGTGTAGGAGCAGAATGAAAATAAGAAAGACGACTCAAAAACCCCACTGAGTAAGAGAAGATGCAGGACTGGAAAGGAAGAAAAATGCAAGGAAAGAGAAAGGAAGCAGAAAAATAATCATAGAGATGACAGGAACAAGACATTAAAGGAAAAGAGGGCATTTAAAAGAGCTCCAATATCAAATAGACCAGGGGAGGCAAAGCCAAATCTGTATTGGGAGGTCTGCAAGCTTTTGTCTTCCTGTTGTTCAGCTTCTTAGATGAGAAATTGGAGTATTTCCATCACTGGATATAAAAAGCATATTAGTCACTGGGAAGTGCAGGAGCCCTTCAAAGATGCATCAAGGCAGATTCTTCTATTCCGCATGGATTTTTAGGCAGGGTGATGACGTTGTCCTGCAATCCAGCTATTGCTTCCTGGTGAATACAATTTTGTCTGTTAATTAGTCCATGTTTTTCCCAATTTGAATAATGTTCTTTGTCATTTTGCATTTTTTTCCTTCTTTATTTTAGTATTTTGAGAAATTAGTCACCTTTTTTTTTTTCTGTCATCGTTCTTTTCCTTTTTTCCTTCCCTTTCCCCCACTCTTATTCTTTAGCTGCAAAGAGGTTTGATATGCTTCTGCTGGGGAAATTCAGAATGTTGATAAATAGAGGCTTTAAGCCCCTGAAGAAAATCCAAACAAACTGCTGAGCTAGTAAAGTATGCTGTTGACAGTCTTCTTCAGCTGTGTTTCAAGCTGGACAATCACAGAATTCTTCTCCCTCTGTATTGTTGAGGTCTTTAATGTGTGATTTTTCTCTCCCAATCTAGTGGCAGCACAAACTGCAGTAAATGTAAATGAAATGTATTTGAGTGCATGTACGTTGTTGTTTTCCAGGCCATGCTTTCCTTCTAGCCTTTTGTTGTGAGGAAGAACAGTTCTGTTATCCTGCTGAGAAGAAGGCTCAGCATTAATACATTCTCAGTTATACTAATAAGTAGTAATTAGGATTAAAAAAAAAAAAAAAAAAAAAAAAAAAAATAAACGAGCATCTGCTTAAAAATGCTTTGTTATTTTAGTGGGCTTCATGCAAAGCTCAGGAGTTAGCAAATAATAGTAATAGTTGTTGTTATTATTGTTATTATATGACCAGGATTGTAGCACTGAGAGCTTTCCAGCGTTTCCTTACCTACATGGATTGCAGGACAACATCATCACCCTGTCTAAAAGTCCATGTGGAATAGAAGAATCTGCCTTGTTGCATCTTTGAAGGGCTCCTGCACTTCCCAGCTACTAATTGCACCGTTTTCTCTGAGAGCTAATTGCACTGAAAAAAGAAGCTTTTGGAATAGGATAATGGACCATAAATATGTATAGTTGTTAGAGTGTTTATGAAATGTCCTGAGTTGGTAACAGACAGCAATCAAATCTATACACTTAGATGTCTTCTAGCTCATAGCAAAGAATCACAGAGCGTCAGAGATGATGTTATTCCGAATTTGTTGTGCTCTCTTTCAGGCCGAGATAGCCCAGCTCCAGGAGCAGTTAGCTCTCAAAGATGCAGAGATAGAACGCCTGCAAAGCCAGCTCTCCAGGACCTCCTCCTACAGTGAAGTGGCAGAAAGAGGTAAGGGGAGGGGAAACAATGCTCAAAATCCAAACCTGTACTATAACTTTGGTCGCAGCTTCAGCCCAGGATTTCAAAGGAATACAGGGAGATGCAAGAATGGACTTACAGAATTTATTTTGAGAGTAAAAATGGTGTAAATTCATGTTGTGTTCTGGTAGAGTTGAGGGTTTTAATGTGTGAAATTCTATTCCAACCTAGAGGCAGCATAAATTTAAATGAGTATCCTCAAGGCACTGAAACTTTTTCTGTTCGTATTTTCTTTATAATTGTAAAAAGCCATTGTAGTTCAATGGGAATTTATTTCTTGTGTATACATTGAAAATTTCTTTGAGAAATCTTACAGTTTTACTTCTTCAGGGGAAAAAAAGGTCACAAGAGTAGCTAAGCATAAAGTTTAAATGTCCAAATATCCCAAAACAGTCACTGATTCCTTTATTCAGGAATATGTCTCATTTAAGGTCCCTGTCCCAAGAAAGGTTGGACCAGATGGACCTTCAGTGTCCCTTCCAGCCTGGGCTGTTCTAGGATTCTGTGATATTGCAGATTTCTGTTTTAAGGCTACGCTGTTCATACACAACAATGGCAAATAAATCAGTTTGTTTTGCCTTTGTTCTCAACCAGTCATGTCTCCCAAATATTGACTCTCTCTCAAATATTGACTCCCTGGGGCTTCTCTCAGTTGCTGGGCCATGAGAATATAGTTTTAGTGACCTTGTTCTTCTGCAGCACTGACACTTTTCCAGGCAGGAATATTTGTGTGGAGTCTGCCACAGTGCATCAGCTTGGCTGCACTAACTCCTGTTGTGGCTAACTCCTGTTAGCTAACACTTCTGAAGCCTGCCCTGGCTGAGATGTGGATTTTCAGGTGCTGTGCTACATCTTTCTCAGGGCTTACCCGAAGTGTCCTGTGGTTTATTCCAAGGAAGTGACTTAACATATAACTGTGCTGATTTCACTCAGCTGCAGAGCTTGTGCATGTAGAGAAGTGCATGTCTAACTGGAAAGTTAGTTTGTCTAACAGCAATGTTGTATAGAGGAGCTCTTCTACTAATAGAATTCTGTGTTTCCTATGAGGTTCCCAAAGAATTTGTGGTATTTCAAAGGGAAGAGAGTGGTATGACAATAAATCAAGAGCTTAGTAGCATTCAGCTTCTAGTAGTGTGTCTGGTCTGTTCATGCTGGAAATGGGTGAAATTACCCTGATTCCAGTGGCAGAAGGACCAAACCCTGTACAGATTCTGTGGGCGACATGCATGGGAACCATTTAGAGTGTATTAGAATGGAAACAGTATGCAGCAGTAAAAATTCTTCTGAAAAAAAAAAATTTAAAAAAATTACTGATTTATCAGATTTTTAGGTGAAAAATAATGTCTGTGTAGTATGCTAGAATGCATATTCTCAGTAAATTGCAAAATTTATCTAATATGTGCTTTTTCTACATACTTTATTTGACTCTCACCATTTACCATCGTAGAGGAAGTTTATAGGAGAAGGCTAAAAGAAAAACGTAAGCCTTGCCATTGACTTTTGGCTTTGTCTCCCTGTTCCTGTCAAACCAATCATAACTCAGATGCGTTCTGCAGCAATAATTCAATGTTTGTTTGGATTTGGCTGTCTAATTGTAATACACACGAGACACTGCTTTCATTGCTTGCAGCGAGCAGACAGCTACTTGCCTTGTTCAGTGAGATTTCCCTTCAGAAATAAAAGTCAGAGGTTCACAAATCAGGCTGTTGAACTTCAAAGGGATGTTGTCAAGGTTAACAGAGCCAAAGCTTAACCTTTACCTCTTTTTATTTGCACATATGTAAACCCCATGTAATATCTGGAAAGACAGCTTTAATTGCAAGTCTTCTTCCTTGGAGGGGAAGGACTTTGGCTTTGGTTGTTTTTAAATCAGTGCAGTAAATTTAAAAAAAAAAAAAAAAAGTCTGAATAAATGTTTCCAGACTTGAATTTTTAAAAAATATGGTATGTAAAGTTTGCTTTAGTGCGCTTAAAACTACCTTGACAGCAGTCCTTCTTGAAGTCTATTATTTATAAAGAGAAATTAGCAGACTGTGATTTTTGTTTTTCAAAGTCTTCCAATTGCTTGCCCACTGCCTGCTGGCTTTAGTTTTTGATTTGGTCGTGTCTGTGCATGCCCTGTGTTAATACGTGTTCTCTTCTACAAGCGAAATGTCTGCAAGGTTCATTTATGTGTCCTAAAACTTAATCATTGCAAGGTGTGTATTTATCAGAATCACTGCAATAAAAACTAATTACAGCTTCTGCAAATAGTTTAGCCATGACATTTTATGTAAAACATTTAGTTGTTAAACCTTTTTTTTTTACAGATGCTCTTTAGCAACATTGATTTTTCTTTCCCCTCCCTCACATCATGCCTGATATCTCTGTTTTTCATTGTCCTTTGTGAACAACTGGGTCTGGTTTAGTGTCAAAGCACGAATCCCTCGAGTGATAGTTACAACATAAACTATCTCAAGTTCTGTCTGCATCACTTACCCTTGATTCAGTGTAGGTTGGTGCTGGAGCACTTGCTAGGAACAGTGTCTAGAAAAGAAATGAAAGACTTGCTTCAGCAAAGTTAGGGTGCTGTGATTAACAACTCACATGTTCTCAGAGAGTGTGTTCTAATTGATTGGACTACAACATTCCTGAATAACCTTTATCATGGAACACTAAACTGTGTGTGAGGCAATTCGGTATTAGCTCTTGATGTAGATTTTAACATAGTTGATCATACTGAAATATTTAAGAAAAAATATTTTGCAGATTTTTCTTGTATCAAACCAGGTTTTATTTTTCACTTCCAAGTTCCATGGATGTATCTGAACTACATTTCATAAGTTGCCAAATATTTTTCTCAGATGCAATAGAACTCATTTTCAATCCTACTTAAAATTATTTCCTGAAGTATATAACAGCAAACACACTCTAATCTTTTGCAAAATAAGCTTCAATATTTCTGGTTTTTTCCCATTGCTTGACTTTCATAGTTTAAAATAGCATTGTGTAGCCTTTTATAAGCAAAACCAGGAAGTTTGTGTTGTGCAATGCTTTCAATAGTTCAGCTTTTGAAAAACTCTACATTAAATGTAGTTTAGTAGTTCATGACGTGACCACTGACATGGTTTTGGTTACTTGTAAGAACATAGGGAGAGTATCACAAAACATATATTTACACTAAATATAGCAAGTGAGGGTTTTTTTCTTATAACATTTTAAAACTGTTTTTAGATCAAGAAGTTCAGCGGTTGAAGATAGGAATGGAGTCCTTATTGGTTGCCAATGAAGAAAAGGTGAGAAAATAATCCTTCTTCTCTGTAATAAAAATGAAATTATGGGTTGGAATCTCTGAAATACTCTGAATAACACACTTTCTGTAAGAGTGGCGTTGCCTGGATTTTTGGATTATCCCATGAGGTTGTGACAGAAGGTTGATGTTTAAACAGAAAATGTGGCTGACCTTGCTAACCTGACCGCAGAATTTGGGAGGCTTATTAAACTCCAGAGCACACAAAGCCAAGGCCGGAATGAGCAGAATCTCCTGGTTTTGCTGCTGAAAAGGTCACAAAGGTTTGGTCATCTCTGGCAGCTCTTCATCTTCTAACCTAGCCCAAAGTGCATTGATATCCCAGTTTAGATTGATATTAAGAGTGGCCTTTGATACAGACGCAAACATGGGGAGAAATGGAACAGGGTGTAGTGTAAATAACCAAGATTAAAAAAAAAAAAAAAAAGTCTCTTTTAAATGGGGGCTTCATTCTTCAGAAAATTGTAGTTTTTTGTGATAATAAAAAATCAAGCCATAGGATTTTTCTTTATGGTGGCACACTCATACACAATCAAACAGACATTGATATACAGCCTAGAAACTCCCTTTAGTAAGTGGGGAATCCAGACAGGGCACTGTTAATTCTGGAAAACATTATTGTGGCTCATAACAACATTTAGTTCTCAAAAACTCCTAAAAAGCCAAAATTTATGTCTGAAAAATAAAAGATGTGACATTATCTCTTGACAAAATTAGTCCAAGTCTGCATAAGGTTTTTTTTATATTTGAAGGGAACACAAAATATTGTTGCTTATGTCCTGATATTTGGATATACTCACAGAGCAAGGAGGGTTATTTCCTTGAAAACTGTAGTGGACTGATGGTTGATCCAGATCTTCTTAAGTGCTGATTGTAGAACTGTTATGTTCAATAATATTGCAAACTAAAATAGGGAAAATATCTCTGAGTAGCTTTTGGGATAACTCTAAATACTTCCTGTGTCATTTAGGACAGCAAGTGCTCACCTAAGCTGGTAGTAAGTGATGCACATATTTCTGGTTTTAAGAACTGGGGGTGTGAGTTTCAGGTCTTTGCTATGAATAGGAACCTGCTGCTTCCATCCCTGCCTGGGCTAGTGGGGTCTCTGCTTTAGCTCTCCTTTGCCTCATGCTGGCCTTGCTGAGCTGTGGAGGGAGGATCAGCATCACCTGCCCTGCTGCACACTGCTCAGGATCTGGTGTCTGTGCAGCTCCTCCTGCACCTTGGTGGTATCTGCTGGGACTGCAATGTAGCATGCATGTGCCAGGGCAGTTTTTAATTGAAATACCTCCGACACTGACCCAGCTGTGGCAGGAAGGCAGCTCAGTGCCAGATAATCCCTTAAACACTTGCCAACTTCCCTGGGAGATTTTTTTTTTCCAGTGCCCTCTTCTTTGCTTGTGTGGCTTTTCCGACACCTGCTTGTGAAAACTAGTTCTTTACATTTGTTTGGGTTTATATTCAGTGCTCTGGAGTCACAGCACTGGGCAGTTATCAACAGGAATGGTTTAGAGCTGGGGCCAAAGGCACAGGGCAAACCATTTGCAAGATCACACTCTTAGTGACCAATAGCAAGAATTTATTGTCATTGGGGACACACTATCAGATATAGAAATAAGAGAAGTGACAGATCCAGTGAAATAATGGATCTGTATTGTGTCTGTGCAAAAGGCAAGTGCCCTCCCTGAACACAAGGATCAAGAGGTTTCTGCACATAAAAGGCCTCCTTTCTTTGAGTCTGTGTGGGTTTGGCTGCCTGACTTCAAACAGGTGTGTTCAAAACTAGAGCAAGGGTAGCTATCAGAAGGGAGAACAGATCCCACACACAAGATTAAAGAGCATGAATAGATTGTTGAACTATACAAAACATAAACATGATTCACATTGTGATGGCAGGTATGAGAGTAAAACCAAACACTGCCCACTTGAGGCAATTGAGGTTCAACTCCACAATATTGCCATCCCTCTTAGACATGAAAGCAGATTTCCAAATTATGCTTCTCTAAATGACTACTTTACTGGTAATGTCAAACTCCTCTGGTTTCCTTATATCCACAATTTCACGCTGTCCAGCAAATACTATGTACAATGGCAAATCAAAGCCAAGCAACATCCCTTGCAAGGCATGGGAGAGATTTGATCCCGCTTTCATAAAAATCAAGGAAATGTAGTACAGTGTTTCTACAGGTTCAAAATGTAGGATTTTAAATACAGTCTTATTTAATGCTTTCCACAGGACCGTCGAATAGAGGAGCTAACACTATTGCTGAGCCAGTACAGGAGGGTCAAAGACATAATGATTGCAGCTCATGGTAAGATGTCTTGTGAATAATTTCCTGATATCAGGTCTCTTCAAAACTGCATGCGCTACAGCTGCTATTTGTTGTCCTTTTAAATATGTGTATATATTTTATTATCCATATTTATTTGTACCATGTTGGAGTGCTATGAGAGTAAGCATACCCTTCTTCAGATGCACAGAAAGCTTCAGTGTGTCTCACCAGACTTGTGTTATTGCCTTTAGCTTGTCGAATTTGCCTTTTTGTTCCCCATGCTGAGGGCAGTGCAAAAAAAGGCATTATTATATCCCTCTCAGAAATCTATTATTCAAAATTAGAATGACATAATTTGATTTAATTAATTCATCGGTAGGAGGTGAATAAGATATACAGACAGGTAGTAAGTTTATGTGGTGTTTCCTATAAGTGTTATGAGTAGCCATTTTTTACAGTGTAAAATGATATCAGAAGACCTTTATGAACATTAATTAAGTAAATTCTATATTCAAATTTCCTACACCACAGTTCAATTCAGGAGTGGCAGTAGTGCTCAGATGCCAGCCAGCTAGTGGTAATGTTTTATGTCATGGGTTTTATATGGCATTCATAAAAGGAAAAGCTGATCTCAGGTGCCATTTGATGCTGTTTGGAGGACTTTTGTTCTTTTTTTGCTAAAAAGAGTTGCAATAAATTTAGTAAGTTCTGCTGCCCTTTCACTAAAAATGAATCCTAACAGCTGACTAGGCAAGTTTTGTTTGGAAGGAACTACTGAAAACCCACAGTTGCTCTGAAGCACACAATATTTATATATTTAATTTCAAAATCTGTGGAAAAATCTTTGCCCCATTTCTGATATGCTGCAGGAAGCAGAGTGGGTTTTAGGACAATCTCATTTTAAGCTGCCACCGTGCTTTTCAGTACTGATTTTACTCTGGGAAACTTGACCTTCTGAAAGGTCAGTTTTGTTCAATCACCCTCATCACATTAACAATATTTCCATGCCTTGTATAGCAGAATGGAAGCTTGTGTTTAACACACAAGAATAGGGTAAATCTCTCTGAATGTTTATTAAGAAAATAAAAAAAAAAATAATAAGTCTCTCACTTGCAAGTGTTCTGGAAGGAAATCCAAAGGTGTGACTGTAGCCCCTGTCCACCAGCCTTGACCACATCCTGGTTGCACAGATCCCAGTGCACCAATCCCCCTGTGCAATCTGTTTTTTGGAGGACACTCATGTGCCTGAGCAATCCATGATGCTCTGGCTTGTTGAGTTGGTATCACAGGGAGCATGATGGGGTTAGTTTTACACCATAAATAAAAAACAGTGATGCTCAGCAAAATAAACCAAATACAAACCTGTAGAGGATGTCCAGTGTATACTGAGATTGTCCACACTGAGGTGTATAAATGGTACCAACTTCAACTTGCCCCAGAACTTCAGACTGTGAGTTACAAGTGGCTCAGAAGCTGCCTGAGAAGCAACTCAGCTGCTCACAACAGAGCAAAGCGTGTAACTGGAAGTGATAAATTTGTTGCTCTAATATAAATCAGCTTTCTGGCAAACTAAAGCCCAAAGGAGGGGTGGGGAGCAGAGGGGGTGGTAAATCACATGCCTCAGAGAAAGACTGAAAGGGAGTTTAGAGACCAAAGAATTTAGGCTGTCTGATATGGTCCTAAATGTTATTTTTTTGCCTCTTTTTTCCGCTTTCTACCTCTGCTCTTTAATGCTCACAGGTTCTTCCGTCCCCGGTGGCAGCGAAGAGGAACTTGAGACAACTTTAAGGAAGTGGAATCTTTTGAATAATTCTCAAGGAGAATTACTGAAAACAGAGGTACTTAGTACAGATGTTTTAGAAGCGAGTTCTGCCATATATATGATTTTTTTCATGTTGGTTTCTCTGTAGTAACATAAAGAGTTTGGCCCTGGCTGAACTTTTATTGTTCTTGGTAAGGGCATGGTAGATTCATCATCAGGCACCAGAATTACAGGTTTGAAGCTCTTGTATTTCACACAGGCCTCCTCAGAATTGCCACAAGCTGTGCTCCCTCCAGTGCCACACAAAGCCATGGAAATCAGGCAAGACCTTTCTTTCTCATGTTTCATGTGGGTTGTCCTAAATCTGTGCTGTTTAAACTGTTTAACTGTTGGCATCTTGTCTTGATTGTTCTTGGCTTTGCTGTACTTTTGGGTACTCGTGAAAGCAAGTTTGCCATGGAGGTTTGTGATACTTAGTTGTATAAGGTTTGAATTCCAGGAATAAATCAGCACTTTTGTATATCAGAAGATACATATACTGTAGTACTTAAAGCTATAAAATTTATTTCTCTTTAAAGTGGAAGCATTCCAGTATCTGTGACTAATTTAACCTCTCCACAAGAAGAATCTTTGGAAATCATAAATAGGTAAGAATGAGAAACTTTAATTGAAATGTGAGACATTTTTCCTTTTTAAAATCCCTTCATGTTGCCCTTTGCTGAAAAGTTATTGGTTTTTCCTTTTGCTTGTTAAGAGCTTCCAAGAAGTCAATCTGTACCTACAAGGTTTAAAGCTGCACATGGGGCCTTGTTGCCTTTCATTGTTGATCACAGGATGTCTTGTTGCTGTTCTTGGCTTCATCTACTGCAATTTCTAATACCATGACTTTTAGACTAAAAATACAATAAATTAATCTCTTCATTCTGAATTATTTGTTCTATGCAGATGTTCTGTGATCTATACAGCTGTCATATGTGACATTTATGGCATATACAAACATACTATGTTGTATTAAGTGCTGCTTTTTTTTTTCCCCTGAAACTTTTTTAAGGGTTCCACAGAAAAAAAAGTCAAGCAGTTTAGAAGACTTGCAGAGTGAATCCCTGGAAAAGGTTGGTTTATTTGTAATCACAATTTCTGGTGTTTAGCATCAAAGCTAAAAGACAAAGATCAAGTATACATATTCTTTTTGTTTCACATACAGTAATGTTAACCTCCACTGGCATTGTATGTTATTTTTTCATCTCGTTGCTGAGCTTAGAATAAACAAACTGGCTGACACACCCATATGTACACACCTTCAAATTCAGTTTTTCCCCTGAAAGAGACCAAAGTATTTGAGAGATATGAGAAATAATGATACATTCTCATGAACTGCAGTATTGTTTTGTTTATAGGTGCATTTAAAATGATTTTTACTTCCAAATCACTAAAAATGTTAAAGCAGCGAATCCTGAAAGTAGTTAAATGTGGAAATGGGCATTTCCACAGAGGATTCCTTTTTAAGTGTTTGTATGAGTGTTGCTCCCTTAGACCTGTGCTATAAATGGCATTCCTGAACATGGTAGTGATGCTGCCTTAGTTGAGCCAGTAGGAGGCACTGTTATCACTTCAAAGATTTTAATTCCATTCCAGAAGAAAGACTTTCCAATTTACAAAGTCTCATTACATTGTGGTCCAGAGTCTTGTTTTGTCATTTTGCTCACTGGCATTTTTCTGCACTTGTAATTATGTTTTCTGAGACTGTTCTTGATGCTTTCTGTACTCAACTTAGACTTAATACTAGGAGACCCACACCCAGTAATGCCACTTAAGCCAGGTACTAGTAATATGATTACTCCAGTTCTTACCTTTTAAATTTTTCTAAAAATGCTGAAGATGACAGTGACCAAACAGAATATGTGAAATTTGTGTTGCACTCATTTGATTGTGGTCATACATGTGTGACAGATCAGAACTAACATTTCAGTCTATGAAGTCTATGAAGGTCTGTTTTCACAACTTTAAATTATTCTCCTCTCTTAAATTCAAAATCTTAATTTGTCTGTCATATGCTGTGATTAGGCTGTACCTACACATTTATGCTGTGATTAGGCTGTACCTACACATTTATGCTGTGAATCTGCTCTAACCATGAAATCAGAGCCCACAGAGGAATTTAAAACCTACTAAGGATATGAGAGAATTGTAGCAAGCCAGCCCCATTTTCAGGAAGGCACTCAAATTGTGTGCCCTAATTTAGGCATGAAGCCTCTTAGTGAAATAACTGAGACCTCCCTGAGCATATGAGTGAGTGGCTAAATGTGAATGTTACAACCAAAATTAAGGCTGGAAAACCATGTTTTGCTGACACAGCATGACAGGCTGCTTTTTGCATTAATTCCAAGAGGACCTGTGCTAGCAGCACTGTTTACTGCAGCTATTCTGCCTTGCACAAAGCTCAAATTCCAATTCCTTTCAGCAATAATAATAATAAAATAATAACTCACACTGGTGTCCCAGACCTAGCCATGCTGGTATTTTTATCACTTCATTTCTACCACATGTCTTTACAATGTCAGCAGGGTACATACAATATTTGTGTGTGTTATTTTATGTCAGTCATTTTCATATTGTTCTAATTGTTAAACAGCTGTTATGTTGCCAGCTTAAAGTAAGGACCACCCTGAAAATAGCAAAATTCCTTTGATCACAACAGAACCTAAACAGTGCCCAAATTTTGTAGAGTGGAGAATGAATAAAGACGATTAGTATTGAAAATTAGATTGAAATGAAGAGAGAACAATCTTTGTAATATACTGTCCTTACATTAAGCAGCATCACTACAGTAATAAGACTACAATTGATGTTCCATGTATGTATGTTAATACTAACATTTGTCTGTTGCTTTTTTTCCATAAAACTTTGAAATTGCCCTCCCTGAAACTCCGTAGTATGTAGATGGAAAACCAGCACAGCCTGTTGTAGAACAAGAGGTATATTAACTGCAACCTTTCCTAACAATTCTCTGTTGTGATGTGCTGTGATGGTATGGCTGGGTTTGCATTTTATATTCATTCTCTTTTTAAAATGTTTGCATAGTTCCAGTGCTGACAAACTGAGAATAGGGATAAAGACTTGAGAGGGAGATTTTTTTCTTTTTTTTTTTTTAATCTAAAACTTGTTAGATAAGAAGCTGAAGTCGGTCAGTTTCATAAAATACAGTGCTGATGTAAGAAGCAATTTCTCTACTCATACAAATTTTGTTATAAGTTGGGACGTAGTCCTGCAGTTGCCAAAAAAGAGCAGGAACTGAGCAATCTGGCCTGCAATCGTAGTATCCAAAGATCCCTCTAGGCTTTGAAATAAGAACAGATAAAGCAGTGGTTATCTCATTATTTAACATATCATCCTGTCACAGACAATATCTTAAAACAATTGTGTTAGAAAGGGGTTACTAAAAAGGAGCATACTGTATGTTCCTGGATACTAAATTTGATTTGCATATTATCAGTACAGAGTTTTCCTTTGATGCCTCTCTTCTGATACAGAACCATTGACCAGTATGAGTTTATTCCAAAGCAATGTTGAATGTACACCACTCCCACTAACGCCAATTGGAGCTGCAGGTTTCCCCAAAAAGCGTTTCTGTCCTATAGTGTTGACAGTTCTGGGATATATTTTTGCCCAGGGATGATTCATCCATCTTCTTCCTTTGAATTGAAGAAGTCCCAACATGCCATTTCCAAAACTGTAGGCAAGTACCTCTGTGAAACACATGCTTTGCCTGGAAAAGTATCTTGTTAAGCTGAAAACGATCAGATTTATAGGCACGTTCTCATCTACCCTTGTACAATGAGCAAGATCCCCAAGCAGATGATCACTTGAAGGCAAGGAAAATTAAGTGTTACTCTATTTTCAGCAAAGCCTGTGTGCCATTGCCTTTCAGTATTTGGCAACTGCATCTTTAGCTGTAATTATTTTTTTAAGAAAACCTCATGCTTGTATTTTTGTCTGTGCGAAGAGATCTCAGTCCTCAAAAATGTTAAATTTCTGTACCCTAACTTTGTTATTGATTCCTTTACTGTTATTAATGGTGCTGGGAAATATGTTTGAGAAAACTTGAGGTATATAAATACTTTTGCTTCAAATTCCAGGAAGATAAAATTGTGAGGCAGGAACAGAGACAGTCTGGGGAAAAATAAGGGGGAAAAATTGACAGAGCAAAAACTGGTGTGAGAAGTAACTAAATGCATTTTTGGGCTATCAAAGTTGATCTAGAAAGGACCAGGTAATTACATAGTGTCTGGGTCCTGGAGAAAAAGGAGAGAGCCAGAAAAGTTCTAATGACAAGAACAGGCAGTATTCAACATGTATTTTAATGTAATCCAGTCTGGCTAAAGTGGGAGGAGCAGATAAGAGAAGATAAGGATGTGCCTTAGCTAGAAAACTGTCAGGTTTAAATTGAATTACCTGCAAGCAGGAACATGGAGGGAGTGGAGTCATTTTGAACCACGACCTTCAAATGCTTTTTCCCAACTTGGAAAACATTGCATGCTGGGTTGCAAATGCTGTGAGTGATTTGATTTTTTGTATTTTTTCCTCTTTAAAAAAAAAAACAAAACACCAGAGCAAGCCAGTTGTGAAAGGCAGCAAGTACCAAACCTTGCCAGGAAAGCTGCCCCGACCCTTACAGAACGGAGAGCAGGGAACGTATCACTCTCCAGATGGATGTGGCATGAGCGACAGCGAGGACAACAGCGGCCCGGGGCTGAGTATGTACCCACACCTCCCAAACTCTGAGGGAGCATGAGATATCATCTCTGTGCCAGAGCAATGGACTATGATGTTCGTGTTCTGCTACTTTTCTTTAATAGTGTACCAAAAATTAGCTCGCCGGAGAGTAAAGGATGGGCTTTAAGTTAGAGAGTTCTTTTCTGTTGCACTTGACAAGACAATCTGCTGAAATCATTGATAGCTTAAGTAATGAAGACATAAGAGTTTTGGAAATTGTGGAGAGTGCCTTGTGAAAGTCAACAAATCTCTAATTGAAAATCAGAACTTTAAGGCAGACATAATCACAGTATGAATAAGCAATGTGTTTTTTCCAAACATGCTTCCAGTGCTTGAGCTTGATCTGTTTCCTTAAAAACAAGCAAGCAAACAAAAATGCACAGCCAAGTACATCATTCATGCTTTTAAACACTGAATACTAGATTGGTGTATTCAATAAAACAACCCCATTCCTTGCCCTCCCACTGCATTTTAGTGGGTGAAACTTTACAATACAGCTGGCACCTTATACTCAGCACTGTGGGTTGCTGTAGCTTGTAGGGACCCACAAGTGAAAATTTAACTTGCTACATGCAGAGAAACATCCATGGATTTTGGGACTACAAATATGTCGTTATTCCACAACCATAGCCCTGTGGAAGTCTGTATTATAACACTTTAAGCATGGATTTATTGACAAAAAGTGTTACAGTGAGACACAAAATTAGGTATTTCCAAGGACTAAAGAGCTTGGGAAGCTCAGGAACAAGAGTATCCATTGTGATTCTGAAGTGTTTCTACAGTTTAAAAGTCATGTGGTTTTTTTTTGTTTGGCTGGTGGTCTCTTATTTGGTGGGGGTTGGTTTATTTTAAGACCTCATGGTCCTAAAAGCTTCTAGGGTACTGTAGCTTCAAGACTGCAATAGGTTGTGGCTGTTTAGGGGGGGGTTTAAGGGTTTTTCTGTGATTGCAACATTGTAGGCAATGGCATGAGCCATGCTGTTATGTCTTTAACTGCAGGATTATCCAAGGATGGGTGAGCTTGTAAAGGAAAATGTTCTTTTTCTATAAACAAGCAATGGCTTCTTAAAAACACTGAGTTAAGAGAATTTTTTATGCTGATTGGTTTGTTTCTTGCATGTGTAGTAAACTCCTTATACCTCCAGTTCTGTGTTTCAGAGGAATTTGATGTGATCTTAGACATTGCTTCATTTCAGATACTCTGCAGGCTTTGTAGAGCTCTGTAGTATATGCTTAATGTGTTGAAACTGGCTAAGAATAGTTGAAAACCCCCCAAAACAGATAATTGATCATCCCTATCAATTCACGATGATCTGCACAGAATCCTTGGGGCTTGTGCACACCAATGCATATTCACTTTCATGTCAAGCATAGCTGCTTCTTTTCTTTTTATTTCTGCTTTTAATGCTTAGCTTACTACTTTGCTCTTCTGTAACTTTATTTTGCTGGTATTTTATATCTTCTTTGCTTCTTCATCTGGCTTTCTGCTTCTTGGGATGACTGAAGATCGCATCAGGAGTGTCAGTGCACCAGTGCTAGGTACTGTATCCAATCAAGATGCAACTTTAACACCAGTTTTGCTGCTTACTTTTTTTTCTTTCTTTTCCCCCACTCCTTTCTCTATGAAATACTAACACTGAGTGGGCCATCCAGTCTGAATTCCTTACATGCAGTACTGAAATGAAGTAACAGCTTTTGCTGTGTTGGCATTCCAATAGGATTTAAGACACTTTTTCCTGGTTTTGTTCTGTTTTCACTGAAGTCGGAAAATTTCCCACTGATTTTGATGGAGGAGTTGGGGTATTAAGAGCAGGCAAGGCAAAGTCTGAATACCTTAAATGAATTAAAATGTAGTTAAATACAAATGATTCCGATAACAATACTATTTTACCCAATGTTTTATTATTTTCTTTTTTTTGTATCAAATGTACAGCTACTGGGTTTTTTCACCTTCTGAGCATGTTTGTTGGGGTTTTTTTTTAAATACACGAACAATTTTTTAGGTATCTGTACTTTTTTTCTTATGATCTGCATTAAAACATCAGTCTCCCAGACAAAAACTTTCTTAACAATTAGTATAAAATGTGACTGTAGTACTGTTTTTAACCCAGGAGAAACAGAGAACATGGATGGTACAGTCAGCTCAGACGACCTTTCACCTCTCTCGTCAAGAATGGATTCAGGTCCACAATCTCCATGGTCTCCAGAAAACAGGAAGAGTCCAAAAGGCATCAAGAAAATCTGGGGAAAGTAAGGTCATTTTTTAATTCACTGTCAAGACATTTCAGCTGAGAATGAATCTAATTCCCAGCAAAAGCTACAATTATCTCCAGTAAGAATAAACTGAAATTCAGGAAAAGGAGAGAAAGCAGCTCTGGGCTTGCATGGGTGTGTCTCTGGGCACACAGGGGTGTAGAAAAATGGATGGGAGTGTTCACAGAGTTATGCTGGTGAAAGAAATATGACACTGCCATCATCTTAATGCTATTAATTTAGCATGCCAGCAGTTTCATTGGCCACAAAAAACTAAATGATAGTAAGTTGTTCATTACAGAAGGCATTAGGAAAAAAAAAAAATGAGGGAAAACAGAAGGGACTGAGTTGTACTGTGCTCACTCAATCTGCTGCAGAAACAGCAGCCCTTTCCAAGTCTAGATTATTAATTGGATTGAAGGGTTATGGTTGTTCTGTGGAGCTCTTTTCCTCCCCCTCCCCCCACCCAGTGTTAGGTCTAGACTGCATTGGCTGGAACTTCTTCAGCTACCACTGGAATTTGGCATTTGTGGCCTACAGGAAGGTTAATAGAGCTTCTAGTTGTCACTGCAGTTTCCATAAGCACCAATGTCCTCTGACACACGCTAATAGTACTGTCATGGCACTCTTGTCTTGCAAGAATCAGAAGAACTCAGTCAGGTAACTTCCCTGCAGACGACCTGGGATTGGCAGAGTTCCGAAGAGGGGGTCTCCGTGCAACAGCTGGGCCTCGGCTATCCCGATCCAAGGACACCAAAGGCCAGAAGAGGTAATGGCTCCTTCTTCACCTTACACAGCACGTGGTGTTAAATGGGCTGAACAGCCAAGCCCTGCTCTTGTGAAATACGTTTTTCACTACACGTGGAATTTCACAAGGAGTGGAAAGAATTTCTTTGGTAGCAAATGTATCCTGAGAAGCTCCCCTGTCTACACTCCTGCAGCTGCAGGTTGCAGCACTCAGTGCTTGGTGGAGTGTCAAAAATTTCACCTTGTCACAGAATAAGGAGACTTCCCATCTCCTGTGAGAACACCTGCATCGTAATGATGATGAATTTGGCAATTCAGTTTTTCCTGTTTTCAAATAGAAAATGGGAAACTCTTATCCACCCCACCCCCCCCAGCTGCCCACAACTCGTGGCTGAGCAACCAAACTAACATGACATGGGGACAGCTCTTCTTGCTGCACAGGGCACAGCACACCAACAGCTTCCCTGCAGGGCTGCCTCTGGTACATGACGAGCTTTACAACATGAACATTCATTCTTTAAGATTTATTCCAATGTTTCTTGTACTTTTCAGTGACTACAACGCTCCATTTGCTCAGTGGAGCACTGAAAGAGTTTGTAACTGGCTTGAGGACTTTGGGCTTGGCCAGTACGTCATTTTTGCACGGCAGTGGGTGACATCAGGCCATACGCTGCTAACTGCAACACCTCAGGACATGGAAAAGGTAATCATCTGTCCCTGTTTGGCTCAAGCAGCCATACTGTTGGTTCTCTATAATCAGGCCCCTTCAAACCATTGGCAGTTCTACCTCCCTGGAATGCACAAGATCAATTTTTGTAGGTACTTCAGTGATGAAAAGAGCCAGAGGCAAACTCTTTGTTAATGGTTATTGTTGCAGGAAATGGGAATAAAGCATCCACTGCACAGGAAGAAATTAGTTTTGGCCATTAAGTCAATAAATGCAAAACAAGATGAGAAGTCTGCACAACTCGATCATATCTGGGTGACACGTAAGTGTTTGAACTCTTATGGAATTGTTTGGAATGGAATGTCTGCCCCCTGCTACAACTGGGATGTCTGATATCTGTTTAAGCAGTTACCAGGCATCTTTTAAGAAGCACTAAGTTTCACCATAGTAGAATTGATATATTTTTGTGTTGTTCCTGACATCCAAGTATACATCTTACGGTATGATCTTCCATGGGAAAGTGTCAGATTGCAGGGAAGAAAACAGGACTGCTCAATCTAGCAAGAGCTATGTTACGCTGCAGACTGTATGTTAAATTTCATAGGGGTAGTATGGGCAAGGCTGTTTGGTGGGAATTACTTTAAGATTACTAGCAAGAAGATGTCTTTTGGAAAGGGGAATAAGTAGAATGAGCTACCTGAATGCCTCGAAACAGGCCAAACCAGACAAAAAGGGAGAAGGGGCTTCTTTCTCACTGATATGGATTTGGTTCCCTGTTGCTCGCTTATCTGCAGGATGGCTTGATGATATTGGCTTACCACAGTACAAAGACCAGTTTCATGAAGCCAGAGTTGATGGGAGGATGTTGCAGTACCTAACTGTGGTAAGCTACAATCGTTTTTCCTCAGTTAAACCAAATTTAACTTCAGAATGAGCAAAAAGTTGTACAATTTTCCTTTGAATGTGAGCAGCTAAAGAATTTTTGCAAGACAGAACTAGTGCCACCAAGTAACTGATTGGTGCTGCCCTAGTGCTTGACTACTATTTCTAAGGTACATGAAAAAATCACGTTACAGCCAACTTCTGCAAAGTCCTTGTTTCACTATCACACCATGATTAAAGGCAAAATGGCCTGTTTTACATGTGACTTCCACAGCACATTGTTCTCCACACCAAGTTAGCAACAACGTTCAATAAACCAAAAGCAGCAAGTCCAGGGATTTGTACAACTACAAACACCTTCACAACACACTGTGTACTACATACAGACTCAGTGTCTTTTTCCCATTGCCCTGCCCAGGTCTGCGTAATTAAGTTTTTGTGGTTTGGGTTTTTTTGTTACCTGTGCTATGAAAAGAATGCCTAATTTAGCTGTTACTGAAAGTGCAGCTGCTTAAGGAGCCTTTATTAGAGGAGCACAGACCCTACTGTTTCATGGATTAGGTGCATGTTGCTAGCTGTGATGATCCTACCTGCAGCAGGATGTTAGCCAGGTCAGAAACAGTCCAAATATTTTAAAACTGCCCATGAGCCTGGATTTGATTAAAAGGCTACATTCCTGTCTTCATTCTTTTTAGCCAGGCCTTGTTATGGTGCAGTGTTTTAAAAAAACAGCAACAACAGAACATTCACCCTCCTGCCTCCCCAAACCTTCACCCTAAACCACTTTTTGAAAGTATAAACTGTCATTTTACCTAAAGCACACTTGCTATGTAGTTTTAGATAAATTACAGTAAGTTTAACATATTTCTTCTTGGGGAAAGTTCCTGTTTTGTTTTCTGTGCCACCTAAAAAGTTCTCTCCTTCACAGAACGATCTTCTCTTTCTGAAAGTCACCAGTCAGCTGCATCATCTGAGCATTAAATGTGCCATTCATGTGCTGCATGTGAACAATTTTAACCCCCACTGTCTACGCAGGAGACCAGTTGAGGAGGTAAAAGAATGTCCAAAAGCAAGCCCTAATTACCTGGTCCCAGCCTAAGGGGACAGAAAGCTGACAATGTACAATGATAAAATAGAATCATTGCTGCTAGGGAATTGCCCCTAAAGCAGTAGTTATGCTGCTTTCCAGCTCTGGAATGTAATATATACTCATTGATAATAAAAATCAACTCACTTCCTTCAGTATTTGAGCCAGTTATTAGTTGAATCTCACGCATTTCTCCTTAGAAATTATTTCCATAATTTAAAAAAGTTAATTCAGCTTCTAAGAGAATAATTTGAAATATTTTTCTTTGCCTGTTCTTATTTTTAACTCTCAATATCTGTAAGGTTTGTGTCTTACCTGGTCAGCATATCTTACTCTCTTAGTATTAACACTGTCAATAACAGTGTTCTCAAAATGGTTTGGTTTTATACCTGTAATCTGTACTGTTACACTGCTTGACGGGATTTCAACTGGGCTAGACTAGACCTGCCAACTTGTCAGAGGCTGCCTGACAGAAACAATACCTTAGTCAGGGAAGAACTGCAGGGAGGAGGAGGAAGCATGTTTTTATCTGAACTCAGGATGCACACTGTGCACGTTCAGACCACCCAGGCTGTTGTGTCATCACCTTTTCTGGTTCCCTCAACAGAGCAATGTGTCACCTTCTGATGTGGTTCAGTGGTCCAACCACAGAGTGATGGAATGGCTCAGATCAGTCGATCTGGCAGAATACGCACCAAACCTTCGAGGAAGCGGAGTGCACGGGGGCCTGATTGTAAGAATTTAGTGTCTTACTGATACCTACTAAAAACTGTAATAGCAAACATCCTTTATCTGATGTTCATCAAGCAGGAGGAAACGAATCTGCAATACAATAGCAAAATCAGGCCTTCTAAGGAGCCTCTTTATCTGATCCACGCATCTTGATTTTACAAAGGAAAACCAAAATAGAAAAGGAGCTGCTCAAACATTTTTTATCATCAAAGCTGAGTGTGCACAAGTGTTTAACAGCTGTACATAAAAATACTTGAACTGTGCTATAAGAAAGTGACTTATTGATAAGGCATCACTGAGTGTTTCTTGAGTGGTTTTACCAGAACTCTGAGCCATGGTAAATAACTGTCCTGAACTCAGAGCAGTCTTGCCAGCCATCAGGAATGACATTTTTTCAATTCAAAACAATCAGAACTATTTGCAGCTTAGTAAAGTCAGAGTTCTGAAATACCATTATTCTACTCTTGTAGAATTTCTGCCAAAATGAAATAATCTTATTACAATTTCTTCTAAGTTTATACTCTGCATGGAGCAGAAAATTCTGAAAACAAACTCATTCAATCCAAACAAATGTATGGTTTGATGATAAATATAAATATGTATTTGACTGATCATACTCAGCATTTCTTACTGCTCCTTTCACATATTTCCCCTTCAAACCCTAGTATCATATCATAAGTGAGCTATAAAAGGTCTAATGTGGACAGATGGCTTAGTGAGAGTGAGAAATTCTCTGATAAGCACTGTAATGGTTTACTATTGCAAATATTTAACTATATAAAAAATAAATACCCTGCCCTTTTTAACAGATTCTTGAACCTCGTTTCAATGGTGACACGCTGGCCATGCTGCTCAATATCCCACCTCAAAAGACCCTCCTGCGCCGCCACCTCACCACCAATTTTAATGTATTAATTGGACCAGAGGCACAGCAAGAAAAAAGAGAAATAATGGAGTCAGCAGCATACACACCTCTGACCACCACTGCCAAAGTTCGGGTATGTATTGCTGTCAAAAGGAAACATTTCAGAATGTCAGACTCTCTGCCCTGTCTTATAAATAAGATAAGGGACAAACAGGGACAGAGAGAGGGCAGTTCTAGAAGGAGGGTTACGTTTTCCTTAATTCTGCGTACCAAAGCTTTTAATTTGTGTCTGTTTAAATGAGCTGCTGAAAGGGGCATGCAATCTCTCTCTTTTTTCTTAGAAGGAATACTATGTAAATGTATTTAATATCAACTGTAATTCCCAATTTGAAAACAAATGTATTTAGTTCAGAATCTACATACCTGAATGACCAGGGTATTAGCAGTAAATGCAAAAGGGGAGGACTTTGAATGTTTAAAGAAAAGAACAACCTCACTTGTCTTATTCAAAACTGCTTTTGCTTTCTTATTTTAGCCAAAGAAACTTGGATTTTCACATTTTGGAAACTTAAGAAAAAAGAAGTTTGATGAATCAACAGACTACATTTGTCCTATGGATACAAACCCCACTGCTACCAATGGTACTCCAAAAAACTATGGTGGATACAAAGGACTTAGTCCTTTCACTGATAGGGAACTGGATCAGGTGGGACAGATAGACTGATGCCATTCTCACCTCATCCTCTCCATGCATTCCAAAGCTTGCAAATAACCAAACATTAGCCTATAACAATTTGCTACATCCGCATGAACTTACTGAGAAAGTATTGGCTATGGACACTGGAAAGAGTTCTCTACTAAGAATGTCAGGTTATATTTTTTTAATCACCATCATAATAAACTCCTCCATCTTCAAGCTCAAGCCCTTTTTCAGGACTATGACACCTTTACACTACGAAGATCAATGTATTTTGACATTAGTTAAGGGGGAGGTTGCAGTAAACATAAGACTTTTGTACTTCCAGCTTTCATAACCTCAGTATGGCACACTATTTTTTCATTATCTTTATGGGGTGGTTTTTAATGTGATAAATTCATCTGGACAAATTTGTACAAAGCTATCAAGTTATATTAAAGTACAACTGGATTGTATTTTTTAACAGACATTAATTAGAGAATCCAAGTGAATTTTTCTTTCATTGTGTACAGGGGGGAGTAGTTCTGCTTAGACATTATATGTGAAAACAATGCATCAGTAATGAGCAAGACTATTAATAAACCAATACTTAAATAATTCACTTTTGTTATGTAGTAGTGATCATGTGAATGAAACTCTCTAGGCATCATACAGACAAGTGATGAAGACTAAAAACCATCAAATTTCATTTCAACTTTGCTGTTGTGTAAAGGGATGTAAACCCTGAAAAATGGAGCTCCTGGAGCCTTGTGTGAACTTTGGCAACACACAAGAGCCAGACAGAGGCATCTGGGATAAAAAAAAAAAACAAAAAACATTTTAAGCCTGATACAAGAATGGTCACAACATTGAAAAGACTAACTGTGAAGGTATTTTTTTCATTTGCATGGTTTAGTGCATCTAACATTTCATTTGTGTTCATTATCTAACCATTGTCTTTTTCATCTTAGTAAAGTACTGTTCCTAAAGAGGGAGAATACCAAATCCTGACTGTCATTTAGTTTGGCTGTCCACTGCCTCAGCTAAAAGTTGTTAAGGAATGCATTAACTTTGAGCCAAGAACTTGCACTATGCAGTTGTTCAAGAATCCCAGAAATACTAGATTTTTCTCTAGGAGCATGGTCTTTCACTTAAACATAACTTCTGAGCATATGGTCATGCTGTGAAATCACAATGCCCTGGAACTGTTAATACTTTTATGTAAAAAAAGGTGGGACTATCATCAAGGACTCTTACTTTTTTGCCTGTGTAAGAAGCCCACTAGATGTTATAAGCAGTGTTAGATAATCTGGAAAATACTACTTTTCATTATCAGTTAAGCTTATTCTTTTCATCTGTGAAATAGAGCCTAAGTTTCATGGAATCAATCTTTCTTAAGCAGGATTCACTCTTCCTATTGTTAAGTGCATTTTCACATACTTTGTAGCATGGAGGCAGTTTTGTGAATGTGCAGAAAATCAGCTTTTAAACTTGTCACAACTTCATTTGTCCAGGCACAGACACCTCCCAAAGATGCATGTAGAGTGAATAAAATTGCCCATGCTGTCTGATTTGAACTAGTTCCTGAATGCTTTTACAGATGGAACATTCAGAAGGCACAGTAATGCAAATAGGGGCTCTTTCTCAAGGCATAAGCCAGCTCACGGTACGTACCCATTTCCCTCTTGTTCTGAAGTCATAAATGTCTTCTGCTACAATTCAGTGAAAGTTGGTCATTCATGGTGGTAGTTAAAAATAAGTGGATCACTACTCTTGTTAAGTACCTCCTTATAGCCTGGCTGGAAATTTGGTCAAAAAAAGCCCCTGCTTTTAAATTGCTCTAGAAATTAAGTTTCATTTAGGCCTATTTAAGTTTTCATGAACTCTGCCATCTCTTTAACACAATGACAAATATCCATTCCCTTAAATGAAAACAATTCTTCAAAGTTTTTGCACCACCAAATGCCTCAGTCACAGTAAGGGCTACAAATGAGGTACAGTCTTGAAAATGTACATGAGCTAAAGATCCATGGGAAACAAACAAAAAAAACCCCCTCACTATTAATTCCTCACTCCACAGAGACGATTAAAAAATAAAAATACGAGACTGAAAGATATAATGAAGATTTATATAACACAGTTGAGTCACATGCCACACACAAAATCTCTAAGGATTTCCACAAGCAAAAAAGTTTATACGAAGCTGTATTCAAGAAATTCCTTTGAACTGTATGCAGCTCTAACCCCCTCTGTCGCGAGCCTGATCTCATTACAGCTGGATCTCTGTAGCTACAAGGCCTCTAACTGAACATGCTCACTCCTTCCCATCCTGTCTTTTCAGACCCTGTTAAGCCAGGATGAGATGCTGAACGACAGCAAGTTTTTAACACCTACCTTTGAAGACTGGAGATGATGTTCCAGCATGACCAAGAACACTACTCATACCTCAAGCCTGTCAGGAGTGGTCAGGAGCAGCTGGATGCTGTGCTGCAGGAAAGCTTTACCTCTTTTCTGCTACTGTGACTTACCACATAGCATTTAATGTAGCCACACATTAGAGGTAACTCTCCTCTGTGCTGCTTTTCCACATGTGATATGAAATAGGTGTTGGGAGAAGAATGGGACTCACAGCCAGAGTCTGGAAAGCCAAGACTAGCAACATGGGGTTTTTTACCCTTTTATTCAGTAGTCTTTTACATGGTATGTTTGTGTACTATTATATGAAAGACCTTTTGTAATTTTTTATTTTTATAATTAACTTGTAATGCAGGAATCATTAATATACTATTGTACCATGTGGGCTACCATCAGAGGTACCTGGAAATGCAGATGGATGCTGGTGACTGCAGCAGAGTCTGGTCTTGTCAGACTGGTTCCCATAAAGCATTTTAATCTCTCATCTCTTTCACTAGCACATGTCCTGCCATTTTTTTATCTAAGTCACTGCAGTGTAGAATGGGAAGGATGGAACACAATGCTGTCCATCAAGCCCTTGATTTTATCAGGAGGATGACAATCTTTACCTGACACAAAAAGATGCTGAACAACCACAGTAGAAAATTGTACCTCCGAGACTACCAGAAAAGTACCATAATAAAACAAATATTATTCCTTTACAACACCTGACAAAATAGATCTGTTGCTATCTTGCTGAGCTAGACATGACTGCAGCAGAGGGAAATATAGCCTCTCACTACTTGAGGGGCTCCTTGAAGATGAAGCTATCTCCTTTACAGCACCAATTACTTGTGGCATCTGTTTCTATTTGCCTTTCCTGTATTAATGAGCTGTTATCAAGCTATGGTAGTAAATAGGGAAACGCCAGACAAAAATCTGCTGAGTTGTAAGGAAAATACTTTGTATCTGTCTGGTTTGCATGACTCCTTGCTGGCTGCAGGGTGTTGGTTTACATACCAATACAGCCTGAGGGCAGGTCACTTCCAGCCTCAAGTCTTCCAAATAAAAGGGAAATCTGCACTATTGTCCAGAGAATGCAGCAAGGGCTCTTTGAGAACTACCAGTGGCACTTTTTGAAGGTGACCTATCCTGCTCCTCACTCCATGAGTTTCTCATGGTAGACCTTGGAGTGCATGGTCAGATTTAAGAAGCAAATTCTTGTCAATCAGTGAAAAATGAAATGATAATTGAAAATCCAGAGGAATGAGAAGTCAGTCTACACATCAGCAAACTACAAATGTTTAATAGAAGGTACTGAATGTACCAGTCAGGCAATGCAGTCAGTACTAGTGAGCAGATCAGGTACCACGGGTATTTGAAATATTTTGCTAGGTTAATTAGCCAGCAGACTAATTACAGTACTGCAAATGGGATAGGCTGCTCCAGCAGAGGCAGCCCTAGTATTACTGGGATATTCCAAACAGATTTTCACATCTTTCAAAGCTGTATTTATAAATCAGTGTGTTGTTGTGCTAACTTGGCTGTGAATAGTCAGTCTACAAAAGTATTGATATTTTTTTTTTAAATATAAGTAGTAAGAAATCCTAATTAGCATAACTCTGGTATAAATGCTTATTTTTTTGACTGTCCTGAATAAATTTGGGATGTTCCTTTATCTCTTCCTGACTGTGGAATGATTTAACACAAGTAGCTGATATCTCATGAGGGACAGAATCCCAGTCTGAATCCTCATGTCTTTCCTTGCATTATTGCTACAAATGTAGCTGATGAAGTACAAAACTCCTACGTCAATTTTAAATGAGCAGAATCCTTTAGAGGTTTGCTTTAGATGAATAAAATTACTTAGTAAACATACATATTAGCTGCTGAAGATTGTCAGATCCTAAACCAAATGTAGTGTGACCCAATTCCTGGAAAGGAACATGCAGTACTTGAGGTATTGAAGGCTGACAATTCAATGCTAAGTGGTAAAAACACTAAGATGAAGTGGTAGCTGAGCGTAAGATCCACTCAGCATAGTGTAAGCTAGGCAAAAAGAAGTCATGATTTCTTGTAAGCAAAGAAAATTTCTCAGCAAGCACTAAGAGAATGACATGGAAATGAAGCTACATCACTTGGCAGTGCTCTGTTAGCTAAGGCTGTTAGAAGACAGCATGAAAGCATGTAATCCTCCCAGATAAATTTCACACTAAGGAAAATTTCTGCTACAATAACAAGTAACTTGCACGTGACCCAAATTCTGTTCACTTTTTCAGCAACAGGCTGTGACTTCTTTCTCAGTCCCCCATAAAGGGTTGTAAAACAGCATTAAAAAAAACAACCAAACAAACCAAAAAAACCCTGTGCTTTTTCCTCTCCTTCCCCAGGATTCATTAAATGAATTACCTATAGAGCAGTCAAGTGATCCTACACCAGCTTTATAACCCATGTTAAGAAATAAGTGGTTTTATCTCTCTCTCCTACCTCTCTGATTACACTTTTTTCCTTCCCTCAGAATTCATGTTTCATGCTAACTTAAGAAGTTAGACTAAGTTACTTCCATACAGCTCAAGACAGATTCTCAGCTTCTCAGTATTAAAATAATCAAAGGTAATTATGAAGTTATCAACAACAAAAATTACAATCAGGGGTTAAAAACAAACACACAGAAAAAAAAGAAATAGTGCACAGTTATATATCAGTTGTTCCTGGAGGAAAACACACAGTACTTACAAAAAAGTATCAGATGGCATCAGTGTTAATAAGCAAATGTACTGCTCTTGGGATAGCCAAGCTTGTCCAGGTTGGGCTCACAGGCAAACTGAATCATTGGTGGTGGCCCACACATGAGAATGAGGGTCTCACTGCCGGGGGGAGGGAGGTGGGCTTTCATCATCTCTGCTGTGACAAAGCCAGAACCGTACTTCCAATCTGAAACAAAGAAATTATTAGTTTGAAACTCTGTACAGTCTGAAGGCTTTTTAAACTGCATGTTGCATTCACAAAGTAGCTGAAGAATCAGCAAAGTTATGCCACCACCACTGTGAGCCAGGAGAGGGTTAAATTTCTCACTGATCTTAAAAGTAGTGGTCCCTTTCCACAGGGACAACAAGCATGTGGATAACAAAGATCTGGTTGATAAGGCATGAAAGTCTGATAGATTTAAAAGAAACGAGGAGGTAAGAATAAAAAGGAAGAGGCTGAGAGGACACAGATGAGCAAAGATATGTAATCACTGCTGTGTGGGGAGGTCAGCAGTCTCCAGTCTAGAGGAGATGTGGCAGCAGGGGTGATTGACAAAGGTCTGTAAAACTAGTAAGTGAAGGCTTAGTCACACTCTCTGCCAACATGAGGATTAAGAGGCAAATGGAAACCAGAGGAAGCCCTTCTCCACAGAAAGTACTATGCCTATGGAACCACTGTCAAAACACACAAGGGAGACACTTTGACAAATGCAGTCCACTGAGGCTTACTGTATCTGTAGAGACACATTTGGCTCAAAACTGAGAAATATTAAAGACTGGAAGAGTATCAAGGCCTGCTGATGACTCTTCTCTGGCCACCTACTTATGGTAATTGCAGACAACAGGTACAGAACTTTGAAGTGACTCAGTTTGCCTCTTGTGTCTATTAAATAAACACTCAGATCACTTATATTGGCAAGTAGGAATACCCAAGTTTCAAAGGAAATACAGCAGAGTTCAACTCCCACACCAGTCCACAGTTAATGCCTTAATATATACACATGGAGCTGTGTTTTACCAGAACCTAATCTAGAACTGCTGAATAATAAAGATGGGCACATATTATTTACAGGTATTAAGCAATTTAATGCCAACAAAATGCTAATGTAAACTGGTCTTGGAGATAGCCCAAAACAGCTGAACTTTTGCTGAAAAGTCCCAAAAACAGGCACATCCTGAAATACAGGAAAAGATCCACTGAATAACATGTCTGACACAAGAGGAGTTAACTTTTACTTGACACTTTCTACAGGGCCACCTGGCTTAGATCACTTTTGAAAACAGAGTTTGTGATAAGGTTTCTTTCCTGAGGAGCTGGGGCATGTCTGTACTGTTTAAAAGAGTAAAACAAGAAGACTTGATATTATACTAATGCCCCCTGGAACAAGAATGAAGCTCTGCCTGTTGGACAGCAACGAGCAAAGGCACTTCCATGTATCCCAGCCTACCTTGTGGAGGTCTGTCCAGTGTGTACCACAACACAAACTGCTCAGGATGCCTCTTGGCAATGTCTTCCAGCTCAGCTCTCAGCAATATGTCACTTTCTGTCTGCAAAATGAGAATGCTGTTTAGCTCCAAACCATCCCAAGAGCCCTCTAGCATGAGCTCATCTGGCATTACAGACAAATGCAATGGTAACTTATGCAAACCAAGCAAGTTATTTGGCTTTTCCCCCCTCCCATGATAGTTGTTATCATTACAAGCTTCTGTAAATTCAGATTAAGAAAAACAAACTGTGAGACTCATTAGCCACCTAAACACAGTCTTAAATATGGCAATCTGACCAGCTTTTTAATCCAGGCTAAAATCACAATGAGCTGGATTTATCTCTGATCCTGGCAAATATGGCCCTGGACCAGCATGGTGAAGGTTAACTGTACAAACAGATTAGCAAAAACAAATCCTGTTGCCTTGAAATCTGTGAAGGACTAAGATGAGTAGAGGGACCAGGATCTGGTCATGGAATTTATTCACTAATACAGGAACTAAGTGAGACTATGAGAAGGTATCTTCAAAACAAATAAGATCATGGAAGTCTGTGACAGCACCATGCAAGTATTTATAAAGGGTCTTAAGGATAATTTTTTAATTCAGTTTCTCTTTCTTAAATAATGTCCACCCAGGACAATATGTTAATAACTTACATTGTAAGCAGTTCCTGCTCTTCCCTATACTGATCATTTTTAAATGTGCTATCTCAGATGGTATTTTCTCAGGCTGGGTGAAAATGCAAACCCAAAGACACTGGAAGAGTATGAAACACGTGCCATCAGTTTAAAAAGCTCAGAGGCCAACAAAAAAAAGTAAGCTACTGAAGAAAAAGAAACAAATGGGTCAGAATACTCACCTGATTGGCAAAAAGAAGGTAACATTTTGTGGAGTCCTTTGGATCATTTGTGATCTGACGAATCAGCTGCAACATAGGAGTTATTCCTGTTAAAAAACAAAGGGGTTACAAAATGGGTATTTTTTTCTATGGCTACAGTTTCAACATTAATGCTGCCTTCCTTCAGTCTTCAGTGGGAGCTTAGTTTGCACAGGGCTACATATCTCTGAATGTCTAATCCATATCAAAAGGAGACATTGGGGGTTTCTATCACTACAAATAGTTTCAAAATTAAACCACAGTACTTGTATACAGGGCTTTCCTCTTCATCATTCTCTGTCACATACAGTAATTTCACCCTCCAGACATTCCCCTGAAACCCTCTTTGTCACAGAGGTGAAGTAACTTCTCTGAGGTGACAGGGTAAATCAACACTCAAACCCTGATGTTGCTAGCCCCCAGGACTGAGCTCAAGCCACTGGAACATCTCTGTGTTGCCAACACTCAGGAGAAGAAATACAGATCCAAGTCCAAGTACTTTGCTAAGGTACAGTGATACTCCATAAATGCATCCATAAAGACATGTTCATTCTCTAGACATTCCATATGATGAGAATAGTTTTACCTGTTCCTCCAGCTATCATCCCAAGATGCTTTGCAAACTTTTTCTCTGCTTCAGACTTCTTATTAGGCTTGATAAGAAACGCACCTAGAAGAAATATTTAAAACCGATAGGCACATTAACTTTCAAACAAACATGGATACAAGTTCCATGGGAATAAATTACTGCAGTCTTACAGTTCTATCAAGTTTTTAATCATTGTAATTAATTTCCAGTTAATAAGATCCCCATGAAACTCACAGTCAGCCAAGTGACTGCCTTATTGTATCTTGTGATAAGAAGACCTTGCCAATTTCTGCTTTTCACCTGCGTACACCATTCCTTCAGAACTACCACAAAATGAGGCAGTTTGTAATTAAATTAATCTCCAAGGACCAAGCCAAATAAAAAGCCCATGAAAAGTATCCTATATGAAAAGCACTTGACATATTCCAATCTTACAATATCCATAACTAGCAGCAAGCTTTCCTAGGTACTACTTTTTATAGCAGCAAAAGCAAAGCAGAAAGGAATATCTATAAAACACATCCCTCAATTCCTGGGAGATAGAAGAGATTGATCAATATCTTGCTGACCACAGGAGGTCAGGACCCAGAGAAGCACTGAGCATTTATCCCTCTGAGGTAAGACTTAAATGCACAGCTCCTCTCAGTTGCTCCTCTCAGTGCAAAATCTTTCACTTGCATCTTGCAAGAGGATTACTTCTCTGGGCTTATTTGCTCACAGTCAACTCAGACCTGCTTTAATTATAAAATGGAGCTGGCTCTCAGGCAGTGAGTTATTCAGTAACAGTGCTGAGATTCTCAGGGGGCCTTTTAGGTCACAACCTCACTTGTTTAAAAAGCATCTAGAACATCTCCCTCCACATGTATAGCTGAGGCACTATTTCCAGTGCAGACTTCTCAGTCATACAATGCAATAGCAATTTTTTCAGATGTAATTATATTATCTCAGGAATGAGACAATCATCAGTTATTCCTTACACAAAGTAAACACAAAGTACTCCTTCCTGTCATAGCAACTCTGACAGGCTTTTGGTCAAGTCTAGAAAAGGTGGATTTTCTCTTTTCCACTTTAAAAAAAACTCAGATTCTCTGCAAAGTTGTCAAGTTTTATAAAACACCTCTGAAAATAACCAGTACAAGTTCCTCCCTCCTGCTCTCCCACCTTTGTGTCACAGTACCTGCTCCCTTGTATACAAGGAGACCATTTGGCCCTCTGAAATCAATAGTATCTCCAATCTTCATGTTATCCAGGTACTGGGACATCTTCCCACCCTCTGGGAACTTGGGATGCACATTTTTGTGGTAGACCTGTGAAAACAGTAATTTTGTACGATACCAACCACTAACTTTCCTGCAGACAGTATTGCAAACTGCAGAACACAACATTGCAGGTCTGAAATTTAGCACCTGAGAAAGAAATTGAGAAAACTCTGTGCTCTCAGTTCTCTCTTGAGCCTTGCAAAAGGAAGCAGCCAAAATAAGTAAAATGTGGTGTTGTGCACATGCCCCTCTGCTCTTTTCAGCCAGGCCAGCAGGAATGGGGGTAGCAGACAGATTATCTGCCCATGCCCTCATTTCACTATCACTTCAGCAAGAACCTTATGTGTCCCCATTTTTGCAACCACTCCTTCTGAAAACAGCATTGCTGCATCTTTTCAAGACTTTCCCAGAGGCTCAGCCATACAACAGCTTTTTCAGCTTTCAAAGCACGTAGGAAGTATTAAGTAGTTAATAAGAATTCACCACACTTGTAGCATGAAGAATAGAGCACACAAAAAACGTGCCCAGATTTCTAAGGACAAACTCTATTGTAGGAAAGTATTAGAAAATCCAGAAGTCCTGGGATCAGATCATCCTGCATTCCCTGGCTTAAAGGATTTCCCTTGTTTGACTTGTTTTCTACTTGAAGCTATTAGCAGTTAGCATTAGCAGCAGCATAGCCATCTTGAGGCAGAGGGCTCAGTCTTCATGCACTGCCAAATAAAAGATACTGGGGAAGTTCCTGCAGTACTGCCAAGGAAGTGATTCCCCTTTCCATCTATTCTACCTCTGCCATCTCTCAGTGCCACACAGCAGATGCACAGGATACAACTTACTATTCAAGGGTAATGTGAAATGAGTTGTTTGCCGTGCAGTCACCCTATTTGAAAGAAGATGACATTTGATGACTAATTCAAAATAAAGCATTTCACTAAAATTAAGTACTTGCCCTCCTTCCAGTTAGCAACTTATCTATAGTAAAGGAAACCAAAATTTACCTTTACAATTAAATCAACGTAACCTTTTGTCTCGTCACTGGAAACTGGGGTATAGGCTCGAATCACCAGGTTGCCATTGATTTTTGCAGAAAGGTAAACATGTTGGCCTAGGGAGGAAGAATTACAATCTGATTATTTTTTCATCCCTAGAGTACAAGAGAGAAAGGCAGGTATTGTAACCTGTTATATCCACACAATGACAGAGAAAAATCTTTGCCAAATAAACACTCTACAAGACATCTAGTTTCTTCTTTTTCAGCAACAATTTCTGGAGCATGGAGTAACTGAGGAGAGCTGGTAAGATATAAGGAAAGTAGGAAGTTGATACTAAAACAGTGATTGAGAAAGTTTGTTGCTCATTCTCAAGAGCTCTCTGCATTTTGGGTTCTACCATTCTCATATTCATTGATAAAGTGGACGTTAAGGACACACCAGTTCACACAGGCACAGACAAAAGTACTTCTGTCTAACAGCAGCAACCTCTCAAAACAAACTTCCCAGAGATCCTGCACCAAGACATCAAGAACAACACCTTGGGCCATATTCCTTCTCCATATCTCCTGCCTCCATAACGCTGAAGCTTCCACAGTACTGTGTGCTGCTGTCCAAAATGCTCTTTGCAGTCCAAAAGGCCTCCCTTTCTTTCTGCTGGTTAAAAGAACCAAAACCCCTTGCCAAGAGCAGTGTCCTCAGCCCAACAGCACCCATCGAGAATTGTGCGGGAAAACAAAAAGCAGGAACACTGCTGGCAGAAGATACTTTTATTTTTAGCAACATGATCCTGGTAAAAAGCAGAAGGCAGGAATCTCCCAGAAAGTAATCTGGCCCACACAGTTTCAGGATCTTATTCCTAAATTCTTTAGAATAAGGTCTAGATAAACCAACCACTACAGGGCACATCTCAGGTGGTTTATCATTTGTCTAGTTAATGCAGACAGTTCAATTACTCTTTCCCATACAAGTCAGAAGAGAATTTGGAGAAAGACAGCTGCCCTTGGACAGGCATCATATGAGAAGGACACACTCACAGCATGGAATGGGAAGACCCTGACACTTGCTATCCAATGTGAGATACTGTGAAACAGCACAGAACAAACAGGGCTGCATCTGCCATATTTGCAGATCAGAGACTTTCCCCTGAAGAGATTATCATCAATCCAAGGTCCAAAGTTCAGTGCTATCGGTATTCCAGGGCACAGGAGAGAAGCATGTGCCAATCCTAGCCTGAAATTAACTTTGTGCTACAGAACTCAAGGCAGAGTTGCACAGAAATCAAAAGTACATGCACAGAAGAGGCTCTGAATATTTCAGCATCTTGCATATACATTAGTCATATTTCCCCCAATAGTTACAAGCTTCCCAGGCAGAAGACTCATCTCTTTCTCATTTACAAGTGTACCATCTAAATGCATGAGGCCAGCTGGCAATACACTGAGGGCACCAGATGGAAGCAGAATACAAAAAAGAAATATGAAAAAGCTTTGACAGGTACTGTTCTTGCTTATATCCTGACTAGTGATGAATTCCATCAGATTCAGATCAGTTTCATTGCTCTTTCCTAAACTACACCACACAACTGAACAGAAGCAGAACAAAACACATGCACAAAATAAATCAGAACAACAACCTTTTGGAAAACCTCACATTTCTCTCTGAGAACAGCAGCATTCAGATGTAGCTTTTAACTCCTTACTTTGCTGAGCCTTAAATTCCCAAACAGTCAAAGTCCAAGAACTATGAGTATACTTACAAATCCTAAAACTGGAAATACACGTAATTAAACATTTCCAGCACTTACCTACAGGTAATCCTAATACATGATCTGTTGAAGGTAGTCCAAATCGGAATTTCTTAGTATCATGACTGATTTCCTAAAAAAAACAAAGTTAGAAAGAGGTCAACATCACCAGTGCTTTGCATTTCAACCTGTGCTCAGCACGATATGCTTTAGTAAGCCTGCTCTGGATGCTGACATACAAGCCAAATGCTGAGAAAGGACAAAAGAACAGATATGAAAAATAAAGCTTAAACAAATGAGAAGTTTTAGGAGCAGTCCTTTCCTCTTTCTCTCCACCAGGAGTGACTTTTGCCTGCTTTTGCAATCCTTACAGCAGCGAGCCTGGAAACCCTCCATCGCCCAAGGGCAGCGAGCACATTCCATGGCCAAAGATCAGGCAAGGCAGGGCATGCGGAGCTCGGGCTGCTGGGGCTGCTCCTCTCCGTGCTCAGGGGACAGAGACCCGGGGAGAGGCACCCCTGGGGCTTGCACAGCCCGACACAGACCCGGGGAGAGGCACAGCTGGGGCTTACACAGCCCAACAGAGACCTGGGGAGGGAGAGGCACCCCTGGGGCTTACACAGCCCGACAGAGACCAGGGAGAGGCACCCCTGGGTGCGATTCTACCCTCGGGAAACAACTGGTGTCTCTGACTCGTCCTGCTCTGCCGTGGGGAAACACTTCGGGGGTCGGGGCCGTCCTGGAGGGGCAGCCCGTGGGCAGGAGACCCCCACAGCCCCCAGAGCCCTGACAGACAGACCCACAGCCCCCAGACAGACAGACCCACAGCCCTCACACCCCCTGTCTCATAGACCCACAGCCCTCAGACACACAGACCCACAGCCCTCACACACCCCCCGTCCCATAGACTCACAGCTATCACACAGAGCGATCCACAGCCCCCAGACCCCTGACAGACCGACAGACCCACAGCCCCCACAGCCCCCAGACAGCCCCACAGCCCCCAGACAGCCCCACAGCCCCCAGACAGCCCCACAGCCCCCAGAACCCCGTCCGACAGACCCACAGCCCCCAGACAGCCCCACAGCCCCCAGACAGCCCCACAGCCCCCAGACAGCCCCACAGCCCCCAGACAGCC